>OY804607.1:8715765-9448139 GCA_963680895.1 Fragum sueziense
CCAGCAATTTCTCCTTTTGTCTCAATATTTTCTTGACTATAGCACATACAATTCCAATCTTTATCAATATCCTTTTAAATTTTGTCATCTGCAACAGCTTTTGAATTGGACCACCCTTAAATTGGAGTAGACCAATTGGGATGTTACCCCTTAAAGGACCTCTACGGATAAGGCGAGAATTCTCCCTAAAAGGCTCAGCTCGATGGGTCAATTCTCAAAACTAACAAATTGAGAAACGAAATTAAGCCTTATGGTTAGGTAGACAAATAAAGGAAATAAACATCGATTTTTATGTCATTTTAAAAGTTCTATAGGTGCAGATAACTCTTGATTTTAGTACCCACCTAAATGGTTTCGTATTCTTACACTACCGGTATTCAAAGAGGTAAAATGAAGATTCTTTTATTTTTATTTGCAATTTATTTTCTACAGATACAGGGATAAATGGTGTTGACATCATATGGTAGCTTTGGTTTTGTCCATATTGCGCATGCGCACTATTGAAACAACTTTAAACGCGCACTTTCCCGCCAAAAACCGAGGCATACCTACCTTCCCAAGGCTGGCTAACATCGTTCCCCCCCTTGACCCAGCTTCCCATTGACATATGTTGTGTAACTGGATCATAGGCTTCCTTGGTAAAAAGGATTTGCTGGGTCACGGGGGGGGGGGGGGGGGGGGGGGGGGACGTACTTTTATACTAAAAATAGTACTCATATACCATATGCCATAATTTTGGCGGGAAGATTTCGCCTTTAAACACGTTTCAATGATGCGCATGCGCATTAAGGACAAATCGAAAAATGGTTTATGATTTCAACACCAATTGTCCTTACATTTACAGAAAATTATTTGCTTATAAAACTAAAGAAAACTTAAATCTGGTTTAATGAATAACGGTGGGGTAAGAAAATGTAATTTTGGGGGTAGGTACAGAAACCAAGAGTTATCTGTACCTGTCGAATCGTTTTGATCGTACAAAATCAGTTTTCATATGATTTAGATACATATCTAACAATACAGTTCTAAATAATAATCAATTTGCATGTTTTGAAAAATGACTTTTCCATTTGAGCCTTTTAGGGAGATTTCTCGCCTTATCAGTAGAGGTCCTTTTGTCGTTTGGGAAAGGGTTAAACAGTGTTAAAAGATAAAGCTTAACAAACAGCAAACCCAATTTGAACAATTTTATCTCAAGACCCATTAAATAATTGAGGCCTGATGAAAACCAGAGAAAAATGCTGAATACCAGCATTTTCTCCTTATCCCTCAATACTTTTCCTGTGATAATGAAATTCATTTATTTTGCTCTTTTTTTATTATTCACTCTGTTGTCTAGAAACATTTGAATTTGGACTGGTACAAAACTCTGAGTTTGGGAAAGGATTAAAGAAAAAAATGCTACTAGTAATTATACCTCACTATAAATGACCTGGCAGAGCAGCCCATGCTAATCGAACGGAATGCTCTGCCAGGTCAATTCTCGTCCGCTATACCTACATAGATTTTTATATTTGTTATTTTTCTTTGCATAGATTAATCCCTTTCCAAAGGAAGACTTGGTTTTGATGTCCCTGTTAGAAAAGGCTGGGGAAAACATTGAGACAAAAGAAGAAAATGTTAATAATCAATATTTTCCTCCTTTTGCCTCAATATTTTCTGTGCTACAGTATGGCTATATCCTATCATTATCAACATTAATTTTGTCATGTGGCATAGCTTTGAAATTGGACCACCCTAAGATTGTGTTGTTTGGGAAAGGGTGGGGCATCTCGAATTTATCTTTGGAAATGGATTAATTAAATTTGATCACTCTTTGAAAACTCTTTCCCTAACAAGACATGATTTCACCAGTCGCCCTCCAGGACAAAAGACTATGCAAAAAAGGCCATGGGGAATTTTGTTCTGACCCATTTCCACACAATGATGCTTAATGCCCCATAAAATAAAGACTTTGGAAAGCATTGTGGAAAATGAAGAAATTGATTGTCACAAGCAATTTATTCAATTCTCGCTTATTTTTTTTCCGGAAAGACAGAAAAATGAAATTATTGTTTACAACGTTTTTTAAATTTGGATCTATACGATTTTTTTGCCGTCTGGTAAGTGGAAATGGGTTAGGGATAACCGTAAAGAAATGAGCTGGTTAAAAGAAAGATATTGCAAACAGAAAAACAGATACAGACATTTATAAAGATTACATTTGTGTACAACATATCTCAGAAAGTACTGGGACAATTGATGGATTAATTGGTGTTTATGTCTCTTTCAGCTGTTATGGTCATGTATCACATTTGCTGGAGCACCTAACCATGAATTCCTGTCATTTCCCCCATTTCTCATACCAGTACCACCACATCATCCTTATCAAGCTTCAAGCTGCTCACCCACATATTTAAAATGTTATCCAATCATTGGTTGGAGAGAATTTTCTGATTATTTGCAAAATCTCCATTTTTCTCAATATTTTCCATGCACAAGAATATGCTCATCTACCTTTGATATTGTTAGCGCAGTTGGTAGCGCATCTGACCCTCATTCGAGAGGTCCCGGGTTCGATACCCGGCCGCGGCTAATACCCTTACTGACAAAATTGTCACTCACCAATGGGTTTGAAATCGTTAACCTAAGTGGGCGAGCAGCTGGAGGCTCGGTAAGGGTGTTGTGGTAGTACTGGTTTGAGAAACAACAGGAATCCATGGGTAGGTGCTCCAGCCGCCGCGATATGACCCTGGTAGTTGAAAACGGCGTAAAACCCCAATAAACTCAAACTACCTTTGATATTGATGATTTCATTTTTACCATCCACCTATTAGATTGGATCATTCTGAAATATTGTCGTTTGGGAAAGGGTTAAGTACATTATTGAGTCTTAGACTGATTAGGTGTTAGATACTGGTATATTTTTAAAAAATCACACCTTTATGACACATAACACCTTTTTTACTTTTCCTGTTAGCATCAAATGCCAATTCTTGACAGACAAAATGAATTATTTCTGCATAGTTTGTTAAAACAAGGAGGCTGTTATTATTGGTTGTTATATTTGACATTTTCCATACAAGAACTTTATTTTGTGTCATGTTTATTCTTACTATCATTGATGCTAATTATAACTGTGAAAATCTTACTTGATAGTCTGTGCAGTGGACAAATTAAATGGTTTTGTGTACATTTCATATATCTCGGATAATATTGTTGTAAAATGAGAAAATGCTCAATTTTGTTCGCTAGCATATCTTTTCTCCTTATGTTTTCATAGCATTTTTAGCTCACCTGAGCACGATAGTGCTCATGGTGAGGTATTGTGATACCGCTGTGTCCGGCGTCCGTCGTCCGGCGTCCGGTGTCCGTCGTCCGTCGTCCGTCGTCCGTCGTCCGTCGTCCGTCAAACTTTGCCTTGTGTGCACTCTAGAGGCCACATTTTTTGCCCAATCAACCTTAAATTTGCTCAGAATGATTGTCTTGATGAAATCTCGGACGAGTTCGAAATTGGGTCATCTGGGTCAAAAACTAGGTCACGGGGTCAAATCTTAGAAAAACCTTGTGTGCACTCTAGAGGCCACATTTTTTGCCCAATCAACCTGAAATTTGCTCAGAATGATTGTCTTGATAAAATCTCGGACTAGTTCGAAATTGGGTCATCTGGGGTCAAAAACTAGGTCACGGGGTCAAATCTTAGACAAACCTTGTGTGCACTCTAGAGGCCACATTTTTTACCCAATCAACCTTAAAATTGATCAGAATTATTGTCTTGATGAAATCTCGGACAAGTTTGAAATTGGGTCATCTGGGGTCAATAACTAGGTCACAGGGTCAAATCTTAGAAAAACCTTGTGTGCACTTTAGAGGCCACATTTTTTGCCCAATCAACCTGAAAATTGATCAGAATGATGGTCTTGATAAAATCTCAGACAAGTTCAACATTGGGTCTTCTTGGGTCAAAAACTAGGTCACGGGGTCAAATGTTAGAAAAACCTTGTGTGCATTCTAGAGGCCACATTTTTTGTCCAATTAACCTGAAATTTGCTCAGAATGATTGTCTTGATGAAATCTTGGACAAGTTTGAAATTGGGTCATCTGGGGTCAAAAACTAGGTCACGGGGTCAAATGTTAGAAAAACCTTGTGTGCACTCTAGAGGCCACATTTTTTGCCCAATCAACCTGAAATTTGCTCAGAATGATTGTCTTGATGAAATCTCGGACAAGTTTGAAATTGGGTCATCTGGGGTCAAAAACTAGGTCACAGGGTCAAATGTTAGAAAAACCTTGTGTGCACTCTAGAGGCCACATTTTTTGCCCAATCAACCTGAAAATTGATCAGAATAATTGTCTTGATGAAATCTCGGACAAGTTTGAAATTGGGTCATCTGGGGTCAATAACTAGGTCACAGGGTCAAATCTTAGAAAAGCCTTGTGTGCACTTTAGAGGCCACATTTTTTGCCCAATCAACCTGAAAATTGATCAGAATGATGGTCTTGATGGAATCTCGGACAAGTTCAACATTGGGTCATCTTGGGTCAAAAACTAGGTCACGGGGTCAAATGTTAGAAAAACCTTGTGTGCATTCTAGAGGCCACATTTTTTGCCCAATTAACCTGAAATTTGCTCAGAATGATTGTCTTGATGAAATCTTGGACAAGTTTGAAATTGGGTCATCTGGGGTCAAAAACTAGGTAACGGGGTCAAATGTTAGAAAAAACCTTGTGTGCACTCTAGAGGCCACATTTTTTGCCCAATCAACCTGAAATTTACTCAAAATAATTGTCTTGATAAAATCTTGGACAAGTTTGAAATTGGGTCATCTGGGGTCAAAAACTAGGTCACGGGGTCAAATGTTAGAAAAACCTTGTTTGCACTCTAGAGGCCACATTTTTTGCCCAATCAACCTGAAATTTGCTCAGAATGATTGTCTTGATGAAATCTCGGACAAGTTTGAAATTGGGTCATCTGGGGTCAAAAACTAGGTCACAGGGTCAAATGTTAGAAAAACCTTGTGTGCACTCTAGAGGCCACATTTTTTGCCCAATTAACCTGAAAATTGATCAGAATGATTGTCTTGATCAATTCTAGGTGACGAGGTCAAATCTTAGTTAAACCTTGTGTGCACCCTAGAGGTCACATTTTTGTTCAATCAACCTGAAAATTGGTATACAAAAATTTATTATATCAGGTGAGCGCTTCAGGGCCAATGGCCCTCTTGTTGAATTATTTACTTCCTATGAGCAGGGAATGTTAAAGGTTTGAAACTTGTTTGAAATGTTAAATGGCACTTCGAGTACTTGGGTTCTGGTTGTGAGTTCGAACACCGGCTGCGCCAATATCCTTTCTGACATTTGACAAAAGTAATTTTTCTGTCACCAATGGATTTGCAATGTGACTGAGAGCAGCTCTAGGCTAAGATTGGATATTGTGGTATGATATGACTGTTTTCGTTGTTGTTGGTTATAAAGACTATGTATGTTTATACCTTAACCCATTACCAGACGGCATAATTTTCGACTGTTCCAATTCAAAGATGTACAGACGACAATTTCAAGTGAATTTAATTTTATATTTTTTGTTCTTCTTGGGTAGTAAACATTGAGGGAAAAGAAGAAATTGCTTGTCACAAGCATTTTCTGTCATTTTCCACAATGTTTTCCAAAGCCTTTATCTTGAAGGTTGTCAAAAAGTGTCAATGTTTGGGAATGGGTTAATTGAGATATAGTAAGGAAAGGAAAAAAAAATGATCAAAACAAACAATTTTCTCCTTTTCTACTACATTTCAATGGCTATACTTGTTGAATATTAGTTAAAAAATTTTGACATCCATTGGTGATAACAGGAGTATATTTTCAGTTTGACTGAAGCGGAAATTTGAGGAACTTTAGGAGTTTTTTCGACTGTACGATATTTCATGGAAATAAATTAGATATAGTGGCTTCAATATTCTCGGATTTTGTGTAAAAAAATTGTGATTGATTCGGTCGGCACAATCCCTTCAGCCAATAAAAAACGTTGTCAGTCAACCTGCATTCATTCGGTGGAGGTGAAAGCTTCGGTCTTTTTCCTTATAGCATTACCAACTTTCGACGACAACACCAAATTATTAAAATTGCGTTGGTAGTTAGAAAGTTTAAATCACATTCTTTAGAGAAAGAGTTTTGTTTGTGAATTTTAGCGATAGATTTTGGAAATATTCTGCCTCAAAAATGGTATCCCGTAACGATAAAGACCGAGGTTGTACCCTCGATGAAAAAATGAAAGTGAGGCTATGACGTCATGGCGACTGATTCTATAATGTGCATGAAATGAGGAATTCGAATAAAACTGTAAGAAGGAACCATTCAATTGTCATTAGTAGGTGCTATGACTCTGGTCTGCACATTTTCTTCTTTGGCCCTTATTTTCTACACTGGTGCTCTCTTTCTATAGTGGTCCTCTCTGCCAGTCCTCTTTTTCTAAACTGATCCTTTCTGCCAGTCCTCATTTTCTATAGTGGCCCTCTCTGCCGGTCCTCATTTTCTAAACTGGTCCTCTCTGCTGGTCCTCATTTTCCAAACTGGTCCTCTCTGCCGGTCCTCATTTTCTAAACTAGTCCTCTTTGCCGGTCCTCATTTTCCAAACTGGTCCTCTCTGCCGGTCCTCATTTTCTAAACTGGTTCTCTCTGCCGGTCCTCATTTTCTAACGTGGTCCTCTCTGCTGGTCCTCATTTTCTAAACTGGTCCTCTCTGCCAGTCCTCATTAATTTTCTAAAGTGGTCCTCTCTGCTGGTCCTCATTTTCTAAAGTGGTCCTCTCTGCCAGTCCTCAGTTTCTAAACTGGTCCTCTCTGCTGGTCCTCATTTTCTAAACTGGTCCTCTCTGCTGGTCCTCATTTTCTAAAGTGGTCCTCTCTGCCGGTCCTCAGTTTCTAAACTGGTCCTTTCTGTAGGTCCTCATTTTCTAAACTGGTCCTCTCTGCTGGTCCTCATTTTCTAAACTGGTCCTCTCTGCTGGTCCTCATTTTCTAAACTGGTCCTCTCTGCCGGTCATTTTCTAAATTGGTCCTCTCTGCTGGTCCTCATTTTCTAAAGTGGTCCTCTCTGCCGGTCCTCATTTTCTAAACTTGTCCTCTCTGCCGGTCCTCATTTTCTAAACTGGTCCTCTCTGCTGGTCCTCATTTTCTAAACTGGTCCTCTCTGCTGGTCCTCATTTTCTAAAGTGGTCCTCTCTGCCAGTCCTCATTTTCTAAAGTGGTCCTCTCTGCCGGTCCTCATTTTCTAAACTGGTCCTCTCTGCTGGTCCTCATTTTCTAAACTGGTCCTCTCTGCTGGTCCTCGTTTTCTGAACTGGTCCTCTCTGCCGGTCCTCATTTTCTAAACTGGTCCTTTCTGTAGGTCCTCATTTTTCTGAAGTGGTCCTCTCTGCTGGTCCTCATTTTCTAAACTGGTCCTCTCTGCCAGTCCTCATTTTCTAAACTGGTCCTCTCTGCCAGTCCTCATTTTCTAAAGTGGTCCTCTCTGCCAGTCCTCATTTTCTAAACTGGTCCTTTCTGTAGGTCCTCATTTTCTAAACTGGTCCTCTCTGCTGGTCCTCATTTTCTAAACTGGTCCTCTCTGCTGGTCCTCATTTTCTAAACTGGTCCTCTCTGCCAGTCCTCATTTTCTAAAGTGGTCCTCTCTGCCGGTCCTCAGTTTCTAAACTGGTCCTTTCTGTAGGTCCTCATTTTCTAAACTGGTCCTCTCTGCTGGTCCTCATTTTCTAAACTGGTCCTCTCTGCTGGTCCTCATTTTCTAAACTGGTCCTCTCTGCCGGTCATTTTCTAAATTGGTCCTCCCTGCTGGTCCTCATTTTCTAAAGTGGTCCTCTCTGCCGGTCCTCATTTTCTAAACTTGTCCTCTCTGCCGGTCCTCATTTTCTAAACTGGTCCTCTCTGCTGGTCCTCATTTTCTAAACTGGTCCTCTCTGCTGGTCCTCATTTTCTAAAGTGGTCCTCTCTGCCGGTCCTCATTTTCTAAAGTGGTCCTCTCTGCCGGTCCTCATTTTCTAAACTGGTCCTCTCTGCTGGTCCTCATTTTCTAAACTGGTCCTCTCTGCTGGTCCTCGTTTTCTGAACTGGTCCTCTCTGCCGGTCCTCATTTTCTAAACTGGTCCTTTCTGTAGGTCCTCATTTTTCTGAAGTGGTCCTCTCTGTCAGTCCTCATTTTCTAAACTGGTCCTCTCTGCCAGTCCTCATTTTCTAAACTGGTCCTCTCTGCCAGTCCTCATTTTCTAAAGTGGTCCTCTCTGCCAGTCCTCATTTTCTAAACTGGTCCTCTCTGCTGGTCCTCATTTTCCAAACTGGTCCTCTCTGCCGGTCCTCATTTTCCAAACTGGTCCTCTCTGCCGGTCCTCATTTTCCAAACTGGTTTTCTCTGCCGGTCCTCATTTTCTAAACTGGTTCTCTCTGCCAGTCCTCATTTTCTAACGTGGTCCTCTCTGCTGGTCCTCATTTTCTAAACTGGTCCTCTCTGCCAGTCCTCATTAATTTTCTAAAGTGGTCCTCTCTGCTGGTCCTCATTTTCTAAAGTGGTCCTCTCTGCCAGTCCTCATTTTTTAAACTGGTCCTCTCTGCTGGTCCTCATTTTCTAAAGTGGTCCTCTCTGCTGGTCCTCATTTTCTAAAGTGGTCCTCTCTGCCGGTCCTCAGTTTCTAAACTGGTCCTTTCTGTAGGTCCTCATTTTCTAAACTGGTCCTCTCTGCTGGTCCTCATTTTCTAAACTGGTCCTCTCTGCTGGTCCTCATTTTCTAAACTGGTCCTCTCTGCCGGTCATTTTCTAAATTGGTCCTCTCTGCTGGTCCTCATTTTCTAAAGTGGTCCTCTCTGCCGGTCCTCATTTTCTAAACTGGTCCTCTCTGCTGGTCCTCATTTTCTAAACTGGTCCTCTCTGCTGGTCTTCATTTTCTAAAGTGGTCCTCTCTGCCGGTCCTCATTTTCTAAAGTGGTCCTCTCTGCCGGTCCTCATTTTCTAAACTGGTTCTCTCTGCTGGTCCTCATTTTCTAAACTGGTCCTCTCTGCTGGTCCTCGTTTTCTGAACTGGTCCTCTCTGCCGATCCTCATTTTCTAAACTGGTCCTTTCTGTAGGTCCTCATTTTTCTGAAGTGGTCCTCTCTGTCAGTCCTCATTTTCTAAACTGGTCCTCTCTGCCAGTCCTCATTTTCTAAAGTGGTCCTCTCTGCCAGTCCTCATTTTCTAAACTGGTCCTCTCTGCTGGTCCTCATTTTCTAAAGTGGTCCTCTCTGCCAGTCCTCATTTTCTAAACTGGTCCTCTCTGCTGGTCCTCATTTTCTAAAGTGGTCCTCTCTGCTGGTCCTCATTTTCTAAACTGGTCCTCTCTGCCAGTCCTCATTTTCTAAACTGGTCCTCTCTGCTGGTCCTCATTTTCTAAACTGGTCCTCTCTGCTGGTACTTAATTTCTAAACTGGTCCTCTCTGCCCGCCCACATTTTCTAAACTGGTCCTCTCTGCTGGTCCTCATTTTCTAAACTGGTCCTCTCTGCCCGCCCTCATTTTCTAAACTGGTCCACTTTGCCGGTCTTCATTTCTATACTGGTCCTCTCTGCTGGTCCTCATTTTCTAAACTGGTCTTCTCTGCAAGTCCTCATTTTCTACTCTGGTCCTCTCTGTCTGTCCTCTTTTATTAAACTGGTCCTCTCAGTGTCTGTCCTCTTTTATTAAACTGGTCCTCTCTGCTGGTCCTCATTTTTTCTACTGGTTCTCTCTCTCAGTCCTCATTTGCCGGTCCAGAAAACATTGAGAAGAAAGGAAAAACTGCTGATCATCAGCATTTTCTTCTTTTGCCTCAATGTTTCCACAAGTTTTATCTATTGACTCTTTCCCTAACAGCCATTTTTAAAGTGTTCTATTGTAAAAGCCACTACAGTTTGTGTATGTTGTTAAAGAGAGGATTTCTGAAAAGAAAGGACAGAATATTTAGGCAAAAGGTGAAAATACTGGTTAGCAGCATTTTCGTCTTTTACCTCTATGTATCCCCTTTCTCGTTCAGTCAGGGACGCCATAATAAAGTATTGTTTGGAAAAGGTTTAAAGGCATTAAAACCTGGTCTTGGAAAGGTTTTAAAAACGACCCACTAAAATATTAAATTACTAATACTTCATTTAAAGGTCATTTGATTTAAACAACAATAAAACATCAGTAAAAAATATAAAATCAAACACACAAAAAATAAAACAATATCAAAATGAACAAAAATAAAAACAAAAAAACCCTGACAGCAATATTATTGGCTTATGCAAATTTAAGAAAAAGGTTTTTTTTTTATCAAATTCACAAAATTCACACAATAAATTGAATATTTATTTATTTTCAAAATTACCTTAAAAATGTAAAACAAAAAATTAATAATAGATCTAGACCCACCAACAACATCAAAAATATGAAATTGAATTATAAAGTAGATCTATGATATCTAATTAAACAAACACACAATAAATAAAGATATACCAAAGTTTAATAAAACTTTAAATGAAAAAAAAAAATAAATAAATAAATAAATAAAACTAAATACAAAACACAAAAAATATAACAAAATCAAAATTTATTAAAACTTTAAATTAAAAAAAAATATGAAAGAAAAATAATCAACAATCAACAACAAAAATAAATGAATAAAACAAAATATTTTTTTAAATATATAAATAAAATTAAAAAAGATATCAGGAAATCAAAGTCAAAGTATGAGAAAATCAGTCATCAAATATGTGTGCAATATCCATTTTAAGATCATAAATCACCAATACACAATACCCAACAGATGGCCAAAGTGTATTTCTATCTATCACATATGACATAATATTATGTAATAATCCCCCATAGGTAGTTGGTCCTCTAGACTTGGTCTGCTTTTTAGACCCTTTTGGTCCTCAGAGGACTGGTCCTCGGTCCTCTGGTCCTCTGGGTTTGGTCTGCTTTTTAGACCTACCCGTAAAAAATTGTTTACAATATCCCCGTGCAGGGTAATTTCGACGCTGTATCGAGTTTTCCTTTAGGCATTCAATACGTGAAACATTAATCCGTGAAATTATTACAAATTCTTAACATGTAACCTCTTTACTTGACTATTTCGATTTCATATCGGTGACCTACATAAATTGTGTCAAAATAACAAATCAAAATGGTGGATACTTACACAAGTACTTTCGGTTCATGTCGGGTGTTTTTGACGGTCACAGGTCATTGCGCACAATTGTACACTGTTCCCCGAAAGAAGACTGTCACATAAGTTAATTTAAAGAGAATGAGTCACCTGTTCTTAACACTTTCACTGGGGTGAAGTAAGAAATGTGAACCCAGCCACGAGTAGTGGAGTTTTTTTCTGCAAAAAAATAATGATATTGATATTGTGTACAAAGAAATATTTCATTTCAAATTATTTTCTCACTATTTACACTTAAGTACTGCTTTATGTTCGCATCGTTTCTTTATGCTGAGTGTACATTGTGCTTACAAGTCACATGACATATTTGGAGGAAAGTAGGTTGTCTGCATATTAGTCTGTGATGGTATGTCCGGAAATCACGTCCCGTATGCATTAGAGTATTAAGCATGCCAACAACTGCAGTTGTGTGCATCAATATCTCAACTTTCATGATCCACTTGTTGGCATATCTGGAAACGCGTCATTACGTCGTTTTCCGCCGATTATGTAACGTTGTCAATTTGCTTAATTGCAAACCGAGTTTAGTAAAACATATGAAAATGAGGTTGTTTTTGTTTATATGCGTTTCTGTTAACAAATGTATGGATATAGATATACGTATACCCCGTATGATGCATCGACATGCCGTCGTTAACAATATTGAGACAAATATTGACATATTCAACGTTCTTTACTTTTGCACTACTTGGCATCTATCTTGACATTTAAGTTTAATCGTGCGGGTGTCGTAGTGGTTATAACCTTATTGATCGGACGTCTTCGACGATATATCGGGTAGATAAATATCGATTTCATAGATTTCACGAGCCGTACATGCACTTGACCCACGCGTGTGTGGTGTACTGATCGAAAGTTCTAGAGCGCTAAATTACAAATGACTATAACTATTCAAAAAATTATCATATCATTATAAAATTTTATATGTGAATTGATAAGTGGGTATGTATTCGGTAAGGTGCCACTTTTCTGTGTGTTGCAATAAAATGAATTTTTTCATATTTTACAACAGCTTTACATGTATTTTCAGGTTTTAGATGGGTAAAGAATATAATGAAGGGATAGAATAAACAGTTTTATTGGAAAATCTGAAAAATTAAATAAAATATTTAAAATATTATAACTGATTTGTGGGGTTTTTTCACGTTTAATTTGGGACAAGCCATTACTATCAAAAAAGAGTATTATTTTTCTAAGTATTCTAATTATCACATTTATACAAAATTGTACCAAGATGAAATAAAAGAATTGAAATTGTATAAACTAATTCAAAATTTCGAAAATTGCAAGACCAAAAGGATGAAAAAATACTTTAAAGTCAGGCATGTTGGACGTAACATTGTCTGTCCTGTTAAAGGTTTTTCTAAAACAAGTTGATTATGTCATTCTAGGTCAGTATATTGCTGTATCTTACTACTTAATGGCGAATCTGAATATCATTGTAAAATAAATTGCATGATGTATGCATCTAAGAATTAGTTGTTTAAATAAAAGTCGTAATTTAAATTACCTGAGTGAATGTCTGTCCAACTGTTCGTCCGAACATCCGTGACATTAATTTTCGTTTTATTTGGGTAGATTATCTCCCTTACCTTTAGGACATTTAATTTTACGACAACCGAGACCAGTTTCTGGTAAGCAGTCATGCATGATTTCATTATCTGTCTGGAAGCTGAAAAAATGGGAGTAATGTTTTGTCTGTCCAACCCAATTCTGCATGTTACGTCCGAATATTTGTTACGTCCGACATGGATGTCCTATGTTTGTCCAACATTTCATGGATGGTCAGTGGCGGATCCAGGGGGATGGGGACTGGGGAGGTGTTCAAACAAACCCCCATACAATTGATTATTTCATTTTCATGCAGAAATTCAGTCAAAATTGTGTAATAATATGAAACAAACTCCCCTTGTTCTAAAAACGAACCCCCTTCAAAGAAATTCTGGATCCGCCCCTGGTGGTGTCCAACTGTTAGTCCAACATATAAGGGTCTTTTTTATATACTTTTTTGTGCAAAAATGAACCACAACTAGCTTTTCACAATGTGGACTTGAAATGTATCATAGTCCATTTAATCAGTATCATATTCAATTTTTAGGCTAGAGAAGCCGTAACCAGAAAAATTTTCGTTTCAAAATGTCCATGTTCGTCCAACATATTTCATGTTTTTTCCAAAATTTTAAGAATACATTGTTTAATTCCATTAAATCACAGGATTTTTCTGAAGATTTCTAGTCCTGTAATAGAATCAACTGTAAAAAATTAAGTTTTTAAATATTGGGTGGTTAATAATTGCAAATAAAGATGTCCCATTACGTCCAACATGTCTGGTTATCAACTCTCTTTTCAGTTAAAAAAAGACAATTTCCTTCCACTTAACTATCTTTTAATGATAATATCCAAAAACTAGAATAATTTTACTACCAGTAAATCATTTCAGAAAGACTGAATGTTCAACTTTTTTAATGACTTGAAATGTCCCAAGTATGGTGGCACTTTATTGAATACATAGCCAAGTACCAATTAGATTATTTTGCACGATTTGTTGTCAGTTATCATTAAATGTAAGGATGTTATATGATTAAAGCTTAAAAAGCACTAAATCGTCGTAGAGCTTCAGATAATGCATTTATAATGGTTTTAAGGTATTCACACACTAATGGGCATAAAATTCTACGGGGTGGATCACTTTATTTTTTGAATCTACATACAAAGAGACGCCTTTTTAGGTCACCTGACCGAAGGTCATGGTGACCTATTGCGACCGTGTTTCGTCCGTCGTCGTGCGTCGTGCGTCGTGCGTTAACTTTTAACATTTTCGACTTCTTCTTGAGAACCAATGGACGGATTACAACCAAACTTGGCAGGGAGCATCGCCATGGGAAGCCGCTTCAGATTTGTACGAATCATGGAGTTATCTCCCTTTGGGGCCCCATAAGGGGCCAAAAAGGGGTTAAATAGGGTACATCTTAAAAAACCTTCTTCTCATGAACCGGCTGTTGGATTGGATTCATATTTGGTATTTAGAGTGTTTAGGGCAAGGACAACAAAGTTTGTACAAAAGAAAAAAATCTGTCCAAAAATGGCTGTGCTGGGGAGGGGGAATGGGAGGGGGGGTCGCGTAATTAGTTAACTTAATATTTTGGACTTCTTCTTGAGAGCCATTGGACGGATTACAACCAAACTTGGCAGGGAGCATCCCCATGGAAAGTCGCTTCAGATTTGTATGAATCATGGAGTTATCTCCCTTTGGGGCCCCATGAGGGGCCAAAAGGGGTTAAATAGGGTACATTTTAAAAAATCTTCTTCTCATGAACCGGCAGTTGGATTGGATTCACATTTGGTATTTAGAGTCTTTAGGGCAAGGACAACAAAGTTTGTACAAGCGAAAAAAATCCGTCCAGAAATGGCCGTGCTGGGGAGGGGAGGGGGGTCGCGTTATTAGTTAACTTAACATTTTCAACTTCTTATTAAGAACCATTGGACGGATTTCAATCAAACTTGGCAGGAAGCATCCTAATAGGAAGCTGCTTCAGATTTTGTACAAATCTTGGAGTTATCTCCCTTCAGGGTCCAATAAAGGGCCAAAAAGGGGGTAAATAGGGTACATCTTAAAAAATCTTCTACTCATGAACCTGCTGTTGCGTTGGAGACACATTTGGAAGTTAAAGTCTTTAGGGCAAGGACTACAAAGTTTGTTCAAGAGAAAAAAATCCGTCAATAAATGGCTGTGCTGGGGATGGGGGGATGGGAGGGGTTCACGTTACTACTCAACTTTGAACATTTTCTACTTCATTTGAGAACCATTGGACAGATTTCTACCTAACTTGGCAGGAAGCATCCCAATGGGAAGCCGCTTCAGATAATTACAAATCTACCTTTGGGGCCCCAAAAGGGGGTAAATAGGGTACATATTAAGAAATGTTCTGTTGTTGGATTGAATTCACATCTGCTATTTGAGTCTTTAAATAAGTTTGTACAAGAGAAAAAAAGATGGTCAAGAAATGGTGGTGCTTGGGGGTTGCACTTTTAGTTAACTTTTCTCATTTTCCTTAACTGTTTCTGCTCATTTGATTCAGGTGACCGATAAGGCCCTCTGGGCCTCTTGTCTGAAAAAATAAGGGAATTTGACCACAATTTTAAAATTTTATGACAAATTTAAGATTTATTACACCGATATGAAAAATGGGCTTTTCGCGCACTGAGTAACAGATGCTCAAAACTAAATAAAAAAGTGACATTTTCCAGAAACATCTATAATCTATGCACCAAACAAGAGCTTATTAAATATACTACTATAAAAAGTACTCTTGACATATTGTGGCAACAATAATATTGGAAAAAAATGCAAAAGTCGGAATGCATAGCAACAAAATTCTCTTGAAAATCTGTTTGAAATTTTTTTTTGTTGTCATATTTAAAAAGTCATTCTACATTAAGTATTAGTGGGGCCTTTCTAATCAGAACTTGAAAAATATCTACACAGGTGTCACTGTGTAAAAGCGTACAGTCGCGTGTATCGGAAGTTGCATCTAACTGTACGCAAAATATCACTAGTGCTGATAAACAAGTTGATAATTTGGCTTTTTAAAAGTAAATAAGTACAAATCGAAACAGTCTTTCTTTATGCGATTTTCAACGTTGTGGGGTAGACTAAATGTACTTTCACTTCAGCGGTTACGACTTCTCGATCGGTGTCTATTTTTAGCTCACCTGAGCACGAAGTGCTCAAGGTGAGCTATTGTGGTCACTTTTTGTCCGTCGTCCGTCTGTCCGTCTGTCCGTCTGTCCGTCTGTCCGTCCGTCCGTCCACAATTTCGTGTTAACACTCTAGCATCTACAAATATAAGCCAATCTTGACCAAACTTGGTCAAAACATGTATGACCATAAGATCTCGGATGAGTTCGATTATAGGTCAGATCGAACCAGAAAGTCCGGAGTTATCTGCCCTTGAATGCGAAAAAATAGCTAGTTTTGACATTGTTTACACTCTAGTATCTACAATTATTGATCAATCAAGACAAAACTTTGACACAATGTTGGTGAACAGAAGATCTCGGATGAGTTTGATTTTCAGTCAGATCGGACTAGAAGGTCTGGAGTTATGTGCCCTTGAAATTGAAAAAATTGCCATTTTTGAGTGTTTTCAACTTTGTTTACACTCTAACATCTACAAATATTGACCAATCAAGACAAAACTTTGAGACAATGTTAGGGACCATCAGATCTTGCATGAGTTTGATTTTCAGATTGATCAGATCAATAAGTCATGAGTTATACGCCCTTGAATTTGACAAATTTGCTGTTTTCGACTGTTTTTGAATTTATTTACACTCTAGCATCTACAATTATTGACTAATCTAGACAAAACTTTGACACAATGTTAAGAACTATACAATCTCAAGTGAGTCCGACTTTCAGAGTGATCGCATAAAAAATTCCTGAGTTATATGCCCTTGAATTCAACAAAATTGACGTTTTCTACTGTCTTCGACTTTGTTTACACTCTAGCATCTACAATTATTGACCAATCAAGACAAAACCTGGTCACAATGTTAGGGACTATAAGATCATGTACGAGTTTGGTTTTCAGATTGATCAGATCAAAAGGTCATGAGTTATACGCCCTTGAATTTGACAAAATTCCCATTTTTGAATGTTTTTGACTTTGTTTACACTCTAGAATCTACAATTATTGACCTATTAAGACGAAAATTTGACACAATGTTGGTGACCATAATTTCTTGGATGAGCTTGTACTTCAGTCTTGTCAGACTAGAAGGTCATGAGTTATTTGCCCTTGAATTTGACAAAATTGATGTTTTCGATTGTTTCTGACTTTGTTTACACTTAAGCATCTACAATAATTGTTGACCAATCAAGACGAAATGGACACAATGTTGCTGAACATAAGATCTTGCACCAGTTTGAATTAGCTCAATTAGAGTAGAGTTTGCTGAGCCCGTCAAATTGACAAATTTGCCGTTTTCGACTGTTTTTACTCTAACAACCACAAATAGCGACAAACCGAGACAAAATTTGGACACAGTGTTGTTGACCATAAGTTTGTTTTCAGTCTTAAAGTCACAAGTAATTGATTTGAACAAATCTGTGGCTCATATCATCTTGGTTCAGGTGAGCGATATAGGACCATCATGGTCCTCTTGTGTTTATAAAATTGGATTTTACCTGTCAAATCACTGGTTTGTGCTGTTTTTTATCGTGCTAACTCGTGCAATTTTGACTGCAATCGCGTGATTTACACAATACTATACGCTTAAACTTGTACCTGGTAATAGCTAAACCTCTCTGCTATTGCGTCCATCAGTTGCATGCACGTATGCACATTGTTTCACAAAGATATTGGCTTTGGAATGAGACTGGTGTATTTCTTCCTACTGTACGCCTAGTGCAAACTGTACAGCATCATTAGTGCAGTTTGAGGAACATGTATCTGTACGCCTAGTGCAATGATGTCATTCCGTATATGTTATAATCGATTGAAAAAGTGGAATTTATTTTCGTTTGGAAAGCTTTGAGATGACATTTGATCAACCATTCATTGCTTTTTTTTAAAGACAGAACATTTGTAATGCGTGTTCCTTCCAAATTACTACATGTAATAACATTAAAACGATCTGGTCTTAAACAAGTCGACAGCAAATACGACCACGAATTGCTAGAAAACAATTGTCCAAACACGCGTAAAAGCGACAGACGTAGGCGTAGACGTAGTAGATGTTCTGTGGATGAGTTTAAATAGTAAATATTAGCGACAAATCAGAGAAATCGTTGGAAGTGATTTGGCACTCCGTTAAATACTACTGCAGTTACTATGCGTTGGTTTATTCAAAGCCATGTGTTCCCTGCAATTATCTCAACAGCACAAAAGCAACATCCCAAACCTTATGTACCACTTGTTAACCATCCTACCTAGCCGATTCGTCCTATGTCGAGACAATCATTCTAGTCAAAATGACGAAAGGATATTGATAGAGTCGGGATTCAAACCCCTTAAACCAAGATCCTTCAATAATTTATTGGATCAAGCGACAGATGGTAGCTAGTCAGGTCGTATTTTAAAAAAAAAGTTTAGATAATTTTCATTTTTATTGCCCATTTGAGTCTGGATTTTAACGCTCTACAACAACAGTTTGAAATCCCGTTGCTGTGGTATATGTACGCCATCGAAGGTTTTCGTATATTGGTATCATCTTGGTATGTTCCTACGGCGTAAGGTCACTCAGACAAGTCATTCCGGTTTGTGGGGTGCTTAGGTAGTTCTTTAAAAAATGGCTCGTTTTCTGGTTATGCATTGCTCTCTCTCCGTGAATGATTTTAGCTTAGGTTTTCATTGATGCTTTTGGATGACATGTTTTCTCATTTTCTAGCCAGAATCCATCAGGACTATTTTGTGTGTTTTGGTACAGGGATACACATGGTCCCCATTACGGATGTGTCTATTTTGGCGCGGAAAAATATACTTTATGCATGTTTGAGCGAAAATTGTGAAAAAAACCGAATCGCATGAGGTGGGTCCATTTTGTGAAAAAAAAATTACAAGACAAGGATGCATATATCTATGCCATTTTACGTGTAGTTTTGCTCATTGGGATGTTGGGAAAAGGTGTTAAAATGTGTCGAAAAAGGAGATTTTACATAGAGTTATATAGGAGCCAATCTGAGTGACCTGTCACCATACGTCCTTACGAAGTTCATTTACACACCTAGATTTATCACGGTGGAGATTGTGCATGATGGGATGGATAACGAATACGGACAAATTTGCCTCGCTTCAGGTAAGAAATTGTGCAATAATTTTCTTATTTCTGCGTCAATTTTCAAGCGGTTTGTTGCATGTACCCCGCATTATTGAGCTCTTTCCTCAGATATATGACTTGTTTGAAGAATCTTTGAATTTTGTCCAAAAATTGATCCCAACCGACCGGAAAAACGACAAAAAATCCAAGTCCTTTTTCTAGTCGGTTGGGATCGGTTTTTGAGAAAAGTACATGGAGTTTCCAGATAAGTAATACATCTTAGAAAAGGGCTCAGTAAGGCGGAGTACATGCAAAAACTGCATGAAAATTGACGCAGAAATAAGAAAGTTGCACACTTTCTTACCTGAAGAGTGGTTAATTTGGCCGTAGTCGTTACCATTTCGCTTTCTGGTCGGTTGGGACAATATTTTGGAAAAGGTACCACGATTTATCTAATATGTCATACATCCGATGAAAGAGTTCGGTAAGGCGGGGTACATGCAACAAACATTTTGAAAATTGACGCACAAATAAGGAAGTTATTGCAAAATATCTTACAAGAATCGAGATTATTTTGTCCGTATTTGTTATCCATCCCATGATGCACAATCTCCACCGTGATTTATGGCCGGTTTTTAACAGAACGTTCCTAGCTACTTGACAATACGTATATTGCCAGGTTTTGCCGCATGACACTCCATCATCTCCTACATTTATTAAAGAGACATCCAATGATGCCAAGATTGACTATTCTAATTCATTTAAATGATACATGTATCAGTCCTTTTAAGTTGTTGCTGATAAGCCCAAAAACTCTCTGAAAGCTGAGATGAAAATGGCATATTCCACAGGCCCGTAGGAAGCAATTTTATATGGGCTAAAGCCCCAGTGTCTGAATATTGGGGGGGGGGGGGGGCTAATTTGGATTTTCTCTAAATTTTCACCGTGAAAAAAGAAAATTCAGCACTTTTGACCCACTTAGGGGGTACGACACCCCCCCCCCCCCCCCCCCCCCCCCCCCCTCCCCAGTTTTTACGAGCCTGTTCCATCAACATATGTTCTGTGACAAATCACAGTTAGTTTGATTTTAAGAAAAAAACATATCATCGTAAACGGTGCAATACTTACTTTGGCTAAGAAAGTTCAGAATTTTCATAAAAATATATGTTCTTTCAAATAAAAAAGAAGTAAAATTTGTGAGAAAATATTTATGGAGTGTCTCTTTAACGGTTTTTGATGGGAAAATCACAGAATTGGAAAGTCAGAGATTCCACTGAAAATGAATGGCTAAAGAGACCAATGATATCTGGAAATAATTGATTTCAATCAGTAACAAGCTGGGCTGTGATAACATTAATTTCAAACCGTCATTTTTGACTTCGGGTTTTGCCCTGCCCAAGCGAAAAATCAAACGCTTTGTCGAACTCATCGACTAGCGAACTCGACAAAGATTTGTAAATTACAGCATAGATATCCTTTGGGTAAGGCTCAAGCGCCGGTTACATGTATTGATCAGTATTTTCTTGCTCTTCAAGGTTTTTATAACCATAAATCAAACCTTTTCTAACTAGCAAAATTCATATTGCAACTGTTCCATTTGACAACTGCTACAGACGACAAAATGATAGTATTTTTGTACAATTTAGTTCATGATACTAGTACAATGAGGCAGATAAGTTAAAAGCGGTCGGTTTGTTTAAGGAAGATATCTTTTAAACACGGGAACTCTTTCAGCCAATACAAAAGATTTGAAAATTATGTGTGAATTTCCCATTTTAACCAAATTTCAGCATCTTTGAATTTTAAAATAAATGATATCCTTATTGACAGTTCAATTTTTTAGGCCAGACTGTCGCATTCACTTTGAAATTTCATAGGATTCTGTTCAAATGGTGGTAGTCGGCATGTGTAAAGTTTGAACCTATTCTGTAGATTCGTTGAAAAAATACTAACAAAGATGTAAGTGATGCGTTAGCAGTTTTGCGAGTATGTTAAAACACTCATATTCATGAAAGCAAACTTGAACAGCGTGTCACAATGGCATTTAAAGATGGAGATAAATACGTCAGTTACCGCGGTAACAACAAGAAAGCAAAAACGACAAACTATACAAGTCAACACTAACACGCATGTATGTGATACAACCACACTCACAAGCTATGCATACTATCACACACACAAACAACCACGTGCACATTAGCAAACACGCACGCAAATACACACACATACACAAGTACGCATGCAAAAGTACATTTAGTATCGCACAAGGAAGAATCAAGATAAGCCTTTAGTGTATGTAGCTGCCCGTAGTTATTTACCAAGACAAATAAATCTGCGTTCATTTCGGAAAAGTAATGAACTTTGTGCTACTTACATGACTATATTGATAAATTATCGATGTAGTTAAAACACCTCGTAATTACAACTTAAAACATGTTGTAGTTACGTCACGAGGTTTTAGAATTACACTGTCGAAATTATATCGCATATTCGATACTATATTACGGGTTACTTGATAAAATCGTTTCCTATTGGTGTTCTTTTATTTAAATGTAGTTGGTCTATGTCCACAAGACCATTTACTTCGTAATCTCTATAGATATGCATTGTGGACAGACAAATAAATTCAACCGCTGTACTTGTGCAGCATAAAGAAGTTTTACGTATGTTTGAAGTGAGCGTAACCCTTTAAATGATTTAATGAACTAATCAAGTGCACCCTCGTGCATGGTGTATGTGTAGCCAAACTAGTAATTGACATTTTCTGAACAGAGATTTTGCCACAACAGGTCAAGTAAAATGGCACTAGGCGTACAGAACACATTTTTCATTTAGCACTAGGCGTACAGTCGGAAAAAATACACCACTCTCATTCAAAAGCCGATATCTTTGTGTAACATACCATATGTGTGTAAACAACTGTTGCAAATCATAGCGGATAGGTTTAGCTATTAGCTGATGCAAGTTTAAGCTTTCAATATTGTGTAGATCGCGAGATTTTAGCCCATATTGTGCCAGTGAGCAGGTCGAAAAATAGCAAAAACCAGTGATTTGACAGTTTGACACGAATTTACACACAAAATACGTTGACATACTAGAAACCGTAACTACTCTAGGTAATGCCTATCCAATTCTCTCTTCAAATTTGAAACCCCCATCAAGAAATATTGTTCCGATTTTTACTTATTTACTTGTAAAAAGCCATACCCATCAACTTGTTTACCACCACTAGTGATATTTTGCGTACAGTCAGGCGCAACTTCCGATACACGCGACTGTACGCTTTTACACAGTGGGTGTAGGGAATAAATAAATAAGAAAAGGGAAGTTTCGCCGTCCAAACTTAAAGAAATCGCCATGGTAACATGCCTTGTGCGTTTTTTGACCCACACAAAGAACATGTTAAATTTTATTTTGCTTTAGGTATCTATCCTTTTGGACATGATTTTGTGAAGAGGTTAAAACGAAAATTGAGTAATAATTAACTTACAAATTACCCATTTACAAATCTATTAACTGATTTCCCTACAATTTGGTTTTAGTTGTATGACAACAAGCTATACACGCGTCAACGTCAATTATACAAAACGCGGGAACGACGTCGTATTTTTTGGCGGCGACGTTATGACGTCATCAAAACAAATCCTTAACTGTAACTTTTCTTTCAAGATAAATGCAGTAAGGGGTTATTTTTTTCCAACTTTTTATCTTTGAAACTCTAAAATATTTGAACAAATGGATTTAATTATACTAACACAAATAATTTCCTTTGGAAAAAAATATTTGAAAGAAAATACGGAAAATGTCGACATATGTCGACATTTGCCGATGATTTTTGACGTTCATTAGTGTGCGAATACCTTAAGTCACATGGATTTTTAGCAGAACCCAATCAATGGAGAAAAACAGAAATATGAATGGCACGCTTGTATTGCTGATGAGTACAGCAAAAAGGGAAGAGTGGTGGGTGGGGAAAATCATGGTGTTTTAATTTTCCAAACAGTCTCCTTTTTATTGACAATTGTCGCATTTCTTTTTGCGCAATAAATTAACACAATCAAAAGAATTGTGAACATATTGTGTAATGTTGTGTCTCGGGAATCACGAGGGCATATTTCAATCATTTTCTGAGAAGACTAGTATATATTGTAATTTTGGCAGTCGAAACTGTCCTCATGCGAGCGTACATGTATTGAATCCCAAATATTGTGTATCTAGTTTATATTTTTGTACATTTAGCATTCAATTACATAAGTATTTAGTTCTTAATATATACAAAATAATTTACAACTACATGGTTGCTGTACAAAGACGTGTATTTCGTAGATTATTGGGGTGATATTTATACCCATGTGCATTAGTTTTTGGAAGCAAATTTTGCAAAATTTGTTTGTATTGTAAATATAATGCCGAGCAGATTATCTGTCGAAGAAGCCAAGGATATCTACCCAATGGAGCCATTGTATGATGTCAAGTTCTAGATCGAACTCTAGTCAGTGAACCAACAAAAGATTCCTGTGAAATTTTACTCCAGGGTGTAGATATCATGTCCCAGTATGGGGACAAAACCTGAAAGTGCTCACGTTTCAGCATGTTTGATGACAGTTATTTATGTCAAAAGAATAAAGACAGTAATACAGTGTTGCTACAAAAAGACTATGAAAGAACGAGCATAGAAACGTCATGGAACACTACTCACGGCCATACTCAGAGAAAAGGCAATATCAAGCATTGCACTGGTGTCTTTTTGTCATTGAAACAGAGAAATTACAGTGCTTGATGCAATGATTTTGTTGCAGTGCCTTAAAAAACTAGAATCATTCATTCAGGCAGAGATCAACCTTAACACTTTGTATCTGTAACACAGTCGAAATTTGATTCAAAGAGGTTCCTTACACATTTGACAGATATGCACTCTGGGAACTTGTATCAAGACAATGTGTCGGCTATCAAGGCATACATCTAAGTCAAACGGCTGGTCTGTACTGGTAAAAAGGAGCGGACAAAGATGCTTGTTTGAATCCAGAACAATTAATAGATTGATAAATGTTTTCAGTCTTCTACCGTACTTCAGCTAATTATGGTGTAGGCTACCTTTATAAGTTTCGATTTGTACACCGTATATTTTATCATACTTTAATTTCTTTTAAGAATCGTTGTCTAATCTCTTCTTACTCGATGAGTATTCTATTTTTATTCATAGTTATACCTCACAATTCATTTATGCCAGAAAACTTAAACTTCAACCTTAACATAATCGAAATCTACTAGACTAGTATATAGTATTAGGATAATTCTTTCTTTGGAAAAGCAGCCGAGCCCGGATAGCTCAGTCGGTTACGTCGGAGTCTGTCAATCCAGGGGTCTCGAGTTCGAACCCCGGCTCGGCCAGTATCCATTCTGACATTTGACAAAAGTCATTTGTCTCTCACCAATGGGTGTGAATCATCTATGTGAGAGAGCAGCTGGAGGCTCGGTTTGGATATTGTGGTTGTACTGGTGCGAGAAATACCAGGAACCCACGGTTAGGTGCTCCAGCCGCCGCGATATGACCCTGGTAGTTGAAAACGGCGTAAAACCCCAATAAACTCAAACTCAAATTCTTTGGAAAAGCACTAACAAGTAGAGAAACGGCTCTTGAAATAAAGTATATTACATTTTCCCACACAACTTTAAACTTATAAAGGAAAATCAAATAAAAAAATGAAATAGTGTTAAGTGGAATAAATATTCTACATTACGGTAAATACCTAAATCAAACTTGAAAAGTGAATAACAAGCCTTATAAGTTTAAACTTTTTAATGTTCATGTACTGATTTCACAAATAATAATCATCAGGATGTTTGTATGTAAATTTTATGATAATTAGTAACGACGTTACAATGACGTTGTTGACGTTAAGGCGTAAGAGCAAAAATATCGAAGGGAAATCACATAATGGAACATTAAAAAGTGTAAGTTTAAGGGTTTTATCACTTTGCAATCGTAATACAGTGGGTATATGTATCAAATAAAATTGACCTGTCATCGACGTTATTTATCTTTTGACGTAAGCATAAGTTGTGACTCTTAATATAATATTTTCATTATGTTACCTTCATTGTGTGTGATCATGTACAAAATATTGCTAAAACCATTCATATAAGCAATAAACATGTATTTTTGTAAATTGACTTCAATGTGACGTCTGAATACTAAAACGTATTTAACAGGTTTTAAAAAATGATGCGTTTTCTTTAAAACAATTATATCAAAAGATTTGAGTTATTTTCTTATACTCTTTCTGTACAATATCCCTGTAATCGACTGTTTATCTCAATTTTGTTGTTTATTATGGTTGTTTTTGACGTGACGTCACATGAAAACGACGCGTCTAGTACTCTACAGATATGCCAACAAGCAGTTTCATCTTTACCAAGGAATTGTTTCTCTGATTTGCGTTGTTGGCATTCTTAATACTCAAATGCACACGGATTACCGATTATCATAGACTATATGAAGTGTCAAAAAAATTCAGATGATGGAAACTGGATAAAACATGGAAATACAGGGCCATATTTTTGAAATAGTGAAATCTAGGTAAAATTAGTGTCTGTGTGTAAAAAAAATAATAAATTCACCATGCCTACATCAATTTTGGCGATTGTAGTTTTGATGTTTTTCTCCCTTTTTTGACTGTATAAAAATCATGTGGAGGTCGCGGAGGATGCACAAACGATTTGTTTATATTTATAAAAGGTGCATCGTTGAAATTACGCTGCTTGAGAATATGAAATGTTTACAAGACCTATCATCTGAAGTTAGTGTTTGGTTATTTATGATTCTGATTTAGCTCTGTATCTTGTTTTTGCCTTAATGTTTCACACATAGCGAGCTGGTCAGCTGTGTGGGCTGGACCACGCCGGAGGAGCTGTATTCTGGTGCTGATGACCATCTGATTCTGAAGTGGAACTTAATCAACAACGAGACAACCACACTCATTAAACTACCCGACGATGTTTACCCCACAGACATGCACTGGTTTCCTAAAGCCGTCACAGGAGGAGGAAAAAAGACCGGCTCTGACCTATTTGTGTTAACTGCTACAGATGGTATACATGATTTGTCTTTTATCCTTTGAGTAAAGAAATTCATTCTATCACAAATTATTTAATGCGATCCTCTGGGGAATTTATGAAGAAAGGGAACACATATTCAAGTTTACTTGTAATATAAACCCAGGGTTTGTATTTTTGCTAAATTAAATGCTGTAATAATGAGCTGGACTGGTATTTTGTTTTTCATGAACTCCATTATTAGAGGCAAGATAAAGACATTTCACAATTAGACACATATGCATTCTTCATTCTCCAATTCTTAGTACTAGTATTTCAATTCTTCGCTGCAACAAAGAGAAATTTAAACAAAAATTCAATGAATGATTAAGATTTAATTTAAGAATGAAATATTTCTCCGATTTCAGGAAAGTTCCACTTGATAGGGCGTTCAGGTCGTGTAGAGAAGAGTGTGGAGGCCCACAAGGGGGCAGTGTTGTCAGGCAGGTGGAGTTACGATGGATCAGCGCTACTGACAGCAGGGGAAGACGGACAAGTCAAAATATGGTCACGCAGTGGAATGTTACGATCAACACTCACACAAAACAGTAAGTAAAAACATAATTATTTAATTCCCAGATGACGCTTCTTGACACCCCTCATCCAGAACACATTGCGGAAAATGAAGAAATTGCTTGTGGCAAGCAATTTCTTTATTTCCCACAATGTTTTGAATCCAGAGAAACCCGCAGCAGTAAGTTGGGATTTGTATGTAAACTGCTGAGTTTCTTGCATGAATAAATTGTGTCTTTGTCAAATGTTTGGCAGTAAGCCTGTAATCCATTCCCTCATAATGAAGTTTTTCGTTGCCTGTCAAGTGAAAACAGATACCAAGAGAGGGGCCTCTACAAGCCTTTGGTACAGTAAGTTAAGATTTATAAATGATGGAAAATATTGTGGAAAATGAAGAAATTGCTTTCAAGTGCCAAGCAATTTCTTCATTTTTCCCACAACACTTTCTACCAAGAAAGTCCAAAGAATGTAACATCTAATTCCATTTAACTTGTTGTCTGCGACATCTTTGGATTTGGACAAACTTGTATAAAATTTTACTGTCTAGTAAAGGGTAAGAATAATTCATTCTGACAATCTTAAGAGGAAATAGAGAAATGATAAACATTCATGCTTTCTTTATCATAGAACTAACTGTCCATAGCTTTTGAATGAAATAAATTATAAATTTATGATACAATCATGATAATTTGCTTTCTCTGTGATTTCTCGTATGTGCAAAACTACATTATGTATAATTATTCAACCAACTATATACTAATACATAATATTTATATGTGTTGTATAGGTACTTCAGTTTATGGTGTGGCCTGGGGACCTGATTCTGACCAGGTATTATTTACAAATGGACGTCAGCTGGTCATCAAGTCTCTACAGGCTAATGCCAAACCCAACATGTGGAAGGCCCATGAGGGAGTAATTCTACAAGTAGACTGGAACCCAGTCAATAATCTCATACTGTCAGGAGGGGAAGATTGTAGATATAAGGTAAGAGAATGGATAAAAGATTTTTCAGGCCCATGTATCAAAAGACCAGGGGCATATTGTTTTACTGTTGTCCATCCGTCTGTCAGTCTTTAAATTTAATGCGGATAGTTAACATTAGCCATTTTGGGGGCATTTGTGTTTCACAAACACATGTTTTTTCTTTTAAGAAGATTGTCCTCAAATGACAATTCCAATGAGCAGCCATAACATAGGGTTTAGATTAGAAATAACAAATTTAGAATCAATGTCTTCACCCCCTCTAATCTGTTGTTCTGTTTTGTCAAGTTTTGGATTGTGAGTATTTGTATGTTGTAAGAAATTTTCTAATCCAATTAAAAGCTAAATTAACTTAACACTTGTTTTCTTGTTTAGGTTTGGGACACCTACTGCCGCCTGATGTTCAGTAGCTCCGCCCATGATTACCCGATCACTTCCGTAGCCTGGACGCCTGATGGTGAACTGTTTGCTATTGGATCATTCAACACATTACGACTATGTGATAAAGCAGGGGTGAGTGTGTGATCCATTATTAATTTATGAAATTTTAGACTGGTGGAAGATGGAGGTTGTTTGTGATAACAACTTTGAAATGGCTAACATCTGTGAAACTTGATAAAGGAAGTAAGGTTAGAAAAAGATAAAAATCTTTCTCAACCATTTCATTAGTGCTTTAAACCTATGGTCAGACTGTTAAAGTCATTGATGCACAAATGTAACAATCAGATAGATCATTGTGTCAACACTCCTTCAGCATACCTTTATCGTGTGATATTTGGGAAACATTTTGTTAAACATACATACTCACTTATTTTAGGGGTTATATTCTGTAAAAATATCTATACAATTAAAATAGGGACTTTAATTTTTTCGCTGTGCAAAATTTCATCTTTGTCTGACCTGTAATGGCTTAGATTACAACGGATATAAAACCCCATATCACATCATTTTGTAAATAATATCACACTGCTGAACATATTTTACAAAGGTTTACACAACTGCATGATTATCGATTTATGTCTTTTACTGTATGAATTTTGTTTTCTGTCATAAAAAGTATATAAACGGTGTGACAGCTTGTGAAAAGCCAGCTTCTTTGGATCATTTGGGATTTAGGCCTGGTAATACTAATGGCCCATTTATTTCTGATGTAAACGTACGTTGTAACATCTGAAAAACGCACTAACTTAAGACCTGTAATTTCTAATGGAAACTGCATTTAAGAAAAAAAGATTAATCAAAAATTGTTGTTCTA
Organism: Fragum sueziense; assembly: GCA_963680895.1. Lineage (NCBI taxonomy): Eukaryota > Metazoa > Mollusca > Bivalvia > Cardiida > Cardiidae > Fragum > Fragum sueziense. The sequence continues at coordinate 8,744,555 of OY804607.1, forward strand.
AAAGATAAAGTGAGTTACTGCATTTAAAGATTGAATGAAAATGAATAATTTCAGTGGTCCTATGCTCTAGAGAAGCCCAATACCGGGAGTGTGTTCAAGTTAAGTTGGTCAGGTGATGGTACTCAGGTGGCTGGAGCATGTGGTAATGGTCAAGTGTTGATTGGGCATATTATAGAGAGGTGAGTTATATAAATATATATTAGAGAAGCCCAATACCGGGAGTGTGTTCAAGTTAAGCTGGTCAGGGCATATTATAGAGAGGTAAGGAAAACTAAATAATTTAGCCAGGATCTGGAAAAACGCCCCTTATAGCATTTTAGATAGCAAGGTTTCAAAATCAGGCCGTGCCTAGCTGCAGTCTAGCCAGCATCCATGTTACTCATAAATGGTTGCTGCAGACCATGATGAAGCTATTTGAGAACAACATGGTTCCTGATCAGACTACATGTATACGCAGGCTGATCTGAAACCATGTTGTTCTCAAATGCTATAAGGGACATTTTTCCAGATCCTGGCTCATATATTTATATAGCTGATCTTTGAAAAAACTACATGCTTTCCTTAACCCATAACAAAAGATAAAACATGTGAGAAGTTGTAACTCTAGTAGGAAAATAGCTTGAGAAAACAATGCAAGGTTTAGATAATGTTAATAATGAGTATCTTGTTTTTGTCATCCAACCTTTCAGGTCCACTTTTCTACACATTCATTCATATTCAGTTTGTAATATGCACCAACATCAGTTCTGTAATAGTTCTTGACAAACCGTAATAGCTATGTTTTGACTCTTTTTGCCCGATGAGAATTTGTTTGTTTAATAAGGAGAATTCCATACTTCCTAACATTGTATAATACATAGGAGTACAATTTACCAATCAAACAATGTTACTGTAATGTTCTTGTCTTTATACATGTATAAACAGGCGACTAGAATGGAACAATTTTGAGGCCACAGTATCTGAAAGTAAGAAGATAACAGTCAGAAATGTGTTGAATGATTCACTGGAAAAACTAGAGTTTAGAGACCGAGTTATAAAGGCATCTCTAGCACATAACCATCTGGTAGTGGCTACATCATTCCAGTGTTATATTTATAGGTGAGATTTTGTTTGTCAAGAGATTCTAGAAATGTAGTATTTTCTCCTCCAAATTCAGTTAATTCTACAGGGTTCATAGGTTTGAGCCCTTGCCATTCGTCTTTCGAATGAGACTTTTTAACAAAGTTCCTGTCTCTTTTTGACATTAGCTGTTGGGTGGAAAGTAATCTTTTCCATCAGTTGTTTTCCAAATTATGCAATGAGGTTCTTGGCATTGGTTTCCTTTTCATACCATATTGACTTGTCCAAAAGTAAAAATCTAAGGATAGTTAGCCCAAATCTTAGTTATATTTGTGAAAACAATAAAATATTTTGCCCTCAGCTATTCAACCCTTATCCAAACAAGACTTGGCTTTGACAACCCTCATAGAATAAGCTCGGGAAATCTTTGAAGTAAAAGATGAAAATGCTTGTAATAGGCACTGTCTCCTGTGCCTTCAATATTTTCTGTCCAATATATTTTATACACAAATATTATTTTAATGGACATCCGTTTTCTGTAGCGGCTTTCACATTGTAAAAATTCAATATTCTTGTCATAAAGGGTTAAAGGGACATTTCATCCCCATTTCAATTTATATGCTCCCTGAAAAAATTTTGGGGGAGCATATAGTCGCCACGCTGTCCGTCCGTCCGTCCACAGCCAGATCTCAGCAACCCTTGGGCTATATTCAATGAAACTTCACATGTGAACTCCCTTGGATAATCCCTAGGAACGTTTTTCTCCGTTTCTTGATTTGAGGCTGTGTCTTGGAAAAAGGGGCCTTAATGTAGAAATTAGATTTTCTCTCATTTTTCTTCATCTGATTAGCAGACTTTAAGCGAGCTAGGCTGTCGAAAATGCAAATGGCACAATAATTACAAACCAGAAATAACGTATGAAATTACTGTAAACCAGGATAAGTTCGCGTCAAGAAATGTTCGCGTTTTCGTGCACTCGGGCTTGTTCGCGGCGTTTTAAGTTCGTGGATCAATGCTGTCCGCGAATCGCGCTAAACAAAATACGCTATGGGGAATTGAAAAATTGATATGTTGAATAATATAGGGAATCGGATAATTGGATAATTACATATTGAATTATGATTGTATTTACGATGTTTTGTCTCCTTTGACAGTTTGGTCGAAGTAAGTTTCAAACAACCCATTGTTTTATTTCACACTTCATAGTATACTGGATTACAGTTTTTAACACAATGCATAGAATTTGAGCGTTACATTAACTTCACACCTATTTACCTATAGCGTCGAGAAGCGATAATGACAGTTATATTCAATATCATCGAAGGACGATTCAAACCTCGTAGCTATGGCTAATTTCAAACTACAGTTACAAGGTTTTAAACGTAAATCAACGTTTGCTATCATACCCGGCATTCGAATGCCAAACGACCCCTTTTCTTAATTTCAGGCAGGTATATCTAGTTGAAAAAGTTGGTTTATCTTTCAATGTCGTGTTTTTCAATATGTCACAATATCTATGTATTTTTGGATAAAAACGAAAGTAGTCTGAAATAAAGAAAACTTTTCACTTACATCCTGTTATAAAAAAGCTACATGTGTTTTCCTTGTTTACATAGTAACAAATACGTCTAGTGTAAATAATACATCTCCCCATAGGTTTTCCCGAAACAAAAACTATCAAAGCGATTAAAGTTCGCGTTTTTTTTTAAAGTAGCCTATTCGCGGCGTCCTAGGTTCGCAGATCACACCCACCCGCGAAAGACGCTAACTTAAAAAGCGCGAAATAATTTCCTGGTTTACAGTACCAGTCTGAAGGGGTAGATCATTTATGTCCATTGTTAGCACTCCACGAGCTTTATTAAGTATTAAAATCCAAGTCAATTAATAACATGCTGGCGTCCTTGTTTTTGTTTTGTAACGGCTACATATGCCCAACCTTCAAAAATCAATTACGTCAGAGATACGTCATCTGTGCTCAGCGAGATTTAACACACCCTACAACCGGCTGCGTCGAAAGTCAGCGAAGACAGATTCGGCATCTGATGTCATGTGCATGGTAGGTCAAATGAATTTACTTTTATAAATAAACGAAAGGATCTTTGGTATTCTATAGTTGATAAATACGCGAATAAATGTTCAGTGCTTGTACAAAATAAACCTTTTCACGTATTCCTCGCAAATAAGGTCACAGTCATCGACACAGCCGGTTGTACGGTGTGTTAATACCGCGGAGGTGTGTCTCGTTGACCTTGACCTTGTCTTGTTTTGAAGTAAAAATAGAATGTGTAAACACGCTTGTAAAGGATTGATCTATAGCAAAGGAAATATGGTTATTCGCCGAGATTGAGGTTTTTATACATTGCAAATTGACCACACTCCTTTAATTATAAAGGATGCACAAAGGCTGAATTTTAATACACAGCAAGCGTACTGTCATAACTACGTTCAAACATGAGCATAGCAACGTCATACAATGCAACTATACACTTCTGACGTTGCTAACGTCGTCTCACGTAGCAACACGCTACTACGGCAAGTCTTGTAATAAAACAAGCATATTCTAGCCATATGAAGCAGAGCCTAATAAGTATCCATTGTGCCATACTACAGTAAAGTTATCGCAAAGTGGAATACACGAAGTGACTCTCGTTGAGTTTGAAATGCGACTGATTTATTTACGCTATTTACAAAAACAATTGACAATATGACGTAATGCCACGTTCTTCGCCCCGTCAACATTATGTACGTCGTCCCGCCAGCGCGCGTCCGACGTCCCGCCAACGACAACGGCCAACGTCTTCACGACAAAAGTACACAAAAACAGCTCTATACCGGCACCATTTCTCGAAATCACATGGGTCCATAGAAACGCCGGCACCAACTGGCACCAAAGAGTATAAATATAGCTGCAACCCACACCTATCCACCAAACATCAGAAAAGCTCATCCAGCTTTCTCAGACACCTCTGAAGAGTTCTAACACGAGAACGAAACCGGTCAGGGATAGATGGAAAAGAGTCCAAGCAACTCTCGGAAGACCACCCAGACAAAAGCAAGTCTACAGAGACTTGATACCTAGCTACATGCTTCGACAGACAGCCCCAGAAAAACAAGTTCGATGTCTACACAGAGAAAAGCATGTCTTCATCTTGAAGCATGCCTCCACAGACCAGCAAGGCGATTAGCTTGACTCTTCTCAGTCTTCTGAGACTTGCTTCCTTGCATCTCACACACTGCCCTCTAAATGGGTAGAAGCATGTCACAATGTCCATACAGGCAAACAGCTAACACTTCAGAAGACCAACAGTCCTACGAGCAGCAACACTGCTCAGGTGAAGCAATAACAGAGCAGGTCTTGAAAGACCTCCTTGACTTCACCCACACAGAATTCATATTTGTTGCTCTGCAACAGCTGGAGACTCGGAGGTCTGGTAAATGGCGAAGCAAGTCTAGGAAGACCAGCTTTCCAACCTCAATAGGGATAAACGTCCCATCATAAGAGAAGCAACTCTTCCAGGTCTCTGTCAATAACAAGCATGTCTCGAGGCAGCTCGTCAGCCAATTCATATTGTATCTATATTCTGCATCCATTGAGACCTCTGGACATGCTTGTTTTCACACAACAAAGAGAATCCAAATAGAATTGAAAGCGCGCCTCCCAATACATCTACCATTGGGGCTCTTCTATGCTTGACTAGACAACCTGTTAGTTGTCCTAGTAGCAAAGACATCAAATGTATGTCCGTAAAACACTTGTCTATTCAAGTGCGCAGTTGGAGACTAATGTCACCCAAATCTTCTCAACTGAGAAAAGAAAGTGATCCTTCAGCAAATTGTCTATAAAAAGCGAAATTGCTTCGACTTTTGTTTTTATTCTTCCCACCTTTACACTCAAATGAGCATGCTATCTCTAGTGAATAGACCTAATGCAAGTCTGTACCCCATGCCAACAACATGGGCTTTATCCACCCTTCAATGATAGCACAAGAGTTAATAAAAGAAGAATCATCTTAGCAAAGTCCCGATCTTTTAATAAATATATTACCAAGAGATCGGCGAAAATACAGCAAATACCCACATGACTGTGTCTTTCCCAAAGAAACCAGCAGTTTTTGCTGCCACTGAGTCTGTTGTTTGCTCCTTAGCAGGGAGCAAAACTGGATCGCTCCTATCATTAACACTCCTTCCAGTCAGGATCTACACATCAGTAGAACATGAGAAACTCCCAACAGCCAATTCGTATTCAGCTTAATGTATGATAGTTTCTATTTTGTGACAAACACTTATTTGGGGAGCATAATCCGTCAATGACGGCTCTTGTTTAAAGTATGTCTTGATGCCAAGATTGGTTATTCTAATGGGTATTAATGTGTGTAATTATGCTCCCCGAAGGGAGAGCATATAGTCGCCGCTTTGTCTGTCCGTCCGTCCTGTCCGTCCGTCATTCCGTCCGTCCGTCTGTCCGAAGCGATTTCTCCATAACCCTCGGGCCAAATCAAATGAAACTTACCATGTGAACTCCCTATGACAAAATGCCGATGTACTTTTCCCGGTTTTTGGATTTGAGGCCTCGTCATGGGAAAAGGGGACTTAAGGTTAAATACAGTTTTTCTCTAATTTCTCCTAGTCTAATGGTCAGAATTTGATGAAATTTCATATTTGAGTAGCAAATCAGATGCCCTTGACAATAAACTATTTAAAATTTGCGTATACAAAATATGTCATGCAAAAAGGGGGCTTAACATTTGTTAGCTTTATATTAGCTCTGCATGGCATATATTTATTGTGACAATGCCTTATTCGGGGAGCATTGTCCGTCTCTGACGGCTCTTGTTTTAACTCAAAGATATATATTTCTCGTAAACGGAGCAATATTTTGGCTTGAAATTTTCAGAATTTTCATAAAATATGCTCTTTTAGATAAAATCAAAAGTGAAATTTATAAGAAAAAAATCTGAAATGTCACTTTAAAACAGATGAAAGAAATCTTATTTTCTGTTTTCAGTACAAAGAATTGGAACACCCCTATGATATTTGACTTGAAAGAAGGCAATGTGTCATTGTTGATGCAGGCAGAAAAGTAAGTGGCTACACAAGCCTTCAGTTTCTTTAATCATATTCAAGATTGACCTATTGTTTTTCATTATATGTCTAAACAGTGATTACTTTCTAGAAAATTCAGATTATACAACTTGCTGTTTTCTTCTTAAGTTGAGAGGAATGTCAATTTCAATTTGATCTTGAAACAGTCAAGTATGCGATATCAGAACAATTACAAACTGCATTTGGAAGTGTCATAAAGGATTTAAGAAACAGGAATAAACAATCTACAAAAGGTTAATGTTCAAATGTGTTCATTTTCAAGTTAAGCTTTGTCATGCTTATCCGGTAATATTTCTTTGGTTTGAAGAATAGAAAAAGATCAGCCTGTATATATGTGCAGTCTGATCTTACTCTATTCTTCTTGTTTGTATAAATTCAGCATGTAAAGGGTTAAAAGAGTTTTGAATTATCCCGAAGCCTTATTTGTATCAAATGAATTAAACTTCAATGTTTTTCCTTTGTAGCCTCTATTTTCTGTCTTATTTTTGAATTTTCAGACATTTTCTGATAGTAGACACGAGTGGTGTATATGTATACAGTTATGACGGGAGACTGATTTGTGCACCTAAATATGCAGGTCTACGGGCGGATATATTGAACGAACAAACTGTGTCACTGAGTAATGATGCAGTGGCCATCAGAGATAAAGCTGATGAAAAGGGTAATTACTAAGCATTCAAAAGCTTGTTATGTTAACTTGTACTCTTTTTATTTAATTCATTGATGAATTTTGGGCAGGTCTTTTTATTAGATACTTTTATTTTTCTATGACACCAAAGTTCAGCATATATTTCAAGTGCAATGTCTTATTATTGAAGGACATGTATAGTTCTTTATAGATATGACAAGCCTATGTGAACCTCACTTGACTATGGTATATTTCAGTGATCTATGTGTTTGATGCCCAGAGTGGTAAACAGTTAGGGGACGGAAAACCAATCACACACAAGGTAACCAATGTAATCTTTTCTCCATGACAAAGTTTTAGGGTGGTCTTACTTAACCCTTTCCCAAACGACAAAATTTTAGGGTGGTCCATTTCAAAAACTGCCACAAATGACAAGATGGAAGTTATTAAAGATAGAATTTTTGTAAAATATGGCATAGAAAATATTGAGACAAAAGGAGAAACTGCTGGTTATCAGCAGTTTCTTCTTTAGTTTCAATGTTTTCCCAAGCTGTTTGTATTATGGGTGTCAAAACCAGGTCTTGTTTGGGAAAGGGTTAAAAGCCCCTGCAGATGACAAAATGAATGTTGATAAAGATAGGATTTGTGTATGATATAGAATGGAATTTCTTTAGTCAAAAGAAGAAAATGCTGGTTATCAAATCTTTCTTCTTTTGCCTCGTTGTTTTCCCAACCCTTTTATATTAGGGACACCAAAACCTGAGGTCTTTGGATGGGTTAATCTTTTCCCAGGGACTAAATTTTGGCTAGTCTAATTTGAAATTTAGCACAGAAAACTCAAGAAATATTTCAAAGGTAGTGCATTTTGATGCAACCCTTGGACCAAATTCAATAAAACTACATATGTGAACTCCCTTGGATAATCCATAGGGACCTTTTTTCCTTTTTTTAATTTGAGGCTGTGTCATGGAAAAAGGGACCTTAATGTAAAAATTAGATTTTCTCTAATTCCTCTTCATCCAATGGGCAGAATTTAATGAAATTTTGTACTTATGTGATAAATGAGATGTTCTACACCATATTCTATAAATAATGTGTACAAAAAATCTGTCATGGGAAGAGGGGGCTTAATGTACGATATTTTTCATTTTGTGACAAACACTTATTCGTGGAGCATAATCCGTCTATGACGGCTCTTGTTGTTTTGTTTACAGTTGGAGGTAATGGAGGTTGCTCTAGATCAGTGTGGACCTTCAGCTGAGAGAAGACTGGCCATTATAGATAAAAATAGAGACTTGTATCTTACATCAGTCAGAATATTTGTTTTGTTTACAGTTAGAGGTAATGGAGGTTGCTCTAGATCAGTGTGGACCTTCAGCTGAGAGAAGATTAGCCATTATAGATAAAAATAGAGACTTGTATCTTACATCAGTCAGAATATTTGTTTTGTTTACAGTTAGAGGTAATGGAGGTTGCTCTAGATCAGTGTGGACCTTCAGCTGAGAGAAGATTAGCCATTATAGATAAAATAGAGACTTGTATCTTACATCAGTCAGAATATTTGTTTTGTTTACAGTTAGAGGTAATGGAGGTTGCTCTAGATCAGTGTGGACCTTCAGCTGAGAGAAGATTAGCCATTATAGATAAAAAAGAGACTTGTATCTTACATCAGTCAGAATATTTGTTTTGTTTACAGTTAGAGGTAATGGAGGTTGCTCTAGATCAGTGTGGACCTTCAGCTGAGAGAAGATTAGCCATTATAGATAAAATAGAGACTTGTATCTTACATCTGTCAGAATATTTGTTCTGTTTACAGTTAGAGGTAATGGAGGTTGCTCTAGATCAGTGTGGACCTTCAGCTGAGAGAAGACTGGCCATTATAGATAAAAATAGAGACTTGTATCTTACATCAGTCAGAATATTTGTTTTGTTTACAGTTAGAGGTAATGGAGGTTGCTCTAGATCAGTGTGGACCTTCAGCTGAGAGAAGATTGGCCATTATAGATAAAAATAGAGACCTGTATCTTACATCAGTCAGAATATTTGTTTTGTTTACAGTTAGAGGTAATGGAGGTTGCTCTAGATCAGTGTGGACCTTCAGCAGAGAGAAGATTGGCCATTATAGATAAAAATAGAGACTTGTATCTTACATCAGTCAGAATATTTGTTTTGTTTACAGTTAGAGGTAATGGAGGTTGCTCTAGATCAGTGTGGACCTTCAGCAGAGAGAAGATTAGCCATTATAGATAAAAATAGAGACTTGTATCTTACATCAGTCAGAATATTTGTTTTGTTTACAGTTAGAGGTAATGGAGGTTGCTCTAGATCAGTGTGGACCTTCAGCAGAGAGAAGATTAGCCATTATAGATAAAAATAGAGACTTGTATCTTACATCAGTCAGAATATTTGTTTTGTTTACAGTTAGAGGTGATGGAGGTTGCTCTAGATCAGTGTGGACCTTCAGCTGAGAGAAGATTGGCCATTATAGATAAAAATAGAGACTTGTATCTTACATCAGTCAGAATATTTGTTTTGTTTACAGTTAGAGGTAATGGAGGTTGCTCTAGATCAGTGTGGACCTTCAGCTGAGAGAAGACTAGCCATTATAGATAATAATAGAGACTTGTATCTTACATCAGTCAGAATATTTGTTTTGTTTACAGTTGGAGGTAATGGAGGTTGCTCTAGATCAGTGTGGACCTTCAGCTGAGAGAAGATTGGCCATTATAGATAAAAATAGAGACTTGTATCTTACATCAGTCAGAATATTTGTTTTGTTTACAGTTAGAGGTAATGGAGGTTGCTCTAGATCAGTGTGGACCTTCAGCTGAGAGAAGATTAGCCATTATAGATAAAAATAGAGACTTGTATCTTACATCAGTCAGAATATTTGTTTTGTTTACAGTTAGAGGTAATGGAGGTTGCTCTAGATCAGTGTGGACCTTCAGCTGAGAGAAGATTGGCCATTATAGATAAAAATAGAGACCTGTATCTTACATCAGTCAGAATATTTGTTTTGTTTACAGTTAGAGGTAATGGAGGTTGCTCTAGATCAGTGTGGACCTTCAGCTGAGAGAAGATTAGCCATTATAGATAAAAATAGAGACTTGTATCTTACATCAGTCAGAATATTTGTTTTGTTTACAGTTAGAGGTAATGGAGGTTGCTCTAGATCAGTGTGGACCTTCAGCTGAGAGAAGACTGGCTATTATAGATAAAAATAGAGACTTGTATCTTACATCAGTCAGAATATCTGTTTTGTTTACAGTTGGAGGTAATGGAGGTTGCTCTAGATCAGTGTGGACCTTCAGCTGAGAGAAGATTGGCCATTATAGATTAAGATAGAGACTTGTATCTTACATCAGTCAGAATATTTGTTTTGTTTACAGTTAGAGGTAATGGAGGTTGCTCTAGATCAGTGTGGACCTTCAGCTGAGAGAAGATTGGCCATTATAGATAAAAATAGAGACTTGTATCTTACATCAGTCAGAATATTTGTTTTGTTTACAGTTAGAGGTGATGGAGGTTGCTCTAGGTCAGTGTGGACCTTCAGCTGAGAGAAGATTGGCCATTATAGATTAAGATAGAGACTTGTATCTTACATCAGTCAGAATATTTGTTTTGTTTACAGTTGGAGGTAATGGAGGTTGCTCTAGATCAGTGTGGACCTTCAGCTGAGAGAAGACTAGCCATTATAGATAATAATAGAGACTTGTATCTTACATCAGTCAGAATATTTGTTTTGTTTACAGTTAGAGGTAATGGAGGTTGCTCTAGATCAGTGTGGACCTTCAGCTGAGAGAAGACTAGCCATTATAGATAAAAATAGAGACTTGTATCTTACATCAGTCAGAATATTTGTTTTGTTTACAGTTAGAGGTGATGGAGGTTGCTCTAGATCAGTGTGGACCTTCAGCTGAGAGAAGACTAGCCATTATAGATAAAAATAGAGACTTGTATCTTACATCAGTCAGAATATTTGTTTTGTTTACAGTTAGAGGTAATGGAGGTTGCTCTAGATCAGTGTGGACCTTCAGCAGAGAGAAGATTAGCCATTATAGATAAAATAGAGACTTGTATCTTACATCAGTCAGAATATTTGTTTTGTTTACAGTTAGAGGTAATGGAGGTTGCTCTAGATCAGTGTGGACCTTCAGCTGAGAGAAGATTGGCCATTATAGATGAAAATAGAGACTTGTATCTTACATCAGTCAGAATATTTGTTTTGTTTACAGTTAGAGGTAATGGAGGTTGCTTTAGATCAGTGTGGACCTTCAGCTGAGAGAAGATTGGCCATTATAGATAAAAATAGAGACTTGTATCTTACATCTGTCAGAATATTTGTTTTGTTTACAGTTAGAGGTAATGGAGGTTGCTCTAGATCAGTGTGGACCTTCAGCTGAGAGAAGATTGGCCATTATAGATAAAAATAGAGACTTGTATCTTACATCAGTCAGAATATTTGTTTTGTTTACAGTTAGAGGTAATGGAGGTTGCTCTAGATCAGTGTGGACCTTCAGCTGAGAGAAGATTGGCCATTATAGATAAAAATAGAGACTTGTATCTTACATCTGTCAGAATATTTGTTTTGTTTACAGTTAGAGGTAATGGAGGTTGCTCTAGATCAGTGTGGACCTTCAGCTGAGAGAAGATTGGCCATTATAGATAAAAATAGAGACTTGTATCTTACATCAGTCAGAATATTTGTTTTGTTTACAGTTAGAGGTGATGGAGGTGGCTCTAGATCAGTGTGGACCTTCAGCTGAGAGAAGATTGGCCATTATAGATAAAAATAGAGACTTGTATCTTACATCAGTCAGAATATTTGTTTTGTTTACAGTTAGAGGTAATGGAGGTTGCTCTAGATCAGTGTGGACCTTCAGCTGAGAGAAGATTAGCCATTATAGATAAAAATAGAGACCTGTATCTTACATCAGTCAGAATATTTGTTTTGTTTACAGTTAGAGGTAATGGAGGTTGCTCTAGATCAGTGTGGACCTTCAGCTGAGAGAAGATTGGCCATTATAGATAAAAATAGAGACTTGTATCTTACATCAGTCAGAATATTTGTTTTGCTTACAGTTAGAGGTAATGGAGGTTGCTCTAGATCAGTGTGGACCTTCAGCTGAGAGAAGACTAGCCATTATAGATAAAAATAGAGACTTGTATCTTACATCAGTCAGAATATTTGTTTTGTTTACAGTTAGAGGTAATGGAGGTTGCTCTAGATCAGTGTGGACCTTCAGCTGAGAGAAGATTGGCTATTATAGATAAAAATAGAGACTTGTATCTTACATCAGTCAGAATATTTGGTACAGAAAGAAAAACAGTCAAACTGGGTGAGTAAATGCTGAACTTTTTTATGGTTAAAGCTTTTGTTCAATTTTATTACTTAACCCATTATCGAACGACACAATTTTGGACTGTTCCAATTTGAAAGGTGTTGCAGACGACAATTTCAAGTGCTTGGAATTTTACATTTTTAGGTGTTTTTGTTTAGAAAACATCGTGGGAAATGAAGAAATTGCTTGTGACAAGCAATTTCTTCATTTTCCACAATGTTTTCCAAAGCATTTTTCTTTGGGGCGTCAAAAGGTGTCAATGTTTGGTAATGGGTTAAATCTGTCAAAAGCATCATTGTTTGAGAAAGGGTTGACAGTATTTATATTTTAGGTCAATGTAAAATATCAAAGTAGAGCTCTTTGAAAATTTGCCATGATAAGGGCATCACTGTTTCTCAAACACATCTTGTTGCCCTATTTTCAGATGCAATGATCAAGAGTTACAGATAAAATGGTTTTTGGTCTTTTCAAAATGCAGTATTTCACTTATTGGTTATCAAACCCTATATTGTGGGTACTCATTGGAATTGTCTCAATGTGTACCCAAAACATAGGCTTTGGATTTGAAATAACAAATGTGGAATCTCTTCACCCTCTCTTATTGGTTGCTCTGAATGAGCTAACAGATAGTGTTATACTGTATGATCTATTCTCCAACTTCAGGTACCATGATAATGTCTCTGTCGTGGAATGACACCACAAACATGCTATCTGCCCTGGCTGACGGTAAATTTACTGTGTGGTACTACCCTAGTGCTGTATATGTAGACAGAGATCTTCTACCTAAAACATTGTTTGAAAGGGATGCAAGGTATGTTTAAATGTAGCTTGATGAAAATAGGAAAAATATTATGAAAAAATAGGAATGGGGGAAAAAGATGGTTTTCCTTTAGCCTCATTGTTTTCCAGTGTTTTATACGCCGCCTGAGGCGGTCGTATATTGGCGTCATCTTCTCTGTCTGTCCGTCCATCCGTCCGTACATACGTCCACTTTTCTTGTCAAAGCAACTCCTCCTAAGTTTCTTGCTGGATCTTTTTGAAACTTGGTCAATGTTATCACCTCAATTGGTAGACATGCATGAAGGAAGGATTTTTTTTATTCATTGATTTTTGTCTGAGTTATGCCCCCTTAAAACTTAGTCTCTGGGGTGGCATATATTGTGACCATGGCTCTCTTGTTTCTGTTGTGATTGTTAAAATATGTTTTATTTTGAAGTGTATATCTATTAATTTCCTGATAAATTCTATTTGATTCAATTTTTTCCTAGATTAAACCTTTCCTTCTGCAGGACAAAATAAGTTTGAATTCCTATACACATTTGTATATTCAATGTTCATAGGTTGGATTCATATGATCGTTTTAACAGGTTTTTTGTTTTTGTTTTTGTCATATGCATTTGCTAGTATCAAGTAATCATTGGAAGTATAGGTTGGGTAGCTAGGTAAATTTTCTAGAAAAAAAAATGTTGTTAAAACTTGATATATCTGAAGAAAATGTTGTTTGGCATTGAAGTAGTAAAATTAGATCATTTTCTTTGCATAAAAAGCAATCATTTGTCATTGAGATGTAAATGTTTATACAAACTGTTTCCACCCAGCTATCAGATTCAAATGTTTGTTGTGATATCATTTAAAGATGAATAACTCTGCACATGTTTTGGATGTTTGATAACATCTAGATTATCTCTCTTTGATCTATGCAGTCTGTAACTGATACAGCACATCTAGTGCTCATCAATTTTATCTGGTTTTAACCCATTCCCTCATGATGACGCTTTTTGACGCCTCACAACATATCAGCTTTTGAAAACATTGCAGAAAATGAAGAAATTGTTTGTGACATGCAGTTTCTTTTTAAAAAAAATCCATTTACTTGAAATTAACCCTTTCCCAAACGGCACATAGTTTGGGTGGGCCAATTTGAGAGCTGCAACAGATGACAGAATACATCTTAACCCTTTCCCAAAATGACACAATTTTTTGGTGGTTCAATTCAAAAGCTGTCGCAGATGACAAAATGTGTGTTAATTTAGATTGGATTTGTGTTCAATATAGCTCAGAAAATATTGAGGCAAAAGGAGAAAGTGCTGACTATCAGCACATTCTTCTTTTGCCACAATGTTTTCTCAAACCTTATCTGTTAAGGATGTCAAAACCTGGTCTTGTTTGGGATAGGATTATTTAAAGATAGACATCTGTGTCCATTATAATATAGAAAACATTGTAGCTAAAGGAGAAAATGCTGATCATAAGCCTATCCTTCATTTACTTTTAAATCAATGTTTTCTCGAGCCTTTTCTTCTAGTGACATCAAAACCATGTCTTGTTTTAGAAAGGGATAATTATTTCACTCTCCTGCAGATTCCACCTGCATCAAATCTGGTAAACTTGACAGCAGCTATATAACTGATAATCTTATATAAATACTAGTGGAAAAAACTGTAGACAACTTCTTAATTATCTGTTTGTCAATCTGATCATTTGTCAGTTTACTTAGAGAAAATAACGCATGAAAAACTTTTAGCGAGAAATGATAACCAAGATAGAGGTGTGCATTATCTGTCTTCAAAAGAAAAATCTTTCTCTGACATTTTTAAGAAAAAATTCCTGTAAGAAGATTTCGTTGCACACTCAAAACATCTGAAAAAGCAGTAAGAGGTAACCAATCTTTTTTAAAAAACACATGAAATAAAACATTCATATTAAAAGGAATAAAATAAATTCTAGACTTATCAGAATGTCTTCGACTCACAGCATACATTGTGTTATATTTATGCCCCCGTATCAAAAGATGGGTGCATATTTTTTTACCCGTGTCTGTCCGTCCATATGTCTGTCTGAACACTTAACATTTGCCTTTTTAGCAAGCCGGGACTTTATGTCCGGGGAGCTAATGTCGCAGCCCTAGTGTCGGCGTCCCATCCTGTCACCTTCACTTGAAAAACTTTAACCTGGTCTATATCTCAGGCACTATTAGAGATACAGCCTTGATATTTCATACATAGATACATCTCGACAAGACCTTTCATTTGGGACCATGACCTTTGACCTAGTGACCTTGACATTGGAGTTTGACCTACTTTTGAAAAACTTAAACTTGGCCTATGTCTCAGGCACTATTAGAGATACAGCCTTGATATTTCATACATAAATACATCTCGACAAGACCTTTCATTTGGGACCATTATTCTTGACCTTGTGACCTTGACCTAGGAGTTTGACCTACTTTTGAAAAATTTGCTGTTTTTGTGACAAGCTCCGGTAAAGGCGAGCTATGTTGTCCACGGACAACTCTTATTTCGGAAAGTATTGGTCATACAAAGCTCAAATTTGGTATGTAACTTTATTTCAATAATATCTATCTGTTCGATGCAATATGACCTTCTTCAATGTCATCTGCTAATCCTTATCAACCTTTACACGAAAACTTAACATTTTAGAAAAATGGTCATTTCGGTTGCATTTGTGTTTCACAAACACATCATAATCTTGTTTTATTTTGCTTTGAAAAAAGAAAAACTTGTGTTTGCTTTAAAGTAACAAGGGTAAGAACAAATTGTTTAATGACAAAGATATTTTAAGACAATATTCAGAACTAATAACAAGTGCATATAATTTTATGCATTATGATCCTTCAATTCAACCCCTTACCAAACAAAAAAGATTTAGACTGATAAACCCTTTCCCAAACCTGGTTTTGAAAAATTGAGACAAAAGAAGAAAATGCTGATACTCGGCATTTTCTCCTTTTACCTCATCCGTACATTTTGTTGTCTGAAGCAGCGTTCAAATTTGGGAAAATGTTTAATGTAATACCGACAATATAAAAACAGAAGACGCAAAGGACAAGGTTCATTTTGGGCCAAAAATGGCCCCATCTCAAATTTTACTGAAATGTTGATATTTGATCACTCCAAGCACCCTATTCGCAAAAACGTACGAACCACACACATACGACATACGTGGTTGCCATGGTAACCAGATTTATAATTTCCCTAACAATGACACAGGAAATAGATAAATTAATCATGAATTCTAAGAAATAACATATTTTCTCGTATCCAATAACATGTTTATAATAACAGTAATAATATACGAAAGTTTTGGAAATGAGCAGGCGCAAAATATTATAGATTTTCATGGTAATTATGGTATTTCCATGGCAACAGTATGTAAAAAATATGACACTTAAATCACAGAATTGACCATAACTTGGAAATGATACAACATATTACTTTCATATTTGGTATAAGTGATGACACAGATAGGGTCTATCTTTTGAGCGGCAAGTCAAGGTCATTTGTTAAGGTCAAGGTCATTTTTCAAGGTCAAATTTTGCAAATACATTTAAAGTGGCCAAAAAGTTTGTAGATCATTTGATAGGACAAAATAAGCCAAATCTATAAATCTATCATGGTGAGATGCAGCTTCTGTCATGAAACAAGTGTTGCTTTTTAAAAATAAAAGTGGAAATCAAACACATTTGACAACATGATTATTGTATTTCCATGGCAACTGTTTGTCAGAAAATGGCAATCAAATCTTGAAATTGGTCATAACTTTAAAGTGAAAGAGCTTATAGCTTTCATATTTCTCAAATGTGATGTAACCGGAAAGGCCTTCCTTTTAAGAAACTAGTCAATGTTATTCATCCAGGTCAAGGTCATTCATCCAGTTCAAGGTCATTTGTCAAGGTCAAATTTTCCAAATTTGACAAAAAATGACTTTCTCAAGAACATATGGTCATACATGTTTAGGCAAATTTTGGTCAAGATTTAATAAAACTTGTGGAGTGTAAACAACAAATTGTGAACAGATGGACAATGGACAGTGAGTGACCACAACAGAAGTACTCAGGTGAGCTAAAAACAATGTTTCAAAGACTTCCTCGGCTGTTCTAGTCTGAAACTAAATGTGGATCAGTGTGAAATTGTATCTTTTCAAGTTTAGAACCTATTCTTTCCAGAAACAACAAAGTTTACAGGTCCAAATAGGAAAGTATTGAACGCAACCAAATAAGTATAAGGGAATTTAGAAAGTGTGCATGCTATAGCCTTAAGATTATTGTGGGAAAGGGAGAAAATGCTGGTCATCAACATTTTCCTAATTTCCCTTAATGCTTTCATAGAAAAACAACTTTATAAGGGGCATCAAAACAAGTCGTCACTCATGTTTGGGAAAGGGTTAAGAGAACTGGTTGAATGCATAGAGTTTATACCATTCCCAAAGACATAAATTAGACAGTTCCAAATTGAAATCACAAAATTGATGTAAATAAAGATGTGATTATGGCACAATAAAGCACAGGAAATCTTGAGGCAAAAGATTAGAATGCAGGTTATCATTATTTTCCTCCCTTGTTTCAATATTTCTATAAACTTTTCATAAGGGACACCAACTCCGGTTCTTGTTTGGGAAGGGTTAAGCAACATCCATTTTTTTGTCTTATTGAGCCAGCTGATGACCTAACCATGTGTTCCTGGCAATTTTAACAACATTACAAACACAACATCCACTCTGAGCCACTACCATATTTGCTCATCCCATGCAGACAATTCATTATTACTCATGCACATTCGAGAGACAAATGTCTAATGCCAGACATTGGTAAAACCCGGATTCAAAACCACAATCCTTAATACACTACCAGACAGCAAAAGTTTAAGCTTGTCTAAATTCAAAAATGTTGCTTATGACAACAGTGAATGAAAGTTTAGCTTTCTCAGTCTTTCTAGATAGAAAACAGTGAGGGAAATGAAGAAATTGTCATGAGCAATTTCTTCATTTTCCACAATGTTTCCAAAGCCTTTGTAGTAGTGTCAAAAAGTGTCATTATGTGGGAATGGATTAGCTACTGATTGAGTCAATTATCACAAAAGCTTCAAGAATATTAACCCTTTCAAAAACAGCTGAAATTTAGACTGTTCAAATTTGATAGCTGCTTCAGAAAACATGAATTAACTATGGTAGGGTCCAGAAAATATTGAGGCAAAAGGAGAAAATGCTGCTTATCAGAATTGTCTCCTTTTGCCTCAATGAATTCCCAAGCCTATTTCTTAGAGGTGTCAAAACATGGTCTTGCTCAGGAAAGGGTTAAAGTAGGAAAGAAACTGATCATCAGCAATTCCTAGTCTTTTAAAATTGTTTTATAACTTTATAACTTCAAAATAGGCATATTTTTACATGAATAAGTGAATATCAGAATGTTTGGAAATAGATTAATTAACAGTTTTACAATTGAAATATCAAATATTTTCCAAAGTTATTCACTTTGGATGATCTATTGATAAAAAATTTATTGGCTCTACAAAAAACAATTGAATTAGTCTATGTAAAAGTTAAATTGTCAATGTTATTTGCAAATTCCAAATTTTTCACTTAGCTATTTCGTTGAATTTTATCATTTCTATGAAAATTTCAATGAGCACCTACAGCTGGTGCTTAAATTCTGTATGATGATCCATGCTAAAAAGAAATCTTAAAGCTGCATTTATATTACAAATTGTATGATCCAGGGGCCAGTTTCATCAAAACATTTAAGACGTATTTTTGTCTTAACAATGACTTACGACAAGTTTAGGGCAAGAAACGCGTATCTCCAATTTATCAAAACCTGTGTTACGTGGTTGTTGTTTTAAGCGTTATCTAAGACATTGGTAAGTCAAAAATATGTCTTAAATGTTATGATAAAACAGGCCCCTGATCCCATTACATGTATGAAGTCTGATCAGGATCCATATTGGGTCTTAAATGCAACAAAGACCACCTTCACAGATACTAACTCAGAAAGACTTCATTTACCAGAGAGATTTACAGTTGATCATGGTTTAACCCTATCCAAGACAAAACTATATGATCTATAATACCACACACATTGTTATTTTCAATAATGAATGTCTAGTAAAGTCAGTTATAATTAGAAAGAATGATTATTAGTTAACATCACTTCTCCAACTGTGTGTCAAATTCTTCTGATTAGCCCAAATACAACAGCTTTTACAGTAGACATATGTCCAGTCTTATCCCAGATTGTTTACCATGTCATCTCATCTCTACATCCAAACAAATTGGGCTTGTTATAGATGTGGTTCATTTCTTCTGTAAAGAGAAATCAAAAGTAAATGAGAATTTGTATGAGTATGACAAAAGAATGACAGAGATCTCTAAAGGAGTAAAAAGACAGGTATAATGATTGCCAGATTCTGCTGCTATCAAAAATGAACAACATCTAACATTTTGACATGAACAAAAAGCCTGGACAAATAGGGAACGATTTTATCCTGTTAACCGTGACGTAATTTCGGACAAACAACCGTATTTCGTGGGTGTTATCATAAATCTCGTAATTACAGCTTGACTTGAGCGGTAGTTACGAGATATTGTAACAACACCGACGGTTTATCAATACATTATGGTAAACCAAGTCTATTTTTAGCACAAAATTCATTGCCAATATAACTGCATTGATTCAATTTGGAAGCTGGTGTAGGCCTAGATGACAATAATGATTTCAAGTTCATTTATAAAATATTGCACAAAATATTGAAGTAAGAATATAAAATGCAAGTTATCAGAATCTTCCTCTTTTGCTTCAATGTTTCCTCACAAGCTTTTTCAAGATTGTTTTAAGTGTGCCAAAATTATGTCTTCTTTGGGAAATGGTTAAGAGAATAAACTACAAGTTGAGAAAGCAGGATATAAAAATATCACTCACCACATCGAATTATTTTGACATGTAAAAACATCCAATCAGACTGTCGGAGTGTCCTACATTGGAATCCTTTTCCATGTTTGTTTTTAAGTTTAATCCTGCATTCCTGCTGATTCGATTCGTCAACGATGTTTGCCGATCGGATGCATGACTGGTTGTGATATCAAGTGTCCAATAGTATGCATCGGAAGTTTAGTCAATGTCGAACTCTGGAGAAGTTTTTGTTGAGAAAGTGAAGCCGATCATATCCGAACTGCTGAACGTCCGAAAACTATACCACTGAGAATGTTTCGATTTTTCATACAGTTCCCGATCATAAGCACTGGTATCACCTGTTTTAGGCTTATTATCAAACCTTATGAATACATTCTGACGATTATTTTGTGACGAATAAGGTACAGAAAGTTTGCTTCCATCGTTTGTTGTGATTTTCCGGGTTCTAAATCGAAAGTAGAAACGTGGGAAATGACGCGGTACGAAATTGTGCAGTGACGTCGCATAGCAACAACCCTTACCCGACTCGGAAAAATGTATCGATTTTCTCTTTTTACCCTTAGGCCGCAAGACTCGCCCTTCAAAGTAACCATTCATACCGCTGTGCAATTTCTTTTAACATAGATTTATTTTCTCTTTAGCTTGGGCAAGGGCTGCGCTCTATTAACACTTTAGATCAGAAGGCTGGCAAAAAAGGCAAAATCCGCAAAAAAGACCAAACTACCCTTACTTTGACGACAATTTAGACGTACAAATTTACGATTTTTCATTGAAAAAAATCACTTTTCAGAAGGCTGAGATGTCATTCTTTCATTTTAAATGACCAATTCTTTTTGAAAAGACGCTTCATTTTTCTGAAAAATTGGGGCCGATTTATGAACAAAGTGAACCTTGTCCTTTTGCATGGTGTTACATAGACTAGAAAGTGTTGATTGAAATGCAGAAAATACTTGTAATACTTCTTTTCTCAAAATATATTCCAAATATATCTTTAAAGGTTGCCAAAACCAAGAATTTTGTTCTGGAAAGGGTAAAATTGATGGTTTGTATATGTAAATACAGCTCTTGTTAAATGTTAATAGTATGTGAAGATAATTTTATGATCAGATGTTGGTGTTACAATCTGTGTGGCATAACTAAATATTTGATTGAGACATGATAAATCTTTCTCCTGCAAAAATGTTTTGAATTGAATGCATGTCAAAAAACACTTTCATCTTTTATCATTGCAAATAGAGCAAAGATGATATACAATGTATTTTTGTCGGGTTTGCTTTATTTTATACTACATCATAAGAATTGTGTCACTTCAAAAACAGTTTCGTATACATTAACCTTTTTCATGCTGATTTAAACCAAGCAGTCAGTGTAGAACAAAGTGAGGCTGCACATATGTGCAGGCTGATTTTATTCTTTATTACTTATTTTGGGATGATGGGCTAACAGAGAAGTGTAATAACTTTAGATAAATCTCTGATTAGTCATGTTCTGCAAAAATAGTAGGGATGGTAACGAGTACCAATTTTACTAATCGAGTACTCAGTCACCCTTCCGATCGAGTACTCGAGTACTCGGATAGAAACGTCGTCTTTTGGTTATAGTATCGGCGTTTTCGAACCTGTTCATAAGCAATTTATGCAGCATATCTTCGGTCAAAATGTCTCTTTAGATGACGTTTGATCAGTGCTTTATTTGAGAAAAATGGACAATTGTTAGATATGTGATGAGAATTGCAGAAAGTGTCAAAATCTGTCCATTAAACTCATGAAAAATAAAATAAATAAAAAAAAAAAGCAAAGTTTTTGTTGTTTTTTTATCTGGAAAGCGTGCGTTATATTTACACATGTTGTGAGATATACACAAGTCACTATAGACTTAGAGGAAGGCATTGTAAGACTTTCTTGAATTTATTTGCGTGTAATCGGGAATGAGATGCTTCTTCTTCGAGTAACAAAAAAAACAATAGTATGAAATCTTAACAATATAATCGGATGATCGAATATTGCATTAATCAATCAACTCAAAGGTAAATCTTATGGACGTCCAATTAAAATGCATCGCCAGAAATCAGAGTAAAGAACGGCGAAGGTGCGAAAATTAAGACAATGTTTGACAGCGAGAACAATAACTGTTGGCACTTGATTGCAAATTAGGACAATATCGAGGGATTAGATAATCGGCAGACGACCAGGTGTTACATATTCTACCCTTTGCACGGTACAGTGTTGGAAAAGAGCGATCGATATTTCCAACAACTTCAATTTTGAAACGAATTTTCATTTTTCCACTGATATTATTTTTTCTTTCCGATTACTCGATTAGTGATATTGGTAATCGATACTCGGACGTTCGATCGAGTACTCGATTACTCGATTACTCGTTCCCATCCCTAAAAAATAGTGATGAATAAAGTGCATGTCAGAAACTACTTTCATCTTTTTATCCTGACAAATGGAGCAAAGATGATAAGTGGTGATGATTCAAGGTTGTTGTTTTTTTTTACTCAATCATATTTATTCAGTTTTTTCTAGCATCTTTTTACTCTGTTTATTCGGGATTTTTTAGCTCTTCAATATTTGTTCAAGGTTTTCTCTCTTTTTTTTTCATCGATAATAAAAAGCATGGTTTTGAATGACAGTACTGGCTGGCGATGAGCATTACTCCACTACTCTTTAGCCCTTTCCCAAACACTGATTGACAATTCAGCAGTCCAATAGCAATGAATTTTGTGCTAAAAATTGATTCAGTGTACCGCTATGTTTCGATAACCGTCGGTGTTTAACTGTTATAAAATTTCGTAACTATGGCTTGAATCAAGCCGTAGTTACAAGAATTTATAACAACACCCACGAAATACTATTTGTTTGTCCGAAAGTAGGACACTGTTTACTTGATAAAATCATTCCCTATTTAAAAGGTGTTGGAGATCAATTTCAAATGTAGAAAATGTTTATGCTATGGTTGAAAAGATAATGAGAAAAAAGGAGAAATTGCTGATCTTTAGCAATTTATTCTTTTCTCACAATGTGTTCCAAACAATTTCTACTTTGGACATCAAAACCAGGTCTTATTTGGTCAATCCATGTTCTCTTTCATAAACAAACCCTATCTTTATAAACATCCAGTTTGTCTCCTGTTTCTGCTTTGGAACTGGAGCAATCCAAATTTTAACTTTTGGGGAAAATGCTGGAAAAAATATCTATTCATAATGAATGGAGATTGAAAGAAAACAACAAATTGTTAGTAATGATTTCATGCAAAAATACATGGTAAATAGCTTTATATTTATCTTTCTGTTTTTACAGTGAGTTTGGTAAGAACCCCCACCTACTACAGTTTGTTGGTAACCATGTTGTGATACGTAAAGCTGACGGATCGTTAATCAACACATCTATATCACCGTACCCGGCTATCTTACACAGTTATGTACAGTCAGCTAGGTGGGACGATGCTGTCAGACTCTGTAGATTTGTTAAGGTAAGGCTCTATGTTGTTGGTATTTACACATCTATATCACCGTACCCGGCTATATTACACAGTTATGTACAGTCAGCTAGATGGGACGATGCTGTCAGACTCTGTAGATTTGTTAAGGTAAGGCTCTATGGTGTAGGTATTTACACACCTATATCACTGTACCCGGCTATATTACACAGTTATGTACAGTCAGCTAGATGGGACGATGCTGTCAGACTCTGTAGATTTGTTAAGGTAAGGCTCTATGTTGTAGGTATTTACACATCTATATCACCGTACCCGGCTATATTACTCAGTTATGTACAGTCAGCTAGGTGGGACGATGCTGTCAGACTCTGTAGATTTGTTAAGGTAAGGCTCTATGTTGTTGGTATTTACACATCTATATCACCGTACCCGGCTATATTACACAGTTATGTACAGTCAGCTAGATGGGACGATGCTGTTAGACTCTGTAGATTTGTTAAGGTAAGGCTCTATGGTGTAGGTATTTACACATCTATATCACCATACCCGGCTATATTACACAGTTATGTACAGTCAGCTAGATGGGACGATGCCGTCAGACTCTGTAGATTTGTTAAGGTAAGGCTCTATGGTGTAGGTATTTACACATCTATATCACCGTACCCGGCTATATTACACAGTTATGTACAGTCAGCTAGATGGGACGATGCCGTCAGACTCTGTAGATTTGTTAAGGTAAGGCTCTATGGTGTAGGTATTTACACACCTATATCACTGTACCCGGCTATATTACACAGTTATGTACAGTCAGCTAGATGGGACGATGCCGTCAGACTCTGTAGATTTGTTAAGGTAAGGCTCTATGGTGTAGGTATTTACACATCTATATCACCGTACCCGGCTATATTACACAGTTATGTACAGTCAGCTAGATGGGACGATGCTGTCAGACTCTGTAGATTTGTTAAGGTAAGGCTCTATGTTGTAGGTATTTACACATCTATATCACCGTACCCGGCTATATTACACAGTTATGTACAGTCAGCTAGATGGGACGATGCTGTCAGACTCTGTAGAATTGTTAAGGTAAGGCTCTATGGTGTAGGTATTTACACATCTATATCACCGTACCCGGCTATATTACACAGTTATGTACAGTCAGCTAGATGGGACGATGCTGTCAGACTCTGTAGATTTGTTAAGGTAAGGCTCTATGTTGTAGGTATTTACACATCTATATCACTGTACCCGGCTATATTACTCAGTTATGTACAGTCAGCTAGATGGGACGATGCTGTCAGACTCTGTAGATTTGTTAAGGTAAGGCTCTATGTTGTAGGTATTTACACATCTATATCACTGTACCCGGCCATCTTACACAGTTATGTACAGTCAGCTAGATGGGACGATGCCGTCAGACTCTGTAGATTTGTTAAGGTAAGGCTCTATGTTGTAGGTATTTACACATCTATATCACTGTACCCGGCTATATTACACAGTTATGTACAGTCAGCTAGATGGGACGATGCCGTCAGACTCTGTAGATTTGTTAAGGTAAGGCCCTATGTTGTTGGTATTTACACATCTATATCACTGTACCCGGCCATCTTACACAGTTATGTACAGTCAGCTAGGTGGGACGATGCTGTCAGACTCTGTAGATTTGTTAAGGTAAGGCTCTATGTTGTAGGTATTTACACATCTATATCACTGTACCCGGCTATATTACACAGTTATGTACAGTCAGCTAGATGGGACGATGCCGTCAGACTCTGTAGATTTGTTAAGGTAAGGCTCTATGTTGTAGGTATTTACACATTTATATCACCGTACCCGGCTATATTACACAGTTATGTACAGTCAGCTAGATGGGACGATGCTGTCAGACTCTGTAGATTTGTTAAGGTAAGGCCCTATGTTGTTGGTATTTACACATCTATATCACTGTACCCGGCTATATTACACAGTTATGTACAGTCAGCTAGATGGGACGATGCCGTCAGACTCTGTAGATTTGTTAAGGTAAGGCTCTATGTTGTAGGTATTTACACATTTATATCACCGTACCCGGCTATATTACACAGTTATGTACAGTCAGCTAGATGGGACGATGCCGTCAGACTCTGTAGATTTGTTAAGGTAAGGCCCTATGTTGTTGGTATTTACACATCTATATCACTGTACCCGGCCATCTTACACAGTTATGTACAGTCAGCTAGGTGGGACGATGCTGTCAGACTCTGTAGATTTGTTAAGGTAAGACTCTATGTTGTAGGTATTTACACAGCTATATCACCGTACCCGGCTATATTACTCAGTTATGTACAGTCAGCTAGATGGGACGATGCTGTCAGACTCTGTAGATTTGTTAAGGTAAGGCTCTATGTTGTAGGTATTTACACATCTATATCACCGTACCCGGCTATATTACACAGTTATGTACAGTCAGCTAGATGGGACGATGCTGTCAGACTCTGTAGATTTGTTAAGGTAAGGCTCTATGTTGTAGGTATTTACACATCTATATCACCGTACCCGGCTATATTACACAGTTATGTACAGTCAGCTAGATGGGACGATGCTGTCAGACTCTGTAGAATTGTTAAGGTAAGGCTCTATGGTGTAGGTATTTACACATCTATATCACCGTACCCGGCTATATTACACAGTTATGTACAGTCAGCTAGATGGGACGATGCTGTCAGACTCTGTAGATTTGTTAAGGTAAGGCTCTATGTTGTAGGTATTTACACATCTATATCACTGTACCCGGCTATATTACTCAGTTATGTACAGTCAGCTAGATGGGACGATGCTGTCAGACTCTGTAGATTTGTTAAGGTAAGGCTCTATGTTGTAGGTATTTACACATCTATATCACTGTACCCGGCCATCTTACACAGTTATGTACAGTCAGCTAGATGGGACGATGCCGTCAGACTCTGTAGATTTGTTAAGGTAAGGCTCTATGTTGTAGGTATTTACAAATCTATATCACTGTACCAGGCTATATTACACAGTTATGTACAGTCAGCTAGATGGGACGATGCCGTCAGACTCTGTAGATTTGTTAAGGTAAGGCCCTATGTTGTTGGTATTTACACATCTATATCACTGTACCCGGCCATCTTACACAGTTATGTACAGTCAGCTAGGTGGGACGATGCTGTCAGACTCTGTAGATTTGTTAAGGTAAGGCTCTATGTTGTAGGTATTTACACATCTATATCACTGTACCCGGCTATATTACACAGTTATGTACAGTCAGCTAGATGGGACGATGCCGTCAGACTCTGTAGATTTGTTAAGGTAAGGCTCTATGTTGTAGGTATTTACACATTTATATCACCGTACCCGGCTATATTACACAGTTATGTACAGTCAGCTAGATGGGACGATGCTGTCAGACTCTGTAGATTTGTTAAGGTAAGGCCCTATGTTGTTGGTATTTACACATCTATATCACTGTACCCGGCTATATTACACAGTTATGTACAGTCAGCTAGATGGGACGATGCCGTCAGACTCTGTAGATTTGTTAAGGTAAGGCTCTATGTTGTAGGTATTTACACATTTATATCACCGTACCCGGCTATATTACACAGTTATGTACAGTCAGCTAGATGGGACGATGCCGTCAGACTCTGTAGATTTGTTAAGGTAAGGCCCTATGTTGTTGGTATTTACACATCTATATCACTGTACCCGGCCATCTTACACAGTTATGTACAGTCAGCTAGGTGGGACGATGCTGTCAGACTCTGTAGATTTGTTAAGGTAAGACTCTATGTTGTAGGTATTTACACAGCTATATCACCGTACCCGGCTATATTACTCAGTTATGTACAGTCAGCTAGATGGGACGATGCTGTCAGACTCTGTAGATTTGTTAAGGTAAGGCTCTATGTTGTAGGTATTTACACATCTATATCACCATACCCGGCTATATTACACAGTTATGTACAGTCAGCTAGATGGGACGATGCTGTTAGACTCTGTAGATTTGTTAAGGTAAGGCTCTATGTTGTAGGTAATTAGCAGATATAGGAATTCTGTGCAAGTTTGGTTCTACCCAAGACTTTGAGTTGATTGATGAATACCTAGTAGTTTTTACATGCTGCCAAAAGTGGACCAGAGCAACAAATAAGAGAGGGTATTGAATTGTATGGAGTTTTATGTCCCACTCAACAGTTAACCTTTTCCCAAACGACAAAATTTTAGGGCGATCCAATACAAAAGCTGTGGTAGACGACAAAATTGATGCCAAAAGGTAAAGAATTTGTGTACAATATAGCAAAGAAAATATTGAGACAAAAGGAGAAACTGCTGGTCATCAGCAGTTTCTTCTTTTGTTTCAATGTTTTCCCAAGCTTTTCCTATTAGGAACATTAAAACACGGTCTTGTTTGGGAAAGTGTTAAGGTATATATGGAGACTGGACCTTGGTTTAAAGTCTCATCCAATGGACTAGAGAGGCAGGAGATTGAACCTGCCACCCAAAAGTTACAAGTCCAGGGCGTTACCACTGAATCACATCCGCGCCTAGATAAGAGCATGTAAAGGCATTCCAAATTCATCTTTTTCAAATCCAAACCCTATAATGTTGGTACTCGCTGTATTTGTCTTGATGAGGTGATTCCAATGATAACTCAAAATATTAGGACATAGGGTGTGATAAATGAAATATTACATTTTAAAAAAGCCATCAAAAACGTACTACCTTATATGTAGCTGTGGACATATATTGGTATTATTCTCTCTATCTGTATCTCTGTCTATCCCAATGTCTTTATTGATGTTCACATCATGTCTACATTATGTCTACACATCTCCAACATCGATGGACAGACTGCACTGATGTCTTGGTCTTGCCCTATTAGTCTGCATGTAATGTGACTATGGTACTCTGTTTTTGTAAGAAGACATATTGATGGCTGAGTGCATCTTGAAGGCATATCGTCGGTACTGTTTGAAAATGTCATAACTGCAGCAACCAATTAGATCTACATGTAATCATTAAATCATATTTAATGCTCCTGTATCAAAAGATTGTAGGCATACTGTTTTACTCATGTTCGTCTGTATGTCTGTCTGTCTGAAAACTTAACATTTTGCCTTCTCTCCAAAAGTATTTGACATATAAAGTTCAATTTTGGTATGTAACTTCCTTTCAATGATAGCTATTTGTTCTATGTAATATCACCTTCCTCGTGGTCATCTATTAATCCTTTACACAAAAACTTAACATTTTAGAAAATGGCCATTTGCTGGGCATTCATGTTACACAAACACATCTTGCTATTCTTAATTTTCATTTGAGAAGTTTTCATTTTTAGCTCGACTTCTCGAAGAAAATGAGAGCTTATACTGTCACCCGGGCGTCGGTGTTGGCATCGGCATTGCAACCAAGGTTAAAGTTTTTTCAAACATCAATAACTTCCATACTATCAAAGGGATTCAACCCAAACTTGGAGTACTTATTCACCATCACACCCTTTACCTTACTACCAAGGCCCATGCTGGCTCCACTATATTTGGAGTTATATAATGCCCCCTTTATACTAAGCAACTTAGAAAGTCGAGCGCGCTGTCTTCGGACAGCTCTTGGTGACTTGAAGAGAAAGACCTTTTGAAAGTATTGATGATCTTTGCCAATCTCAATCTACAATTCCACAGATAGCTATGGGTTAAGTGATGGAAAAAGTTTCCTCAGATTATATGTGTAACCTAAAAAAGTTTGTGGTTTCAATATGCAGGAAGTGAAATCCCTGCCAATTTTATGTCAATATTTGACAAAATCATGGCCAAATGCATGTCATTTTATGGTAGAAATCTGAAATTTATTGCGTTTGGGATAAACAGGGCTTATAAATATTGATGTTTTGTGGCTATATTCATTCTCAGAATTACTTTCAATATCCTTTATTACAAGCTAACCCTTTTCCAAACGGCCATTTCCAGATCATCTCAATGTAAAAGCTGCTTCAAAGACAAAATGGATGTTCCTAAAGATAGTATTGTAGAGAAAAATACCAAAGAAAATATTGAGGCAAAAGAAGAAAATGCTGATAATCAGCATTTTCTTCTTTTGCCTCAATGTTTTCCCAAGCTTATAATAGGGACGTCAAACCTGCTTCAAATGACAAAATGGATGTTCCTAAAGATAGTATTGTAGAGAAAAATACCAAAGAAAATATTGAGGCAAAAGAAGAAAATGCTGATAATCAGCATTTTCTTCTTTTGCCTCAATGTTTTCCCAAGCTTATAATAGGGACGTCAAACCTGCTTCAAATGACAAAATGGATGTTCCTAAAGATAGTATTGTAGAGAAAAATACCAAAGAAAATATTGAGGCAAAAGAAGAAAATGCTGATAATCAGCATTTTCTTCTTTTGCCTCAATGTTTTCCCAAGCTTATAATAGGGACGTCAAACCTGCTTCAAATGACAAAATGGATGTTCCTAAAGATAGTATTGTAGAGAAAAATACCAAAGAAAATATTGAGGCAAAAGAAGAAAATGCTGATAATCAGCATTTTCTTCTTTTGCCTCAATGTTTTCCCAAGCTTATAATAGGGACGTCAAACCTGCTTCAAATGACAAAATGGATGTTCCTAAAGATAGTATTGTAGAGAAAAATACCAAAGAAAATATTGAGGCAAAAGAAGAAAATGCTGATAATCAGCATTTTCTTCTTTTGCCTCAATGTTTTCCCAAGCTTATAATAGGGACGTCAAACCTGCTTCAAATGACAAAATGGATGTTCCTAAAGATAGTATTGTAGAGAAAAATACCAAAGAAAATATTGAGGCAAAAGAAGAAAATGCTGATAATCAGCATTTTCTTCTTTTGCCTCAATGTTTTCCCAAGCTTATAATAGGGACGTCAAACCTGCTTCAAATGACAAAATGGATGTTCCTAAAGATAGTATTGTAGAGAAAAATACCAAAGAAAATATTGAGGCAAAAGAAGAAAATGCTGATAATCAGCATTTTCTTCTTTTGCCTCAATGTTTTCCCAAGCTTATAATAGGGACGTCAAACCTGCTTCAAATGACAAAATGGATGTTCCTAAAGATAGTATTGTAGAGAAAAATACCAAAGAAAATATTGAGGCAAAAGAAGAAAATGCTGATAATCAGCATTTTCTTCTTTTGCCTCAATGTTTTCCCAAGCTTATAATAGGGACGTCAAACCTGCTTCAAAGACAAAATGGATGTTCCTAAAGATAGTATTGTAGAGAAAAATACCAAAGAAAATATTGAGGCAAAAGAAGAAAATGCTGATAATCAGCATTTTCTTCTTTTGCCTCAATGTTTTCCCAAGCTTATAATAGGGACGTCAAACCTGCTTCAAATGACAAAATGGATGTTCCTAAAGATAGTATTGTAGAGAAAAATACCAAAGAAAATATTGAGGCAAAAGAAGAAAATGCTGATAATCAGCATTTTCTTCTTTTGCCTCAATGTTTTCCCAAGCTTATAATAGGGACGTCAAACCTGCTTCAAAGACAAAATGGATGTTCCTAAAGATAGTATTGTAGAGAAAAATACCAAAGAAAATATTGAGGCAAAAGAAGAAAATGCTGATAATCAGCATTTTCTTCTTTTGCCTCAATGTTTTCCCAAGCTTATAATAGGGACGTCAAACCTGCTTCAAATGACAAAATGGATGTTCCTAAAGATAGTATTGTAGAGAAAAATACCAAAGAAAATATTGAGGCAAAAGAAGAAAATGCTGATAATCAGCATTTTCTTCTTTTGCCTCAATGTTTTCCCAAGCTTATAATAGGGACGTCAAACCTGCTTCAAATGACAAAATGGATGTTCCTAAAGATAGTATTGTAGAGAAAAATACCAAAGAAAATATTGAGGCAAAAGAAGAAAATGCTGATAATCAGCATTTTCTTCTTTTGCCTCAATGTTTTCCCAAGCTTATAATAGGGACGTCAAACCTGCTTCAAATGACAAAATGGATGTTCCTAAAGATAGTATTGTAGAGAAAAATACCAAAGAAAATATTGAGGCAAAAGAAGAAAATGCTGATAATCAGCATTTTCTTCTTTTGCCTCAATGTTTTCCCAAGCTTATAATAGGGACGTCAAACCTGCTTCAAATGACAAAATGGATGTTCCTAAAGATAGTATTGTAGAGAAAAATACCAAAGAAAATATTGAGGCAAAAGAAGAAAATGCTGATAATCAGCATTTTCTTCTTTTGCCTCAATGTTTTCCCAAGCTTATAATAGGGACGTCAAACCTGCTTCAAATGACAAAATGGATGTTCCTAAAGATAGTATTGTAGAGAAAAATACCAAAGAAAATATTGAGGCAAAAGAAGAAAATGCTGATAATCAGCATTTTCTTCTTTTGCCTCAATGTTTTCCCAAGCTTATAATAGGGACGTCAAACCTGCTTCAAATGACAAAATGGATGTTCCTAAAGATAGAATTGTAGAGAAAAATACCAAAGAAAATATAGAGGCAAAAGAAGAAAATGCTGATTATCAGCATTTTCTTCTTTTGCCTAAATGTTTTCCCAAACTTATAATAGGGACGTCAAAACCAGGTCTTGTTTGGGAAAGGGTTAAGAGAAATTTGATTACAAGAGTGCCCTTTTTGGCTTGACTATTCATAGAATTGGAGAAAATGTTCCTACATTGGTTAAACCTTTTCAAAAAAAAAAAATGATTCATTTGAAGCTGATGAAGTTAACAAAATGGATGTTTATAAATATAAGATTTGTGTACAAGATAACACAGAAAATGATTGATCAGGCAAAATGCGAAAATGTTGGTAATCAACATTTTCATCTTTTGTCTTGATGTGTTCACAAGCCGTTCTGTTTGAGACATAAAAAGGTTCTGTAAGGATTAAATTATATTTCTTTAAAAATGTTTTAACAGAAAAAATAAGTAATATACAAAATAATTTCTGTAACAGACAGATTATTTTCAGTTTTAAAAAATGATCAACAGTTTTAAAAGGAATAAGAAAATATCTGCAAAAGGCAGGTAGTTAAAGTTACATCAGTATACATGTAAGTTTCTGTAATTATAAAGAAATAATTGTTCACCAACAAGTCTCTCATTTTTAGACACAAAGTCTATGACTATTTGGCTTACCGTAATTATTCTAATAAACGCCCATATTCTAATAAACGCCCATCCCCCAAATCTGGGCTGAAAATCTGCATATTTCAAGCTTAATTTTAGCAAAAAAGGGTGATTCTAATAAACGCCCATCCCCCGATTACAGATTGAAATGATATAAGTCAGAAACGAAGATCATTTCCAAAACCAATGAAAAAGATAATGTCTAGCCCTCAATCTGTTTGCATGGAAGGATTTTTATAGAAAAATCAAATTTTGCAGTCCTTATAACAAAACTTTGCTAAATCTAACTTACTGAACTTCGAGTCAATGAATTGACATTTGATTTGCAAATTTTGTTCGCAAATTTTGACTAACAAAATTAGAATGCCTCTAATAAACGCCCACCCCATACTTTCCCATTGACCAACATGTTTCTAATAAACGCCCGGGCGTTTATTAGAATAATTACGGTATATTATAGTTATAGAAGAATTTTGAATAAAGGATTTTATTTAATATTTTCTAAACAACAAAATTTAGATTGGTCCAAATTTACAAATGTTACAGATAACAAAATGATTTTTATAAATTTATATTCTATAGGAAAAGCATGCATAGAGGAAATGCTGCTTATCAATATTTCTTATGTTCTTTCAATGATTTCCAAAGTTTCTTTACTTGAGATGTGAATTGTGGATTGCTGTTTGGAAAGGGATAAAATTTAAAAGTGAAAGTATAAATTGTCTGTCTGTGTCATTTCATTTTACCTTAACCCTTTCCCAAACGACAAAATTTTATGTTGGTCCAATTTGAAAGATGCTGCAGACGACGTAATGGATAACAATAAAGATGGCATTTATGTGTACAAAATAGCTCAGAAAACATTGAGGCAAAAGGAGAATGATTGATACCGGAATAGTAGAATTGTATAAATTTAAAATTGTATCAATTTGTAAACAAAATTTATATGGTAACAAAAATACTTCTCACTAACAAACAAGACCTATAGTCATTTCCCTGTATAGAACAAGCGCTGAAAACATTTAGGCAAAATAAAATACCTATGATTGCCATTTTCTCATTTTGCCACAATACTTTTGTTACCAAATTCAATCCATCAACTGCTATGTGTCGTCAGCAGCAGCTTTCAGACTAAATATTTTTCAAATATTTTTCTTGGAAGAGGGTTAGAGGTAAAATTCAAAATCCAAGTGTTTGTTAGAAGAGGAATAAAACAGTCTGAGACGAAAACCATCAAAATTTAATCAAATGATACATTTTGTATAAATGATAAACTTCAATCAAAGACAGTTTTACAATCAAATGGCTAGCTAAGTTCCCGGTTCCTTGGAAATTTATCTTGCAGACTTTTCACTTAAAGGACAGATCCTCCATTTATTTCCCACGGTAAGAATTTTTTTATTTTTTCTGTCCTGATATTTAAATATATGAGAAGTAAAAAAATGACTTAAAAACTATAGGTCACCAAGCGAATTAAAAAGTTATTGAATTTCAAGGGAGACTACTCTTGCCTAAAATTGTAAAAATGGGGTGTCACTTAAATACCCACAAAAAGGGTGTTCGAAACGTCTAGGATTACATAAATAAGTCGTTATTGTATTCAATATGTTTTATTCTGTCTAAATGAGTATCAATTTGGGAAAATTTAGTGATGATTTTGAAATTTTAAGTAAAACATTCTTTCAAAAGTAGCTGAAATTGATCTTTTTTCGCAACGTTTCTGATAATAAAAAATATTCCAGCGGTAAGAATTTTTTCTTTTTTGGTATAGACATAGTGCTTGGTCATACCTACAAAAACAAAAAAAGAAAAATATATCAAACCAAGCGTTTTTCTTAGTTATAAGTAAAATTTTGTTTACTTTTTACAGCTCTGTCCGAAATTGTTTGACTACTTTTATCCATTTTCCTCCTTATTACCAGCTTTAGATAATAAAACGTGTCATCTTTTGTGTCCATCTGAAGCGGACTATCTCATAAAGACACCATGTTGCTTTTGTTGTTCCGTT
This sequence comes from Fragum sueziense, assembly GCA_963680895.1. Taxonomy (NCBI): domain Eukaryota; kingdom Metazoa; phylum Mollusca; class Bivalvia; order Cardiida; family Cardiidae; genus Fragum; species Fragum sueziense. Next base: position 8,778,954 of record OY804607.1, read on the forward strand.
TCCTATCGTTAACGACACATTTTGAACGCGCAACAGAAAGCCAAATGTAACGTCCGAGTACTATTACACTTTAATTGACCAAACAGAGAAAATTGAAATAACCGAAAGGGGTCTTGTCATTTATCATTCAAACATTAACTAAATGTAAGAAATACATTTGCTGAAAAAGGCCAATAACTGAAACAGCTTTATTTCGTTATTTAGGATATGCGCAGTAAGTTGCGCAGTAACAACTGGAGGATCTGTCCTTAAATTGTCTGGAGAAAACAGTTTGTCTGAAATTAAAAACAAATTGCAGGAAAGATATATACAACAATTTGTCTCGCGGCTTTCAATTTCTCTACAAAAAGCCATTTTAGGGAGAAAAAATAAAATCAGGTTTCAGGAATTGAGTGAGACGGTCATTTGTTCCATCCTTGTATTGATATTGGTTAAGGATTTGTTTTGATTTTGCAGGCAATGTCATGTTTTACTCTTTCCCAAACATTTTAAACAAAATTTCTATAACCATAAGGAGAAAACCTGTAGAATTAATAATGAGAAAAGAAGAACATGCATGGATTTCTACATTTCCTTCATTGTATTCGATTGTGTGGCTGCATTTGGACTAAGTGTACGTGTTCAATTATCTGGAATATGGTTACTTTGTCAAGTTTAACTTTTTTCCAAGATTTTCCAAGATTACCTGGTTTTTATGTCACTATAAGAAAAAGGCTTATATTGGAGAATATTGACCAACATTTCTCCTATTGCCTCAACATTTTCACCCTTTTAAATAAACTAGAAGACCTGAAGGTCTTGAGTCGCTCCACAGGCCTGAATTTCATTTGATTAGATTGTTCAATGCTTGTGTTTCATAGAGCAAAAAGAAAGTTACAAAACTAGATTGTTTAAAATGTGTGGAACTTGAAGCAAAGAAAGTAAAACTATATGTTTGCCATTTGAGAAAGGGTAAAAGGAAATTGGAGAACATTCCATCTTAGGATGATACAAGCAATCAAAATTTTCCTTCTTCCAAACAGATCTAAATTAACAGATCATTGATTACTCCATAACATTTCATATTTCTAAAGATAAATTGAGCTAAAAATAGATTTTGAGCTAAAAATAGATTTGGGGAAATACCCTATTCTAAAATTAATGTAAATCATCAAATTGCTGATCAAACCTTAATTTCTTGTAATATCAATTCCAAGTTTTGACTAGATTTTTTCAATACTTGTTGCTCTTAAAGCAATTACAAAGTAAATAGAAAGCTGAAAATACATTCATATAAGATCTATTGGTTACCAAGCTTTGTCTTCATTTGAGTGAGTTTGGTTGTTAGAGTGAAAACAAAGTCACAATTTTGTCAAATTGAAAGACATATAACTGAGGAAGTTATATTCCTATCAAGCTAAGAATCACACTTTGCAAGATCTTAACTTCACCTACATCTTGTTTAAGATTTGACCTAATTGTTCAATATTTGTGGATGTAAAGAGTGTAAAATCCAAGTCGAAAACAGCAATTTTGTCAAATTCAAGGGCAGATAAATCATGGTTTAAGATTCCTATGATGCTGAAAAGTACACCCATGCAAGATCATATGGCCAGTAAGATAATGTGAAAGTTTCGTGTTGATTGGTGGATATTTAGGGTAGTTTGAGTAAAAATAAGGTCAAAAATGGTAATTTTGCCAATTTCAAGGGCACATAACTCAAGACGTAATATTCAGATAGAGCTGAAAATTACACTCAGGCAAGATCTTATCAGCACCAACATTCTGACCAAGTTTTGTTTTGATTTATCAATATTTGTAGTGGCTAGAGTGAAAACAAAGTCAAAACAGCCATTTTTTAATTCAAGGGCAGATAACTCCAGACTTTCTAGTTCAATCAGAATTAATTGAAGGAATCTGATAGAGGATCACCTAAGGATCATTCCTGTGAAGTTTGATTGAAATCCATCCAGTAGTTTCTGAGGAGAAGATTTTTAAAGAAAAAGTTGACGACCGGACGGACGCACGCACGCACGCATGACGGACACAGCGCCATGACAATAGCCCACTGGCCTGAAGGCCAGTGGAGCTAAAAATTAGAATTTTTTGTCTTCTTTAATTTGCTGTCTCAGTTCTATTCAATTTTGCTGTCTGAGATGACACATCCTATGTTTTGCAGAAAACATTCCGTATAAACAGATTAGTCAGTTGTTTTCAATACAGTGCACAATCACCATTAGTCATAATGCATGTAATCCACCCAGTACAGATTGTGTCAAGTTTTGTATCCCATTACCAGACGGCAGAATTTTATACTTGTCCAAATTCAAAGATGTTGCAGACAACAATTACAAATGAATTGAATTTCACACTAGTCTTTTTTTGGTAGAAAACATTGTGGGCAATGAAGAAATTGCTTGCCACAAGCAATTTCTTCATTTTCCACATTGTTCTCCAAAATCTTTTTCTTTGGGGGAGTAAAAAAGAGTCAATGTCTGGGAATGGGTTATCACATGCACAATTGAAATTAATTGATTGCACAACACTTTCCCAAAACAAGGCCTGGTTTTCAATTACTTTCATGTTAGGCAGTACTTGGGAAATCATTAAGGCAAATGGAGAAAATGTTGATAACCAGCATTTTCTTTCTCCTTTTGCCTCAATATTTTGCGTATCACTTGTAAATTGTGCACAAATTCTATATTTCATAAAAGGAAACTGTGGTAAATTTTATAAGCATCTTTATGGCAATTATTGCAGTTGTAACGGACTCACACACTCGCACGCACAGACACTGAAGTAATAAACTTGAAAGTTGTAAGGGTCTAGAACCCTAAACCTGTTTGACGGCTGTTTGTGTGACTATCCGGTTACTGGGGATCGTCCGGGACCCGGCTTCTGGATAATAATATTATGGATGGTAGTTTGATTCTGGTACTCGGAATAAAAGAACAAGTCTGATATTCAATGACACAAATTAATCTATTAAGGTCTAATTTTTACAGAGAGAGCATGTTAGTACAAAGAAGATTCAATTTGACAAAGTTTCATAATAAATTCTAAAAGCCTACGTTAAAGTTACCAAGCGCCAATGAATGGAGAATATTGGAGAATATTGGAGAATTCTGGAGATTGACCAAAAAAAACCTACTGGCAAATCCTCCAGAATTCTCCAACAGGAAGAAAGAACTCTAATCCCTTAATACCTCTTGGGTCATCCTGGCAGGTTAGTCTATATATACTAAGTGGCTCAGGATTAATTGTAGGTCGTTGGGAGTATGGTCCTAACTTGAAATTTACTTTGGAGTGAGCGATGTACGCTGTACGAGAGCAGAATGAACTCTGAGAACGGATTCGAACTTTCGCGGTATTTATACAGTGTGACGAGAGTTGTGACGTCACGTCTCGTAAGATACGAGATTTCAGCACGCGGATAACAATAGGCGGAACGCTTCTATTGTTATCCTTGCTTTCATATGAAAATCTCCATGCAAAATCGCAGTATCTTGGCTAAAGACTGGCAGAGGCAAAAATTACTATATGCAAAGAAGGTGTTGAAAAATCTTACGAGAAACTGTGTAAAAACAGCAAAATAAGCTCGAATAACCTATTCTCAAGGTAAACATTGACTAGTTTAACCTTATAACAATATGTTACATGTATAATTCTACTGAGAAATGTATCCAACACTCATAAAAATAGGAATAACGGCGTAATTTAGCTTGCGCTTGTCAGGCCTGAGTTTTGACGACGAAACATCGTAAGAAAACGAGAATATAGTCGAATGATAATGGTACGAACGTTACATTGCCCCCTTCCAAGTAAGGAATTTGACCCCAAATTGGAATGCACAATGCACGTAAATGGACCAGTGAGTAGGATACTCAGTAGAACTTAAATTAACAATTACATGTTATATATCAATTAACATAACTTATATACAAGTTAAAAGTTCTATGACTGCTTAAATGTTAAAGTTAGATACCCCAATTAGGTTCAGAACACTATTTACCTATATGTAGAAAAAGTGTCAACTTACAGTGCTTTCAGTACTTTGAATTTTTGCTTATTTAGAACTGGTCGTATTTTATTACAGTTTGCTGAAGACAATTGGTATACTTGTATGCAAGAAAACATTTCCTACAAAATTATCAATTACCATTTAGGTAAACATCACTTAATAACCTTAAATATACATAAAAGGCTGGGAAGTAATGTTAACAAGTATCCATTAAGTTTAAAACTTATACTATCAAATAACGCCTTCTGAACTTAATCAAGCAAACACACCTGATAAATAGACAATGCATGTCCAGGAATAGACCTGATAAGCTGTTCAAGTAATATAACCATAACGGTTGTTTTACTAGAACAAATGTACTTTTATTCGCCTGCAAAACAATAACATAAGCAAAATGTCACAGAACGTTAAAAGTTAGAATTGAATTATTCTAAACAATACCAGCAATTATAGAATTAATATTTCAAATACCAGCATTAATGATCATGCTCGATTTACCAATCTGTACAAATTGTGCAGATGGAGCATGAACTCTCAGAACTTAAATTAAGTTTTTGAGACAAGTTGGGATTTATGCACTTTATAAAAACATATCAACACGAAAATACAGCAAAGCACTTCTGAAAACGGAAAACTTGACGACCCTAACCAAATTTCTATTTGCAAAATGTTCCGCAATTATTGACTGAAAGGATTCAAACAAATTCTGGAAAATGATTGATTATGACCACACTCAGAGTACTTTGATCCATACAGACAAACTAGTAAAGTGTGGTAAGATAATCAATAAACTTGGAACTTGGTAAATTTACATGACTTATGAACAATTTATGAAACCAATACACCGGAGAACTTTGGAAAACATTGTGAAAAGAGAAGTTTCATGAATGGAGGACTGCATTACGACTCTAATTATTACAGACAATTGGACCACCCCTTGGCGAGAACTTAAAATATACATTTGAAGTGCTCGTGAAGGTGTAGTCTGTAGTTAACGAATGCAATAAGTATCCCAGTTACATTGATGTCACTTGTACAGTTCCATCAATACAACTCGGAATACTTAAAGCTGATACACGTGCCTAGGACCGCCTGGTAAACTAACATCCACAACGTTGATTTGATCAATTTTCGCGATAACGGCCTCCATGAGAGTGTTCATGTGGTAGTATTCGGCTTCGTAGAATAATTCGTATAGATATCGCGCGTCCTTCGGAAGTGTCCTTAAATCGATCCTGCATCCGCTCCTCAGGTAGTTTAGAATAAATCGAAAGTGTGAGGGGTCCCGATCGAAGAAGAATTGATTCCCAACCGGCCTCTCCTGTCGCTCGTCCCCAAAAATCTCCGCCAGAAGGCTATTAGGATCCTTCTGCAAGGTTTCCCGGGAGCACTCGAAGCGAGCCCCACCCACGTTCAATACGACCCTCTGCCCCTGTGCCGTTTTGAAGGCATCCACTTTGGCACTTAGGCCATTGGATGAAGGCTTGGTCTTGACTGGAGGCTCGAACGAGACCCCCGGGAACTCCTTCTCCAGGTCCACCTCCACGTCTGGACCATTAGTGGCGAGCATCTCCTCGATCCCTTCCGTGGTTTGGTCCTCGTTGTTCTCCGTTTGTTTTTCCATATCTCGTTTTTCAGTTTGTTTTTCTGGTTCAGGTGTTTCCGTTTTCTTTTCAGTTTGTTTTTCTAGATCACGTTTTTCACTTTGTTTTTTAGCTCACCTGAGCACGAAGTGCTCGAGGTGAGTTATTGTGGTCACTTTTTGTCCGTCGTCCGTCCGTCCGTCCGTCCGTCCGTCCGTCCGTCCGTCCGTCCGTCCGTCCGTCCGTCCGTCAACATTTGGGGTGTTTACACTCTAGTATCCACAAAAGTTACTCAATCTTGATCAAACTTGGCCAAAACAAGTACGACCATAAGTTCTCGAACAAGTTCGATTATGGGCCTGATCGGACCAGAAAGTGCGGAGTTATCTGCCCTTGAATGCTGTTTTTAAGTTTGTTTACACTCTAGCATCTACAATTATTGATCAATCAAGACAAAACTTGGACATTATGTTGGAGACCATAAGATCTTGGATGAGGTCAATTTTCAGTCTGATCTGACCAGAAAGATGAGAGTTATGTGCCCTTGAATTGGGCAAAATTGCCACTTTTTTGCTGTATTCAAAAAAGAGTTAATCTAAGGGAAGGAAGTCTGACACTACTTCTCTTCAGTATAAGTAGAGTTATCTAGTTTGATAGAGGATATAAATAGATTCTAAGGGAAGGAACTCTGACACTTCTTTACTTCAGTATAAGTAGAGTTATCTAGTTTGATAGAGGATATAAATAGATTTACACTCTTATTAACCCATTACCAAACAACAAAATTTTAGCCTAGTCCAAAATCATAGGTGTTGCAGACAACAAGTTCCATTGAACAAAATTTAACATTTTTTGGTCTTTCTTGGTAGAAAACATTGTGGGTAATGAAGAAATTGTTTGTCACAATGTTTTCCAAAGCCTTTATTTTGTGGGGCATCCAAAAGCGCCAATGTGTGGGAAAGGGTCAATCAAGACAAAACTTGGACACAATGTTGGGAACTTTAAGATCTCAGATGAGTTTGATTTTCAGTCTGATCTGACAAGAATGTTGAGAGTTATGTGCCCTTGAATTTGACAAAATTGCCATTTTTCGGCTGGTTTCGACCTTGTTTACATTCTAGAATCTACAATTATTGATCAATCTATACAAAACTTGGACACAATGTTGGGAACCATAAGATCTCATATGAGATTGATTTTCAGTCTGATCTGATCAGAAAGTCGAGCGTTTTGTGCCCTTGAAATTGACAAAATTGTTGTTTTCGGCTGTTTTCGACCTTGTTTATACTCTAGAATCTACAATTATTTATCAATCAAGACAAAACTTGGATACAATCAGGGCTACAGATAAGTGGAGGTGAAGACATACTAACATTGTTTTTCCGAATTCAAATCCTATGTTGTGTGTACTCATTTGAATCGTCTCGACGAGACGATACAAATGAGTACATGTACCTACAACATAGGGTTGGATGATCACTGACAGCATTATTGCAGTTTGAAAAGTCACCACCCCCTCTTATCTGGAGCCCTGTACAATGTTTGGCACCATAATTTAGATCTTGGATGAGTTAGATTTTCACAACCTTATTGATCATAAGTTCTTTTTCAGTCTTAAATTAATAAATATTAATTGAATTGAACAAAAGTGTTGCTCATATCATTTAGGTTCAGGTGAGCGATATAGGACCATCATGGTCCTCTTGTCTGGTTCAGTTGTTTCAGTTTTCTTTTCAGTTTGTTTTTCTAGATCACGTTTTTCACTTTGTTTTTCTGGTTCAGTTGTTTCAGTTTTCTTTTCAGTTTGTTTTTCTAGATCACGTTTTTCACTTGGTTCATTTGGTATTTCTGTCTCATGTGTTTCGCTCTCAGTGTCACTACTACTGTCGCTACTTTCTACACGGAACTTGTTCCTCCTACGCTTTGGGGTAGGCGGTAGTGGCGACACGGGCCTGGCAACGGCGAATTCCCCTATGTCATCCTCCAATTTTCGCTTCGAGGGTCCCGGAACGGGGTCATGGTGGACTTCTTTTATCAAAGTCGGTTGGACCTCGTTTTTCCATTTCCTGTATAGAGTGTAGGCCTCTTCGCCTCTGACTCCTCTAGGGGAAACTAAATCAATATCGTCCTTCCCCAGTTTCCCACAGCCATGTTTGTAGTTCTTCCTACTAAATAGCTTGCGACACCTCAGGCATTGATAGTTGAAGCCTGAGTGCTTCTCTTGGAGGTGACGCTGAGCCCGGTGATACTTCTGGAAAGTGTTATTACACACCTCACAAGCAAACTGAAAAGAAAAGAAAGTTTGTCAGTTTGATACACAACATACTGACAGTACTGTCAGTGCTTTGATTCACCTAACCACGAGCTTTTTGACCCTTCATATCGCTTTATTCGATCGTGATGGACCACACGTGGATTAGAACGAGGTGACTTTTGTATCCTGTATATGACATCATTGATACGTTTTATAACAACCCAGGGGCCATCCCAAGGACACCTGAATTTAGAACTTTTGCCGGGTTTTGGTCTAGGGTTATATAACCATACCAAGTCCCCTGCATTGTATAAGTTTTGGGCTATCTTGTGATCATATGTTTTCTTTTGGGTATTACTTGCTAATGCTATATTTTTGCGCACTAGTTGATGGATTTGCGAAAGCTTTTCTTCGACGTCTATCGCGTATTCGCTGGTCATTTTAGATGGCACAGATGGCCTACCATACACGAGATCTGCGGGTAAATTCAGCTCCTTACAAAACATAAGTTTACATGGACTAAACTTGGTACTTTCATGTACCGACGTATTATACGCCAAAGTCACTAACGGCAAGTACTGATCCCATTTATCCGGATTTTGGGATACAAACTTGGCTAACATGTTTTGTAATGTTCGATTTGACCGCTCAACGAGGCCATCAGACTGAGGTCTGAATCCCGTAGTCCTCGTTTTGTCAATTCCGAGTAACTCGCACGTTTCTCGAAACAGAACTGATTCAAAATTTGTACCCTGATCTGAATGTAATTGTAAAGGTATACCAAAAATCGAGACAAATCGGTCTATAAAGCTTTGAGCTACCGTTCTAGCCTCTTGATTTTTCATCGGTACCGTGACAACGAACTTTGTGAAATAATCGCAAATGGTAAGAATGTATTTGTGTCCATTATTACTCAAAGAAACGGGTCCGACTATGTCAATCCCAACCCTTTCTAGGGGTAACCCAACGTTATATTGCTTTAAAGCAGAACGTGGTTTGGGTTTCGGACTTTTACGCATTGCGCATCGGTCGCATTTTCTACACCAATCTTTCACATCTTTTCGCATTCCATACCAAAAGAATCTAACGCGTATTTTACTTAGCGTTTTTGTTATGCCCAAATGTCCTCCAGTAGGACTATCGTGAAATTCTGCTAGAATTTCGGGGGCTAAAGATCTAGGCAGGATTATCTGAACTTCGGTTGAATCGCCATTTTCACTCTCCCATGTGCGACATAACAGTCCGTCGCTTATTAGTAACGAGTCTAATCGATTCCAGAAAAACTTAACTTCTGCCGAATGTCCAGATATATCCGACCATAAAGGTGTGAAATTCTGAGATTTCCACTCCTTAAGAAGAATGATAGTTGAATCATTTTCCTGTGCCGATTTAATGAATGAAAGCTTATCGTCTGTGTTAAAACAATCAGTACTACAACACTTGTACCCTACGTTGGTACTTTGATTAGTCTCTTTATTAAGATTGTCTGACGACAAATTACGATTAACGCTTTTCCGTATTTTTCCTTCCGACGGTTTGTCTATCCTACTCATGTCATTACGCTCGAAAAACGGTTTGTTCGCGCTTAACGATAAATCGTTATGAGAATGCTCATTAATAACCACTTTTTGATTAAAAGTCTCTCTGTTATTAATCTCTGGCACATTCCCCTTCGCACTAGACTTCGATTTCGCGCTTTGTCGCTCACAAGTCACCCTGCCAATTATATTAGGCGAACATTCGGTACTTGTAACAAAACTTTGAAACTTTGGTCTAGGGCTCGAGTTATGCTTACATGCGGACGCAGGGTCCAAACAGCATGTAACTCGTGCACAACTGTCTGCGCATTCAAACTTTGACTCAGCTCTATCGCAATAACTACAGCCGTCAATCCAGCAGGGTCTACGAGATAACGCGTCTGCATTACAATGGGAACGTCCCACTCTATGTTCTATTCGAAAATCGTATGTCGACAGAAGTTCTATCCAGCGAGCTAACTGACCTTCAGGGTTTTTGAAGTTAGTCAGCCATCTTAAAGATGCATGGTCTGTACGTACCAAGAAATGCTGGCCATAAAGATAATGGTGAAATTGTTTAACCGGATTAACTACGGCGAGCAGTTCGCGCCTTGTTACACAGTATCGTCTTTCGGTTTTCGATAAGCATTTGCTAAAGTAAGCAATTACTTTTTCCTCATTATTTTGCATCTGCGACAATACTCCTGAAATGCCAAACCCGCTAGCATCTGTGTCTAGGATGAATTCCTCACCACTTATCGGGTATGATAAAACAGGTGCATTGACTAGCTTGTTTTTCAATTGATTGAAAGCGTCATTACACTCTTGTGTCCAGCAAAATTTCTCACCCTTTTCCGTCAATTTATGCAACGGCTTGGCGATCGTTGAAAACTGGTACACATATCGACGGTAGTACGAACATAACCCTAGAAAACTGCGTACGTCTTTTATGTTTTTAGGAATAGGCCAACTTTTGACACTCTCTATTTTCGCGGGGTCTGTTGCGATCCCAGACTCGCTAATTTCGTGTCCTAGAAAACTCACGCTCTTTTGAAACAAATTACATTTTTCGGGATTAAGCTTTAAGTTAGCTTCTTTTAAACGCGCAATAACAGTCTCTAAATTCTCCACATGTTCCGTGAACGTTCTGGAGTAGACTATAATGTCGTCTAGATATACTAGACATAATTGCCACGTCAAACCAGACAATACTCTTTCCATTAAACGTTCGAATGTGGCCGGGGCCGAACAAAGTCCGTAAGGCATCACCCGGAACTGCCAAAATCCTGAACCATGTATGGAAAAGCTTGTCTTTGGTTTGTCCTTTTCGGACATTGCAATTTGCCAAAACCCGGATTTTAAATCAATAGTGCTAAACCACACCGAACCGGACAGGGCATCTAGCGTGTCGTCAATTCTAGGCAACGGTTGACTATCTTTTATAGTCACGTCATTCAATTTCCTAAAATCGCAGCAAAAACGGACGGATCCGTTAGGTTTTTCTACCATCACGACTGGACTATTCCAAGGTCCAGAAGAGGGTTCGATTACACCACTCTCTTTCATCTTTTTGATTTCCCGTTCCGCGACCTCGCGTTTAGCAAGTGGTATACGGTACGGAGGTAATTTGATGGGTCTCGCATTACCCGTATCAATGGTATGTTCTACCAAATGAGTACGACCTATGTCGTCAGCATCCTTAGAAAACAAGTTCTGATGCTTTACAAGAAACTGCTTGACAGTTTGCTTTTGATTGTCTGACAATTTATCGTCTATTTTAGCGTATATTGGAGCGAGATGGTCCGGAAGAGACTCTTGTACTGAAGAGTTATTAACCGAGATCGCGTCGTCAAGGCATTTAATGTTCGGCTCAGCTACGGACTCGTAGATCGCAGCGACAGTCCCCTTGTACACGGTGTAAGGCTCATAACCCAAGTTCGCTACCCTTAAAGGTACATCACCGTTTTTCAGGTCTATCAAACTTTTCGCTACTAGCAGTCCACTTTTCGACACGAACTTTTCGGACGGTTCTATCATACCTACGGAATGTAATACAGGCCCCGATATTTTGCCTGGTAAGATTATTTCCGTTTCGGGCGGTATAACCACGTTTTCTCTAACCGTAATCCGACAACAAGTAGAATCTCCGTCATTTCGTAAAGAATAACAAGAAATGTGTTCGCCGCCTATTTCTATGCAGCTTTTGTTAAGCAAAACATTGCATTTAAACTTTTGGAGAAAATCAATACCCAAAATTCCATCATTGTTTATATCTGCCAAATACAAACAATGTGTAAAAATCTGAGATCCCATGTTTAATGAAAGATTGACTTTACCGTAAAAAGGTGCTGTTTCACCTGTAACAGTAACCAAAGATTGATATACCGGTTCAATGACTAAGTCACTTTTATTTGACCATAAATCTACTATATTTTTGTTCAAAATAGTAATGTTTGATCCAGTATCAATCAGAAAAGAAATTCGTTTTTCCTTTATTTCGGCATTTACAAATAAGCCATCTTCTCTTTTGCAATGTACGGGTTTTACTGGGATTGTTTCGTTTGGGGACTTACGGCATTCGGTCGAACTTCGGTCCCTGTCGAACCCGACCTTTGTCCGTTTCCCTCATTCTTTTTGTTCCAATTTCGATTTTTAGGCTTATTTGACCATTTCTTGTCATTCTGAGCCGGTTGATCACGGTGACTTTCTACTTTCGGTTTATAGTTCGACATTTCTTTCAACAAATCCGACATTTTGTTACAAAGTTCCGACAATTTAAGTTCTACCTCGGATGTAGGACTTACTACAGGCTCAAGCCCACGTACATGATGGCCATCGCGACTTCGATCCGCGATTCTATGTGCCTCTAAACGCACGGCGATTTGTTCGGCCTCAGATACGGTTCTAGGTCCTACTTCGCGTAGTCGGAGTCGTATGTCGGAATTTGGAATTGCGTCTATGAAATGATCCAGAGCCAAAATTTCTATCACGTCCAGCGACGCACATGGATACGCCTTTCTAGTTAAAGACTTGATCGATTGGGCAAGCTCTGGTATACTTTCATTTTTGCCTAACTTCCGTGATTGCAACTTTGACCTAAATACTTCCGCTCGGTTGACTGATCCGAATCTATTTTTCAAGATTTCAACTAATTTCACAAAATCTCTGCGCTGATTTTGGTCTAATTCACCAAGGAGCGCTCGGGCGGACCCACCTAAACTGCTTGCTAAATAGAGCGATTTTGTCTTATAATCCCATTGATTCAAATCGGCTATGATATTGAATTGTGTAAGATATTCGTCGAGATCGTCCGAACCATCAAATATTTGCGGTCTTATTTTGTCCCTACCCCTGGGTACAAGGTTGTAGGTAGACGGTCCTAGATCACCAATACTGGGATCAGATACCGCATTTTGGCTCCCACTGTTATAAGGGCGATTATCTACACAATCAATGTGATCGGGCGTACTGTTTCTACGCCGATCACCATGCTCAGCATATACAATGTACGGGGAAACAGGTCCGTCTGGGTTCGAACTGCGTATACTACTTTGTCTATTGTTTGAGCTATAATTCCCAGAATTGGGCTGCACTTTAGATTGCAAATCATACAGTTTCTGGTCAAAATCACTCAAACAACTTTGAACTTCAGACTTTAAAATTTTAATGTCATTGGCCAGTTCTGACTTTATTTCCCGCATACATTGGCGAATTTGGTCAATAGGGTTTCCAGATTCTCCGTTCATGTGGCTCTGTGAATCATTGCTACTTACATTTCGGGACATATTGCCAATTTCGGCCTCGTCTCCCGATTCTTGATTAGAGTTAGGTAGCCTATCTAAATTAAAGGTGACAGTTCCAGAATCTTCCATAATACAGAACTTCTCTAAGAGTCTCTAATTTTGTCCTATCAATACAATATAGGGTTATTTAGACCAGTCTGATTATTATCCACCGATTCCAGGATGATTTATCCCACCGCTGCCACCAAATATGTAACGGACTCACACACTCGCACGCACAGACACTGAAGTAATAAACTTGAAAGTTGTAAGGGTCTAGAACCCTAAACCTGTTTGACGGCTGTTTGTGTGACTATCCGGTTACTGGGGATCGTCCGGGACCCGGCTTCTGGATAATAATATTATGGATGGTAGTTTGATTCTGGTACTCGGAATAAAAGAACAAGTCTGATATTCAATGACACAAATTAATCTATTAAGGTCTAATTTTTACAGAGAGAGCATGTTAGTACAAAGAAGATTCAATTTGACAAAGATTCATAATAAATTCTAAAAGCCTACGTTAAAGTTACCAAGCGCCAATGAATGGAGAATATTGGAGAATATTGGAGAATTCTGGAGATTGACCAAAAAAAAACCTACTGGCAAATCCTCCAGAATTCTCCAACAGGAAGAAAGAACTCTAATCCCTTAATACCTCTTGGGTCATCCTGGCAGGTTAGTCTATATATACTAAGTGGCTCAGGATTAATTGTAGGTCGTTGGGAGTATGGTCCTAACTTGAAATTTACTTTGGAGTGAGCGATGTACGCTGTACGAGAGCAGAATGAACTCTGAGAACGGATTCGAACTTTCGCGGTATTTATACAGTGTGACGAGAGTTGTGACGTCACGTCTCGTAAGATACGAGATTTCAGCACGCGGATAACAATAGGCGGAACGCTTCTATTGTTATCCTTGCTTTCATATGAAAATCTCCATGCAAAATCGCAGTATCTTGGCTAAAGACTGGCAGAGGCAAAAATTACTATATGCAAAGAAGGTGTTGAAAAATCTTACGAGAAACTGTGTAAAAACAGCAAAATAAGCTCGAATAACCTATTCTCAAGGTAAACATTGACTAGTTTAACCTTATAACAATATGTTACATGTATAATTCTACTGAGAAATGTATCCAACACTCATAAAAATAGGAATAACGGCGTAATTTAGCTTGCGCTTGTCAGGCCTGAGTTTTGACGACGAAACATCGTAAGAAAACGAGAATATAGTCGAATGATAATGGTACGAACGTTACACAGTATTTGGTAAAAAGGGGATAAAAGCCTGATAGTGTATAAATTGTCTACCATATATCAGAATGTGTTTGCAATCAGGCTCGAGGGACTAACTTGTAAAAGACACTGCAGACACTATTATTAGTTCTTGGAGACAATTGTCTTGTACTTTTTGTCAAGGCTATTTTAGGTATACATCCTTTCAGTTTTTGGTAGTGGAAGAATGTTTTAATGTGTGCCAACATCATTTTGGTTTTTTACCCTTAACCGGATGACAACAATTTAGGGTGGTCCAATTAGAAAGGTGCTGCAGACTACAAATTAGATGTTGATGAAAACATGATTTGAGTATGTTGAGCCAAAAGGAGAGAATGTTGATCTATGTCTATATTGCGTGACATATGAAATGCCAAGCCGCGAAAGCTCACTTAGTAATGTCAGAGTCTGTCAATCCAGGGGTTGTGAATTTGATCCCTTGCTCGGCCAGTATCCATTCTGACATTTGACAGAAGTCATTTGTCTCTTACCAATTGGTGTGAATCATCTATGTCAGAGACCAGATGGAGTCTCGGTTTGGACATTGTGGTGGTATTGGTGAGAAAAATACCAGAAATCTACTATTAGGTGCTTTAGTTGCGGATGACCGTTGAAGTTGAAAACTGTGTTAACCCTTTCCCAAACGGCCAAAATTTGGACTTTTACTAAATGAAAGCTGCTGAAAACGACAAAATAGATGTTGTTAAAGATAGAATTGGTGTAAAATATGGCACAGAAAATATTGAGACAAAAGGAGAAACTGCTGGTTATCAGCAGTTTCTTCTTTTGTTTCAATGTTTTCCCAAGCAATTTCTATTTGGGACGTCAAAACCAGGTCTTGTTTGGGAAAGGGTTAAACCCCAATAAATCAAATCGGACATATGAGGAACATTTCATTTCGTCGGAAAGACTTCTGTTAGCAGACAGCGGTTATCTTGTTCTTAGCCCATATTTGACAGCCCATTTGATCTCATAGACTTCTAGGTGTTTGACATTATATAAAGTGATGACAGAAGCATACAGTTACAATATGCAATTATTTCTTCCTTACTTGGGCATCATTGAAAGAACTTTAGGAGCCATATGGAGAACAGCTTCACTTTGAGTTTGTTTATCACTTTGTTCATTTATAAATTTGTGGCCATTATCAGATTCGATTCTCGAAGTATTGAGTGTCCAAAAAATAGTTCCTATTTACCCTTTCACAAATTGCAAAAATTGCTTTTCCAATTCCAATTTACAAACTGCTGCACATGACAAAACAGATGTTGTTAAATATACTGTAGCACAGGAAATATTGAGACTAAAAGAGAAAATGCTAGATATCATTTTCTTCTGTCTAAATTTTTACCCAGGAACGGGCCATCAGAACCAGACCCTGGTTTCTCGAAAAAACTTAAGTATGTTCTCAGACTCAAATCTGAGCACCGAACTCAAATCACACGAAATCCACATGAACTTAATCGAATACCCTTCAAAGTTGGTGAGTATTCCATTGAAGTTGAGCATGTACTCATGAGTATGTACTTAAGTTTTTTCGAGAAACCAGGGCCAGGTCTTGTTTTTAGCTCGACTTTTCGAAGAAAATGAGAGCTTATACTGTCAGCCGGGCGTCGGCGTTGGCGTCGGCGTTGGCGTTGCAACAAAGGTTAAAGTTTTTTCAAACATCAATAACTTCCATACTATCAAAGGGATTCAACCCAAACTTGGAATACTTATTCACCATCACACCCTCTACCTTACTATCAAGGCCCATGACCCTGGGACCACTCTATTTGGAGTTATGCCCCCTTTATATTAAGCAACTTAGAAAGTCGAGCGCTCTTGTTATATGACAGAGTTAATCTCATGCTCTTTTATCTGTAATTCTTTGCAGGGAATTTTACATTGCTGCCGTTAATCTACTCTGCATTGCATATTTAAAATCAAGTTATGCATATAAATAGTCTAATCCAAAGCCATTGAAAAAAAACCTGTAAATTCCAGAAACATCTACAACCCTGTTTTATGATGTTATGATTTATGAATTGTACAGGTCTTTAAACATTCAAAGATTCACTTTAATCATTGACAGGATCATAATCCATGTTATCCTATGCTAAAGAACTCTGGAGTGGCTAATGTTTCTACAGATACAATCTTTATATATAGAATTATAATGCTGAGACCACAATCCTTCTTTATGTTTGCAGGATGGGGTGTTATGGAGTTGTCTGGCTGCCATGTCATCTTATGCTAAAGAACTCAACACAGCAGAAGTGGCTTATGCTGCAATACAGGAGGTAGGCACTCTTTTAATCTTTTCAAATTAACAACAATAACAGCAACAACGAAAAATGACTTGTCTGAATGGAATCTCACTTGTGCACGAAAACATTAATCCATTCCACTCATGGATAATTTTTGACACCCCTCATGAGAAAGCTTTGGAAAACACTGTGAAACATGAAGAAATTGCTTGTTAAAAATACCAAAAGCTGTAAATTTTGTTCACTTTAAATTGTCACCTACACTGCTCAGCTTTCAAATTGTGACAGTCTACTTTTATGTTGTTTAGTAATTGGTAAAAAAACAAAGCATTGAAAGCCAGATTTATTTGTTTTCCGTAAATGTTGATTCTGACGTTCTTTATTATAGTAAAGAAAATTCAGGACCAGTAAGCTAAAGAATAAGGGTACAGATTGTAAAAGAGAAATATGTTTTCTCCTAAACTCTATTAAAATATCAGATTTTATGACGGCACTTTCCTGTACGTTTCCATAAATATTGCATACAGAACATGAACTTTGTTGCCATAAATATTAACCCTTTCTCCAACATTGATTTATCTATAGGCAGGTCCAACTGAAAATCTGTTGCATATTACATGATAGATTAACTGAAATAAGAAAAAATCTGAGTTATAGCCTCGAAATCCTCAAGGGAAAAAAAAAGAAAATGCTGGCATTTACTTCTTTTCCCTAAATGTTTCTAAACACAACATCCCAAAGACTTGATATCAAAACGAGGGCTTGTTGTCGAGCCCGCTTGCGGTGAGCTCGACATAGTTGTCACAATGGCGGTTCGGTGTATGTGCGTTAGTGCGTTAGTGCGTGCGTTAGTGCGTGCGTGCGTTAGTGCGTGCGTCCGTCCGGATGGAGCTTGTCCGGGCCATAACTTCACCATGGATGGAGGGATTCAGAAATAACTTGGCACAAATGTCAAGCTCAGTAAGGCGGAGTGTCGCGTGCAAGAACCAGATTCCAAGCTCAAAGGTCAAGGTCAAACTTGGAGGTCAAATGTCAAAAATGAGAAGATTTTTGCTTGTCCGGGCCATAACTTCACCATGGATGGAGGGATTCAGAAATAACTTGGCACAAATGTCAAGCTCAGTAAGGCAGAGTGTCGCGTGCAAGAACCAGATTCCAAGCTCAAAGGTCAAGGTCAAACTTGGAGGTCAAATGTCAAAAATGAGATGATTTTTGCTTGTCCGGGCCATAACTTCACCATGGATGGAGGGATTCAGAAATAACTTGGCACAAATGTCAAGCTCAGTAAGGCAGAGTGTCGCGTGCAAGAACCAGATTCCAAGCTCAAAGGTCAAGGTCAAACTTGGAGGTCAAATGTCAAAAATGAGATGATTTTTGCTTGTCCGGGCCATAACTTCACCATGGATGGAGGGATTCAGAAATAACTTGGCACAAATGTCAAGCTCAGTAAGGCGGAGTGTCGCGTGCAAAAACCAGATTCCAAGCTCAAAGGTCAAGGTCAAACTTGGAGGTCAAATGTCAAAAATGAGATGAATTTTGCTTGTCCGGGCCATAACTTCACCATGGATGGAGGGATTCAGAAATAACTTAACGGGTCACATATGTATACTCAAATTAATCCATTCTGGTATCTCGTTATAAATACATAGACATGTAATATTTTGTGAACAATAAACTGTCTCACCATGATCCCCATCATTCCAACTTATTTTGTCCCCACTTTTACAACGCCATTGTAATGACAGCTGTAGACATAGGTATGGTCTTCTTTCTTCAAAATGAGCGGGCTCGACATGTTGCCCTTCGGCATCTAGTTTAGAGAAGGGTTAAGAATTTTTATTTACTTCTTTAACTTGGTAACCCTGGAAAAACTGTTCAAGCTGTCGTAACTTAGTTGATTTCATTATTGGCAACTAAGACAAATTTTAACAATTTTATGACTTGCCCTCATTCTTTAAAAAAAAAATTTCTCCAATTTAAGGCAGGTGACTTGAATCTTATTTTATGGTGCTGAAATTCAACAAACTTTGGCCTTCACTGCTTCAAATCTTTTTTCAAGTCGTTCATATATTAACATAATTATTAAAAAAAAATGAAAAATGTGCCACTTGAATCCCAGCCATGGATATCACCAACATGTCAAGATATGTTGAAAAAATTGTTTTTGAACACCAATATTTCACAGACAAATTATGAATATGTATGAAATGAGGAAATTCTACAGTCATCCTAAGAAAATATATCATACAAATTTATTGTAAACCAAATAATCTTGAAACAGATAAATTTGTTACACCCCTAGATTATATAGAATATTTATGAGTTAAAGAAAGTTTCAAAATATTTCATACAATTTGCCCATATGTATCATAAAATGTATACATTATCTCCCAATATCGTCTGCAAGTAACTAACCCTTTCCCAAATGGCCAGAATTTGGATTGTTCCAATTTGAAAGATATTTAAGAAAACAAAATTGAATTTGAAAAGGGTAGTATTTGTGCAAAAAATAGCGTAGAAAATATTGAGACAAAAGGAGAAAATGCTTATCAACTTTTTCTTCTTTTGTCTCAATGTTTTCCCAAGCCTATTCAATTAGGGTTGTCAAAACCAAGTCTTGTTTGGGAAAGGGTTAATGGTAACACTAGAGATAAATGCTGATGAAACATTCTGGTATTTTAATGAAAAACAGACAATTATTTTAGACTGTATTTTAATGACATACCTTTCACCCTTACCCAAATGGCAAATTTTTTTGTGTGGTCCAATTCTTAAAGTTACTGCAGACTACCAAATGAATGTTGAAAAAGATTTGATTTGTTTACAATATAGCACATAAAATATTGAGACAAAAGGAGAAAATGCTATCTACCAGAATTTGCTTCTAAGTTTAACTGTGTAAAAGGCATCTGATTGCACAAGAAATCAGCTTAGGCCAATCAGATTTGTTGTTACAAGTAATTACGCAAAAAATAATTGTATGACTGTTGATAATACCCGCCTTAGGTCTTTATGGGAGAGGACTAAGCTATTTTCTGTAGAAAACTTTTTCACTAAATTGGTCCTTGTATCATAAAATTCGTACAATCTTAACCATTTTTGTCTTCAGTATTTGTTATAATACCAAAGATAAATGTAAGTGAACATAAGTCTGGTATTTTAAAGAAGAACATACAATGAATTTAAGCTGGGTTTCTTCTAATCTAAGATGTACAAAGTTTATGTCAAACAGTCTTGAAAAATATCTTTTCAAAAATATGATGTATCAGACAAATTGTAACATCACTAGATTATTCAGAATATTTATGACTTAAAGAAAGTCTATAGTCATCTGTAGAAAATATTTCACACAATTGGCCCATATATCATAAAATTTATACATTCTTTGCCATTCATTTTGTCTGCAATATATTTATTGGTAACGCTAAAGATAACACTTGAAACATTTTGGTATTTTAATGAAGAACAGACAAATATTTTAAGTTTTCTTGTTATGTGTATTACTTCTTTTCTGTAGGCTATAGTTCTATGAAATCTTTCTCAAATAACAAATGTCCTGACCTGTCAAAATCTAAAAGAATTGATGAATTATTTGTAAACAGTCTAAGTAAGACGAGCAGCTAGAAAAAAAAGCGAAGAGACCAATGTGGGTCTTTATCAGACTGTATTTATTTGGAGGCTGATCTATATCTATGTTGTTCTAAAATGTCATAAGGGTGTTTTTTTCTAGACCCTGGTGGCTGTAGAGATCAACAAGGATATAGCTCAGCCTTTAATGCATAATTATGTACAATCTGGTTGAGAACCATATTGTGTTCTTAAATAGCTTTCTCATGACCTGTTGCAACTCTAATTTAGCAGAATGGATTATTATTACACCAATTTGACTGCTGACTGATCTAGATACATAGTAGTCTAACATGTTTTGAAGGCCCATTTCCCAGACCCTGGTTATATCCCCTGCAATATATATTTTGTGAGAATACTAGAATCAGCCTGTCTGTCTGTCCATCTGTCCATACATGTACAAAATACTTGTCCAGAGCATATCTCTCAAAGTAAAGTACCTATGATCGTGAAACTTCATGGGTAGCAAGATCTCAATAAGGAGAAGTGCAGTGTGCAAGGAGCATAACTTTTCATTGCTTATTTTGTGAGTTATTGCCCTTTGCAAAAAAAAATGTTTGTCCGGACAAATGTAGTGGCGGGGGGGAGGGGGGGGGGATGTGGTACTTTATCACCTTTAGTGATAGATTTCTAGTTTATTGTTTCATCTGTTTGTGTGTACTTGTAGGCAGAGAAGGTACAGTTTATCCTCAACATTAAGGATATACCCGTGAAGGAAGCCAGGAATGCAGAGATGGCCCTACTCTGTGGTTAATGTATCTGTTTGTGTGTACTTGTAGGCAGAGAAGGTACAGTTTATCCTCAACATTAAGGATATACCCGTGAAGGAGGCCAGGAATGCAGAGATGGCCCTACTCTGTGGTTAATGTATCTGTTTGTGTGTACTTGTAGGCAGAGAAGGTACAGTTTATCCTCAACATTAAGGATATACCCGTGAAGGAGGCCAGAAACACAGAGATGGCCCTACTCTGTGGTTAATGTATCTGTTTGTGTGTACTTGTAGGCAGAGAAGGTACAGTTTATCCTCAACATTAAGGATATACCTGTGAAGGAGGCCAGGAACACTGAGATGGCCCTACTCTGTGGTTAATGTATCTGTTTGTGTGTACTTGTAGGCAGAGAAGGTACAGTTTATCCTCAACATTAAGGATATACCCGTGAAGGAAGCCAGGAATGCAGAGATGGCCCTACTCTGTGGTTAATGTATCTGTTTGTGTGTACTTGTAGGCAGAGAAGGTACAGTTTATCCTCAACATTAAGGATATACCCGTGAAGGAGGCCAGGAACGCTGAGATGACCCTACTCTGTGGTTAATGTATCTGTTTGTGTGTACTTGTAGGCAGAGAAGGTACAGTTTATCCTCAACATTAAGGATATACCCGTGAAGGAGGCCAGGAACGCAGAGATGGCCCTACTCTGTGGTTAATGTATCTGTTTGTGTGTACTTGTAGGCAGAGAAGGTACAGTTTATCCTCAACATTAAGGATATACCCGTGAAGGAGGCCAGGAACACAGAGATGGCCCTACTCTGTGGTTAATGTATCTGTGTCTGTGTGTACTTGTAGGCAGAGAAGGTACAGTTTATCCTCAACATTAAGGATATACCAGTGAAGGAGGCCAGGAACGCAGAGATGGCCCTACTCTGTGGTTAATGTATCTGTTTGTGTGTACTTGTAGGCAGAGAAGGTACAGTTTATCCTCAACATTAAGGATATACCCGTGAAGGAGGCCAGGAACGCTGAGATGGCCCTACTCTGTGGTTAATGTATCTGTTTGTGTGTACTTGTAGGCAGAGAAGGTACAGTTTATCCTCAACATTAAGGATATACCCGTGAAGGAGGCCAGGAATGCTGAGATGGCCCTACTCTGTGGTTAATGTATCTGTTTGTGTGTACTTGTAGGCAGAGAAGGTACAGTTTATCCTCAACATTAAGGATATACCCGTGAAGGAGGCCAGGAATGCTGAGATGACCCTACTCTGTGGTTAATGTATCTCTGTGTGTACTTGTAGGCAGAGAAGGTACAGTTTATCCTCAACATTAAGGATATACCCGTGAAGGAGGCCAGGAACACAGAGATGGCCCTACTCTGTGGTTAATGTATCTCTGTGTGTACTTGTAGGCAGAGAAGGTACAGTTTATCCTCAACATTAAGGATATACCCATGAAGGAGGCCAGGAACACAGAGATGGCCCTGCTCTGTGGTTAATGTATCTCTATTTGTATGTACTTGTAGGCAGAGAAGGTACAGTTTATCCTCAACATTAAGGATATACCAGTGAAGGAGGCCAGGAATGCGGAGATGGCCCTACTCTGTGGTTAATGTATCTGTTTGTGTGTACTTGTAGGCAGAGAAGGTACAGTTTATCCTCAACATTAAGGATATACCCGTGAAGGAGGCCAGGAACGCTGAGATGGCCCTACTCTGTGGTTAATGTATCTGTTTGTGTGTACTTGTAGGCAGAGAAGGTACAGTTTATCCTCAACATTAAGGATATACCAGTGAAGGAGGCCAGGAACACAGAGATGGCCCTACTCTGTGGTTAATGTATCTGTTTGTGTGTACTTGTAGGCAGAGAAGGTACAGTTTATCCTCAACATTAAGGATATACCCGTGAAGGAGGCCAGGAACACTGAGATGGCCCTACTCTGTGGTTAATGTATCTATGTTTGTGTGTACTTGTAGGCAGAGAAGGTACAGTTTATCCTCAACATTAAGGATATACCCGTGAAGGAGGCCAGGAACGCAGAGATGGCCCTACTCTGTGGTTAATGTATCTGTGTCTGTGTGTACTTGTAGGCAGAGAAGGTACAGTTTATCCTCAACATTAAGGATATACCCGTGAAGGAGGCCAGGAATGCTGAGATGGCCCTACTCTGTGGTTAATGTATCTGTTTGTGTGTACTTGTAGGCAGAGAAGGTACAGTTTATCCTCAACATTAAGGATATACCCGTGAAGGAGGCCAGGAACGCTGAGATGACCCTACTCTGTGGTTAATGTATCTGTTTGTGTGTACTTGTAGGCAGAGAAGGTACAGTTTATCCTCAACATTAAGGATATACCCGTGAAGGAGGCCAGGAACACAGAGATGGCCCTACTCTGTGGTTAATGTATCTGTTTGTGTGTACTTGTAGGCAGAGAAGGTACAGTTTATCCTCAACATTAAGGATATACCAGTGAAGGAGGCCAGGAACGCAGAGATGGCCCTACTCTGTGGTTAATGTATCTGTTTGTGTGTACTTGTAGGCAGAGAAGGTACAGTTTATCCTCAACATTAAGGATATACCCGTGAAGGAGGTCAGGAACACAGAGATGGCCCTACTCTGTGGTTAATGTATCTGTTTGTGCGTACTTGTAGGCAGAGAAGGTACAGTTTATCCTCAACATTAAGGATATACCAGTGAAGGAGGCCAGGAACGCTGAGATGGCCCTACTCTGTGGTTAATGTATCTGTTTGTGTGTACTTGTAGGCAGAGAAGGTACAGTTTATCCTCAACATTAAGGATATACCCGTGAAGGAGGCCAGGAACGCTGAGATGACCCTACTCTGTGGTTAATGTATCTGTTTGTGTGTACTTGTAGGCAGAGAAGGTACAGTTTATCCTCAACATTAAGGATATACCCGTGAAGGAGGCCAGGAACGCTGAGATGGCCCTACTCTGTGGTTAATGTATCTGTTTGTGCGTACTTGTAGGCAGAGAAGGTACAGTTTATCCTCAACATTAAGGATATACCCGTGAAGGAAGCCAGGAATGCAGAGATGGCCCTACTCTGTGGTTAATGTATCTCTGTTTGTGTGTACTTGTAGGCAGAGAAGGTACAGTTTATCCTCAACATTAAGGATATACCCGTGAAGGAAGCCAGGAATGCAGAGATGGCCCTACTCTGTGGTTAATGTATCTGTTTGTGTGTGCTTGTAGGTAGAGTTGTAGGCAGAGAAGGTACAGTTTATCCTCAACATTAAGGATATACCCGTGAAGGAGGCCAGGAACACTGAGATGGCCCTACTCTGTGGTTAATGTATCTCTGTTTGTGTGTACTTGTAGGCAGAGAAGGTACAGTTTATCCTCAACATTAAGGATATACCCGTGAAGGAGGCCAGGAACACTGAGATGGCCCTACTCTGTGGTTAATGTATCTGTTTGTGTGTACTTGTAGGCAGAGAAGGTACAGTTTATCCTCAACATTAAGGATATACCCGTGAAGGAGGCCAGGAATGCTGAGATGGCCCTACTCTGTGGTTAATGTATCTGTTTGTATGTACTTGTAGGCAGAGAAGGTACAGTTTATCCTCAACATTAAGGATATACCCGCGAAGGAGGCCAGGAACGCTGAGATGGCCCTACTCTGTGGTTAATGTATCTATGTTTGTGTGTACTTGTAGGCAGAGAAGGTACAGTTTATCCTCAACATTAAGGATATACCTGTGAAGGAAGCCAGGAACGCTGAGATGGCCCTACTCTGTGGTTAATGTATCTGTTTGTGTGTACTTGTAGGCAGAGAAGGTACAGTTTATCCTCAACATTAAGGATATACCCGTGAAGGAGGCCAGGAACGCTGAGATGGCCCTACTCTGTGGTTAATGTATCTGTTTGTGTGTACTTGTAGGCAGAGAAGGTACAGTTTATCCTCAACATTAAGGATATACCTGTGAAGGAGGCCAGGAACGCTGAGATGGCCCTACTCTGTGGTTAATGTATATGTTTGTGTGTACTTGTAGGCAGAGAAGGTACAGTTTATCCTCAACATTAAGGATATACCCGTGAAGGAGGCCAGGAATGCTGAGATGGCCCTACTCTGTGGTTAATGTATCTCTGTTTGTGTGTACTTGTAGGCAGAGAAGGTACAGTTTATCCTCAACATTAAGGATATACCCGTGAAGGAGGCCAGGAACACAGAGATGGCCCTACTCTGTGGTTAATGTATCTCTGTGTGTACTTGTAGGCAGAGAAGGTACAGTTTATCCTCAACATTAAGGATATACCCGCGAAGGAGGCCAGGAACGCTGAGATGGCCCTACTCTGTGGTTAATGTATATGTTTGTGTGTACTTGTAGGCAGAGAAGGTACAGTTTATCCTCAACATTAAGGATATACCCGTGAAGGAGGCCAGGAATGCTGAGATGGCCCTACTCTGTGGTTAATGTATCTCTGTATGTACTTGTAGGCAGAGAAGGTACAGTTTATCCTCAACATTAAGGATATACCAGTGAAGGAGGCCAGGAACACAGAGATGGCCCTACTCTGTGGTTAATGTATCTCTGTGTGTACTTGTAGGCAGAGAAGGTACAGTTTATCCTCAACATTAAGGATATACCCGTGAAGGAAGCCAGGAACGCAGAGATGGCCCTACTCTGTGGTTAATGTATATGTTTGTGTGTACTTGTAGGCAGAGAAGGTACAGTTTATCCTCAACATTAAGGATATACCATTGAAGGAGGCCAGGAACGCAGAGATGGCCCTACTCTGTGGTTAATGTATCTGTTTGTGTGTACTTGTAGGCAGAGAAGGTACAGTTTATCCTCAACATTAAGGATATACCCGTGAAGGAGGCCAGGAACGCAGAGATGGCCCTACTCTGTGGTTAATGTATATGTTTGTGTGTACTTGTAGGCAGAGAAAGTACAGTTTATCCTCAACATTAAGGATATACCAGTAAAGGAGGCCAGGAATGCTGAGATGGCCCTACTCTGTGGTTAATGTATCTGTTTGTGTGTACTTGTAGGCAGAGAAGGTAAAGTTTATCCTCAACATTAAGGATATACCCGTGAAGGAGGCCAGGAACACAGAGATGGCCCTACTCTGTGGTTAATGTATCTGTTTGTGTGTACTTGTAGGCAGAGAAGGTACAGTTTATCCTCAACATTAAGGATATACCCGTGAAGGAGGCCAGGAATGCAGAGATGGCCCTGCTCTGTGGTTAATGTATCTCTGTGTGTACTTGTAGGCAGAGAAGGTACAGTTTATCCTCAACATTAAGGATATACCCGTGAAGGAGGCCAGGAACGCTGAGATGGCCCTACTCTGTGGTTAATGTATCTCTGTGTGTACTTGTAGGCAGAGAAGGTACAGTTTATCCTCAACATTAAGGATATACCAGTGAAGGAGGCCAGGAACGCTGAGATGGCCCTACTCTGTGGTTAATGTATATGTTTGTGTGTACTTGTAGGCAGAGAAGGTACAGTTTATCCTCAACATTAAGGATATACCCGTGAAGGAGGCCAGGAACGCTGAGATGGCCCTACTCTGTGGTTAATGTATCTGTTTGTGTGTACTTGTAGGCAGAGAAGGTACAGTTTATCCTCAACATTAAGGATATACCAGTGAAGGAGGCCAGGAATGCTGAGATGGCTCTACTCTGTGGTTAATGTATATGTTTGTGTGTACTTGTAGGCAGAGAAAGTACAGTTTATCCTCAACATTAAGGATATACCAGTGAAGGAGGCCAGGAACACAGAGATGGACCTACTCTGTGGTTAATGTATCTCTGTTTGTGTGTACTTGTAGGCAGAGAAGGTACAGTTTATCCTCAACATTAAGGATATACCCGTGAAGGAGGCCAGGAATGCAGAGATGGCCCTACTCTGTGGTTAATGTATCTGTTTGTGTGTACTTGTAGGCAGAGAAGGTACAGTTTATCCTCAACATTAAGGATATACCAGTGAAAGAGGCCAGGAACGCAGAGATGGCCCTACTCTGTGGTTAATGTATATGTTTGTGTGTACTTGTAGGCAGAGAAGGTACAGTTTATCCTCAACATTAAGGATATACCAGTAAAGGAGGCCAGGAATGCAGAGATGGCCCTGCTCTGTGGTTAATGTATCTCTGTGTGTACTTGTAGGCAGAGAAGGTACAGTTTATCCTCAACATTAAGGATATACCCGTGAAGGAGGCCAGGAACGCTGAGATGGCCCTACTCTGTGGTTAATGTATCTGTTTGTGTGTACTTGTAGGCAGAGAAGGTACAGTTTATCCTCAACATTAAGGATATACCCATGAAGGAGGCCAGGAACACAGAGATGGCCCTACTCTGTGGTTAATGTATCTGTTTGTGTGTACTTGTAGGCAGAGAAGGTACAGTTTATCCTCAACATTAAGGATATACCCATGAAGGAGGCCAGGAACACAGAGATGGCCCTACTCTGTGGTTAATGTATCTCTGTTTGTGTGTACTTGTAGGCAGAGAAGGTACAGTTTATCCTCAACATTAAGGATATACCCGTGAAGGAGGCCAGGAATGCAGAGATGGCCCTACTGTGTGGTTAATTTATCTCTGTTTGTGTGTACTTGTAGGCAGAGAAGGTACAGTTTATCCTCAACATTAAGGATATACCTGTGAAGGAGGCCAGGAATGCAGAGATGGCCCTACTCTGTGGTTAATGTATCTGTTTGTGTGTACTTGTAGGCAGAGAAGGTACAGTTTATCCTCAACATTAAGGATATACCCGTGAAGGAGGCCAGGAACGCAGAGATGGCCCTGCTCTGTGGTTAATGTATCTGTTTGTGTGTACTTGTAGGCAGAGAAGGTACAGTTTATCCTCAACATTAAGGATATACCCATGAAGGAGGCCAGGAACGCAGAGATGGCCCTACTCTGTGGTTAATGTATCTGTTTGTGTGTACTTGTAGGCAGAGAAGGTACAGTTTATCCTCAACATTAAGGATATACCCGTGAAGGAGGCCAGGAATGCTGAGATGGCCCTACTCTGTGGTTAATGTATATGTTTGTGTGTACTTGTAGGCAGAGAAGGTACAGTTTATCCTCAACATTAAGGATATACCTGTGAAGGAGGCCAGGAACACAGAGATGGCCCTACTCTGTGGTTAATGTATATGTTTGTGTGTACTTGTAGGCAGAGAAGGTACAGTTTATCCTCAACATTAAGGATATACCTGTGAAGGAGGCCAGGAACAGAGAGATGGCCCTACTCTGTGGTTAATGTATCTGTTTGTGTGTACTTGTAGGCAGAGAAGGTACAGTTTATCCTCAACATTAAGGATATACCCGTGAAGGAGGCCAGGAACGCTGAGATGGCCCTACTCTGTGGTTAATGTATCTCTGTGTGTACTTGTAGGCAGAGAAGGTACAGTTTATCCTCAACATTAAGGATATACCCGTGAAGGAGGCCAGGAACACAGAGATGGCCCTACTCTGTGGTTAATGTATCTGTGTCTGTGTGTACTTGTAGGCAGAGAAGGTACAGTTTATCCTCAACATTAAGGATATACCAGTGAAGGAGGCCAGGAATGCAGAGATGGCCCTACTCTGTGGTTAATGTATCTGTTTGTGTGTACTTGTAGGCAGAGAAGGTACAGTTTATCCTCAACATTAAGGATATACCCGTGAAGGAGGCCAGGAACACAGAGATGGCCCTACTCTGTGGTTAATGTATCTGTGTCTGTGTGTACTTGTAGGCAGAGAAGGTACAGTTTATCCTCAACATTAAGGGTATACCCGTGAAGGAAGCCAGGAACACAGAGATGGCCCTACTCTGTGGTTAATGTATCTGTTTGTGTGTACTTGTAGGCAGAGAAGGTACAGTTTATCCTCAACATTAAGGATATACCCGTGAAGGAGGCCAGGAATGCAGAGATGGCCCTACTCTGTGGTTAATGTATCTGTTTGTGTGTACTTGTAGGCAGAGAAGGTACAGTTTATCCTCAACATTAAGGATATACCCGTGAAGGAGGCCAGGAATGTAGAGATGGCCCTACTCTGTGGTTAATGTATCTGTTTGTGTGTACTTGTAGGCAGAGAAGGTACAGTTTATCCTCAACATTAAGGATATACCTGTGAAGGAGGCCAGGAACGCTGAGATGGCCCTACTCTGTGGTTAATGTATCTATGTTTGTGTGTACTTGTAGGCAGAGAAGGTACAGTTTATCCTCAACATTAAGGATATACCCGTGAAGGAAGCCAGGAACACAGAGATGGCCCTACTCTGTGGTTAATGTATCTGTTTGTGTGTACTTGTAGGCAGAGAAGGTACAGTTTATCCTCAACATTAAGGATATACCTGTGAAGGAAGCCAGGAACGCAGAGATGGCCCTACTCTGTGGTTAATGTATCTGTTTGTGTGTACTTGTAGGCAGAGAAGGTACAGTTTATCCTCAACATTAAGGATATACCATTGAAGGAGGCCAGGAATGCAGAGATGGCCCTACTCTGTGGTTAATGTATCTGTTTGTGTGTACTTGTAGGCAGAGAAGGTACAGTTTATCCTCAACATTAAGGATATACCAGTGAAGGAGGCAAGGAACGCTGAGATGGCCCTACTCTGTGGTTAATGTATCTGTTTGTATGTACTTGTAGGCAGAGAAGGTACAGTTTATCCTCAACATTAAGGATATACCTGTGAAGGAAGCCAGGAACGCAGAGATGGCCCTACTCTGTGGTTAATGTATCTGTTTGTGTGTACTTGTAGGCAGAGAAGGTACAGTTTATCCTCAACATTAAGGATATACCATTGAAGGAGGCCAGGAATGCAGAGATGGCCCTACTCTGTGGTTAATGTATCTCTGTTTGTGTGTACTTGTAGGCAGAGAAGGTACAGTTTATCCTCAACATTAAGGATATACCCGTGAAGGAGGCCAGGAACGCTGAGATGGCCCTACTCTGTGGTTAATGTATCTGTTTGTGTGTGCTTGTAGGCAGAGAAGGTACAGTTTATCCTCAACATTAAGGATATACCCGTGAAGGAGGCCAGGAATGCAGAGATGGCCCTACTCTGTGGTTAATGTATCTGTTTGTGTGTACTTGTAGGCAGAGAAGGTACAGTTTATCCTCAACATTAAGGATATACCATTGAAGGAGGCCAGGAATGCTGAGATGGCCCTACTCTGTGGTTAATGTATCTGTTTGTGTGTACTTGTAGGCAGAGAAGGTACAGTTTATCCTCAACATTAAGGATATACCAGTGAAGGAGGCCAGGAACACAGAGATGGCCCTACTCTGTGGTTAATGTATCTGTTTGTGTGTACTTGTAGGCAGAGAAGGTACAGTTTATCCTCAACATTAAGGATATACCCGTGAAGGAGGCCAGGAATGCGGAGATGGCCCTACTCTGTGGTTAATGTATCTGTTTGTATGTACTTGTAGGCAGAGAAGGTACAGTTTATCCTCAACATTAAGGATATACCAGTGAAGGAGGCCAGGAATGCAGAGATGGCCCTACTCTGTGGTTAATGTATATGTTTGTGTGTACTTGTAGGCAGAGAAGGTACAGTTTATCCTCAACATTAAGGATATACCCGTGAAGGAGGCCAGGAATGCAGAGATGGCCCTACTCTGTGGTTAATGTATCTGTTTGTGTGTACTTGTAGGCAGAGAAGGTACAGTTTATCCTCAACATTAAGGATATACCCGTGAAGGAGGCCAGGAACGCAGAGATGGCCCTACTCTGTGGTTAATGTATCTGTTTGTGTGTACTTGTAGGCAGAGAAGGTACAGTTTATCCTCAACATTAAGGATATACCCATGAAGGAGGCCAGGAACACTGAGATGGCCCTACTCTGTGGTTAATGTATATGTTTGTGTGTACTTGTAGGCAGAGAAGGTACAGTTTATCCTCAACATTAAGGATATACCAGTAAAGGAGGTCAGGAACGCAGAGATGGCCCTGCTCTGTGGTTAATGTATCTGTTTGTGTGTACTTGTAGGCAGAGAAGGTACAGTTTATCCTCAACATTAAGGATATACCCGTGAAGGAGGCCAGGAATGCAGAGATGGCCCTACTCTGTGGTTAATGTATCTCTGTTTGTGTGTACTTGTAGGCAGAGAAGGTACAGTTTATCTTCAACATTAAGGATATACCAGTGAAGGAGGCCAGGAACACAGAGATGGCCCTACTCTGTGGTTAATGTATCTGTTTGTGTGTACTTGTAGGCAGAGAAGGTACAGTTTATCTTCAACATTAAGGATATACCAGTGAAGGAGGCCAGGAACACAGAGATGGCCCTACTCTGTAGTTAATGTATCTGTTTGTGTGTACTTGTAGGCAGAGAAGGTACAGTTTATCCTCAACATTAAGGATATACCCGTGAAGGAGGCCAGGAATGCTGAGATGGCCCTACTCTGTGGTTAATGTATATGTTTGTGTGTACTTGTAGGCAGAGAAGGTACAGTTTATCCTCAACATTAAGGATATACCCGTGAAGGAGGCCAGGAACACAGAGATGGCCCTACTCTGTGGTTAATGTATCTATGTTTGTGTGTACTTGTAGGCAGAGAAGGTACAGTTTATCCTCAACATTAAGGATATACCTGTAAAGGAGGCCAGGAATGCTGAGATGGCCCTACTCTGTGGTTAATGTATCTGTTTGTGTGTACTTGTAGGCAGAGAAGGTACAGTTTATCCTCAACATTAAGGATATACCTGTAAAGGAGGCCAGGAATGCTGAGATGGCCCTACTCTGTGGTTAATGTATCTGTTTGTGTGTACTTGTAGGCAGAGAAGGTAAAGTTTATCCTCAACATTAAGGATATACCCGTGAAGGAGGCCAGGAACACAGAGATGGCCCTACTCTGTGGTTAATGTATCTCTGTGTGTACTTGTAGGCAGAGAAGGTACAGTTTATCCTCAACATTAAGGATATACCCGTGAAGGAGGCCAGGAATGCAGAGATGGCCCTACTCTGTGGTTAATGTATCTGTTTGTGTGTACTTGTAGGCAGAGAAGGTACAGTTTATCCTCAACATTAAGGATATACCCGTGAAGGAGGCCAGGAACGCAGAGATGGCCCTACTCTGTGGTTAATGTATCTGTTTGTGTGTACTTGTAGGCAGAGAAGGTACAGTTTATCCTCAACATTAAGGATATACCCGTGAAGGAGGCCAGGAACGCAGAGATGGCCCTACTCTGTGGTTAATGTATATGTTTGTGTGTACTTGTAGGCAGAGAAGGTACAGTTCATCCTCAACATTAAGGATATACCCGTGAAGGAAGCCAGGAATGCAGAGATGGCCCTACTCTGTGGTTAATGTATCTGTTTGTGTGTACTTGTAGGCAGAGAAGGTACAGTTTATCCTCAACATTAAGGATATACCCGTGAAGGAGGCCAGGAACGCTGAGATGGCCCTACTCTGTGGTTAATGTATATGTTTGTGTGTACTTGTAGGCAGAGAAGGTACAGTTTATCCTCAACATTAAGGATATACCAGTGAAGGAAGCCAGGAACACAGAGATGGCCCTACTCTGTGGTTAATGTATCTGTTTGTGTGTACTTGTAGGCAGAGAAGGTACAGTTTATCCTCAACATTAAGGATATACCTGTGAAGGAGGCCAGGAATGCAGAGATGGCCCTACTCTGTGGTTAATGTATCTGTTTGTGTGTACTTGTAGGCAGAGAAGGTACAGTTTATCCTCAACATTAAGGATATACCCGTGAAGGAGGCCAGGAACACAGAGATGGCCCTACTCTGTGGTTAATGTATCTGTTTTTGTGTACTTGTAGGCAGAGAAGGTACAGTTTATCCTCAACATTAAGGATATACCCGTGAAGGAGGCCAGGAATGCTGAGATGGCCCTACTCTGTGGTTAATGTATCTGTTTGTGTGTACTTGTAGGCAGAGAAGGTACAGTTTATCCTCAACATTAAGGATATACCCGTGAAGGAGGCCAGGAACGCTGAGATGGCCCTACTCTGTGGTTAATGTATCTGTTTGTGTGTACTTGTAGGCAGAGAAGGTACAGTTTATCCTCAACATTAAGGATATACCCGTGAAGGAGGCCAGGAATGCTGAGATGGCCCTACTCTGTGGTTAATGTATATGTTTGTGTGTACTTGTAGGCAGAGAAGGTACAGTTTATCCTCAACATTAAGGATATACCCGTGAAGGAGGCCAGGAACACAGAGATGGCCCTACTCTGTGGTTAATGTATCTGTTTGTGTGTACTTGTAGGCAGAGAAGGTACAGTTTATCCTCAACATTAAGGATATACCATTGAAGGAGGCCAGGAATGCTGAGATGGCCCTACTCTGTGGTTAATGTATCTCTGTGTGTACTTGTAGGCAGAGAAG
Source organism: Fragum sueziense (assembly GCA_963680895.1). NCBI lineage: Eukaryota > Metazoa > Mollusca > Bivalvia > Cardiida > Cardiidae > Fragum > Fragum sueziense. Next base: position 8,812,260 of record OY804607.1, read on the forward strand.
GTACAGTTTATCCTCAACATTAAGGATATACCCGTGAAGGAGGCCAGGAACGCTGAGATGGCCCTACTCTGTGGTTAATGTATCTGTGTTTGTGTGTACTTGTAGGCAGAGAAGGTACAGTTTATCCTCAACATTAAGGATATACCAGTAAAGGAGGCCAGGAACGCTGAGATGGCCCTACTCTGTGGTTAATGTATCTGTTTGTGTGTACTTGTAGGCAGAGAAGGTACAGTTTATCCTCAACATTAAGGATATACCCTTGAAGGAGGCCAGGAATGCTGAGATGGCCCTACTCTGTGGTTAATGTATATGTTTGTGTGTACTTGTAGGCAGAGAAGGTACAGTTTATCCTCAACATTAAGGATATACCCGTGAAGGAGGCCAGGAACACAGAGATGGCCCTACTCTGTGGTTAATGTATCTGTTTGTGTGTACTTGTAGGCAGAGAAGGTACAGTTTATCCTCAACATTAAGGATATACCAGTGAAGGAGGCCAGGAACGCAGAGATGGCCCTACTCTGTGGTTAATGTATCTGTTTGTGTGTACTTGTAGGCAGAGAAGGTACAGTTTATCCTCAACATTAAGGATATACCCGTGAAGGAGGCCAGGAACGCAGAGATGGCCCTACTCTGTGGTTAATGTATATGTTTGTGTGTACTTGTAGGCAGAGAAGGTACAGTTTATCCTCAACATTAAGGATATACCTGTGAAGGAGGCCAGGAACACTGAGATGGCCCTACTCTGTGGTTAATGTATATGTTTGTGTGTACTTGTAGGCAGAGAAGGTACAGTTTATCCTCAACATTAAGGATATACCCGTGAAGGAGGCCAGGAACGCTGAGATGGCCCTACTCTGTGGTTAATGTATCTGTTTGTGTGTACTTGTAGGCAGAGAAGGTACAGTTTATCCTCAACATTAAGGATATACCAGTGAAGGAGGCCAGGAATGCAGAGATGGCCCTACTCTGTGGTTAATGTATCTGTTTGTGTGTACTTGTAGGCAGAGAAGGTACAGTTTATCCTCAACATTAAGGATATACCCGTGAAGGAGGCCAGGAATGCAGAGATGGCCCTACTCTGTGGTTAATGTATCTCTGTTTGTGTGTACTTGTAGGCAGAGAAGGTAAAGTTTATCCTCAACATTAAGGATATACCCGTGAAGGAGGCCAGGAATGCAGAGATGGCCCTACTCTGTGGTTAATGTATCTGTTTGTGTGTACTTGTAGGCAGAGAAGGTACAGTTTATCCTCAACATTAAGGATATACCCGTGAAGGAGGCCAGGAATGCAGAGATGGCCCTACTCTGTGGTTAATGTATATGTTTGTGTGTACTTGTAGGCAGAGAAGGTACAGTTTATCCTCAACATTAAGGATATACCCGTGAAGGAGGCCAGGAACGCAGAGATGGCCCTACTCTGTGGTTAATGTATCTGTTTGTGTGTACTTGTAGGCAGAGAAGGTACAGTTTATCCTCAACATTAAGGATATACCAGTGAAGGAGGCCAGGAATGCTGAGATGGACCTACTCTGTGGTTAATGTATCTGTTTGTGTGTACTTGTAGGCAGAGAAGGTACAGTTTATCTTCAACATTAAGGATATACCAGTGAAGGAGGCCAGGAACGCAGAGATGGCCCTGCTCTGTGGTTAATGTATCTGTTTGTGTGTACTTGTAGGCAGAGAAGGTACAGTTTATCCTCAACATTAAGGATATACCAGTGAAGGAGGTCAGGAACACAGAGATGGCCCTACTCTGTGGTTAATGTATCTGTTTGTGTGTACTTGTAGGCAGAGAAGGTACAGTTTATCCTCAACATTAAGGATATACCCGTGAAGGAGGCCAGGAACACAGAGATGGCCCTACTCTGTGGTTAATGTATCTCTGTTTGTGTGTACTTGTAGGCAGAGAAGGTACAGTTTATCCTCAACATTAAGGATATACCAGTAAAGGAGGTCAGGAACGCAGAGATGGCCCTACTCTGTGGTTAATGTATCTGTTTGTGTGTGCTTGTAGGCAGAGAAGGTACAGTTTATCCTCAACATTAAGGATATACCCGTGAAGGAGGCCAGGAACACAGAGATGGCCCTACTCTGTGGTTAATGTATCTGTTTGTATGTACTTGTAGGCAGAGAAGGTACAGTTTATCCTCAACATTAAGGATATACCAGTAAAGGAGGTCAGGAACGCAGAGATGGCCCTACTCTGTGGTTAATGTATCTGTTTGTGTGTGCTTGTAGGCAGAGAAGGTACAGTTTATCCTCAACATTAAGGATATACCAGTGAAGGAGGCCAGGAACACAGAGATGGCCCTACTCTGTGGTTAATGTATCTGTTTGTGTGTACTTGTAGGCAGAGAAGGTACAGTTTATCCTCAACATTAAGGATATACCCGTGAAGGAGGCCAGGAACGCAGAGATGGCCCTACTCTGTGGTTAATGTATATGTTTGTGTGTACTTGTAGGCAGAGAAGGTACAGTTTATCCTCAACATTAAGGATATACCCGTGAAGGAGGCCAGGAACGCTGAGATGGCCCTACTCTGTGGTTAATGTATCTCTGTTTGTGTGTACTTGTAGGCAGAGAAGGTACAGTTTATCCTCAACATTAAGGATATACCCGTGAAGGAGGCCAGGAACACAGAGATGGCCCTACTCTGTGGTTAATGTATCTGTTTGTGTGTACTTGTAGGCAGAGAAGGTACAGTTTATCCTCAACATTAAGGATATACCCGTGAAGGAGGCCAGGAATGCAGAGATGGCCCTACTCTGTGGTTAATGTATCTGTTTGTGTGTACTTGTAGGCAGAGAAGGTACAGTTTATCCTCAACATTAAGGATATACCTGTGAAGGAGGCCAGGAACGCTGAGATGGCCCTACTCTGTGGTTAATGTATCTGTTTGTGTGTACTTGTAGGCAGAGAAGGTACAGTTTATCCTCAACATTAAGGATATACCTGTGAAGGAGGCCAGGAACGCTGAGATGGCCCTACTCTGTGGTTAATGTATATGTTTGTGTGTACTTGTAGGCAGAGAAGGTACAGTTTATCCTCAACATTAAGGATATACCAGTGAAGGAGGCCAGGAACGCAGAGATGGCCCTACTCTGTGGTTAATGTATCTGTTTGTGTGTACTTGTAGGCAGAGAAGGTACAGTTTATCCTCAACATTAAGGATATACCAGTGAAGGAGGCCAGGAACGCAGAGATGGCCCTGCTCTGTGGTTAATGTATCTGTTTGTGTGTACTTGTAGGCAGAGAAGGTACAGTTTATCCTCAACATTAAGGATATACCCGTGAAGGAGGCCAGGAACACTGAGATGGCCCTACTCTGTGGTTAATGTATCTCTATTTGTATGTACTTGTAGGCAGAGAAGGTACAGTTTATCCTCAACATTAAGGATATACCAGTGAAGGAGGCCAGGAATGCAGAGATGGCCCTACTCTGTGGTTAATGTATCTGTTTGTGTGTACTTGTAGGCAGAGAAAGTACAGTTTATCCTCAACATTAAGGATATACCCGTGAAGGAGGCCAGGAACGCTGAGATGGCCCTACTCTGTGGTTAATGTATCTGTTTGTGTGTACTTGTAGGCAGAGAAGGTACAGTTTATCCTCAACATTAAGGATATACCAGTAAAGGAGGTCAGGAACGCAGAGATGGCCCTACTCTGTGGTTAATGTATATGTTTGTGTGTACTTGTAGGCAGAGAAGGTACAGTTTATCCTCAACATTAAGGATATACCCGTGAAGGAGGCCAGGAACGCAGAGATGGCCCTACTCTGTGGTTAATGTATCTGTTTGTGTGTACTTGTAGGCAGAGAAGGTACAGTTTATCCTCAACATTAAGGATATACCCGTGAAGGAGGCCAGGAACGCTGAGATGGCCCTACTCTGTGGTTAATGTATCTGTTTGTGTGTACTTGTAGGCAGAGAAGGTACAGTTTATCCTCAACATTAAGGATATACCCGTGAAGGAGGCCAGGAACACAGAGATGGCCCTACTCTGTGGTTAATGTATATGTTTGTGTGTACTTGTAGGCAGAGAAGGTACAGTTTATCCTCAACATTAAGGATATACCCGTGAAGGAGGCCAGGAATGCTGAGATGGCCCTACTCTGTGGTTAATGTATCTGTTTGTGTGTACTTGTAGGCAGAGAAGGTACAGTTTATCCTCAACATTAAGGATATACCTGTGAAGGAGGCCAGGAATGCAGAGATGGCCCTACTCTGTGGTTAATGTATCTGTGTCTGTGTGTACTTGTAGGCAGAGAAGGTACAGTTTATCCTCAACATTAAGGATATACCCGTGAAGGAGGCCAGGAATGCTGAGATGGCCCTACTCTGTGGTTAATGTATCTGTCTGTGTGTACTTGTAGGCAGAGAAGGTACAGTTTATCCTCAACATTAAGGATATACCCGTGAAGGAGGCCAGGAACACAGAGATGGCCCTACTCTGTGGTTAATGTATCTGTTTGTGTGTACTTGTAGGCAGAGAAGGTACAGTTTATCCTCAACATTAAGGATATACCCGTGAAGGAGGCCAGGAACGCTGAGATGGCCCTACTCTGTGGTTAATGTATCTGTTTGTGTGTACTTGTAGGCAGAGAAGGTACAGTTTATCCTCAACATTAAGGATATACCCGTGAAGGAGGCCAGGAACTCTGAGATGGCCCTACTCTGTGGTTAATGTATCTCTGTTTGTGTGTACTTGTAGGCAGAGAAGGTACAGTTTATCCTCAACATTAAGGATATACCCGTGAAGGAGGCCAGGAACGCTGAGATGGCCCTACTCTGTGGTTAATGTATATGTTTGTGTGTACTTGTAGGCAGAGAAGGTACAGTTTATCCTCAACATTAAGGATATACCAGTAAAGGAGGTCAGGAACACAGAGATGGCCCTACTCTGTGGTTAATGTATCTGTTTGTGTGTACTTGTAGGCAGAGAAGGTACAGTTTATCCTCAACATTAAGGATATACCCGTGAAGGAGGCCAGGAACACAGAGATGGCCCTACTCTGTGGTTAATGTATCTGTTTGTGTGTACTTGTAGGCAGAGAAGGTACAGTTTATCCTCAACATTAAGGATATACCTGTGAAGGAGGCCAGGAACACAGAGATGGCCCTACTCTGTGGTTAATGTATCTCTATTTGTATGTACTTGTAGGCAGAGAAGGTACAGTTTATCCTCAACATTAAGGATATACCCGTGAAGGAGGCCAGGAACACAGAGATGGACCTACTCTGTGGTTAATGTATCTGTTTGTGTGTGCTTGTAGGCAGAGAAGGTACAGTTTATCCTCAACATTAAGGATATACCCGTGAAGGAGGCCAGGAACACAGAGATGGCCCTACTCTGTGGTTAATGTATCTGTGTCTGTGTGTACTTGTAGGCAGAGAAGGTACAGTTTATCCTCAACATTAAGGATATACCCGTGAAGGAGGCCAGGAACACAGAGATGGCCCTACTCTGTGGTTAATGTATCTCTGTTTGTGTGTACTTGTAGGCAGAGAAGGTACAGTTTATCCTCAACATTAAGGATATACCCGTGAAGGAGGCCAGGAACGCCGAGATGGCCCTACTCTGTGGGAACCCGATGGATGCGGAGGCTATCTTACTGCAGGCGGGGCTCACATTCAGGGCCATCATGCTTAACATACAGCTATATAACTGGGACAGGTGAGAATTCTGGTGTTTTATGAGTCAAAATTTGAATTGACCAATCAATTAATTTATAACTGCCGATCTGTTGTAAGTCTGCCATTCTTTAATTTAGGAGTCCGCTTGTCTGTAGCATTTTTGTCCATTTTATATCTTGACATACCAGACAGAATCCATCCAAACCTTACTGGTAGATTTACATTAAAAGTGTAATCATTTGTGTTTCAATTTTGAACAGAATCATTATCAAAAACTGAAAAAGAGGAAAAAGATGGGAGTTTATAGCTTTTATGAAAAACAGAATTGCATCATTATTTATTACCGTGATAGTATAATTCATTGACAATACAGAGATCAGACTTGTAATTGCATCGCTTTCATTCTTTACACTTGTGTCCTTTTGCATAAAACAGATTCTTTGTGTTCCATGTGTTTGCTTTCTTTGTACAAAGAGAAAATGAAAAGTAGGTTAACGAATTTGTTGCGCAATAAAAGTTGAGGGGACATGAGAAGCTTGGCATAGCATGAATAGGCTGCTATACAGTTTATGAGCAAAGTGCATGCATCTGTCAGAAAAGTAGTAAAACACAATAAGTTGTTATGTCAGGTCATTCAAAAATGGGGTTTATTGAAAATTTACAAAAAAAATCTCCATCATTGACACTTCAACCCATTACCAGAGACAAAATTCTAGACTGGCCCAAATTAAAGAATATTGCAGATGGCAATTTCAAGTAAATTGAATTTAATATTTTTTGGTCTTTTTGGGTAGAAAACATTGTAGGAAATAAAGAAATTGCTTGTAACAAGTAATTTCTTCATTTTCCACAATATTTTCCAAAGCCTTTATCTCATAGGGCTTCAAAAGGCGTCACTGTTTCGGAATGGGTTAAATCTCCTACATTGAGATTTTCAAATGTTGACAAGCCATGGATGATCACTTTTTGAAGTCTTTATTGTACCCTCTTTGATTTGACAGGAAATTGTTGATTATGTTCCATAATGCTGTAACTACAACTTGAATAAGCTGAAGTTAAATCAGTCTGGGATAGAACCAACAAAATCCAGAGTAATAAAACACACATAAGTGACAGAGAAAATTTCCTGATCAAAGATGAAAATAAGAACATAACCAACAGTTGTTTAATTGAATTCCGTCATTTTTTTGGCGCAGGTAGATGCTTGTTTACTTGATCTTGATTTGCATTTTGAGGTTCACAGCAAAACTAATGTATGTTCAAAGGAAAATATAAACAGTTACAATAGTTTCGCACTGAGCCTTGTATTTCTCCAAAATTGTATGAGATAACTGGGATGTTTCCCGATATAGAAATGTCATCAATGCTTGTATGTTGATTATCCAGAAATACCCAGCATTCCGTGTTAGACTGGATCCCTCATCACTTGCACTTCCTTATCAATTGTTTCTGCATTCCGACAAGCACCAGTCTAACTTATTACTCACTGGAATCCAGAGGCACTATAAAAGTACTATGAGGGAGGGATATCCCTTGGAAAAACGGATAAAAGGGTTTAAAAACATTCTAATTTTATGTGATGATTCAAATAAGTACACACAACATAGGGTTTAATAAAGAATAAATAAGATGTCCTATTTTGAAAGGCCAAAACCTACTTTTATCTGTAGCTCTGATACCCGATAAATGCAAAAATATTCGGAGTGCAAACAAATATTTCAAATTTAAGGCTGCCACAGATGACAAAATAGATATGAAATTGATGTCTATTATGTAGCACAGACAATTCAACTAATTCACATTTATTCTAAGCCATTACTAACACAAATTTTCTTTTCCTGCTATTGTTCCATTTATTACATCATACTAGAATGACAAGCCACACATTCCTTGGGAGCTAGTCTAGTCATTACATTGTTGGAATTCAGATTTACTGTTTCCTTTTCCTGCCATTGTCTTTTTATGACCCCATAAGACATGCCAAAGTTAATAATTTCACTGCACCACACAACATGCTTTACTGTATGAATTCTTGGAGAATTTTTGGCAGGCTTTTTAAAAGAATGTCAACAGAGTAGTTAGCTCTGTTAACATCCCTTTCGATTGACCAGAATAATTGAGTCAAGCTGTCATAAATTAAGGACAAGAAACATTATTTTACAATAAAACATAGTGGAGACAAATTGTCAATAAATATAGGATTATGCTGAAATTGTCTGGTATTTACAACAATCAAAAATTGATCAAATTTGCCCAAAATTAATTTGATGAAATAAGCCCAAAGTTTGGAAATTAATTATTGTACCCCCAAAGTCATATAGTATGAGATTACGGGTATGTAGTTTTTACCTGCCTCTGTCTGTCAGCAAAAAACGTTCACATTAGCGATAACCTTTGAATCATAGCAATGCATAGGGCTTTCATATGTGCATTCCTTGTTGCAGTGCCTTTTACTTTTAATGTCAAACTCAGAGGTCAATACCAGATTTATCAAGGTTGTATTTACTAAAAATTAGTGTTACTTATGAATTCTTGTTTCTCAAATTCATCTTGTACAATATTTGTATTTTCAGAGCTCTAGAGTTGGCAGTTAAACACAAGACTCATGTAGACACTGTGTTAGGGCATCGTGAAAAGTACATGGGTATCTACAATAAAACAGAAAACAACAAGCGATTCCTACAGTATAAAGAAGGGGTAAGATCTTTGACCTCATGACATAAAAATATTGTGAACTGGCCTATATCTCATGCATTATGAAGAGATAGTCTTAACATTTCATACGATAAGTGAGCTTGGATGTTGGCAGACAACTCTTGTTTTAGAATTTAGATATATTGTAAAACTACGGGAAAAGCAAATGTTTTTTTTTTCAAGGATTTTTTATCACAATATTTTCTGTCCTTTCATGTTGAAAAATTGCTTGTTTGTCTTTTTAACCTGTTTTAATTCAGATCTGTATGGAATTTCTCGGGGAGAAGCATTAAGCAAAGCAGTTTGTTTTCATTTATTGTATTTTTGAGGAAAGAAGTTTTAAAGAGGAAAGTTGAAGACACTGTTATATCATTTGATGGTTTTGTTAAGTGCATAAGTATGTTTGGTTGTCCAAAATACCACCCATATTTAATGTTTTCTCTTCTGGTATATGTGGTAGGTGATATTTCAACCCTTTCCAACGCAACAGAACCTGAGACGGCTCTAAGTTTTATGGTATATGAAGAGTATTCAGAGAAAAGAGGAAAATGTTGATCTTCTGCATTCTTTTTCTTTTCTTTTGAATCAATTTTTATACACAACAAAAGGTTTGTAATATTTTTTTCCATTGTCTGTCCATCCTTATGTCTGTACTCCTATGTTTATCAACAGATTTGAATGGATATTTTTTTAAGAGTCTACCTTTTCACCTCGCTTAACCCATTACCTCACAGTGACGCCTTTTGTCGCCTCACAAGATAAAGGCTTTGGGAAACACCTTGGGAAATAAAGAAATTGCTTGTGACAAGCAATTTCTCCATTTCCCACAATGTTTTTTATACAGAAAGACTTAAAGATGTTAATTTTCAGTCACATGAAATTGTCGTCAGCAACACCTTTGAATTTAGACTAGTCTAAAATATTGCTATCTGGTTAGTATAATGGGTTAATGCATACAGAAGCTGCGTCACAGAAAAAGGGGGGTTACCAGTTGCCAGACAGTTAACTCGGGCGCTAACATATTTCTTGAGCCTCTGCGAATGTTAACAACCTCAAAAACATGAATAAACCCTATATTATCTGTAGCTCTGAAAGGCAATGAAACTTTACATTTTTTGGTCTCTCTTGGTAGAAAACATTGTGGGAAATGAAGAGATAGCTTTTCACAAGCAATTTCTCCATTTTCTGCAATGATTTCCAAAGTGTTTATCTTCTGAGGAATCAAAAAGTGTCAGGATGTGGTGATGCATTAAATATGAAGAAGAAAAAAATGCATTTGATGCAGATATCTGGAATTCTTGTATAGGATATAACAAGAGATTGTTGTTTCAAATAAAACAAGGGTTGTTCTGCTAATTAAGCACAGTAGCAGTTGCCCAATCAATCAAGATTATAATTATTATGTAAATAATTAATCAATGCATTCCATGCAGTCATTCCTGCACTAAAGTAAAACTTGCAGATTCTATTTTAGAATCTGCAAAAATTAAGTGTATTTAACCCATTCCCAAATGGTGGTAATTTAGAGTGGCTATATTTGAAAGGCCCTGCAGACGACAAAATGTATGGTGATGTAGGTAACATTTGTGACCCATATAGCAAAGAAAATATTGAGGCAAAAGGAGAAAATGCTGTTTATCAGCATTTTCTTCTTTTGCCTCAATGTTTTCCCGAGTCTTCTACAATGGATGTCAAAACCAGGGCTTGTTTTGTAGAGGGTTAAGCCATTCCTGAACAATAAATGCTGCTAATAGGACTATCAGTGATACTGTTTAAAATATTTCAAAGAAAAGAAGTAAATTCTGATAAATACCACTTTCTCCTTTCCCTTCAATAATTTTCGTACCATATACTACTACTTGATATTTGCTGCCTTCTGTTAATTTGCCTGAAAAATTCTGTGACAGGCTATTTGCAATGCAGAATTTTTTGTATCTAATAGTTTATCATTTGTAGGGTTAAAAGCATGAAATGCTAGTGACAAGCATTTTCTGTTTTTCTCTCAATGCTTTATAAAGACTTCATCTCCAAAGTGTTTTTTGAAAACCAAGAAATGTATTAATGAATTGCTATGAACATAAGCAATATTAAGTTGTAACAGTAAACTCAGTTACATATTGTTGGCAAGTTAAAATCGTTTTCTACATACTTTTGTGGCTGGGATATCTTGCTCTTGAATTCATTGCTCCTTAACCCTTACCCAAACAAGACCTACTTTTGTTGTCTCCAATGAAAGAAGCTTGGAAAAACATTGAGGTAAAAGAAGATTATGCTGATAATTACTCCTTTTACCGTGCTATTTTCAGATTTATACGGTACATAAACTGTTTCTGTTTCTTTATGATAAAACTTGTGTTGGCTGCCGCAGATTTCAAATGGAACAGTCTAGAAGTAAGCCTTTTGGGAAAGGGTAATCTTTTGTCTCAGACAAAATAGAAAAAAAGGTGCCAACATTTTCTCCTCTTTGAAGCTTCCCTAATGCTATCACATTTAATATTGAATTTAAGTCTTTAGTAACAAATCATCTTGAGCATTGTTATATACACGTAGAGTTGTATGACCCTAGTGGTGCGTCCATCTGTCTGTCTTTTAGCAATATCTTGTGTGCACAACTCCTACAGTTTCAATCAGAATTAGATCATACTTGCCTCAATCAATCTCCATGGTGTTTACTTGTTCTCATTGCTTTCGAAAGTATGATAGCTGTGAAAACTGTCTCAAAATGATGAAATATGAGAAACAATTGTGCCAATGTTTTTGATGGATCAGGTTATTTTGCTTTGTTCATGACAGCTTTACATTTCTGCTTGTACACCTGCTTTTTATGCTCCCCGAAGGGAGAGCATATAGTCGCCGCTTTGTCTGTCCGTCCGTCCGTCCGTCCGTCCTGTCCGTCCGTCATTCCGTCCGTCCGTCCGTCCGTCCGTCCGTCCGTCCGAAGTGATTTCTCTATAACCCTTGGGCCAAATCAAATGAAACTTACCCTGTGAACTCCCTATGACAAAATGCCGATGTACTTTTCCTGGTTTTTGGATTTGAGGCCTCGTCATGGGAAAAGGGGACTTAAGGTTAAATACAGTTTTTCTCTAATTTCTCCTAGACTAATGGTCAGAATTTGATGAAATTTCATATTTGAGTAGCAAATCAGATGCCCTTGACAATAAACTATTTAAAATTTGCGTTTACAAAATATGTCATGCAAAAAGGGGGCTTAACATTTGTTAGCTTTATATTAGCTCTGCATGGCATATATTTATTGTGACAATGCCTTATTCGGGGAGCATTGTCCGTCTCTGACGGCTCTTGTCTGTCTAAAAACTTGATCTGTCATGTTACCTCATTCACAAACAAGACATGGTGTTGTTGTCCATAAGAGAAAAAGCTCGGGAAAACTTACAGAGGAAAGAAGAGAAATACCTTTTCTCAACATTTTCTTAATGTCTTAATTTTTTGTCTTCGACTACTTTCAATTTGACTAGTCTAAAATTGTGTAGTCTGGGAAGGGTTATGAAGGTCATTTTGTTTCTCACTACTATATTGTCGGTGTAAAATGCAATATGTTGTTTTTTGTGATTTTCAAAGTAAAATCTTGTGTGTCCAGTTAAGACAATTCTTGCAGGTTTTGAGATATTTTTACTGATCAGTATTAATGACACATTATTTGTGAACAGTATGTCCAAATTTAAAGTAAAACCTTTCTGTTTTGGAAAAATTATTACACTTTGTTCCTTCCCATTTAAAATTTTCCAAAAACGAGATACAAGGTTATGCATTTACAACAACGATTTATGAATCTTAATCTTGAGATGTGAAATGTGATATTTTCCGAGCTCATCTGCTCTTGAAGCATATTTGGTTGTCTGCTGTCTGAATTCAGACAAGCATAAAACATAAAATGTTGTTGTTTGGGAATGAGCAAATCCTTTCCCAAACAGGACCAGGTTTTGATGTCCCTGATTGCAAAGGCTTCTTAAAACATTGAAGCAAAAGAATAAAAATGCTGATAATCAGCATTTTTTCTTCCTTTGCATCAATATTTTCCTCGCTTTATTGTACAAAACCATTATCTTTTGACACATCCATTTTGTCAATTTCAGCAGTTTTCAAATTTGAACCCTCAAAATTTGTACTGTTTTGGAATGGGTTTAACCACAAACATGCATGTGGAATCGCTTCCCTTGAAAATGTAAGATAGACAGGTTATCCTGGTCTTCAGTTACTTAACCCTTTCCCAAACGGCAATTTTTCAAAATTTCCATTTCAAAAACTGCTGCAGATGACAAATGGACCTTGATTAAGATATAATTTGTGTACAATATAGCAAGGAAAATATTGAGACAAAAGGAGAAACTGCTGGTTATCAGCAGTTTCTTCTTTTGTCTCAATGTTTTCCCAAGCCATTTCTATAAGGGACGTCAAAACCAGGTCTTGTTTGGGAAAGGGTTAACTTGTCAGTCGAGAAAATCTTTTTTTGCCATCTGATATTCTCGTCTGTCTGTCGCTATTGGGTTGTTGTCATATCATAGTAAAAGAGGACTTGTAAATCAACGCTTTCCAACGAAAACCTCATAACTGCAGCTTGTTTAAAGCTGCAGTTATGAGGTTTTTGTTGAAAAGCGACGAAATGCAACATCATTATTGAATTGTCAAAAATGAAAAAGGAAAGATTGTTATTTTGAAACCAGCTTTGCAATCAGGAATGTTTTTCTCTTAACCCATTACCAAACAGCAAAATTTCACATTGGTCCAAATTCAAAGACGTTGCAGACGACAATTTTTATGCCCCCGATATGGAGGCATCATAAATTTGACTTGTCTGTCCATCTGTCCGTCTGTCTGTCCGTCTGTCTGTCCGTCCGTCTGTCCGTCATTCCGTCCAAAAACTTTAACATTGGCCATAACTTCCTTATTACTTAACATATTCGCTTCATACTTTACCACAACATTCCTTGGTACATTACCTTTCTGTAGGCACATACTTTGGTGACCTTGACCCCTGGATGACCTTGACCTTGAACATAGATTGGCCATAATTTAAAATCAAAGCGGTGTCGGGGGCATTGTCATCTTACAGTGACAGCTCTTGTTCATGGATGAAATTTAAATATTGTTAGCTCCACTGGCCGAAGGCCAGCGAGCTATTGTCATGGCGTTGTGTCCGTCGTGCGTCCGTCCGTCCGTTAACTTTTTCTTTAAACATCTTCTCCTCTTATACCAGTGGGCCAATTTCCACCAAACTTGGCAGGAATGTTCCTTGAGTGACCCTTCTCAAAACTTGTTCGCGAATTTTTGATTCGTCAAAAAATGTGGGCGTGGCAGGGCGGGGCTTATCAGACTTAGAAAAATCATAAGAAAATTCTTTAAAAATCAACCATTGGGCCAATTTGAACCAAACCTGGCAGGAATGTGCCTTGAGTCATTCTTTTCAAAATTTGTTCACAAATTTGTACATTTGTCAAAAAATGTGGCCGTGGCAGGGAGGAAGGGGCTTATCAGACTTCAAGAAATCATTAGAAAATTCTTTAAAAATCAACCATAGGGCCTATTTGAACCAGACTTTGCAGGAATGTTCTTTGAGTCTCTCTTCTCAAAATATATTCACAAATTTTTACATTTGTCAAAAAAAGTGGGCGTGGCAGGGAGGAAGGGGCTTATCGGACTTGAAGAAATCATAAGAAAATTCTTTAAAAATAAACCAGTGTGCCCAATTGAACCAAACTTTGCAGGAATGTGCCTTGAGTCATTCTTTTCAAAATTTGTTCACAAATTTTTATATTTGTCAAAAAATGTAGCCATGGCAGGGAGAAAGGGGCTTATCAGACTTAGAGAAATCATAAGAAAATTCTTTAAAAATCAACCATTAGGCCAATTTGAACCAGACTTTGCAAGAATGTTCTTTGAGTCTTTCTTCAAAATTTATTCACAAATTTCAAGATTTGGCTGTGTAAGGCTTACAAGAAATCATGGGATAATTCTTCCACTTTAGCCAGTGGAGCTATTCAGGCCCTCCTGGGCCTCTTGTTGGTCTTTTGGTGTAGAAAACATAGTGTGAAATGAAGAAATTGCTTGTTACAAGCAATTTCTTCATTTTGCACAATGTTTTCCAAAGCCATAATCTTGTAAGGAGTCAAAAAGAGTCAATATGTGGGAATGGGTTAAGACTTCTAACATCTATGGCATAAAATTGTAATATCTTGATGCATGTCTGGAATGTCACAAAAATCAAAAAGAGAAAGAAAAGAAAAAAGAAACATTCGTTTGTCTAAGAGTATCCATATCTTGCAAGATAGCTTTAGTGTAAGATAGATTGATAACTAAAAATTTAGAAAAAATACATGACTGAAAAAAAAAGGAGCAGACAAGAAATGAGAAAGGCACTGATTTGTAAGAGGAACTATGAGATTTATATTTTCCAACTAGCTTTCTAGGAAAGTGAAGATTGACAAAAAGCAAAATGTTTTGACCTGGAAAGTTTTGGCATTTATCAACAAACTTTGTCTAACAGGACTTGTTTATTCTTATAATCTTTCTCGAACAAGGTTTTGGTGTCCTGTTAAAGAAAAGTGTTTTGAAAACATTGAGACAAAAGAAGGAAATGCCGATCATCAGCATTTCCTCCGTTTACCTCAATATTTTCTTTGCTAAATTGTACACTAATTTTAAATTGGTTGATATCTTGTTGTCAGCAGGGGCTTTTGAATTGGACCAGTTTCAAATGTTGCTGTTTGGGAAGCCCATCCGTGTGTGTTTTTGTCGTTAATGTATTGCAGCATATTAGCTCATTGCATAAAAAGCAGACTTTGGAATGATTGGAAGACTTGATAAAAATTCACCATCTTAGATTTTATTGATAATGATAGGCATTTGTCTTCCATTGTAGCGGCAGTCATAGCACAGTTGGTAGCTTACCAGAGCACTCACGAGGTCGCGTGTATGATCCTTTGAACTTTGAAAAATGCAAAGGTTCATGCACTTTAACCCTTTCCTAAACAGCAACATTTTAGGGTGATCTACTTCCAAAAATGCCTTAAATGACAAAATGGATGTTATTAAAGGTTCAATTTGTGTAAAATATGCCATAGAAAATATTGAGACAAAAGGAGAAACTGCTGGTTATCAGCAGTTTCTTCTTTTGTTTCAATGTTTTCCCAAGCCTTTTCTACTAGGTACGTCAAAACCAGGTCTTGTTTGGGAAAGGGTTAAGTCTTTTGATTTAGAACAGTCCAAAATTTTGCATTGTGGTAATGTGGTAATGAACTAGACTGCAGGGTAAAGGGGCTGGCAGAGTTGACTGTTGAGGTAGATTGCAGAAAACTCGTTAACCCAATTATAATTGTAAGAGATCTAATTGGTTCAGACAGAAACTATTTGAGTGAAGAATTTTTGTGCAGTAGAACTGACGGTTATGTATACGACTGGTATAAATGTCAGCCCAGGTCTGCCAGTCTAGATATATATCAACAAAATAATAGCTGCTTTTCAACGAAAACCTCGTAACTGCAGCTTAAGGTTTACAAACTGAGAATGAAAACACCACTTTCTAGCCATACGAAATGCATCTTATTACACACACTTGTAAATACACTTCACGTAAGTTGATTCACCATGCCGGATTTCAAGATTATGCTTCAAGAAGAAAATAATTTACAAATATTATTTTACTCTATATTCATATGCAAGGGAGGTAATTTTAACATTTTTGTCAAATATTTCGATAAGTTTGCATTAATTCAAAATTCTAAACCATACAAAATGCTTATGTTTGTATTTAGAATAGAAATGTAACACAATTTAGGAATTACTGGCACTTTTCAAATTTTGCCCCTGGCTCTGCATTTCATTCTCAGTTCGTAAACCTTAAAGCAAGCTGCAGTTATGAGGTTGTTGATGAAAAGCGATGAATTGCAGTTCTATTGCTGTTAATCTCTACCAAGGTTAGATTGTTTAGATCAGAAAGGCTGATCTTTGTCTATTGAGATGTGTCGTGCTAAGAAAGGACAATAGGAGAATGCCATGAAACTATGGATTGACAAGAAAATTAATCTTGAATCAGTAAATCATTTTAGAGAGAAAAGTTTTGACTTAAGTCCACCCCTAATGAGATTTATGCAATGTCAGAATTTTTCATGTGAAGTCATTAACATTTGATTCTTATCCGAATCTATTTCTATTTAGACAACAAAGTAAAAATTCAGCGGTGGAACGTTTCCAATGTCCTTAACCCTTTCCCAAACAAGACCTGGTTTTGACGTCCATAATTGAAAAGGTTTGGGAAAACATTGAAACAAAAGAAGAAACAGCTTATAACCAGCAGTTTCTCCTTTTGTCTCAATATTTTCTATGCCATATTTTACACAAATCCTATATTTAATAACTTCCATTTTGTCATTTGTAGCAGTTTTTGAAGTGTTGCCGTTTGGGAAAGGGATAAGTCAATTTGCCACTATTTGTTTCTTCTGTCTGAACATCTACTTCCATATATTAATCAAAATTCAGTTTGTCAGCAGCTTTTGAATTGGAGCACTATTAAAGTTTTGGCTGTTTGGGGAAGGTCAGTTTAAGTAACTTCTTTCTAAATGTTTGTTATGGTCTTTCTACTTGGATCATTCACTATAACAGAGTAAACTTCATTTAGCTAAAAATAGGGTTTTGCAATAAAAGTAACAGTAATATGATGAAATGACTTGCACATGTGCATGATAATGCAAATTTCATGAATTTTAATGGGCTGATTAGAGATAAAATCCCTCTCTAGTCCATAACAAAAAGATGCTTAATTTTCTGATAATATTAACCCATTTTCCTACTTAAAAATGCTTTTTGATGCCATATAAGTGACTGGAAAAAATGCAGTGTGGAAAATGACAAAATTAAGCAATTTCTTCATTTCTTACAATGGTTTCTGTAAAAAAAAGGGGGGACAAAAATGTAAAATTTGATTCACTTGAAATTGTGTTTGCAACATGTTTGAAGTGGGACCAGTTCAAATGTTTGCATTTGGAAATGGGTTAATTTTTTTAGTTCAGTGTCCCATTCAGTAGTATATGATGAAAGGGAAAGCACATGAGTAGGTGCACTTTATGGTAATCTTGCTGAAAAATCAATAAAGGGAGGTAATACCAAGATCCAGATGGTGCAATTAATATTGTTAAGAATTATCTCCCATTCAACAGTTGATGATTTTCAACATAAACCTTGTAACTGCAGTTTGTTTTAAGCTGCAGTTACAAGCTTTTTGTTGAAAAGCGAAGAGTTGAATTCAAATCTTTTTCTCTTCAAGAATCATCTTGAGGAGTATCGTTATTATGAATTAGGTTTTTGCTGTACTCTTACAGCTAATTCATAACTTAATGACTAATGTAGTAATGACCAGTTCACTAGTGGATGGACGTTTACCGAAGGGTGTGGCCTGGAATAAGCAGAGAGACAATTCCTATTAAAACAACACGTCTTTATTCTAACTAGCATTCAGATGGTACAATTCAAAATAAATAATCAAACTAAAATTCGAATGTCAAATTAAAGTCTTAATGAGTGCGTAAATGACCCTGATTTACTATATTCCACTTAGAATTGCACACTAAGGCTTTGACTCTGTAAGACAAACATTGTGAGAAAAGCTGTATACAGAAAACATGGGTTTTCTGCATAAAGCTCTTTCTACATGGGGAATAAGCAATATTTTGCTAAATAAAAGACTGCTATAACAGAATAAACATTTTCTAAATGCTTAAAGCAAACATTGTTGCAAAAATCTATTATCTCTTTTTAACAATAAAAATGGGGAATAAAACTAAATATCATTATGAGAGATTATCACATTACAATGTAGATCACTCATGAAAAATGATAATACAATATGGTAGAGCAAATATCATTACAAAAGGTGGATCATTATCCAAAAATTTGCTATAACAACTCGCTTGCAGTGAGGGTTTAAACCATGTCAACGTTATTATCTTAAGACAAAATTTCAATATTCTTGCAAACTAGAATGTACTATTTTGAATGACAGTTCACTTGAAAACATTTTTCTAAGGACTACTTTTCAAGCCACTGTATACATTCAATCCTACTTTTTAAACAGAAATACATGTTTAAGCCAAAAATTATAGATTTAGAGACAAATTTAAATATTATCATTTAACAAAGTTACAAAGTCAAAAATGTAAAGTAACAATTCTTACCTGGAATAAGCAGAGAGACAACTCCTATTAAAACAACACGTCTTTATTCTAACTAGCATTCAGATGCCTCAGCCAGCAAAAAACGTGGGTTTTATAGTTCTCTGCGGCTTCCAGGGATTGGTCTGATCCAAGTCTGCACAATCAATTCTGATTGGTCAAAGTTTTGGCTTCTAAGAGCTTGATTTGATAAAATTCTTATTGGTCAGGCATAGAACCCGCCTCCTTAACCAAGAAGGTAAAGATCAAACAAAATTAGCATCTAGGTACAAAAATTACTGTGACAAGATAAAACATAAGGGATTAAGTCATATTGTTTCACTAATGACCTTTTCATAAGAGTCTAACCAATACCAAATGTTGATGTACATTATGGCTTAGATAAAAATCATCAAACAAAGACAAAGTGCAATATAGAACATTTTACCTTTCCCAAAAATCAAAGTTTTAGAATCAAGATTCAAATGAGCTTAATTATTAACTATTTGATTGAATTTCTAAAATCAATCAACAAGTTAATAAATCAGTATAAGAAGGGTTTAGTCCCTGCTAGAAAGATCAGTCTATTTGCTTAACTTCCTATCCTTTTTGTCGAGCCCGCTTGCGGTGAGCTCGACATAGTTGTCACAATGGCGGTTCGGTGTATGTGCGTTAGTGCGTTAGTGCGTGCGTGCGTTAGTGCGTGCGTCCGTCCGGATGGAGCTTGTCCGGGCCATAACTTCACCATGGATGGAGGGATTCAGAAATAACTTGGCACAAATGTCAAGCTCAGTAAGGCGGAGTGTCGCGTGCAAGAACCAGATTCCAAGCTCAAAGGTCAAGGTCAAACTTGGAGGTCAAATGTCAAAAATGAGAAGATTTTTGCTTGTCCGGGCCATAACTTCACCATGGATGGAGGGATTCAGAAATAACTTGGCACAAATGTCAAGCTCAGTAAGGCAGAGTGTCGCGTGCAAGAACCAGATTCCAAGCTCAAAGGTCAAGGTCAAACTTGGAGGTCAAATGTCAAAAATGAGATGATTTTTGCTTGTCCGGGCCATAACTTCACCATGGATGGAGGGATTCAGAAATAACTTGGCACAAATGTCAAGCTCAGTAAGGCAGAGTGTCGCGTGCAAGAACCAGATTCCAAGCTCAAAGGTCAAGGTCAAACTTGGAGGTCAAATGTCAAAAATGAGATGATTTTTGCTTGTCCGGGCCATAACTTCACCATGGATGGAGGGATTCAGAAATAACTTGGCACAAATGTCAAGCTCAGTAAGGCGGAGTGTCGCGTGCAAGAACCAGATTCCAAGCTCAAAGGTCAAGGTCAAACTTGGAGGTCAAATGTCAAAAATGAGATGATTTTTGCTTGTCCGGGCCATAACTTCACCATGGATGGAGGGATTCAGAAATAACTTGGCACAAATGTCAAGCTCAGTAAGATGGAGTGTCGCGTGCAAGAACCAGATTCCAAGATGAAAGGTCAAGGTCAAACTTTGAGGTCAAATGTAAAAAATGAGTTGATTTTTGCTTGTCCGGGCCATTCCTTAACTTGGCACAAATGTCATGCTCAGTAAGGCGGAGTGTCGCGTGCAAGAACCAGATTCCAAGCTCAAAGGTCAAGGTCAAACTTTGAGGTCAAATGTAATTTGGTTTTATGGACTTAGCATAAGGTCCCTTTTAGCGTGACGGGTCTATGGACTTAGCATAAGGTCCCTTTTAGCGTGACGGGTCACATATGTATACTCAAATTAATCCATTCTGGTATCTCGTTATAAATACATAGACATGTAATATTTTGTGAACAATAAACTGTCTCACCATGATCCCCATCATTCCAACTTATTTTGTCCCCACTTTTACAACGCCATTGTAATGACAGCTGTAGACATAGGTATGGTCTTCTTTCTTCAAAATGAGCGGGCTCGACATGTTGCCCTTCGGCATCTAGTTAACTTTGTTGGTCATATAGTGACAATTAAGATCTTTAGAGGTTTAGTTACATAGAAAAGAAGATTAATACTTCCTTTTGCTAGCTTAAATATATAAGTTGAAGGATGTGATGTCTTAGTGTCAATTAGTCAAGACCAAAAATTATCAATCCTGGTTAATTAAAGATCTTGGCAATATTTGACAAAATTGTGGAAATGTCTAAGAACCTTTAAAAATGACAAAAATCACAAAATACACTAAATAGCTAAATTCTAAGTCATTATTGAAATTATGTACAACATGTTCTATAATTTGATACCAAACATTATGAGTTCATTTTTATGATTTGATCTTTGCTTTTTTGCTACAGCAAATAGCAAAAATCTTATCCATAATATCTACAATAAAATACTTTTTGATGAACAATTTCGCATATTCACATTGTGATATTTGTTCCTAGTTGATCTAGACCTAAATAATATTATGTGCTTTAACACTCCTAAAGCCTCTGTTACAACCTGTCATGCGTCTTCGTAGACTTTGGAAACGCATGATTTATAAGGACGCACAACGGGTTGTAAGAGAGACTAAAGAATTGTCTGGTCAATTCTTTGCTGGTTGCTGTATGCAGTCTGCGTCGTGGTTGCGTCCACCAAAGTCGTGTGTTGTACATGCATGCATCGCACTACTTTGTCTACGTTTTAGACGCAGACTGCCCACAGACCGCATGCAGGAGCATGTACGACCGGTTTTAAGAGATGCTTGATTAATGTCACTCTGACAACCATAAAAATCTCATGTTTCTGTTCTAATTGTTGCCATGAATGAATGAGTACCAACAAGATAGTGTATCTCCATGAACAATTTCGCGTAATTGTCATTATGATATCTGATCCTGGTTTATCTTAATCTAAATGTGCAATAACACTTCTGATTAATGTCTCTACTTTCTGCCCATAAACCGCCCACAAATGTTTCCTGAGCTACTGTTTTGCTCTATGATTCATACACTTGCACAGTAAAAACTTTCACAGACGACAGTTTTAGGGAAATCCAGATTGCAGAAAACAATCATGTTGAAAATTTAGTATCATCAGGTTTTGGACTCTGTACATAAAGTTTTGGAAAACATTTAGACTGAAGTAGAAAATGCTAATAAGCAACATTCTGCCTTTCCCTAAATAATTCCTATTTTATTACAATCACATTATCATCATCATCATGCTGCATGCACGGTGCTGCTTTTTAGAAGTATTATTTTTATGCTCCCCGAAGGGAGAGCATATAGTCGCCACTTTGTCTGTCCGTCCTTTCGTCGTCCTGTCCGTCCGTCATTCCGTCCGTCCATCCGTCCGAAGTGATTTCTCCATAACCCTTGGGCCAAATCAATTGAAACTTACCATGTGAACTCCCTATGACATAATGCCGATGTACCTTTCCCGGTTTTGGGATTTGAGGCCTCGTTATGGGAAAAGGGGACCTAAGATAAAATATAGTTTTTCTCTAATTTCTCCAAGTCTAATGGTCAGAATTTGATGAAATTTCATATTTGAGTAGTAAATCAGATGCCCTTGACAATAAACTATGTGAAATTTGGTAATAAAAATTATGTCATGCAAAAAGGGGGCTTAACATTTGCTAGCTTTATGTTAGCTCTGCATGGCATACATTTATTGTGACAATGCCTTATTCGAGGAGCATTGTCCGTCTCTGACGGCTCTTGTTCATCTGTGAGGACACAGAATTTTGATTGGTCTAGTATTACGTTTAGCATTATGTTGTGAGGGAAAGGGTGAAATCAGTCATTGAAGGATAGCATTCCAATTTATTTTGTTATATTTGAGATGTTTTAAGTTAATGAAGATTGAGAATGTAAATAAATTCCAGATTGTTTTCAATTTCCTGGCTTTTGATGCTTTCCATCGGTATTTTGAAAGGAACCTTATCTAACAATCACTATAATTTAATGTAGAAGACCCATAATGAAAAACACCACTTTCTAGCCATAAGAAATGCATCAAATTACACACAGTCTTGTAAATACACTTCACATAAGTTGATTCACCGTGCTGGATTTCAAGGTTATGATTCAAGAAGCAAATATCATTTTACTCTATATTCATATGCAAGGGAGGTAATTTTGAACATTTTTGTCAAATATATGTATGCACAAATTCAAAACGGTACAAAATACCTATATTACAAAATGTTTATATTTGGAATGGAAATGTAACACAATTTAGGAATTACTGGCATTTTTCAAATTTCGCCTCTGGCTCTTTGGTGCTCATTATGGGTCTTCTACCTTATATGGGCTTTGGTTTGGATAAAGGGCCCCGCTCAATTTTAATGGAAGTAAACTGCTGTTCTTTACATAGATTCAAGTGAACAATAGTGAATGATAATCTCATGTGAAAGGTGTTATTATGCTCCCCGAAGGGAGAGCATATAGCCGCCGCTTTGTCTGTCCGTCCGTCCGTCCGTCCTGTCCGTCCGTCATTCCGTCCGTCCGTCCGTCCGTCCGAAGTGATTTCTCCATAACCCTTGGGCCAAATCAAATGAAACTTACCATGTGAACTCCCTATGACATAATGCCGATGTACTTTTCGCGGTTTTTGGATTTGAGGCCTCGTCATGGGAAAAGGGGACTTAAGGTCAAATAAAGTTTTTCTCCAATTTCTCCTAGTCTAATGGTCAGAATTTGATGAAATTTCATATTTGAGTAGTAAATCAGATGCCTTTGACAATAAACTATGTGAAATTTGGTTATAAAAATTATATCATGCAAAAAGGGGGCTTAACATTTGCTAGCTTTATGTTAGCTCTGCATGGCATACATTTATTGTGACAATGCCTTATTCGGGGAGCATTGTCCGTCTCTGACGGCTCTTGTTGATATTGAGGAACAAAAAAATTACAAAAAGTTTTCCAGGAGGACTATTTTAATAGCGGTTTAGCAGTAAATTTTGAATTCAATTAGACCTACTTCAGCTTCCTGACTAATGTGTTTTGTATTACAGTTTAAATGCCATTGTTATGACTTCTCTATGAGCTTTAACCCTTTCCCAAACACCTAAATTGTACGCTGCTCTGTGTCAAATGCTTTTTCAGACGACAAAATTATCATGTCAAAAGTAGAGCAATGCTTATGTTATAGCCTAAAAATTATTGAGGGAAAAGGAGAAATTGCTGGTTATCAGCAATTTCTTCTTTTCTCTCAATGTTTTCCCAAATTATTGCTCATAGAGACTTCAAAAACAGGTCTTGTTTGGAAAAGGATTAATTTAACTTTTACAGAATCTGGGTCACTGGGGAAATAAGCTGTAAGCTCACCTGTTTGCAAGTTTTTGGCGTCTTCATTGTATTCACATTTTTCACAAAATGTATTTGGATTTTTCTCTTTTTAAGAAAAAATGAAAATAAATATTACAGGTTTTGCAGTCATTTGACGAATTATCTCCTTTCCCTTTCAATATTTTCAGATTTTCCAACATCAAAAAGAATATTTTGTTTTCTTTTGTCACCTTTCTTTTGTACCAGTCTTATCTTTCGTCATTAGGACTTGACTTACAATTTGTACTTTGTAATGGGCAAAGCTGGTTGACATTGGGCACAATAAAACATATTAAAATTGGGAGACTTTCACTGGAATGTAAGCTGAATACTGTAGTTTATGTTTCCTCATAAATAAAAGATTTTGTCTGAGAATGGACATGAACTCTTTTGCCTTATGACTTCTTACAATCATGTTCTTGTTCGTTACTTAATTTAATACTGACTTGTTGTGTCGCAATGAACATTGCCAATAGCTAAATTGCTTCTGTTTGAAGGAATTTGATAACCAAATCTAAAGCAATGGTTTTGCTGATCCTAGCTACTGGACTTTGGGGTGTCTTTGATGGAGAGGTAGATTGTAGACTTTTACAGCAAAGAGATTCCGAGTTCAATCCATGGTAGCAGAGGTTTGTGGTGGGACTTTTCATTCCATAAAAGGAGTCTCGGGGAAAGAGTTAGTTGAGTCAAAGATCCTGTGAAAAAGGGCATAATTTCCATTTAAGTTTATGTGGCTATAAAACCATTGTCTGCAACTGTAATGTGATCATGGAGGCTTTTAGCATACAGGATATTGGGAAACATACACTCACGGTGGAACAAAATTAACCCATTACAGTTATTACATGGAATAATAGTAGAAATTCTGCAAAATATACATCTGTGAAAAATCAAAACTATTCATTTTCATATCTCCATATCAAAATCATATTGTTTTCCATTGTCTGTCTGTCTGTAATGGTCTGTCCCAACTTAACCCTTTGCCAAACGACAACATTTTAGGATGGTCCACTTCGAAAACTGCCACAAATGACAAAATGGAGGCTATTAAAGATGTAATTTGTGTGAAATATGGCATTGAAAATATTGAGACAAAAGGAGAAACTGCTGATCATCAGCAGTTTCTTCTTTTGTTTCAAGGTTTTCCCAAACCTTTTCACAATCAGGCCCTGGTTTCTCGAAAAAACTGAAGTAAATTCTCATGAGAACATGCTCAACTTCAAAGGAATGCTCTATAACGTTGAAGGGTACTCGATTGAAGTTCACGTGGATTTCGTGCAATTTGAGCATGGTGCTCAGATTTCAGCATGATAATTTACTTAAGTTTTTTTCAAGAAACCGACCAGGTCTTGTTTGGGAAAGGATGGAAGTGAAAAGCTGAGATTTGGAAGAAAATCATCATTTTATTGTGTAAGTCTATCCTTTATATTGTGTTTTATGTCTCTTCATTTTAATGATGTTGGAATGTGGCAGTGATTATGTTGAATGTGAAACCACTTAGACTGCAATATGAGACGGATGAATCAGAACTGTAACGGTGTGGGAGGACAAGTTGACACAAATCAGACTGCTGACTTTATCATGCAGCTCTTTTTCGTTTTGTTTATCATTTTACCAGCCCACAGAACTTGATACCTGTTAGTTTTTGCTGTGACAAATTATAAAATCTTTTCTAAACACATTTGGAAAAAAAATACAGCTTAACCTTCACTGATAGAGTCAAAACGAGCATGCGCTACTGCAACAATTTTCTGAAGTCTTAAAAATTTCATTTTATTCTAGGGCTTATCAAATATTGTCTTTTCTGAACATCTTCAATGTTTTATAATGAATATGAACTATTATGTTTTATGGGTGTTCACGTGCCTGTCCATCTGGCATTAAGTTTACTATAATTGAAAAAAATATCAAAAGCACTTCTATTTGGACTGGTCTTCGTTTTGTCCTAAATAAAATTTGAAGCAGCTTAAATAAGTCCATGAAGGAATTGAAGATCAGGTTTTTGTGGAAAATTCCTATCTGACAGACATGAAAAATAGTTTACCCTAAATAAAGCTGATAGCTAGCTACTAATGAAGTTTCATTCTGTTGCTACAAAAAAGTGGGTGGGGATAATTGATGCAATCAAATGCTGGATTATATAACTATCATTTTCCTACATAATAAATTCTGATTAAAGCTGCAACAGATGACAGAATGAGTGTGAATAAGTATGGAAATTGTGTAAACTATTGCACTGGAATTATTGAGGCAAAAGAAGAAAATGCTGGTCATCAGCATTTTTCTTCTTTTGCCTCAATGTTTTCCAGTGCTTTTTACTCTTAGAGTCGTCAAAACTTTGGTTCGTTTGAGAAAAAAGTTACATAACTAGAGTTTTGAGCCTGTAGGACAGCTGCTGTAGATGGTTTAGCCTTACTGATGGGGCATGGTTGATGGAACTAACAGACCAACTTGTGCTATAATATGTCCATCAAATACGGGCACTATATCCTAAAGCTGAGGTTGATAATATATTAATAATATCTATGCACTTAACCCTTTCCCAAACAAGACCTGGTTTTGACATCCCTTAGAGAATGGGCTTGGGAAAACATTAAGGCAAAAGAAGAAAATGCTGATTACCAGCATTTTCTCCGTTTGCCTCAATATTTTCTTTACATTTTCATACACAAATCCAAGCTTTATTAACATTCATTTTGTCTGCGACAGCTTTTGACTTGGGACATGCTAAAATATTGCTATGTAGGAAAGGGTTAATTCAATAGATTTGAGCAAATATTGTTTGCCATGTCTGCCTGTATATCTGTTTGTCAGCTAGAACCTTTAGTATTGGTCATTAGGTAATCTTTGAACCAAAAATGACATTATGGCTTTCATATTTCATATGTCTTCTTTGCGATGATCTAAGCATTAAGACTGTTGTATAGATAAGATCGATGTCAAATATAAGTGAGGTCTCATTTAAAAAAAGATGTGAGTGAATTTGCTTGGTTCACAAATACTTAAGCATGGTAGACATGTAAAGGAACGCAGATAATAGAGGACAGCTACTTGCTCTTACTGTTGCGTGTGGCACAAACAATATGATTCTGTCTTCATTGCACAGTCATAAATTACCTCCCTTTTATCAATAATAAAGAATTAAGTGCTTCGAAATTATGCCAGAGCAAGATAAAGAAAGTTATCTTTTTGAAGTCATTCATATGCAGTTTGAAGTTCCATAATTAAGTGCACTTGTACTTTCTTGCCTTTGGTGCTCTTTTAGCAGCTTTTGTTATTCATTCAGTCACATTATTCTTTGACAATCTCAACACTCATATTGTTATTTGTGTCAACATGACAAAATAAATCTGATAAAAAAAATTATATTAAAGCGGTTTGGAATGTTTTGTACAAGCAACTTCTTTTATAGCTAGGTAGGGATTTCAGTGTTGAGACCCCCTTTCCCAAACAACAAAATTTCAGGGCAGTCTGATTAAAAGGAATCTACAGACAACAAAATTTATGTTCAAAACGAAAGTATTGAGGCATAAGGGGAAACTGCTGGTTATCAATGTTTTCCCAAGCCTTTGTAATTGGGGACATCAAAACCAGGTCTTGTTTTGGAAAGGGTTAAGTGAATTACAGAATAAGTAATTTCTCTGATATGACACAATGTAAAAGTAATGGTATGTCAAAGGGTTAATAGAAGACTTTGGTTGTAGCTAATTATAGAGGCATCTTTTTGTGATTCCGTGGGGAAAACCCAGATGACAGATAGAGAGACAAAGTCTGATAGACTGACATTATCCGCGGAATTCTCTTGACAAAGTCAGAAGTTTTATTTGGTTTACTAATCGCTGCTTTTCAACAAAAACCTCGTAACTTAAGCTTGAATTAGGCCGAAGTTACGAGATTTTCGACAAAAGTGACATATTACCTTTTATTTTCGAGAATAGTAGCAAACTTCTTGAACTTACATGTTTTAAACATGAAAGTTTTATCATGGTTGATTGGCTTGTTATATTTTGAAAGTATTCATTATTATACCTCCACAAAACGAATGTTTTATTATACCCCCGCAAAACAAATGTTTTAGGGGGTATACTGGAATCAACCTGTCTGTCTGTCTGTCATTGGACAAAATACTTCTCCAGAGCATATCTTCTAAACCATATGTGCTAGCAACTTCAAACTTGGTACTCTTATAGATCTCATTGTGGGGAAGTGTCATGTAAAAGAACGGTTACTCTGCCACGCCCACTTTTTAGCTCACCTGAGCACGAAGTGCTCAAGGTGAGCTATTGTGGTCACTTTTTGTCCGTCGTCCGTCTGTCTGTCCGTCTGTCCGTCCGTCCGTCTGTCCACAATTTCGTGTTTACACTCTAGCATCTACAAATATAAGCCAATCTTGACCAAACTTGGTCAAAACATGCATGGCCATAAGATCTCGGATGAGTTCGATTATGGGTCAGATCGAAGCAGAAAGTCAGGAGTTATCTGCCCTTGAATGCGAAAAATACTTAGTTTTGACATTGTTTACACTCTAGCATCTACAATTATTGATCAATCAAGACAAATCTTGGACCTAACATTGTAGACCATAAGATCTCAGATGAGTTTGATTTTCAGTGTGATCTGACCAGAAAGACGAGAGTTATGTGCCCTTGAATTTGACAAAATTGCCATTTTCGGCTGTTTTTGACCTTGTTTACACTCTAGAATCTACAATTATTCATCAATCAAGACAAAACTTTGACACAATGTTTGGGACCATGAGATCCCGGATGAGTATGATTTTCAGTCTGATATGATCAGAAAGTCGAGAGTTACTTGCCCTTGAATTTGACAAAATTGTCATTTTTGGCTGTTTTCGATGATGTTTACACTCTAGAATCTACAATTATTGATCAATCAATCCAAAACTTGGACACAAGGTTGGAGACTATAAGATCTCATATGAGTTTGATTTTCAGTCTGATCTGACCAGAAAGATTAGAGTTATGTGCCCTTAAATTTGATCAAATTGCCGATTTCGGCTGCTTTAGACCTTGTTTACACTCTAGAATCTACAATTATTGACCAATCAAGACAAATCTTGGACACAATGTTGGATATCATAAGATCTCGGATGAGTTTGATTTTCAGCCTGATCTGACCAGAAAGTCGAGAGTGCCCTTGAATTTGACAAAATTGCTGTTTTCGGCTTTTTTCGACCTTGTTTATACTGCAGAATCTACAATTATTTATCAAACAAGACAAATCTTGGACACAATGTTGGGCACGATGAAATCTTGGATGAGTTCGATTTTCACAATGTTATTGACCATAAGTTCGTTTTCAGTCTTAGAGTCATAAATATTTTTTGAATTGAAGAAAAGTGTTGCTTATATCATTTTGGTTCAGGTGAGCGATATAGGACCATCATGGTCCTCTTGTTTAGTAATTGCCCTTTGTTGTTTGTACCCTTACATTTTTGTCCGGAACATATCTTTTAAAGGGTGACGGTAACAGATGGTCTAATTGCAAAAAATGAAATATTTTGAAAAAATATGCAAAACTTTTGTGTTAACCACCTGGGGATGGTTAATAATATGCAATTCAGACAGAGAATGAGCCGAAATTACAAGACGGATAGCTGAATTTAGGGAGAATCCAAACCTAAATTCAACCCCGTCTCAGATGGGGTTAGAATTATTTTTAAATTGTTGTGCATGTGCATACAGCGCGGACCATGATTCAAACGAGATTCATACTTGAATTTCAATATGACGTCATCATGTATGTTGTGACGTCATTTAAAAAGTCGCATGTCCTACTGTTTTGACCTACTTTTGACATCGCTTCATGAATTTGGTATCAAATTGCGAAAAAATGAGTCGTTGCTTCAATAGTTTGTCGTAATAATTATGCTTCCCGAAGGGAGAGCATATAGTCGCCGCTTCGTCTCTCCGTCCGTCCGTCCGTCATTCCGTCCGTCCGTCCGTCTGTCCGTCCGTCCAAAGCGATTTCTCTATAACCCTTGGGCCAAATCAAATGAAACTTACCATGTGAACTCCCTATGACATAATGCCGATGTACGTTTCCCAGTTTTTGGATTTGAGGCCTCGTCATGGGAAAAGGGGACTTAAGGTCAAATACACTTTTTCTCTAATTTCTCATAGTCTAATGGTCAGAATTTGATGAAATTTCATATTTGAGTAGCAAATCAGATGCCCTTGACAATAAACTACTTGAAATTTGCGTATAAAAAGTATGTCATGGGAAAAGGGGACTTATCGTTTGTTAGCTTAATCTTAGCTCTGTATGGCATACATTTATTGTGACAATGCCTTATTCGGGGAGCATTGTCCGTCTCTGACGGCTCTTGTTTAATCAGGTCATATAAAGCTTAAAAAGTGTACATTTCGTTTGTATTTGACAATTTTTGGGTCCAAATCTGGGAAATAGTAGCTTTAAACCATAAGTGCTAGTTGGTACACATATACATGTCATTGTGGGGAAGTGGCATGTACAAGAATTGTTATTCTGCCATGCCTACTTATAGAGTAATTGCTCTTTGTTGTTTGTACCCTTGCATTTTTGTCTGGACCATATCTTCTAAACCATAACTGGTAGCAACTTTAAAGGGCGACGGTAACAGATGGTCTAATTGCAAAAAATGAAATTTTTTGAAAAAATATGCAAAACTTTTGTGTTGACCACTTTGGGATGGTTAATAATATGCGATTCAGACAGAGAATGAGCCGAAATTACAAGACAGATAGCTGAATTTAGGGAGAATCCAAGCCTAAATTCAACCCCATCACTGATGGGGTTAGAATTATTTTTAAATTGTTGCGCATACAGCGCGGACCATGATTCAAACGAGATTCATACTTAAATTTCAATATGACGTCATCATGTATGTTGTGACGTCATTTAAGAAAGTCGCATGTCCTACTGTTTTGACCTACTTTCGACATCGCTTCATGAATTTGGTATCAAATTGCGAAAAAATGAGTCGTTGCTTTAATAGTTTCTCGTAATCATTTAATCAGGTCATATAAAGCTTAAAAAGTGTACATTTCGTTTATATTTGACAATTTTTGGGTCCAAATCTGGGAAATAGTAGCTTTAAACTTGGTACTCTAATGGCCTTTTGTTGTAGTGAAAGCTTGTGCAGGGGTATCAAGTCACATTCTGTGACAGTTCTAGTTGCTAATTTTTTAGATCAGACTCAAAATTCATTTTAGATTCAACAAAATCTGATTTTTTATGATGTTAGGTATCTTTGTGAAAATAGAATATTCTTAATTAACCTCCCCTTGGCATTGTCAAAAGTTATTAAAGGCGAGTCATATTCAAGGATCCTTTCTTATTACGTCAATCAATGGTAGGTTGCTTTGTTTCCACATTCATAATTACTAGCACACAGGTTCATAATTTTTATTGAGAAAAAAATTCAAATTGAAAAGTCAGACAAAATTGTCGACATTACCAATGGTCTGTGGCATTCGATGGATGGAAGGGAAAAAACTGAGAAAACGAAGATAAATTCTAGAGTCCTGAAAAAGTCTTGATTAGTTTACCAGATTCAACAATTTATCTTTCTTTGATCAACATGATTATACAATGCAGAGCTACAGACAAGAGGGGGAATGGCTTTTCAAAATGCAAAATGTCTCTAAAAAGGTTAATCAAACCCTATGCTGTGGGTACTCATTTGAATCGTCTCAACGAGGCGATTCAAATGAGTACCCAAAACGTAGGGTTTGGATGTTAAATAAGAAATTTAGAATGACTTTAGGCCATCTTAACTGTTGCTCTGACAATGTATGGCAATTTTGGGGAAAGTTGTTAGAATACCACTGATAATAGACATGATTATTACAGCGGGTAAATGATTGTAAAAAAAGATAAATAGGTAACGGCAAAAATGCTGTAAATGTAAAGTATTATGATAGAAATAACAACTTTTTGGCATAGACCATTCCAGGATAATGAATGAGCTGCCATTGCCTGTTTTCTTATACTTGTCAATGTAATAGTATACAACTTCCATAACTCTTATGGGAGAAGATATGACCATTTGAAGATACTTTTATGCCCCTTTATCTATAGATTGGAGGCATATTATTTTTCCCTGTTTGTTTCTGTGCTTGTCCAAGGTTTTAGGTAAGATATGAAGGCCATGAATGACAAAATTAATGAATATAGACACAAGAAATTTTAAATATCATTGTAACAAACCAATATTTCCTATCAATATTATGTGAGTTGATTGTTGATCAGTCACTTAAACTTTTACATCTGAATAGAGATCCAGATTCCCTTGTAAGTACATACAATGATACTGTAATAAACAGGCTATAGTTGTCCATTGTGGCCATGTTGAAGCCTTCATGATTGTCTGTATCGGTGTACTTCATTGGTGTTAAATGGCGTATCCGTTACCATGATGGCCACTAATGTGCAATCACATGCACATCAACAATATTGGACAGGACACTGATTCATGCACAATCATCCATTATCATGGGGTCTATAGGCTATCTGGAATCACAAATCATTAACACTATATCAATGTACAGTAAACAATTTTGACTTCTACTTTGATGTAGAAATTATGCTTTTGTGTACATACTAATCTACTTACCATACTTATTCTGTATGCTATAATACATGATGAAAATGAAAAATGCATATTTTTTAGAAGAAAGCTCTTTGGAAAATGTGTACTTTCAAAATGACCCACATTGTTGGCTATTTCAAACTTCAATTTATGTTTGGAATAATCTTTACTTTTGTCTTTAACAAGCAGGAGGTTTGGGACATAAAACTTGATCAAATCTTATCCAATCAAAATCAGAAATCATCCAGGATCAATAAGTGGGGATGGAGGACAGCCATTCTTCTATAAAGGTGCACAGAAGCAGGTGCTACACCTACAATAATAGGCTTGGTCATGCAAACTTGCCCCTTTTTGATGTCAGATTGATTTAACCTTTACCTGAACAAGCCATCGTTTTCATGTCATTTAACCCTATCCCAAACAACCAAATTTTAGGGTGGTCCACTTGAAAAACTGCTACAAATGACAAAATGGAAGTTATTAAAGATAGAATTTGTGTAAAATATGGCATAGAAAATATTGAGACAAAAGGAGAAACTGCTGGTTATCAGCAGTTTCTTCTTTTGTTTCAATGTTTTCCCAAGCCTTTTCTATTAGAGACGTCAAAAGCAGGTTTTGTTTGGGAGAGGGTTAATCCTGAGAGTGTTCATGCTACATGCCGAAGAAAGATTAATCCTAGATCAACAAGTAAAAAATTGCTGTAATGTACAGCAAAATGAATTGTATCGCGCTTAAAAAATTATACCAAAGTACTGAATGGTACAAGTGTCTGGTTAAGTCAACATGCAGTGAAAACCGAAACAGGATTGCATGTCTGCATATGCTGGTGCTAGATCTAGTCTATTTTTGTGTGTTCAGCCAGATTATACATTAATCAAACAACATAGGAGGGGAAGTAAGCAAATACAAAAGTGTTAAAGATGTTGCAGTTGAATAAATGGGGATTACAATTAACTTAAACAAGAAAAGAAACCGAATATTTCAGCAAGGAATTAGGACCAAGATGGTCCTGAATCGTTTCTCCGTGAAATTATTCTTTGGAAAAAAAAAGAAGGAAAAAAAGACACACACAAATGAATTGAAAGTGCACCATAGTAACCACAGTTCACTATGAAAATATTTTTCGAAAAAAAAAAAAAAAAGAAAAGAAAAGAAAACAAAAACAATTCGAAAGGCTCCATGCAAGGAAGATTCCTGTTAGATTCCTATGTTAGAAGATTCCTGTTTGAATCTTGATTGAAACTGGCCTAGTAATTTTGGAGAAGTTTTCACATGAACGCACGCCGGAAACAGGACCGTGGCATAAGCCCCGCTAGCCTTTGGTCAGAATAGGTAAAATAATTTAATTAAATAGAAAAAAAGTACTTGTTTATCCATTAGCCTTCTGAATATAAAAATCGTATCAAGTAAATTTTCCAAACCGGAACATTTTGACCACTATAGCTTATTTGTTCTTCGTATAATCATTCAATAGAGAACAGACTGTGTTGAATAGATCAGAGTGCACGCTAATCTTAGTCTATGGAATCTATAAATGCTTTGATAACAGCAGGAATAGGAAACGTTTATGATAACAGACATAGATGAACGAACGCACAGCAGCCACAATGCCACGGATATGATCCTTATTACTTTTGCAATAAATTAAATGTAAAAAAGATAAATACAGAAATGCCATATAAAGTGACAACTACCAGCCGCTAATGTTTAGGATTTAAGCTGTAACACAATACAAGCAATACCATGAATATGTCTCAATAATTCACCCGCAGATCATCTCTGCCAGGTCATAAATCGGGACCTATATTTGTACTTATCACACACAAAAAACACAAAGAACGAGCGGAACATACGAGGAGATTTACTAGAGTGTAACAAAAAGTACAGGACTAAAGTTTTGATTGTGGCGGCGAATTGATTGCGCATAAAGTATTCTTTTGAACGGTTTTGAAATCCATCCAGTCAAAAACTGTTGAGACATTAAAATTGGGTTGTTCTTTTATGTGAAAACCCCTAACAGTTTGTAATTTTTAGAAAAAAAATTGAGAAAACCTATTTGTTCTACTAGTTATACACATGCCTATTTAGTTCAGACGATCCCTTGAAATTATGGAATCGAATCATCCATAATTGTACATGCAGTGTTCATTCAATACTTACCGGGTAAGTCTTTTTCGTGCTTTGATTTCTTAGGAAGCGATGCAGTGAATCGGATAGGCCATGGGCAAACCGAAAGTAGGAATTCACATTGTAATGCAATTTTGAAAAACGCTTGAGAAAACCCATTTGTTCTACTAGCAATATACATATCTAGTCAAATAATACGATCCCTTGTAACAATGCAAGTTGACCAGTCCAAATTCAACATGTAGTGGTCATTCAATAGTAAGGTACTTCTCGTTCTTTGATTTCTTATTGCGATTCGAAATGGTACGGTTGGGCTAAAAAAATTTGATGCGATGAAAATTCAAAATTAAGAAGTTTGGGCTGATATGAATCTCCTTTGCGCCACCGCAAGCTCATTTTCGCACGTGAGTATAGCCTATGAAAATCGGAATTAATACAAAAACCAGACACTTTATGTTCTAACGTAAACATTATTGATTAGATATGATCTTACAATACATGAATATAGCAATTTAATGCAATAAGAATTCATGATTTAGGAGTTTATGCTGATTTGAATCTCCTTTGCGCCACCGCAAGCTCCTTTTCGCCCGTGAGTATAGCCTATGAAAATCGGAATTAATAAAACAAACAGACACTTTTTTCTAAAGAATACATAATTATTATTGAATAGCTATGGTCTAATAATACATAAATATTACAATCAATTGTGACGAAAATCTATGATTAAAAAGTTTATACAGATACAAATCTCCTTTGCGCCACCCAGCTCCTTCTCGCCTGTGATTAGCATATGAAAATCGGAATTTATACAGAAAACAGACCCCTTTTGTCAAAAAAATAAACATTATGGATTAGATATGATCTTAAAATACGTGAAAATTACAATTTAAATGCGATAAAAAATAATGATAAAGGAGTTTGGGCTTATATGAATCTCCTTTGCGCCGCAGCCAGCTCCTTTTCGTCCGTGAGTAGCCTATTAAATCGGATTCAACACAAAAATCAGACACTTTATGTCCCAAAACAAAGATTACTGACTAGATTTAATCGTAAAATACACGAATATAACAATCTAATGCGATAAAAAAAATCATGATTAAGGAGTTTGGACTGATATAAATCTCATTTGCGTCACCTTCATGTCCTTTGCTTCCTTTGCGCCAAAAACAGGTCCATTGCGTGTTTTAGTCCAACCCGAAATGGTATGCATAAATGCGTTGCATTTAAACGGATAGGAAAAATACATGTCCACCATGGGCAAACCGGAAGTAGGGACTTTCCATTGCTATGCAAAGTATAAAACTATACAAGAATTTCGTTTACACGAATTTTCAGCGTGGTCTGAGATTAAACGAACTTCAATGTATACTTATAGTACTGCTTGAAAAATTATACAGTGTAAACAGTTTATGTGTAGGTTATATATACGACTTTCAGGTACAAATAATTATCCCTCATGACGTAATTTCTAAAATTAGAATATGTATACCACAATATGTATCGCGCCATAGGCGCGATACAATAACCAATGCCTGGGTATCCGTTCTGCTATTCAGGTGCATGTGGTAGACATAATTATCTGTTCATGTATAATAGATGCTTGTGCATCACCTACTAATAGGCTTCGTCATGCAAACTTGCCCTTTTTAATGGCAGATTGATTTTATCCTTTTCCAATCAAGTCTGGGTTTTAATTACCCTACAGATTGTAAAAAAAAATAGGAATGCATGAAGGAAAAGAAGAAAATGCTGATTATTTTCCCTCAAGAATTTCTATGAAAAAAAAATCAATATTTTTTTCCTTTCAGCAACATTTCTATCTCAAAACAGCTGCCAGTGTAGACTATACTGAAATAGTGTTGTTAGTGAAAGTGTTAACCCTATCCCAAATGACAAAATTTTAGGGTGGTCCAAATTGAAACCGGCTGTAGACAACAAAATGGATGTTACTATTGGTAAAATTTGCAAGAAATGTAGCTCAGTAAACATTGAGATAAAAGGAGATAATGCTGATTATCAGCATTTTCTCCTTTTGTCTCAATGTTTTCCCAGGTTATTTCTGTTAGGGATGTCAATACCAGGTCTAGTTTGTGAAAGTGTCCATCATTCAAGGTGATCAATTACAGTCTGTCTGGCAGACCAGGTGAAAAATTAATCTACCTCTGGCATATTGAACTGTCAGACCTTTACCTGCAGATTCAAAGAAAGATAATGTTGCAGTTCCATTCCTTAACCACTTTCATGCTGAATCGGATTCCTCTCTAAATTGCTCAGAAATTACTGAAATTCAGACTGATAACACTGACAGAATTTTCTCTGAATTATTTCACAACTGAAAGGTTGTATTATGTTATTGCCCTGATGCTCTGTTTGTCTGTGTCTGTATGTTTGTCTGTCTGTATGTTCATACGTAAGCAATATCTTGTGTGTGCGACTTCTACAGTTTCATTTGGAATTTGTTCAAACTTGCTACAATTGATCTCCAAAGTGTCTAGTTGAGCATGCCCTTTTTTGAAGTTCAAGTAACTCTTATCGTTCTTGAATTATCTGCCATTGAATTGGAAAAAGGACCAATTTCATTAACAAGTATATGCTACTCTGTGAAGCTCATATTGAGGTTGTTTGATCTGCAGGTACCAAAGCTTCAAATTGTACAGTCTGAAATAATCCTCCATTGTTCATGGAGGGGTGGTTTTGGTACAGTGGTAACATGCTGGACGTGTTACACATGGGTGGCTGGTTTAGGCCCTTGTCACTGTATTCTTTCAGATTATATTTTAAATCGAGACTCTGTCTTCCTTTCACCTTACCTGCCGCGGATCCATAAATTCTGAGAAGGGGTTTCAAACATACTAATTTGGGGTTTGTTTTCCTTGTATTAAAGAATTTTGACTGAATTTCTGCATGAAAATGAAGGGGGAGGGGTTCATTTTGAACCCGCTGAACCCCATCTGTATCCACTACTGCTTGCTCGTCTTTTGAATTGGACACAAAGTTGCATTCAATCCATTGTACAGAGCTACATTCATACAAAATTTATATTACTTTTAGATGTCATACTTCATCCTTGAAATAATATAGTCTCATTGCTTTGTTCTGATCTGCTCTAGGAGTACATTACACCATTGAGGAGTTATCAGATTGCATGTTGCTGTACATTATTAGTTGTTGCAGCATGTTTTGTCATATTATCTCCTGTATTGGTACTTGAGACAGTGAGTCATGCACCTTAATTAGTTACCTTGTCTATCAAACTGCTTAGATATAAAGAGGATCTGAAAAACAGGCTCTTACAACATACAAGACTGGCATCCATCCAGATCATTCTGTGCATAATTGCAACAGTCTGGTCTAGATCTGTTCTGTCCTCTGATAGCTTCTCTAATGCCTGTAGCAACTCTTTGAGCGCAACATGGATTGAAATAAGACATATTAGGTGCAGACTTACCTGGATTCATGTAGGTCTTTTTAAATACTTTTTGGGGAAACTTTTCAAGACCCCTGCTTTAATATTTGTATAATTTTTGCTCCAACCTTTTGTCATGCTGCTCACTGTATGATCGTACACTTGCAGGCAGTTAAGATGTAGCCTTCTCTGGTATGGCAACTTATGACTGATGGTTCACATTAAATGCAATGCTGTATGTTCAACACTGACTAGAAAAAGCATGTAACAAATCTCTGAGCAAGAAATAGCGAGGGTTTTCAGTTTTACAGAGAGAAATTAGAATCTTTTTTCAATATTACTTAAGTGCAAGATATGGAATGGCTATAAAGACCTCATAAACTAGCTGTTTTATGATTCAAAAAGATAAAATTTCTTCCAGAAAATTCCGAAAGTAATTTTACAGACAACAAAAATAATTACTGAAACCAATTTCTACATTTTTAACTTGGATTTATGACAAAGACATACCAACAGATAAGATGGGGCATAGACATCCTAAATGTTATTTGAAATCCAAACCCTATATCATGGGTACTCATTTGGATCATCTCCATGAGACAATTACAATAAGTACCTACAGCATTGGCGTTGATAAACATTTAACCCTTTCCGGCAAGATTCCTTAACGGCAAGATTTTAGGGTAATCTGCTTGAAAAACTGCTAAAAATGACGAAATGGAAGTTATAAAAAAATAGAATTTGTGTAAAACATGTCATGGAAAATATTGAGACAAAAGGAGAAACTACTGGTTATCAGCAGTTTCTTCTTTTGTTTCATTTTTTCCCAAGCTTTTTCTACTAGGGACGTCAAAACCAGGTCTTGTTTGGGAAAAGTTTAAGGCTATTTTGCATTTTGAAAAGCCATTCCCTCCCCTTATCTGTAGGTCTGGAAGAACTGTTAGAAACAAGAAGGCACTTTGTTGCTTTCTTAACCAATGGGCATGTTTTTATGAACCCAGGCTATTGTAAATTGTTTTATTGCTTACCCTGTATAATGGTTTACGGATAAGTTTGAAGAAAAATCTAGTCAAAAGATTTCTTATGCATTGTATTTTAAGAATAGTCAATTTTTAGGTGACACTAGAGAAAAACTGATTTTTTTAGATTCAGAAGTTGATAAACATTTTGTATGATACAATTCTTTTCAAATGTGCAATGAGTGGTCATGTTGAAACGTAGAATATGTTCACACTGCACCATTATCTTTATGTTTATATTGTTATATTCTGCAAAGTGGCCTGATCAAGAGGTTCGGAGTAAAGTCAATCCCTGGTAGCAGAAGTTCTTCTTGTTTTCTAATTTGCCCACATATTCGGCACATTTGTACTGGTGTTTTTCCCAGAAAGCAGATTTAAGAGGGAATTGAATAAAAAGGGTTTCGTTTTCTCAGAATTCGACTATGGAAACCTGAGACTCTATTCTGTCAAGGAATGGCGACAAAATGTACCAAAAAAAGTTCCAGAAAAGAAAGAATTAAATGAACCTGTCAGGATCAAAGTGCCTTTACATAAAACAGAATGTGTGGAAATGCCATCCCTGAATTCTTCGGGGACGACAGAAAAAAACATTAGGGGATTATGCTACATGTATCACTACTCTCTAAATTTACAACAAAAATATGTTACATAAAATAAACCAATTTTTTTTAAAAGTGTTTATCAATTTTGTTTCAGAAGAATTTCTGTAACGGTTGTGTCACATGATTCCTTGAAAAACATCTATGAATGAAACTTCCTTTCATGATTATAACTCTGTCAGGCAAAACCAGGCATTGTTTCGGGAAGGGTTAACCCATTACTGCAGGATGTGGTTTTTGATGCCCCAAAAGATAATGGCTTTGGAAAAGATTATGGAAAATGAAGAAATTGCTTGTGACAAGCAATTTCTTCATTTTCCACAATATTTTTACCAAAAAAGTCCAAAATATGCAAAATGGCACTCACCTGAAAATGTAGTCTGCAAGATGTTTCAAATCAGATCAGCCTAAAATTGTGTCATTTGGTAATGTGTTACGAGTAATAGAATGAGGCTTGGGAAAACATTGAGGCAAAAGAAGGAAGTGCTGATAATCAGCACTTTCTTCTTTTGCCTCAATATTTTCTGTGCTGTATTGTTCACAAATCATATGAACAACTAGCAAGAGACATCTGGACTAGATTTCAAAATGGATCACCCTTAAATTTTGTTGTCTAGGAAGGTTAATGGAAGCAACAGTACAAGTAATTTGTTACATGCAATAACGTTCACTGAGTCACTATTCCCCTGTAATGTATTGCATAATCAGACTGCATTCAGATTTGCATTGATCATGTTTAATCACTTGTAAAAAATCAATCTAACTCTGACAAAAGCATCCCTGAACCTTGTTTATTTCTTCCATGTAACATTCCGAGTCAAAACCCATGGAAATGAGACCAAAATAATGTCTGGCTTTGACAATGGAACATTTGAGATGCTGGTTTTGATTCTTTTTAACCTTGAGGAAAAAGAAGAAAATCCTGATAACCAGCATTTTTGTTTTCCTCACATGTGTGTTTTAACATATTCAGTGGAATTTTCAATCAGAAGTTAACATGAATTTTCAGGTCTGCTTTTCTGTTAACCCATTACAGCACAGTGGCACCTTTTGATGCTCTCAGCAGAAAATGCATGGAAAAACATGGAAAATGAAGAAATTGCTTATGACAAGCAATTTCTTCATTTTCCACAATGTTTTCTAACCCAATATAAATTTTCTGAACTTGAAATTGTCGTCTGCAACACTTTTCAAATTTGAACTGTCCGAAATTCTGCCATCTGGTAATGGGTTAAAGGTCCTGTCGTACACAATTAAACTGCCAGAGCATGTTCAAAAAAGATCATTCCTGAAGAATAATTTTGGCTGTGATGTGGACACAGAGTTGTGTATAACTGAACCTTCGGGTGAGTGATTTAGGACCATCATGGTCCTCTTGATTATTACAAAGCAAGGTTGTTTTCTGGTTATTACCAATTACAAGTACAAAATTGCTGCATGATGCAGCATAAGATGAAGCACGGCCTAAATAAATTTGTGCCCCGAATTCTTCCGCATTATGGTTAAATTCCAAGGGATCAAACAATAGTTTTTAGCTCCACTGGCCGACAGGCCAGCGGGCTATTGTCATGGCGGTGTGTCCGTCGTGCGTCCGTGCGTGCGTCCGTCCGTAAACTTTTTCTTAAAAAAAATCTTCTTCTCAGAAACTACCAGATGGATTTCAATCAAACTTCACAAAAATGATTCTTGGGTGACCCTCTCTCAGATTCCTTCAAAGAATTTGGATTTAATCAGAACAACATGAGTTATCTGCCCTTGAATGTCAAAAATAGCTGGTTTTGACTTTAATTTTACTCTAAAATCCACAAATATTGATTAATCAAGACAAAACTAAAAGAGAATGTTGGTGACTATAAGATATTGCCTTGGTATAATTTTCAGCTTGATCTGAATTTTACATCATGAGTTATGTGCCCTTGAAATTGACAAAATTGCCATTTTCGGCTCTATTTTAACTTTGTATTCACTCTAGCTAATACAAATATTGACCGATCTAGACAATACTTGAACAGAATCTTGATGACCATAAGATCTTGCTTTTGTATAATTTTAAGCTTGATGAACTCAACATCATGAGTTATGTGCCCTTGATATTGACAAAATCACATTTTCGGCTCTATTTTGACATTGATTTCACTCTAGCAACTACAAATATTGACCAATCGAGACTAAACTGAATCAGAATGTTGGTGACCATAAGATCTTGCCTTGGATTAATTTTCAGTTTAATCTGAATTTCACATCATGAGTTATGTGCCCTTGAAATTGACAAAAGTGTCATTTTCGACTCTATTTTGACTTTCTTTTCGCTCTAGCAACTACAAATATTGACTAATCAAGACAAAATTTGTACAGAAATTTGTACAGAATGTTGGTGACTATAAGATCTTGCCTTGGTATAATTTTCAGCTTGATCTCAATTTTATATGAGTTATGTGCCCTTGCTATTGACAAAATTGCCATTTTCGGCTTTATTTTCACTTTTATTTTCACTTTTACAACCATTAGTATTAATTAATCAATACAGAACTTTCACAGAAATCTTATAGACCATACGATCTTACTTGTGTGTAATTTTTAGCTTGGTCATGCATGCATTTGGTTGTTTGCGCAGCCTGAACCTTTGAAATTGCATTCAACAAGACAAACAATCAGGCCTGTGGAGCGCTTCCAGGCCGCCAGGACTGTCTAATTTCTTTAATGTCTGTGAACTGGTAGGGTTACAATCATATCTCTATTATCTAGGTGTAAAAATAGTGAGGGCTTGTTTTTGGAGATAATGGCTAACAAAGTTGGTTGGATGAATTGACATGAGAAGCATTTTTTACTTTGAAGTACGTGGGTCATCCAATAAATAGTGAGACTGTTCCTATTGCAGAAATACCTTGACTTATATGCTTTCAAAGTCCCTATATTCTTTCAATATAAGATCTTCCCTTTTTAATGACAGAATAAAATTAGTGGGAGAGTCTTTTAATTTCGGTTGCTAGGCAACCAGAATTAATGTGTCTCATTAGACTGGCCACGTCTACTTCCAGTGCATTAAAATCCTCAAAACGCACATATCGCATAGATTCTTTT
Organism: Fragum sueziense; assembly: GCA_963680895.1. Lineage (NCBI taxonomy): Eukaryota > Metazoa > Mollusca > Bivalvia > Cardiida > Cardiidae > Fragum > Fragum sueziense. The sequence continues at coordinate 8,854,845 of OY804607.1, forward strand.
CACTTAGAACAATTATCAAAGTATGGAGGACATATGTGGAGAATGTTTTGAGGTTGAACTAAAATGTTCCAATTATAGAGCGTCAAAAGTGACGTCACCCTACCTGCCTTTTGACGTCATGCAGAACAAAAATTGCACGTTCGTTCAGCTTTGGTCGCTTCTATTAAAAAACAGATCTCAAGACAGCCATTGAAATATACAATGATACTCTAAATTGATTGCTTTCCCAGATAGGACCAATTTTCAGATGATATGCGCTGGTTTACATAGACCAAAATCGTCATTTTTGGATATTTTTCTTCAATTTTCGCTTCTTTTTACCGACCTGAGATGGGTTGCTTCTGCACACTAATCCTTTTGTCCTTAATCTTTGCAACCCACAATAAACCAGCTGTACATGACAAAGCTTTGTCTAAAATAATCTTTAGTTAAATTTGATATATTTCCGTCTTAGTATTGACGTAAAATAGCGCAGTTTTTACACATGCACATTTTTGTTTACTGCCAAGCCGCACGAGACGCGTCCACGTTACAACAGTTTGTGTCACAGGAAGTGACGTCATAAACGTGACGTAATAACATAACAACATTTGGTGCTATTTTTCTATAGCTAATATGTTTGGCCATGTAAGTGCCAAGTGTCATTGAATTCTGTCGGACAGTTTTTGAGATATGACAACAGTCTCACTTATTATTGGATGACCCTCGTACATGTATAGTTTTACAAATTGACCCTGCTGGTACTCTACTCTACAGTAATGGTAAGAGAGTTTTAGACTATCAACAGTACTACTTTACTTTATCCCCTTTCAACCAGCATCATGTGTCTTCACCAGTCCTAAAAAGCATTAAGTGCTTATTTAAATTGTGAAAGGACAGACCGTTTTACGATAGGTGACCATAGTAGGTTCCACTGAACACTTTAAGCCAAAAAAGGCAATTTTGCCAAATTCAAGAGCAGATAACTCAGAATTTGCATTTTCAATCTGGATAATATTCTAACTCACCCAAGACGTACATGTAAACATTTGTCTTTGGCTTTACATTTGATTGTGCAATATTTGTATGTATTACGCCAAAATTGTCAAAAATGGCATTTTATGACATTCAAGGGTACATAACGCAGCACTTTCTACAAATTTCTACAAAATCAATCTTACACAAGGGTTTATGACCATACACATTTTGACAAAGTTTGGAGAAGATCTAATGATATTTGTGGATTCTAGAGTGTAAACCTGGATATTATAGACGAGCAGAAAACAGACAAACCTGGTCGCAATAGCTTATTTGTAGTACTTTCTTCTGAGGCCAGCTAAATTTTAAGCTAAGTAATCATTTATGCCTTTCTGTGCGAAGGAAATCCAGAAAAAAATGTATTTTGTAATTTATTCCACAATTTGTCATGGGTTTTTAGCTCAACTAAGCACAAAGTGCTCAAGGTGAGCTATTGTGATCACTTTTTTCTGTCGTCCGTATGTCTGTCTGTCCGTCCGTCTGTCAACAATTTGGTGTTTATACTCTAGCATCTACAAATATAAGGCAATCTTGACCAAACCAGGTCAAAATATGTATGACCATTCGCTCTCAGATGAGTTTGATTTTGGGTCAGATCGGACCAGAAAGTCTGGAGTTTTCTGCCCTTGAATGTAAAAAAATAGCTACTTTTGACATTTTGTACACTCTAGAATCTATAAATATTGACCAACCAATACAAAAGCTGGACACAATGTTGGGGACCATAAGATCTCAAATGAGAGTGATTTTTGGTTTGATCGGATCAAAACGTATTGAGTTATCTGCCCTTGAATTTGACAAAATTGTCGGGGTTTTTTTACTGTTTTCGACTTTGTTTACACTATAGCATCTACAATTATTGACCAATCAAAACAAAACTTGGACGCAACGTTAGTGACTATTAGATCTTGTATTTTGGTTTGATCGGACTATAAAGTCTGGAGTTATCTGCTCTCGAATTTGACAAAATTGCTGTTTTTGACATTGTTTACTCTCTAGCATCTACAATTATTGGCCAATCAAGACAAAACTTTGCCACAATGTTAAGGACCATAAGATGTCAGATGGGTTTGATTTTCAGCTTAATCGGTTAAAAAAATCATGATTTATATGCCGTTGAATTTAACAAAATTGCCGTTTCGACTGTTTTTGACTTTGTTTACACTGTAGCATCTACCAATTAAGTGACCAATTAAGATAAAATTTGTACATAATGTTGATGACCATTAGATCCTGCATGACATTGAATTTTAGTGTGATCGGATGAGAAAGTCGTGAGTTATATGCCCTTGAATTTGACAAAATTGTTGTTATCGACTGTTTTTCGACTTTGTTTACTCTCTGGCCTTTACAATTATTGACCAATCAAGACTTACAAATTATGTTGGTGACCATAAGATCTTAGATGACTTTGAATTTCAGTCTGATTGGATGAAAAAGTAGTGAGTTATAATAATACTTGAATTTGACGAAATTGCTGTTTTTGACTTTGTTTTTACTCTAGCAATCACAAATGGTGACCAATCAAGACAAAACTTGGATCTTGGATATAATGGTTGATTACCATAAGATGATGGATGAGTTTGAAATTCAGCAGAATTAGACAAACAGTTGCTGAGTTATCTGCCCTTGAATTTAACAAAATTCTCGTTTTTTACTTTGTTTTCACTCTTCACAACCAGATATATTGACCTAAGTGGATAAAATACAGTTAATGTCCATAAGTTTGTTTTCAGTCTTACAATCACAAATATTCATTGATTCAAACAAAAACTGCGTCTCATATCATATTGGTTCAGGTGAGCGATGTAGGACCATCATGGTCCTCTTGTCGTGTATTAAAGGGCCCATGACTCGTTTTCCCGACCAGCTATCAAAATTCCTAATAACTTTGCGCTGACAAATTATTTTAGTACTGGCCTTAAATATTATTCCAACATGTCGCTTTGATATAGAAACGTGTTGATGTTTTCCCCAGTCGGTTACATCGGAGTCTAACAATCCAGGGGTCTCTAGTTTGAACCCCGGCCAATATCCATTCTGACATTTGACAAAAAGTCATTTGTCTCTCACCAATGGGTGTGAATCATCTATGTGAGAGAGCAGCTGGAGGCTCGGTTTGGATATTGTGGTTGTACTGGTGCGAGAAATACCAGGAACCCACGGTTAGGTGCTCCAGCCGCCGCAATATGACCATAGAAGTTGAAAACGGCGTAAACCCCCAATAAAATCAATTTTCCCCAAAGCTGGGATATGGAAATATACAAAAAATTTAAAGATTGCATAAAATGCTTATTATTTTGAAATTGACCATAAGCAAGCAAATGGACCTCGTGTCGTGTTAACATGGGCTCATATACAAAGCATTTTGTTTTAAAAAAAATTCGCCAATTATTTACATATAGCTAGAAAATTAATGAATAAGAACCTTGGGTAGCGCCGGAATAGAATTACCCACCAACTTTCAATGAACATGTACAATATACACCAAACCAAATGTCCGTTTGATTCAGACTTTTTTGGCAAAAGATGTCCCCTTTATGTATCTATTTATACTACGAATATTATTGGAAAGCTTAGGTCCCAGGACCCCCCTTTAAATGTTTATTTTCACCTTTTCCCACCCACATATTGTGAAGTAAACTGGTTATAGAACCAGTACTAGAACAGTAAGTTCTAAAACTGCATTTAACGTTCAAGAACTGGTTCTTGAACTAATTATTGAATCAGTTCTAGAACTTTTGAGTTTTAGAAATGCCATTTAACGTTCAAGAACTGGTCCTAGAACTAGTTCAAAACTAAGTTGTAGAACATTAAGTGACAGTTCTAGAACTTCAGTTCAGGAACTTGGGTTCAAGAACTGATTCTAGAACTGGTTCTAGAATGTTCTAAAGCTGATGTTTTAGAACATTCTAGAACAGTTCTTGAACTTCTTTTGCAGGGGTATGTCTTTACCCCCTTTTTGTTTGTTACTTCCCGTATAGTGTTAATGAAAATTTGTAAAAGAATTTACGAATATTTTAGACTGGTAGGCCTAGTTGACGTGACTATCGAAATAACTAAATATTCTTCTCTCTCAATCTTATCTAAAAAATTCCTATCACGAACAATACCTGATGTTGACGTTCCTTATAGGAACGGAGTTGACGAAACATTGCGGCAAAAGAAGTAAATGCACAACATCATTATTTCCCTCTTTGCCTCAATATTTACAGTGCTACATTTTACACCAATCCTTTCTTTTTTAATATCCATTTGTCATCTGCAGCACATTTCAAACTGAAGTTTCATTGTTTGTCAAAGGATTAACAAAGACATAGACACAATGTTAAGTTTGAGAAAGAGTTAAAAAATTATCTCTGGAGCTCTGGATTGACCCAGTCACGCTCGGTCACCTGATTGTCCTACATAGCTCACCACTCGCACTGTGCAATCCTTTTTCCAAAAAGCGAACCTTTGTTTACTGCTCTAATTCCAAAACTGTTGCAGACAACAAAATAATTAAAGCTTTAAACCTTCCTATTATTTACATGATATTCCTGATGTGACCAAAGCTACGGTAGACAATATAGATTAAGATTAGTCTAGTCAGCAATGCAATCTGATCCTAGTCTACATATTGGCTGCTTTCTGCTTGATTATATGATGAAATCTTAAGACAAACAATAAGATCAGTAGGGCAAAGATTAAATAAAAAAATAATTGCGTACTATGCATTACAGCACAAACGGGATACATTCTGAACGCCCCTCAAAGCTGTTAATGTGATTAATAGTTGAAAGATAAAACGGAATTTATGTGATAGGCTAGAAATAGAAGGGAGTTTTCATTTTCGAAACACAGAATAAACTCAACAGAAAGATCCTTTAACGAACTTTTGTGATAAACATCCTTTCTTTACTCTTACTTATATAAATATCCTTGCCTCTCAAATGAACATAGCCATTGATTATGGAGATAACAATTCATTGAGAACAGAAAGGATTATATTAGCTTATATCCGACACCACTGACATTCCCAAAATCACCTTATTATGCACGGCCTGAGGGGCCGTGCAATAATCAAAGAGGTAAACATGCCCTGCTAGAAAGTTATCATTGTGAACATTTCAGCATCATTACCTTAAGGTTAAATGTTAATTACAGCCAGTTATTAATCAAATTTTCTACCTAAACGATCTTCCCTAAAGTACAAACTCTCAAAGAAAATTTTAAAAACCACAATAATTATATAAACCCTTTCCCCTGATTGTCTGCTACCTTGACGGAAAGGGCCTTTGGAAACATTAAGAAAAAAGAAGACAACATTTTTTATATAATAAGCATTTTCTCTGTTTTTGTAATGTTTTCCTTGTGAAAACATACAGGTTTGCTACTAAATCTTAATAAAATACATCACATGATTAAATTTGGCTTTTAATATGTAAGGGTTAGGTTCTGAGATATTTGTTGAAATTCTGAATTGTGGGCATAAATATCATCAGGGAAAAAAGTGGTATAAAGTCCCGTTTTTGAGCTGTGATCCCAGGTGAACATGGTACAGAAGTTGAAAAGAAATTAATCCTAGTTTTGACAATGACTCTACGCTATTGAGTCAACGACCAGACAATTCCAAAATTAACCAAATTCTTCACTTCCCAACATGGAGTTACATTAGTTAAGAAATCATCTCTGCAACATTTCCATGTGGGAAACGATTCTAAGCCCGCCAGACAGTTTTCAATAAATTTCAATACTTGTTGATTACTAGGCTCTTTAATCTTTCACAGAGCTGAAGTTGTGTCAATTCCTTTGACTAATTCTGAACTCTTATTCTTGGATAGTATCATTCTCTCCAAAATAATTAAAAATTTGCTCTTTCCCAAACATGGCATGTTTTTGAAATATAATACAGAAAAGGCTTTTGAAAATACAGAGGCAAAGGATGACATTGAAAAAAGATGTTTTAAAAATCTTGCTTCTTACGTAATTTTGTTTTGTTGATTTTTCTCCATCAAAGATGCTGGTGATCAATGTATTGCAATCAATTTCTGTAATGGATGTCAAACAAGGGATAAAACTTTCCTCAATGTCTCAGAGGATAGAGGTTTTGAAAAAAAATTGTTGCAAAAGAAGAAGCTGCTGATAGTCAGCATTTTCTCCTTTTGCCTCAGTATTAACTATGATTTTATATACACAAATTCAAACATTATCAACATCCAATTGATTATCTTGGGCTTTTGTCAAGTTTGAGCAGTCAGAATTTCTGCTGTATGGGAAAGGAAATAATCACAGTGTATAATCACGTGACTCAGAATTTCCGATAATCGTCAATATCTTTTTAATACTTGACCAATTTGAATTCGGTTTAAAGCAGAGAATGTGGGAAAATGCCAGGAATATGCTGGACGTGTTGGTTTTTAGCTCCACTGGCCGAAGGCCAGCGGGGCTTATGTCATGGCCCTGTGTCCGTCGTGCGTCCGTGCGTCCGTGCGTCCGTCCGTGCGTAAACAATTTTCAAACATCTTCTTCTCCAAAACTACTGGACCAACTTCAACCAAACTTCACCCAAATCATCCTTGCATGAATCTCTACCAAATTTCTTCAAAAAAAATAAAATCCGTGCAGAATTTGAATTTTAATTAATTTAAGTTTAAATTTTCGAAAAATCTTTAAAAATTCTTCTTCTCCAAAACTACTGGACCAATTTCAAGCAAACTTCACAGAAATCTTCCTTGCATGAATCTCTACCAAATTCCTTCAAAAGATTAAATTTCGCGCAGTACTTGAATTTTAAATAATTTTATTGATTTAAATTTTCGAAAAATCTTTAAAAATTCTTCTTCTCCAAAACTACTGGACCAATTTCAACCAAACTTCACATGAATCATCCTTGCATGAATCTCTACCAAATTCCTTCAAAAGAATAAAATCTATGCTGAACTTGAATTTTAATTAATTTAATTGAATTGAATTTTCGAAAAATCTTAAAAAATTCTTCTTCTCCAAAACTTCAGAACCAATTTCAACCAAACTTCACAGAAATCTTCTTTGCATGAATCTCTACTAAATTCCTTTAAAAAAATAAAATCCGCGCAGAACTTGAATTTTAAATAATTTAATCGATTTAAATTTTTGAAAAATCTTTAAAAAAAATTCTTCTCCAAAACAACTGGACCAATTTCAACCAAACTTTACAGAAATGTTCCTTGCATTAATCTCTTCATAATTCCTTCAAAAAATAAATTCTATGTAGAATTTGAATTTTAATTTATTTAATTAAATTAAATTTTCGAAAAATCTTAAAAAATTCTTCTTCTCCAAAATTAATGGACCAATTTCAACCAAACTTTACAGAAATGTTCCTTGCATTAATCTCTTCTTAATTCCTTCAAAAAAAATAAATAAATAAATTCTATGTAGAACTTAAATTTTGATGAATTAAATTAAATTTTCGAAAAATCTTTTTTTTCCAAAACTACTGGACCAATTTCTAACCAAACTTCACACAAATCTTCCTTGCATTTATCTCCTCTGAATTCCTTAAAAAAATAATTTCCGTGTAGAACTTGAATTTAAATAAATTTAATTAAATTGAATTTTCAAAAAATTGTTAAACAATCTTCTTCTCCAAAACTACTGGACCAATTTTAACCAAACTTCACAGGAATCTTCCTTGCATGAATCTCTTCCAAATTCCTTCATGATCGGATGAAAAGCTTGGCCGCTGTGGGATAGGCTTTTTTTTGCTATATGAAACAGTGTAATTTTAAGAAAATTTTAAAAACATTTCTGCTCCTTAATCTTTTATTGGATTTCATTCTGGTGTAGCATGAATCTTCTTTGAATAGACCTCTATTGTATTCCTTCAAGAAGTTTGTAGTCTAAATGTCTAAAAGCCAGTGGAGCGATACAGGGCCATCTTGGCCCTCTTGTTTGAAAAATCAACTGATAAAAAAGTTATTGAAGATAAACAAACATTTTGGTTTATCTTCAATAACTTTTTTATCAGTTGATATTTCAAAAATCAACAACGTCCATTTAATGCGTCACGTCTGTCCACATTCTCTGCTTCAAACCCAATTCAAATCAGTCCAGTATTAACAAAATTATTGAAGATTTTCTGAAATTGTTGTATCACGTGATTATCCACCATGTTAATGGAATATTGGATATTATTAATTGTATTGGTGTACATAGATCTCTTGGTCATTTAGTTGATCAGACATGAATTGGATGTCCAACTGATTTACCACAAAAGAGACACCAAATTATAGTGGATAACTTACAATTTCTTGTAATTAGCTCTTTTGAAGAATAATTTATTGCAACACTTATAATGATATGAATTAATCATATTACAAAAAATATGTAGCTGAAGAATTCCCAATTGGTTGATCACAAAAGAACAACAACGAAAATATTCGTTATAATTGAATAATGAAAAGCCATAATCCTATTGTCCTATTAGTCCAAATATCACATCCACAGCTTCTTTAAAGGGACATTTCATTCCATTTTCAATTTTTAGCTCCACTGGCCGAAGGCCAGCGGGGCTTATGTCATGGCCCTGTGTCCGTCGTGCGTCCGTCTGTGCGTCCGTCCGTGCGTGCGTGCGTAAACAATTTTCAAACATCTTCTTCTCCAAAACTACTGGACCAATTTCAACCAAACTTCACACGAATCATCCTTGCATGAATCTCTACCAAATTCCTTCAAAAGAATAAAATCTGTGCAGAACTTGAATTTTAATTAATTTAATTTAATTAATTTTCGAAAAATCTTTAAAAATTCTTCTTCTCCAAAACTACGGAACCAATTTCAACCAAACTTCACAGAAATCTTCCTTGCATGAATCTCTTCTTAATTCCTTCAAAAGAATAAAATCGGTGGAGAACTTGAATTTTAATTAATTTAATTGATTTAAATTTTCGAAAAATCTTTAAAAATTCTTCTTCTCCAAAACTACTGGACAAATTTCAACCAAACTTCACAGAAATCTTCCTTGCATGAATCTCTACCAAATTTCTTCAAAAGAATAAAATCCGCGCGGAACTTGAATTTTAATTAATTTAATTGATTTAAATTTTCGAAAAATCGTTAAAAAAATTTCTTCTCCAAAACTACTGGACCAATTTCAAGCAAACTTCACAGAAATCTTCCTTGTATGAATCTCTTCTTAAGTCCTTCAAAAAAATAAATTCTGTGTATAACTTGAATTTTAATTAATTTAATTTAATTATATTTTCGAAAAATCCTTAAAAATTCTTCTTCTCCAAAACTACTGGACCAATATCAACCAAACTTCACAGAAATCTTCCTTGCATGAATCTCAACCAAATTCCTTCAAAAGATTAAAATCCGCGCAGAACTTGAATTTTAATTAATTTGATTGATTTAAATTTTTGAAAAATCTTTAAAAATTCTTCTTCTCCAAAACTATTGAACCAATTTCAACCAAACTTTACAGAAATGTTCCTTGCATAAATCTCTTCTTAATTCCTTCAAAAAAATAAATTCTGTGTAAAACTTAAATTTTGATTAATTAAATAAGATTAATTTTTTGAAAAATCTTCTTTTCCAAAACTATTGGACCAATTTTAACCAAACTTCACACGAATCTTCCTTGCATGAATCTTCTTTAAATTCCTTAAAAAAAAATAATTTCCGTGTAGAACTTAAATTTTAATAAATTTAATTAAATTGAATTTTCGAATAATTGTTAAACAATCTTCTTCTCCAAACCTACAGGACCAATTTCAACCAAACTTCACAGGAATCTTCCTTGCATGAATCTCTCCAAAATTCCTTCACGATCGGATGAAAAGCTTGGCCGCTTTGGGCTAGGCTTATTTTTCGCTATATGAAACAGTGTAATTTTAACAAAATTTTAAAAACATTTCTGCTCCTTAATTACTTATTGGATTTCATTCTGGTGTAGCATGAATCTTCTTTGGATAGACCTATATTGTATTCCTTGAAGAAGTTTGTAGTCTAAATGTCTAAAAGCCAGTGGAGCGATACAGGGCCATCTTGGCCCTCTTGTTTAAAGCATGTCTTGATGCCAAGATTGGTTATTCTAATGAGTATAAATACTATTAGTTTTTTAGCTCCACTGGCCGAAGGCCAGCGGGGCTTATGTCATGGCCCTGTGTCCGTCGTCCGTCCGTGCGTCCATGCGTGTGTGCGTCCGTGCGTAAACTTTTTCTTTAAACATCTTCTTCTCCAAAACTACTGGACCAATTTCAACCAAACTTCACAGGAATCTTCCTTGTATAAACCTCTTCCAAATTCCTTCAAAAAAATAAATTCCATGCAGAACTTGAATTTTAATTAATTAAATTAAATTAAATTTTCGAAAAATCTATAAAAATCTTCTTCTCCAAAACTATTGGACCAATTTCAACCAAACTACACCTTCCTTACATGAACCTCTTTTAAATTTCTTCAAAAAAATAAATTCCGTGCAGAACTTGAATTTTAATTAAATAAATTAAATTAAATTTTCGAAAAATCTTTAAAAATTCTTCTAATCTCAAAAACTACTGGACTAATTTCAACCAAACTTCACAGAAATCTTCCTTGAATAAATCTCTACCAAATTCCTTCAAAAGAATAAAATCCGCGCAGACCTTGAATTTTAATTAATTTAATTGATTTAAATTTTCAAAAAAAATTTAAAAATTCTTCTTCTCCAAAACGTAACTGGACCAATTTCAACCAAACTTCACACGAATCATCCTTGCATGAATCTCTACCAAATTCCTTCAAAAGAATAAAATCTATACAGAACTTGAATTTTAATTAATTTAATTGAATTAAATTTTCGAAAAATCTTTAAAAATTCTTCTTCTCCAAAACTACTGGACTAATTTCAATCTAACTTCACAGAAATCTTCCTTGTATGAATCTCTACCAAATTCCTTCAAAAGAATAAAATCCGCGCAGAACTTGAATTTTGATTAATTTAATTGATTTAAATTTTCGAAAAATCTTTAAAAAAATTTCTTCTCCAAAACAACACCCTTGGGAAAAATCGCCAGCTTTTACGCAGCTTCTGCGAAGCTTTCAAGCTGCGTAAAAGCTGCGTTTACGCAGCGGTATTGGCACCTGCGCAAAAGCTGCGTATTTTGGGGGCTAGAAAAAACGCAGCTTTTAAAGAAATAAAAACAGAAGCTGCGTAAAAGCTGCGCAAAAGCTGCGTAAACGCAGCTTTCCAGAGCTGCGTAAACGCAGGTGCCAATACCGTCGCGTAAACGCAGCTCTGAAAAGCTGCGTAAACGCAGCTTTTACGCAGCTCTAAGTCAGAGCTGCGTAAACGCAGCTCTGAAAAGCTGCGTAAACGCAGCTTTTACGCAGCTCTAAGTCAGAGCTGCGCAAAAGCTGCGTAAAAGCTGCGCAAACGCAGCTTTTACGCAGCTCTGAAAAAGCTGCGCAAAAGCTGCGTAAACGCAGCTTTCCAGAGCTGCGTAAACGCAGGTGCCAATACCGCCGCGTAAACGCAGCTCTGAAAAGCTGCGTAAACGCAGCTTTTACGCAGCTCAAAGTCAGAGCTGCGCAAAAGCTGCGTAAAAGCTGCGCAAACGCAGCTTTTCAGAGCTGCATAAATGCAGCTTTTCAGAGCTGCGTAAACGCAGCTTTTACGCAGCTCTTAGTCAAAGCTGCGTAAACGCAGCTTTTCAGAGCTGCGTAAACGCAGCTTTTACGCAGCTTTGCACAACGTCTAAAACCTAAATTTAAAAAAATTATGTAGCCTGAAAGTCGTTTGGCCATGAATGATTCAAAATAAGTTAATACAAATTTTAAAGTCGATTAGTCCTTATCCAACAGCGAAATTTTAAAAAAATCAAATTTCAAAGCTGCTTCTAGTTACAATAATGGAATACAAGATTTGTTTTCATCATATCACAGAGGAAAAGGCTAGTTATAAGCAATTATTTCTTTTACTTCAATGGTTTTCGAAGGCATTTAAAAGTTATATAACAGAAAATATCAAAGTATGTAATAAATACAATTTTTTAATAAATAGACTTACAAAACTCAAAAGTACATTAAGCTTGTGACAAATGACCTAATTTATTATCTTAATACATTCTAACAAAATCCAAATATTACCCTTTCAAAAATGGTGAAATTTCAAATTGGTCCAAAGCTAATATTTCTTATATCAACAAACTAGGTTTTCATGAAGAAAAAGGTGAGTATCATAACAGTAAAAATATTGAGGCAAAAAGAGAAAATGCTGATGATCAGCCTATTTTCTTCTTTTGCCTCATCGTTTTCCCAAGCCTTTCTATTAGAGACGAATTGAAAGATGGTACAAAAAAATGACACATACAGAAAACATTTGGGCCAGGATCTGGAAAAATGTCCCTTAACTTACTTTAAGGCTTTTGAGCCCAACATGGTTCCAGATCAGCCTGTCTGTATACATGCAGTCTGATCAGGAACCATGTTGTTCTCTAATAGCTTCATCATAGTGTGTAACAACCACATGAGAGTAACATGATCCAGGTCAAACTGCACCTAGGGACAGCCTGATCTTGAAACATGGTTGTCTGAAATGCTATAAGGGACATTTTTCCAGCTCACGGCTCATTTAAAAGCTGGTCATCATGAATTTAAATATGTTTTAGGCGTTTTCTCCAACTCTTTTAACCTGTGATATGTTTGATCACGATCCTTGTCATTCTAATTTTCAGAATAAGCAAGTATGTAGTTTGATTGTTCTGAGGATTTCTTTTGGATTTTTTATTATAATAAAATTACACAAATCATCTAATATTTCGTCGTTGTAAATGTAAAACCTTGTATCTCATTTTCGGAAAACTCTAAAGGGGAGGGAATAAAGTGTAATAACTTTTCCCAAACTGAAATGTTTTACTTGAAATTTGGAAATATTGTTCATAAATAATGTATCATTGATACTGATCGGTAAAAATATCTCAAAACCTGCAAGAATTGTCTAAATTGGACACACAAGTTTGTACTTTGAAAATCGCTAGAACCGACATACAAGGTTTTGCATTTACACCGACGATTTAAACCCTTTCCCAACAACATTTTTTTTGGTCCAAAGAAGTTTCAGATACTAGAATTTTTGTATTGAAAAGCAATATCAAAGAATGCTATAGCATGGGAAACATTAAGGAAAAAGATGAAAATGATGATAATAATAATAATATACTTCTTTTCTCATAATATTTCTTTGACGAAGTCTTGTGTGGAAAAAGGTTTAATTCTTTCATAAATCAACATCAAATATTCTAAATTAATAATATTAATATTACATCTGACCTTAAAGGCTATAACAAACCATCAGGGAAAGTATTTGGCATGTTCAGTCCGCACCGATTTGACAAGGATTCAGAATACTACTAGATGATAATTCTGAATCTAGCATGTTTTTCATACCTTACTCTATGCTCATTTTTCAATTAAACCAATCATGTGATTGACATTATAATGCTGAGTTTATAGTGTTTCTTTCTTGAATGGTATCTTTTAGCATGACAGCTTTATTTTAATGGATAAATTTAAAGATGAAGCATATTAAACTGTGCTGAACCTCAGAAATAATGCACCACTTCAAAGCACACAAAGAAATATTTCAGGATTTTTCGCAGAATAATTTGAAGTCATTGTATCAAATAATAAGTATTGGTAAACCTTGGAATATATTGTGTTCATGCAAATAATTGTGATCAAAAACATAATGGGAAAAGAAGATATGCTCAATTTGAGCCATTTCTTCTTTTCCCATAATGTTTCTATACAAAATTATAACATATTGATTTAAAAAAATGCATTATTTACCAGTTTTTGACATGAACTACCTCAAGGCTGGGGAGAACACTGAATATGAAAGCATAAAAACACAAATTTCACATTGTTTTTAATCTCCAATCCGCTCCACATGGCCTTAAAACCTCGGAGGGCTGTCCTCATCTTGGTGAAGGCGTTGTCTTTAGTAATGGAGATATGTTCAGCAACGACCCCTGAAACAGTATAAATGCAGTATGTATTAGTAAAGATATTGATCCTAAAACCAAACGCAAGTACCAAATATGTAAGCTGATGAGATGTAACTACTTGAAAAAGTATCTCACTATCTCAAATTTCTCCTTAAGTTGTGCGTTGCAATCAATTGTTCCTGTACTGGAGAAAAGGTACATGTATATCAAACATGATACTTGTTTAATATTGTTTAAAAGAAGTTATGGGATATGCTAACTTGTATAGACAAACAGAAAAAAAGTCACACAATATGCCACTTCATTACAATCTATGGCATAACAAGTATGAATGCTCCCGAAATGGCCAATTTTGCCAATTTTAATTTTTTGGATAGACAGACTGACATGAGTAAAACAATATAACCCCCATTCTTTCGATACAAGGGCATAAAAACGGTTTCAGCAGACATACAAATGGTTAGTAATGTGAAAATTTGAAAAAAAAAATGATAACTAATGAAAAATTGTTTGCAATATCATTTTTCTGATGAGATAAGAATCGGACAAGATGAACTTTGCTTTATATTTGACCAATAAATGTGTAGTAATAGAGGCAACTAGTTCCCATATTTGTGGATGCTAGAGTATTGACAAGTAGTGCCCAGTGGAGCTAAAAAATTTGATACAGAGAACCTACTTTCTGTTGACCGGCATTAGACCTTGGTTACTTTCTTATTTACGTCCATAATTGGCATTGAACACATCCCATTCTACATCAGAACATCAAATTGTCAATCTTTTTATGAATTTCCACCACACATCCTTCATTGCACCTTTAACCTGAAAACAAAACAGTGCAATTAAAAACAGGCAAATGAACCCCCCCCCCCCTCCCAATGCCAGTACCTACTTCGTGTTAGGGACTAGGTTGGAATCCTGGTTCTGACCAGCAACATTCCTCAGTGCCTGTTAAATTTAATACCCAATGCTGGTATAATCTTGGCATGTACAACATCAATAGCCAATAGGTATGGATTAGACTGGCTTTACATGGTGTATGTTTTGTTAAATAGTCTGTGTTGTTAAAACATCTCTTAGCTACAGCTCAAATTAAGCTTTTAAAGTAAGTCCTGGGTAATGCAGTTCCTTTAATTTTAACTTATTCCGTAACGTCCGTAAGTCCAAGCATTTCTAAAGTACTGTTAGATGCAATATCGCCTGTTTCCATAAAAACGGAAATAATTGAGCTCACTCAGAGATTTCATGAAATATTCTAGACAATTTTGGTGAAAATGTTTCTAAATTGTATGAAGAGTAGGCAAAAAGCACAACAAAAGTCAAAAATTCAAAATTTGAGAGCAACGAAAATAACTTCCCGCGAAATATATTTGCACCACACAGATTTTGTTCCATAACTGGTCACATAGCCCATTACCCAGGTCTTAACTTTATTATGAGATTTAGAATTAGACTGACAAATTACTACTGTTTGTCTGAAATTACATCACTGTTTACAAGATACAGTTGTTTCCTGTTGATTAAACTTTGTGCTCTGGAGAACTAAAAACCTGTCTAGCTGTACCCCATCCCGCTTTTCCCAAAAATTAATCCAAACCAACCAGAAAAACAACCGGGATTTTTTGTCGTTTTTCTGGGTGGTTGGGGTAAGTTCTTTGGAAATGTACAAGGATTTCACACATAAGTCATATATCAGAGGAAAGATATCAGTATGGTGGGGTACATGTGTAACGTGTCTTCAGTCGGTAGAGCAATTTTATATGAAAATCAATATGCTCAACAATTAGCGAAAATGTGGTTAGATGGACTGATTTATCCTAGCTCAAATAATCAACAATAAATCTGATCAACTTCATTAAAAGTCAAGCAATTCACCATTCAACAGTATATATAGACGATCTTCCTCTGCTGATCCTGAGCAAACTTGCTCAGCTACACTAATTGGATTTCTGAACTTACTGTGTCGATCACCGAGTGTATGAGAATGTTGTTAATCTTGAAAGGGATATTAAAAGTGTCATTAAGTTTTGGGCTGATCAAAGTTAAACTTGTCATCCTAAAATACAGAAGTATTGCCATAAGTTGCCCATCCATCTCCATCATCAGCTTGGTGCCCGCTGTCATTGATGTTTCGGCCCTTATCCAAGTACATCTCGTAGCGGGTGGGCCCACCAGTAAATGGTGTGGAGATGGATTGATTCCAGTTATTCTCTAAGAGTAAGTTAGCTAATCGAATACAGTCTTGAACATTGTCTCAAAGCCATTTTGGGATAGTCTGGTTACCTTAAGCCAGACTTTTACCGGTCAGAGCCTGTACCTTGTATCAGACCAGATATGTCCTGACCAACACACAGGACGACACTAGTCTCGAACTGACACTGTACAATTCAGTATGTGATGAGGCAGTCTGATCCATCTTGTCTACCGTAGTTCAACCTCTTACATCAGCCTTACAGGCGATCTCTAAGCTCAACTGCTATAACATGGCACAGTCGTTTCTATCGTACTACCAAAAGCCTCAAAGCCTTTGAAAACGTATGGCCAAACTAATTGATCAACAACAGCCTATCTCCCATCGGAGATAGCTCATCAATAGTTTCGACCAACCCTATCTCTCATTATCAGAGATAGTCCTATCTCCCATACGAGATAGCTCACCAATAGTGCCCAAAATCACTTAGCTTTATATCATGGTATATGCTGGTTTCCATTTTGTCACTATTCAGGGCGATCAGAGAACTTACTAAGATGGATACAAATATTCACTGTTCGGTCCTCTGTCCCCTCTACTAGGATGACAAAGCTAACCCAACAATACCAATTTTATTCGGCCGTATAATTTTCACTATTGAAAACGACCTGTTCTTCTCACGTCGAAAAAACAGAATGATTGCAACAGAGAAATTCTGCGCCTTTTATACTTTTTGGATTGAGTCCGGCTTCACTCATGGTTCCCGGTTTTTATCAGGTGCTTGTAGACTGGAATTCTATAGACTAGATACTTAAGTGAAACCCTAGGTTCGTCACACATGCACAAAACTGTTTGAAATTTGATGCATAAATAAGAAAGTTATTCCACAATTTCTTACCTGAAGGGGAGGGGGCAAATTTGTCTGTATTTGGTATCCATCCCATGATGCACAATCTCCACTGTGATTATACTCTTTAATTTACCCATTACCACACAGTCACGCCTTTGGCAAGTTCAAGGCTTTGGAAAACATTGTGGAAAATGAATAAATTTCTTGTAAGAAGCAATTTCTTCATTTACCAGACTGTTTTCTACACAAAAACATCCAAAAATTTTAGATTTCAATCACTACAAATTGTCGTCTGCAGCATCTTTGAATTTGGATCACCCTAAAATTTTGTCATTTGGTAATGAGTTAACCACAGATTTACTATAGATACATAAAACTTACCATTATTCAATCAGTGCTGAGTTTTACTACATTACCAGCTTGCTTTATTACTAAGCACCATAAAAGGATTTTTTGTCAGTGGGGTGGTGAATGGGTACTGTAAAATAGCCTGAAATAAATAAACAAAAACTTTTCTCTCCTATAAAATTTTGAGAATTCCAAAACAATATATAGATCTATTATTTATTGTTTGTTTTGATGGTACCATATTGTTATTGATCTTATTACTATTTATCACAAGTTCTTTCATTTTCATGTCACATACATGTTCTATAATTAGATAAATTAACTCTTTCTCCAAAGGCAAAATTTAAGAATTGATCCAAATTGGAAGATCAGTGCTACCTGATGTACACAACAAATTTAATAAATTTTTATTCATACTAAGAGACATTTAAAGTTAAAAATGTGTTGGGTTTCTTTTGAGCTTAAAGTAAATAATGAAGATAAATGATAATGTGATAATACAATTCTCTCCTTTCCTCTCAATGTTTCCCAAAACTATCTCTCAGGGAGTGACATTTTTGTTTGGGAAAGGGTTAAACTATTGAGGCCCAAATCATGAAATAATGTTACTAAAAACTTATAATTATACATAGATCTTTTATCAACTTATAATTTGAATAAAATTAACTTTCCATTTAAAAACACTACATTTTGCTGTGGTTAGCTGTTAACATGCCAGTAAATAGAGTAAGTGGCAGCCATTTTGAGCAGTAGTGAACTAAAATGGACATTTTTTTTATCTACAAATTCTCAAAATATGATGGTGAATATTAGTATTTCAAAAGAGTTAACACAGTATATGCAATCAGGAATTATATCTCCTTATAATTTTGTAGTACTTAATGAACAAAAAAAAGATATAACTTACTTTTTTCTCATTTGCCATCAAAATCATGGGTTCAAAGAAGAAGAAAAATGGGGGGAATGGCATACTGTGAAATGATTGGCTAATAAATTGTTTATCTTTTTATAACCAATCATGGCTCATCTTGAGGAGCACCTGCCAATATTACCCTTTCCCAAACAAGACCTGTTTTTTTTTACATTTTTAGTAGAAACAGTTCAGAGAAAAAAGTAAAAAAAATGTACATCATATTTTTTATGCTGTAATTCAATATCTTTGCTATTTTTACTAAAAAAAAATGTTGTCTTCAACATCTTATAAATATTGGAGCAACCTTAAAGTTTGCTTTTTGGGAAAGAGTAAACAACCTTTTTGGGAAAGAGTAAACAACAGTGTACCCAATTCATGGAAAAAGGAAAAAGGAAAAATTGGAAATCATAACTGTAATTTCATTCTTCATTCATTTTTTTCTCTCTCAGGAAAATTCTCCAAACAACATAAATTAATTTTGATTAATTTCCATAACAACTAATTTCATCTAGAATCTATCTCAATTATAATATTAAAAAGTCACAAATAATATGCATGGCTTATTGCACTTAAACATAACAGCCTTAAATTGTTTGGTCAACTTGTTATCATTGTACCAGCAATATATAGAAATCAATATTATATGATGCATAATTGTCCTAAATGAAATTAATATAATGGTAAAGATATGGTATTTTAGCAGTCACAGATTTGCAACAAGTTTGCAACAATGACTGAAGTATACAGTTTTAACCCTTACCCCAGAAAGTCTTAAATAGTTTTAATACTTCACATCATAGTGCTTTTGATACCATTGACAAGAAATGCTAAAACAGACAGACCAAGGGACTCCAAAACAATAAGCTGAGTTTGCAAAGGGTAATGAAATGGACCTTTTAATTTATGTATTTTTACTTGTTGATAAAAAATGGATTTAGAAGTAATTTGTCAAACTCTGTGAAATAGTTTGTTTGCAGATGTTGAGTAAAGGGTACTTGGATAATACCAGACTATTAATTAACACTTTCCCAAAAAATGCAGATGAATGATTTCAAGAGAATAGATTTTTTTTTTGTCTTTCTGAGTGTAAAGTATTGTGGAATATGAAGAAATTGCAAGCATTACTAATTTTGTTTTTTTTCCTTTTTCTTTTCATTAGAAACTTATATAACTTTTGTGCATATTAAGACAAGTCTTAATAAGGGCACACATAAAGGGTTTTTTATGGGGGTGTTAAAATCTAAGTATCAGTCATAGAATTTGACATTTCTATGCAATTTTCTCTTTTCTTATAAATGTTTCTATTAAAAAAAATTACAAAATTATTTTAAACCCTTTTATAATTTTTTTTAACATCCTTAACCCTTTCCCAAACAAGACTTGATTTTGATGTCCCTGATAGAAAAAGCTTGGGAAAACATTGAGGCAAAACAAGAAACTGCTGATAACCATCAGTTTCTCCTTTTGTCTCAATATTTTATGTGCTATATTTTACACAATTCCTATCTTTAATAACAGCCATTTTGTCATTGGTGGCAGTTTTTGAAGTGGATCACCCTAAAATTTTGTTGTTTGGGAAAGAGTTTATAGAAAGGGTTTTGAAAAATTGAGACAAAAGAAAAAATTGCTGACAATTAGCATTTTCTCCATTTGCTTCAATATTTTTGTGTTGTATTGGACACAAATTCTTTTCTTAGTATTTTTTTTTTATTTATAACTTTGATAAAAGGTATATTTTTTGCTGTTTGGGTAAGCATAAATGGACAGTTTCGACACCAGGAAATGAATTATTGAATAAATTAATGTAGAAAAGTGAACATAGGAAATTTTTGTAAAGTGCCATGAACTTTTTCAACATATCTGATCTACACTGACATGATACAAGTTACAGAAAATCATTTTCTACCACTGAATATTCCCCTGAAATGTCACATGGATCTCTAATGATGGAGTAACCTTAATTTATATAACATGGACACATTTTTTTCATTTATTGGACCTAATTAACTGTTATTTTAACAATTTGCCTCTCTTGTAAGCCCTTTCCCAAAGTACAAAATGTTGACTCAGAAAGATATGCAGTTCACAAATTAGACAATTTAGAGAACAAAGTATGTTTGTTGTTGGCAGGAAAATATTGAGGCATTATAGGGTAATAAGCATGTTCTTTTTTTTCTTCAATGTTTTATTGAGTCTTTTTTTTCTCTAATTGGTACATCAATGTTTGTGAATGGGTTATGTATAGTGACATTCAATCTCAAAATCAACCAAATGGGCACAAACCTTTGAGGGAAAAGTAAAAGATTTTTTTTTTTCATAAATACGCAGCTATGGATAGCTGCGTAAAAGCTGCGTCTTTCTAATTTAAGGGGAAGAAAAATCAGCACAAGAAAGACGCAGCTTTTGCGCAGCTTCTTGAGCTGCGTCTTTAGATCTCAGACAAAATTATAAAAATACGCAGCTTCAAAACAAAATACGCAGCTTTTACGCAGCTTCATAACAAAATACGCAGCTTTTACGCAGCTTCATAACAAAATACGCAGCTTTTACGCAGCTTCACAACAAAATACGCAGCTTTGAAGTAAAAAACGCAGCTTTTAGAGAAAAACGCAGCTTTTACGCAGCTCTTTTTAAAAAACGCAGCTTTTGGGATCAGAAACTAAAAAAACGCAGAAAAGCTGCGTAAAAGCCGGCTTTTACGCAGCTTTCTGGAAAAGCTGCGTTTCATTTTCCCAAGGGACGTGCAGGACCAATTTCAACCAAACTCTACAGAAATGTTCCTTGCATTAATCTCCTCTTAGTTCCTTCAAAAAAATAAATTCTATTTAGAACTTAAATTTTAATTAATTTAATTAAATTAAATTTTTGAAAAATCTTTAAAAATTCTTGTTCTCCAAAATTACTGGACCAATTTCAACCAAACTTTACAGAAATGTTCCTTGCATTAATCTCTTCTTAATATCTTCAAAAAAAAAATTCTATGTAGAACTTAAATTTTGATTATTGAAATTAAATTAAATTTTCGAAAAATCTTCTTTTCCAAAACTACTGGACCAATTTTAACCAAACTTCACATGAATCTTCCTTGCATTTATCTCCTCTAAATTCCTTAAAAAAATTATTTCCGTGTAGAACTTAAATTTTAATAAATTTAATTAAATTGAATTTTCGAAAAATTATTAAACAATCTTCTTCTCCAAAAACTACAGGACCAATTTCAACGAAACTTCACAGGAATCTTCCTTGCATGAATCTCTTCAAAATTCCTTCACGTTCGGATGAAAAGCTTGGTGGACTAGGCTTTTTTTTTTTGCTATATGAAACAGTGTAATTTTAAGATTTTTTTTTAAAAACATTTCTGCTCCTTAATCACTTAATGGATTTCATTCTGGTGTAGCATGAATCTTCTTTGAATATACCTCTATTGTATTCCTTGAAGAAATTTGTAGTCTAAATGTCTAAAAGCCAGTGGAGCGATACAGGGCCATCTTGGCCCTCTTGTTTAAGTTGTTGCCAATAAGCGAGAAACAGGCATTTAAAGTTGAGACATAATCGATAAATTGCATATAAATTCGAACTGTTGTCCACAACAATTTGTTCAATTTTAACACAAAAATATAAATTTCTCGTAAACGGCGCAATATTTTGGCTTGAAATTTTCAGAATGTTCATAAGGAAATATGCTCTTTCAGATAAAAATAAGAGTAAAATTTATGACAAAAAATTCTGAAATGTCACTTTAAACTTTAGTTAAGACATTTTGGCAGACAAAATTATTATATTCAATTACTCTTTCCATGTGCCTGAACTTTTGACCAAATTTCAAAGTTGTTCCAGACAAAAAAATAAGTTACTAAAATCAGAATAATGAAAATGATCATTATAAGCATGGGAAGCATTGACGGAAAGGAAGAAAATGCTGTTCATCAGCATTTTCTTCTTTTCCCTCAATCCTTTCCAAACCGTTTTCTATTGGAGATGGCAAAACCAGGGTTTCTCTAGGAAAGGTCTAAATGATAGAAACAAGCTGTTTGTCTCCTATTTCACAAGTTGAATCATTTATAATTGCAGAATTGTGAGACCACCCTGCAGTAGGTTTATCACTGTCAGGTGAAATATTTTGTTTTGTTTCTGTTACAACATACAAAGTATTTTAGTGCTATAATCTGTTATCAAAACTTAGAACATTAATACAGATGATAAGAAAATAGAAAAGATAAAAGAGAAAAACATGAAAGATAAACAGAAGAAGCTGGTGACCAGCCTTTTGCCATTTTGATGCATGCCCCACCAATCCCCCCCCCCCCCCATCCTGGAGCCGGAGGCTCGCATTGGATATTGTGGTAGTACTGGTTAGAGAAAAAACAGGAATTTATCATACTGGCTAGGTTTTCGAGCCGCCGCGATATGACCATATCAGTTGAAAGAGGCGTTTTACCCCAATCAATTCAATCTATTCGACCCACAAAGGAGGGGGGGGGGGGGGGGGGTCATATTTTCAACTTTATTCATGGAACCCTCACACTAGGTTCACAAATTCTGTCATCGTCTCTGAAAAAAAAGGAAAAAACATGACTAAGCATAATGATATCTTGTTGTATTTTCTTAAAGGGCGACGGTAACAGATGGTCTAATTGCAAAAAATGAAATTTTTTGAAAAAATATGCAAAACTTTTGTGTTGACCACCTCGGGATGGTTAATAATATGCGATTCAGACAGAGAATGAGCTGAAATTGCAAGACAGATAGCTGAATTTAGGGAGAATCCAAACCTAAATTCAACCCCGTCTCAGATGAGGTTAGAATTATTTTTAAATTGTTGCGCATGCGCATACAGCACGGACCATGATTCAAACGAGATTCATACTTGAATTTCAATATGACGTCATCATGTATGTTGTGACGTCATTTAAGAAAGTCGCATGTCCTACTATTTTGACCTACTTTCGACATCGCTTCATGAATTTGGTATCAAATTGCGAAAAAATGAGTCGTTGCTTCAATAGTTTGTCTTAATCATTTAATCAGGTCATATAAAGCTTAAAAAGTGTACATTTCGTTTGTATTTGATAATTTTTGGGTCCAAATCTGGGAAATAGTAGCTTTAAGTCAGTGAATTTGGAACAATCTACATTTTGTATCATCTTGTGAAGGGATAATGAATTATTATGTCTGTGAGAGAAATGCACCATGAAAATGTATTATAGCTGCAGCTGTTACTATATATATATAAGTCAAATGCATTTCAAGGACTTTGAATGTAAGAAATTATTGTTGTGAAAATATTTTAAGATTCGCTCTCTTCTGATGCTTGACTTGACGCTTTCCCAAGCAATCCATTTGAAATTTTTAGTGCAGAGAAAGAAGAAAATATTGTGCTATCCTGTCTTCAATGATATTCCTGATATTCACTTTGTCAACTTTTATGACTATAAACCTTAATTTTTTTGAGAAAGGACTAAGCTGTTACACACTTAAGCTGTTACACTGATCCACACTGAAAGGAGTTTTCGATGATGAAATAATTATGTAATTAATTACAAAATTGAAAAAAAAATGAGAGAAAGGTGGTTATGAGTTGACCAATTATTGTTTGGAAAAGAACGAATCACAGACCAGACAATTTCGAGACAAAATTATAAAAGTTTGGCTGAAGAAACCCTAGAAAACAATAAAGCTACTTATATAAACTGGAGAGATAAATTCTGATATAAAATATGATAAATGGAATAAATTTCAGACAATTTGTAACAATCTACCATCTAAGTATAATACATGATAGAAGGTTTTCAGAAGGTCATCTGTGGACATATCTTCAACAGCAATAAGAAATAAAAACCCAACAATTCACCACAACTTTATTTAGAGAGAAACAAGTTGTCAACAGAGACCAAGACCTTGTTTGTCGTTCTCGGCAAGTTTTTGCTTTGGTGTTCTGTTGTTGGGATTTTTATGTCTTTGAAGATGGTCTTATATTGGTATCCTCCTGCATCCATATGTATGTATGTAACAGAATGTCCTCATCTTGTTACACTTGCACAGAATGTTTTTTGTCACCTGACTGCATGCACTCATTGTCTGCCTCTTGCATCACAGGAAAAAGGTATTTGATGAAAAAATATATTATAATTGAGATTGTTGAACCTTGTCAAAATTCTAAAAAAAGAACATAATTATACAGAAATATAAGCAAGTATAATTTGTCCAACTACTTAAATGCTACCTACTTCAACTTTGGTTTCTGCAAACTTCAAAAAACACAAATTATCCCTACATTACAATGTACTAGTTATACCCCTACCCTGTCTGAGATAAGACTGATTTCTCTGTAAATCCTGTCTGACACACAGTTTGTGTAATCTGTCTGACCACAAACACCGCAAATCTTGTCTTCCACAAACCACAATCAACTTAACATTTTCACAAAATGGCAATTTTAAGAAGGTCCCATTTGAAAGTTCATACAGACAACAAATTTGATGTTGAAATAATAAGGATTTGTGGACAGGACAGCACAAAACTTATTGAGACAAAAGGAGAAAATGCTGATAATCAGAATTTTCTTCTTTTATCTCAATGTTTCCCATTCTTTTCTATTTTTGACATCAAAATCAGGTCTGGTTTCGGAATTATGGGTTGTCTGCTACCAATAGCATGTCCTTCTATCTTGCTATCATTTAGTCATATCTATGCATATTTTGATACTAAATTCCCACAAGATTTTTGAAAAGCATAATAGTTGACATGCTGTGTGCACTCTTGCTAGGATTATGATATTTGAAGCTTACAGTAGTCCTTTTCCGTTCTGCCTCCTTGAAAATATGCCAGTTCTTGTGCAAAATGTGTAGGCCAATGAAAAGTTCATGATAAAAAAATCTCAGCTGCTGGAAATCAATCTCAGAATCTCTTAATTATAAAGCCAATGCTCTCTCTACCTGTGGACCACAGACACTATAACTTTCGGGTTATGCATGCAGTCCATGATAAAGCTCAGCATAAGTTATGAGGCTTGAACTTAGAACCTCTGATGAAGATGATGCTCTACCTCTCAACCATGGACAGTTGAACGAGATGTTAAACCCCAATACATCAACCATGGACACAACAACTTTAGTTTCAGCTTATCTATTTCACATCGATTGGGTTGAAAGCTAAAAGCTCATTTAATTCCCTCTCGATTCTGCTTCCTGGAAACACACCAATGCTTGCGCTGAATATAATGGGCCACTGAGAAACAAAGAACAATCTCCTTTACTGGGGATCAAACTTGGGATCTCTTGATCTTAGGGCAGACACTCTAACCACAGAGAGTCACAGCATACCTTGAGGGTTGTGCATAGAGCTGCCCTATCCCAAAATACAAAGAAGGGAAGAAAGCTGAGTGAAATATGAGCACTTGACGTAACCGAGTTAGATAATAGAATGAAATACAGTGTTTGGGCCTGTAACTCAGTTACGTAATGGATCCTGCTTTCACAAACCTGAATTATTAATTAGCAGGCTTTTTAAGGGAAAAGGTTTTTGGTGTTTAGGCCCTTTCCCAAATAAGACCAGCTTTTCGGGTACGGAGAAAGATATACACTGAAAACATTGAGAGAGAAGAAGAAAATGCTGATCTTTGATCAGCATTTTCTTCTTTTCTCTCAATGTTTTCTGTGCTGATATGCTGATATTTTTGTGTTGATATTGTTCTTTAGATTGCAGCAACTTTCAGATTGGAGCAGTCCAAAATTTTCTCTTCTTTGAAAGGGTTAATGCCAAGAGGTTTTTGGTGTTTAACCTGTCACTATCAGTATTATGGATTGTGGAAGAATGTTAATTTATAAACCAGTCTCATCTTGCATTGCTGCACTCCAATGTTTTATGCACTGCAAAGTCTGCCTACTGGCTATGTAGACTTATAGCCTCTTGCTGTCACATGTAGACATGTAGAAGACAGCATATCATGATGAACATTAATGGACCAAAAGCAATTCGACCATCATGCTTTTGGACAAATAATGTTCAGACAATCTGCTTTTGTCTCTACGACATGAAAGTTTTAACAGAATACACCTCTCCGTCACGGATTGGATGGGGGCATTTCAGCTTTTGTCATAAAAATACAGAAATCATTGAAAAGATTTCAAAGGTATATTTCTTGGGTAACCATCCGATTTATTGAGGGCATTTGATACATTGAAAAACATGGCTTTAATACCATAAATCATGAAATCTTTAACAATTTCTTTGTCCAAGAGTTGGAGCTTCTCATGACCTATGACATGACCTTTCTAGTTTTCTGAAGGTCAAGTTTGTCAAAGTCAAGATCTTATATCAAAGTCTACAATATCATAAACGTTTCGCAAACAAGATTTTAACCTTGTTCTTCTTTATTCACTGGATGTATAGATGGTCCGTTTTCAGATGATAGACTAAGCATTGTCCCATAGCGGGATTAACTTGCATGTAAATTAATAATCCTGGTTTATGAGCGATATTTCCATCAATAACATGCTTTTTTAATTAGATACAAAAAGTCTGCCACCCAGTCACATTATTTTTATCGAGACTCGTTAATCGCATTACGCAGTTCTATGATATAACGCAATAAAATGGGTTAGCGTAAGACTAATATATATACAGACAGTTTTCATATGCATTTACAATAGTTTTGCCCTATCCTCAATGAATACCGTTACATTAGACTTGTATATTGATCAGTGACAAACAATTCAATGGGTTGTGCCAGACAAGAGCTTTTCAATGAGCTCTGCCAGGGCTGATATTCTGTATAATCCTTTTACACTCAGACAACTTGGCATAATAATATTATGGCAAAAATTGTAGTTTTTGTGACTGTCTGGTCACTGCATTAACCCATTCCCAAACAACTGGTTTTGACGTCCAGATTAGAATTAGATTATGAAAACATTGAGACAAAAGAAAGTGCTGATAATCAGCGCTTTCTCCTTTTGCCTCAATATTTTCTGAGATATTTTGAGCACAAATCTTCTGTCCGTCAACATTTAATTTGGAGTCTGCAGCAGCTTTTGGATTGGACCACCCTAAAATTTTGTAGTTTGGAAAAGGGTTAAACAAATCTATTGTTCCTACACAAAAAATATAGGCCTGGATCTGGAAAGAGGGTCTTCATTAGCCATATGAAATTGAGACTCCTATCATGTTTTCAGATCAGGCTTTGCCTATGTGCTGTCTAGCTAGGATACATTCTCATTGCTGCCATGTAGCCATCTTAAATTGAAGGAATTATCATCCTTGAAGTTGCAGGGATTTTATGCTGGTCACAAATCACCGGATCTGATTGCATGTTATTTGTGCAACCTTTGTCAGTAACGGTTGCACTATTCAGACTGACTGATCAATATTTGATAATTCTCCATTGATCTCTGGCTGATTGACTCACAATGTCTGGACTGTTGCAGAAAAATAAAACCTTTAACCTGTTACTAGACAAGAACATTTTAGGGTGGTCCAAGTTCAAAGATGCTGCAGGCAACAAGTGATCAAGCGATCTCATTTGGTTTGAAGCAGTGAAGGGGGAGTTTGTTTGATGAGAATATTTAAAAAATCTGCTGATAAAAAAGTTATTGATGTCCAATTAAAAACAAACTTACTCTGTTGTCTAGAACAGTGAGTTTTTTATCTGCTGGTTTTCAAAAGATATCTCAAATCCAGTAAATTCTCGACATCTATTCACACTCTCTGCTTCAAACCATTTTTAAATTGGTCATATATTAACAGAATTTTTTTAATACTTTCTGCAATTGTTGTGTCATGTGATTTCTGGTCGTGATTTAAAGAAACAGAACTATCACAGATCGATTTATTCACCAAGACCTGAGACTCGTATTATCAATGATCTTGCAATCTAGTTGGATGCAAAATTATTTAATCCATTACCAGACGGCAAAATTTTGGACTGTTCCAATTTGAAAGATATTGCAGACGACAATTTCACTTTTATGAAAATTTAAAAACATTCCTATTTTGGATTGGAAAACATAGTGGAAAATGAAAAAAAAATGTTTAGTGAATCTGTCATACATTACTTGATGATACAGGTCCCTGGTTTTGGCATCCCTGATTATAGGACAAACTTGGGAAAACATTGAAGCAAAAAACAAAAAAAAGAAAATGCTGATAATTAGATAAATAAAGTATTGTATGTGGAAGGGTAAAGTCTGAATGATTTCATAGCATGACATTAAAATCAAATCTTCATCCATTAAATTTAAAACATTGATTTATTAGGCAATTACATTCACATGTTATTTGAAATATTAGAGTTGAAATGTTTTCTCAATGTAATTCTTTTTAGCCAATGAAACTTTCTTGTTAGAAGCTTGAAAAACACAATTTATGCTCTTCCCTATTAACCCTTTCCCAAACGACAAAATTTTCGGGTGATCCACTTCAAAAACTGCCACAAATGACGAAATGGATGTTATTAAAGATATGATTTGTGTTAAATATAACAAAGAAAATATTGAGACTAAAGGAGAAACTGCTGGTTATCAGCAGTTTCTTCTTTTGTATCAATGTTTTCCCAAGCCTTTTCTATTAGGGACGTCAAAACCAGGCCTTGTTTGGGAAAGGGTTAAACCCTTGGTTTGCTGAACCAATTTGTCTTCCTATAATATCTTGTTTGAAAACGGGCCAAACCTTTCCCAAATGTCAAAAATTTAGACTGTTTCATTTTAAAGAGCAGTTGTAGAAGACAAAACGAATTTCAATGTAAATAGATGTGTGACTACGATAGAATGCACAAAATATTTAGGCGAAGGAAGAAAATGCTGATTATCAGCATTTTCTTTGTTTGTCTAAATATTTTCCCAAACATTTTCTAATAGGGATGCTAAAACCAGATCGTGTTAGGGAAGTGGAATGGTTAAAGGTTAGAGAAAGTCTGGTGGTTCGGACTATTTCCAGGAAGGCCATTTTTACGACACATAAGAGGCTTGTTGTAGTCATGCGATATACATATAAAATATCACAAAAACAGTTTTTATTGCGGAACCATTGGACTAAGTTATTAGGTCATAAGTGCCCATAATGCTTTCCCAAATATCAAAATTGAAGATGGTCCATTTTGAATGGCGTTACAGTTAATAAAAAAAATGTTACGAAACCTGGACAACATTGTATGTAATGATGAAGAAATGTTGAGAAAAAAGAAGAAAATGCTGGTTATCAGCATATTCTTTTCTTGCTCTCTAAATATTTTGGACAACCGTCTGAAAGGAATGTTAAGACCAGAAATTGTTTGGGAAAGGATGAGACAGACCAATAAAATGTGCTTGTTTCTCATTCCATTTGTTATGTTTGATCCATAACACTAAATGGGACAGCTGCAGGTTTGGAAACTTTCAAGGCTTTGGCTACTCCTGCGAAGAAAGTACTAGAACGCATTTCTAGTTCTTAAACTGTTCTAGGACATCAAATGACACTTTTAGAACTGTTCTAGAACAGTTCTAGATGAACCATTAATGTTCTTGAACTTAGATGAATGGAAATGTCGGAAATTGCTGATTTAACACAGCCAAACAAGCCACAAATATATAACATATGGTAATAGGATAAACTATATTCATCTGTATTTCCAGATTGAGATAGACTGGGAGAAGATAGAAGCCAAGATAGAGATGGAGTATCAGAAAGAGAGGGAGCGTCCAGAACGACCCGTCTCCACGACAACACAGGGGTCAGCAGGGGCCGGACGGGGCATGGGCGCCAGCAGACAATCTCTCAAAACATAGGAATGGAGAAAATAACTAGAGTGTGAATGCAATGGTATTGTTGCATAAAGGAGCTTTAACTTTTC
Organism: Fragum sueziense; assembly: GCA_963680895.1. Taxonomy (NCBI): domain Eukaryota; kingdom Metazoa; phylum Mollusca; class Bivalvia; order Cardiida; family Cardiidae; genus Fragum; species Fragum sueziense. Next base: position 8,884,941 of record OY804607.1, read on the forward strand.
CATAAACAATAGTCAATTTCCAAAAATTTGCTTGGAAAACATTTAGAGAAAAGAAGAAATTGCTGACAATTTATCGCTTGGATAGGTCTTAACCCTTTCCCAAACAAGACCTGGTTTTGACGTCCCTAAGAGAATAGGCTTGGGAAAACATTGAGGCAAAAGAAGAAAGTGCTGATAATCAGCACTTTCTCCTTTTGCCTCAATATTTTCTTGGCTAAATTGTCCACAAATTTCGTCTTTATTATTGTTCATTTTGTCACCTTCAGCAGCTTTCGATTTGGATCAGTCTTAAATTTTGCCGTTTGGGAAAGGGTTAAATTCTGTTGTTGTAGAAAATAGAAGGTACATTACATTGGCTTGGTTGCATAAAGAAGATATACAATGTATTAACTTTTTCCCAAATGAAAGAATTTTCATGATGGTCCAGCATGTGTGATGATACATTGCAAAACCAGAAAATTTGATCTTTATTACCTATGTGACCCGTCACGCTAAAAGGGACCTTATCCGAACTCCAAAAATCCAAATTTTGACAAACTTGTCATACTCGGCACAGGTCAACCAGATCCCGTATGCGAAAAATGAGACACAGTAAGATAGGCAAGACATCTCAGATTTAGAAAATTACATAAAAGTGAAAAGTGTCGGCCCTAGTCTGGCTGCGCGGACTGCGCAGACTGACTAGGGTCGATATTTTTCACACATCCGATAAGGTCCCTTTTAGCGTGATGGATCACATATACATACCGAGCTCAACAAAAAAATGCTTTTTGTACCATAGATGCAATTCTACACAAAGCCCCCATCACTTTTCATTTTGTATTCGCATCTGGGGGCATCTGCATAGAATTTTAATTTCCCAAAAATGCAAGAAAAGAAAGATTATAACAAACATAAATGAGTTGGGACATAGAAAAAAGGTCCTATGGCATTTAGACTACCCAGGGTCTAGATCAGTTGGTACCTAATAACAGTCTGATCAGGAGCGAAACTCCTTTCTGGCAGTTAATTCAGATTATGCAGAAACTATTAGAGAACAACATGTATATTGGTCATTCGCACAGTCTGATCTGGATCCATAATGGGTCTCAAATGTCAAAGAGGCCTTTTTTCCCAGATCTTGTTTCAAATACGACTTGTATTTTGTCACTTTTCAAGAAAAATTTCGTTACTGCAGCTTAAAACAAGGTGCAGTTACAATGTTTTTGTTGAAAAGCATCAATTTATCACATTACGCCACCTGACTAGATTTGTTATGTAATTTGCATGATAAAAAACAACATTCCGTCCATAATATACATCATGTGCTTTAATCATGTTAATGAGGGTCTGTATTTAACACTTCCCAAACGACAAAATTTTAAGGTGATCCACTTCACAAATTGTAAAAAATGACAAAATATACGTTATTAAAGATAGGATTTGTGTAAAATATGGCACAGAAAATATTGAGACAAAAGGAGAAACTGCTGGTTATCAGCAGTTTCTTCTTTTGTTTCAATGTTTTCCCAAGCCATTTCTATTTGGTAGGTCAAAACCAGGTCTTGTTTGGGAAAGGGTTAAGTGTAGCTGCTATAAATATTGATGATCGAATGAAAAGGCTTATTTCAAAGGGAGCTTTTTACAATCTAGCGATTTGATCAGTGACATATGTAGGGGTTATTGCATAAGAGATTTGATGTAAATGCATGGTTAAATAATGCATTGGAAAATGTCATTGCTTATCCTAGGAGTTCACTTTAGAACTGTTTTATGCAACTGACCCATAGAGTTTAGAATTATGTCCTAACGGCTGTATTTTCTTAATTACTTAATTAACAGGGTATCTACATATTGCAGACTTTGTTTTCAAAGAAATTGATTTTAATGACTTGGGATCAACATAGAACCAGATCAGCAGATGTCCAAGCAAATTCTAGTTTGAGGACCTGTGAAGTTAACATATCAATCTTAACCCTTTACCGAATGGCAAAATTTTAGACTGCTACAACACGGGTGGTAAACAGAGAAACTAGCTCCAAAAAGAGGTAGTTGCATAGAGAGAAAATTTGTAGGTCACGAACACATTTTCTAAAATTATTTCTTTTAAAGCGAGTTTTTGAGAAATCCGGCGATGCTGTAATATGAACAAATGGTCCAAGTTTGTTGTGCACGAGAGAATACGGTATTAGAAGCAGTGTTTTAATACAATCGTTGAAAAACATTTCAAAATCGAAAGTAAACATGTTTTTACTTTCGATTTTGAAATGATTTTCAACGATTGTATTCAAACTCTGCTTACTAACAACGTATATTCTCGTGCACAACAAACTTCGACCATTTCTTCATATTACAGCATCGCCGGATTTTTAAAAAACTCGTTGTAAAAGATATAATTGTAGAAAAAATGTGTTCGTGACCTACCTTTGTTTACAGATTTTCGCTCTGTGCAACTACCTCGGTAGAGACCGGATGTCACGAGGCAACGAAATACCGTTGACTCTTTTTGGAGCTAGTTTCTCTGTTTACCACCCGTGTACAATTTGAAAGGAGTTACAGACGACAAACGATTGATATCAAAAGTGGACAATGGATAAGTTATTATCATAGTTTAGAAAATATTGAGGCAAAAGAATAAAATGCTGGTTATCAGCATTTTCGTCTTTTGTCTCAATGTTTTCCCAAGTATATTCTAGAAAGGGGGGGGGGGGTCAAAGCAGGTCTTGTTTGGGAAAAAAGATATCACGTAAGAAAGCTGTGTGTATCTTGATCAGACTGAGGCTGGTCTGGATCTATGTTGGTCACATATGACATAAAGTCCCTTTTCAATGCCAGCTCCTCCATTCATATTTACATTTAAACACCAATAATAGGACCCTTTATTTTCATGCCATGGTTACATATTACATGTGTGATGATTAATTGTTGTGTATTTATTATTAGCTCACCTGAGCACAAAGTGCTCAAGGTGAGCTATTGTGATCGCTTTTTGTCCGTCGTCCGTCTGTCCGTCCATCCGTCCGTCTGTCCGTCCGTCTGTCCGTCCACAATTTGGTGTTTACGCTCTAGCATCCACAAATATTAATCAATCTTGATCAAACTTAGTCAAAACAAGTATGGTCATAAGTTCTCGGATGAGTTCGATTATGGGCCAGATCGGACCAGAATGTGCTGAGTTATCTGCCCTTGAATATCCAAAAAAGCCGTTTTTGACTTTGTTTACATTCTAGCATCTACAATTATTGATCAATCAAAACAAAACTTGGAGACAATGTTGGAGACCATAAGATCTCGGATGAGCTTGGTTTTCAGTATGATCTGATCAGAAAGTGCAGAGTTATGTGCCCTTGAATTTGACAAAATTGCCATATTCGGCAGGTTTTGATCTTGTTAACACTATAGAATCTACAATTATTGATCAATCAAGACAAAATTAAGACATAATGTTTGGGACCATAAGATCTTGGATGAGTTCGATTTTCAGTCTGATCTGATCATAATGTTTGGGACCATAAGATCTTGGATGAGTTTGATTTTCAGTCTGATCTGATCAGAAAGTCCAGAGTTACGTGCCCTTGAATTTGACAAAATTGTCATTTTCGGCTGTTTTCGACCTTGTTTACACTCTAGAATCTACAATTATATATCAATCAATACAAAACTTGGACACAATGTTGGGGACCATAACATCTCAGATGAATTCGATTTTCTATTTGATCTGATGAGAAAGTCAAGAGTTACGTGCCCTTGAAAATTGCCATTTTCGGCTGTTTTCGACCTTGTTTACACTCTAGAATCTACAATTATCAATCAATGAAAACAAAACTTGGACACAATGTTGGGGACCATAAGATCTCGGATGAGCTTGATTTTCAGTTTGATCTGATCAGAAAGTCCAGAGTTATGTGCCCCTGAATTTGACGATATTGCCATTTTCGGCTGTTTTCGACCTTGTTTACACTCTAGAATCTACAATTATCAATCAATCAAGACAAAGCTTGGACACAAAGTTTGGGACCATAAGATCTCTGTTCAGGATGATTTCCAGTCTGATCTGATCAGAAAATCAAAGAGTTGCGAGCCCTTGAATTTGACAAAATTGCTGTTTTTGGCTGTTTTCGACCTTGTTTACACTCTAGAATCTACAATTATTGACCAATCAAGACAAATCTTGGACACATTCTTGAGGACCATAAGATCTTGGATGAGTTGGATTTTCAAATGGATCTGATCAGAAAGTCGAGAGTTATGTGCCCTTGAATTTGATAAAATGCTGTTTTCGGCGGTTATCGACCTTGTTTATACTCTAGAATCTACAATTATTTATCATTCAAAGCAAAACTTTGACACAATGTTGGGCACTGTAACATCTCGGATGAGTTTGATTTTCACAATGTTATTGATCATAAGTTCGTTTTCAGTCTTAAAGTCATAAATATCAATTGAATTGAACAAAAATGTTGCTCATATCATTTTGGTTCAGGTGAGCGATATAGGACCATCATGGTCCTCTTGTTAAGGATCTGATTCATTGTATGTATGAAATGATTTATGTTTTCCATGTATGAGCTTATAAATTATTGAAATTAGTGTAAATTGAGAGTATTTTGTAAATAAAACTTTTTATATCAAATAACAAATACATTGTGTCATGTATTGGATTCCACAATCCTGGATTGGCTGAGGCTTTGTTTCCATTCTAACTTGACTCAGATTCTGTTTACATCTTCTAAGGCGAATTCTTTCCCTAACAACCCCTGTGAAAATGGTTCATTTAAGTTCAAGAACTGTTCTAGAACACTAAATGGCACTTCTAGAACTGTTCTAGAAGTGCCATTTAACGTTCTAGAACAGTTCTTGAAATTAAATGAACTTTTCGCAGGGGAATGCCTGGTTATTTCTACCATGATGAAAAATGTTTTAAAAAGCGTTTTGAGGGAAAAAGGAAAAGGCTGACAGCCAGCATTTTCTCCTTATCCTTCAAAGTTTTCTTTGTTGTTATGGTACATGTAAGTATTTTCAACCTTCTGGTGCCATTAATTTCATAATCTACAATCTTGTTTAATTCAAATCAGTCTTATTTTTTGTCGTCTGGGAAATGGTAAATGCAACATTATTTTTGTAATTTTAACTTAAATTTTAGCCACAGACTTGCAGCAATCCATTTCCAAACAATACCTTGTTCTGACGTCCTGTAAAGGAAATGCTTGGTAAAACAATGAGGCAAAAGAAGAAAATGTTGATGTTTTCTGAGCCGTATTGTACATATGTGACAAATCATATGTTGAACAATATTGTTCATTTTGTCGTCTTTGAAATAGGTTTTTACTTGGAACAGTTCAAAATTCTTTAATTATTAGGGGAGAATTTGGTGCAGCGTTAATGTGCTGAACTTGTAACATAGGGGATGATTGTTCCATTTCATTCAACTAAAAATGTGGTCTGCAATATCTTTGAATTTGGAAAAGTCTTAAATGTTGCTGCCTGGTAATCGTTTAACTAGATGTGGACTTATGTACGGACAGACAAAGAAGATGATGCCGATATAATAAGACCATTTTCATTCGAGTTAAATAATTACCTTTTCTTAGACATTAGTGATTAACCATTCCCAGACAATAACAGTACTGCTTTCGACGTTCCTGACAGAAAAGGCTTTGGAAAACATTGAGACGAAAAGAAGAAAATGCTGATCATCAACTATTTCTCTTATTGGCGCAATATTTCCAGTTCAAATTTTAGGCATCCTATTTCTCAAACACTTATTTCCGATTTTATCAACGTTCAATTTGGAATAGTCCCAACTTATGGCTATGGCGTACATGTTAAGAATATATTACAAAGCAAAAAACAATATATCCATCATCAAAATTACAAATTTAAACTTTTGTATTGTACATGTATATCAAAAATACACGAAAGGTCGATGCAGAAATTCCATATTTGGCAACAGATCTACAGTAGACCTATAGACAACAAAAATCACAATCTCTAGGGAAACATTGTATATCTTATCTCCTTGTTATATATTCGGAAGACATTTTATACAGATTTTTCAGTCTGATTCTTCCTCTATTGAGACATACAGACGACAGTTGTGATTTTCTTCCCGCCATTTCACTTGTATCAAAACTACAGTAGCCTATACATGAGATTGACGACTGCAATAAAAATAGCTCACGAGAAAGTAAAAGAAGAGAAGAAAATGCTGATTATCCTTGCATATTTTCTTCCCTTCTAAAACAAGAGTTTTTTAGTACAGATCAAAATTTCGTAACTAGCCTACATACTGAAAAGGCTGAAAAAAGCAACGAGGATTGTTTCCATCTGTCTACGAGTTAACGTACAATTCTCTTAGATGTGAACTAGTCGTCGTTGTTATCTCCCGCCGATGAAATCATCGCGGGGATATTGTTATTGCGTCGTCTGTCCGTACGTTCATCCTAGTTTCGTTTCTGCGCTATTTCTTCGAAACCATTGACTGGATTCCAATGAAACTTTGTGGAAATCTTCGCTACAAAGAGGAGATTTGCATATAGTCGGCGTTACCCGGTTCGACTTTTAATTCGGGGTTAGATGGCCTTGGTACAGCTCTACAAGTTTTTATTGAAATTTTCTGAAATTGTATCACGTGATATTATCCACCGCGAGGTAAGGTTGGTGTTGGTACGAGTCAGGGGACAATGCAGCTGGGACAGTCATATTTGTTTAACGCTTTCCAAAACAAAACCGGGTTAGACGTCCATATCAGAGATGCCACTAAAGCAAAGGAAGAAAATACTGATAATGAGCCCTTATCCATTTTGCCCCAATATTTTTTGTCATATTGTACACAAACCATATCTTCACCAATGTCAGTCAGTTTGCAGTCCACAGCAGCTATCAAATTGGAACAGTCTTCAGTTTGCTGATTTGGAAATGGATAAATACTTTTTCCGAACAATAAGTCTACCAGATTTTGACGACAATAAGGAAAGTAAAAAGTGGAATGCCTAATATAACCCTAGAAATATTAGAGAAGAAAATATTCTGTGCTGTGAGTCGACGGTTTTCTACTTTCGATATCTTTGATTTTGTCATCGACAACACCCTTTTACGACCTGAGTAATAAATATTACTAAAATCAGAAAAGAAGAATATATGTAAGAGCATCAAAGTCTTGAAAGAAAACGAGAAGTTACTGGAAAGCATTAATTAATTCAACACCGAGTTGACCTATAATTTGGAAATGGGTTAAGCTATATGTAACCCATCACGCTAAAAGGGACCTTATTGGCAGCCAGACTAAGGCCGATACTTTTCACTTGTATGTAATTTCTAAATCTGGAAAGTTTTCTTTATCTTACTATAAATGGACATCGAGACGTGAGCCGCGACGAAAGGTAACGGTATATTCCAATACATGTAAATAGGGAGGAGTGCCTATTTTCCACTGAATAAAAGCGAACAATGACATTTATTGCGTGCTGTCCAAGATGCCTTGTGGGTTCAGTAGCTGTATCCAGATAATACTTCGTCGATTTATTACAGTGACATGGGTTCGAGTCACATATTTTTATAACTCGAAATCCCTCTTCCCCCGTCAATTTAGACTCGCTGATCTTTGATCATTCACAGGTCGTTGTCTATCTATATATGTTCATATTTTGCATATAATATCTAGTTGTCCTGTGCTGGGTCCGACAAGTTTGTCAAAATTTGGATTTTTTGAGTTTGGATAAGGCCCCTTTTAGCGTGACGGGTCACATTATGTTATCGTAATATGTAGATTTTTCCAAGACGATTTTCCTGTCTCTGCACTAAAGACTCACAGCTGATGGTCGTGGATTTATTTGCATTAGCTTTTAGTAGACTATGTACATAGCCTACATGTACCGCCTACATGCACCTTAATTCACCATACATTTAAAAGACATGATTAAATTGGTGTAAATGCTGACAATCAGCATTTTCATCCTATACATCAATATTTCATGCTATATAATATTATACACAAATCTTATCTTCATCAACACCCATTTTGTCGTCTGGAGCAGCTTTCAAAAGAACTTGTTCGGTTAGCCAAATTATTTAATTAGAAAGGTTATACCAAGACGATTTGCTGAATGGAAGTTTGAGTTTGCGCATATTGTGATATTGTAACTAATCGATTTAACATAAAGTAAAATATTTAAGTAATGTTCTGGTTTGTAATTCGAACTCCATTGCCATAAATTTGAAATTTGTCTTATTGCGTGCTCGTATAAAGGCTATGTGACAGCAACATCCTGTAGGCCTTACATTTTTTCAGAGCAATATCACGGTGGGGATTGTGCATGATGGGATGGATAACGAATACGGACAAAATAATCTCGATTCTGGTCAGATTTTTTGCAATAACTTCCTTATTTGTGTTTCAATTTTCAAAAGGTCTGTTGCATGTACCCCGCCTTACTGGGCCCTTCATCGGATGCTGATAAGCCAAATAAACATATTTAAAGTTGAGACGGATATGCCAAATTCCATTTACATCTGACCTGTGTTAAACGACAATTAGTTTAATTCAAACCAAAAATATATTCTCCGTAAACGGCGAAATACGTACTTTGGCTCTAAAATTTTCAGAATTTTCATACACTTTCGGATAATTATAAAAAAATATCTATGGAATGTCTTTTCAAAATCCCAGCAACCTTTCTTCAAGATTGAGAGCACACTGAGCGACTATTACAGTAACCGATACTGGTATATAATACTGTTGAAGATATAAAGATATAATAATTAAAGGAGGAAACAGTTATTTTATTTGTGGCATTCTCCTGTCTAGTCTAATGAGTGTTGCAGATATGTTCCCATTCCAATAGCATTATATTTGACAAAACCTGGATCATAATCGTGATGAACAGATCTATATAGATCTAAATAAGTTTCATCCACTATAGCGCATACTTTCTGGGTACATTTACCTTCAGATTACTGTCTGACATGGGCGTAGACACGGGTAGGACAGATGTGGCATGCTTAATCTACAATAAAACTAAGATGGCTAAACAAGTATAATATGTGTTCAAGAATAGATATCTATACTAGTCAAGAATGCACTAAATCGCGTTTTTTATCGCGTTTTTTTTTTTTTTTTTTTTTTTTTTTTTTTTTTTTTTTTTTTTCAATGATTTTTTCCGGGACATGGCTCATTTTCGCCACACCAATGCAAATATGCCTGAAATGAAATAATATAATATTTTGGTCTTTGGTGTCCTTTTTGTTCTAAGTAAGTCGAGGAGCAAAGATGCGCATTTTTATGGAAACAAAAGCGAACAAAAGTTGGATAATATATCGTGCGAATAGATCTCGGCCAAGGCAAAGATTGATAAATTCTTATTCACATTTTTTTAATTCTACCACCGATTTTCTTTAAATATAGGCTAAAATAATCCTTAATTATTATCTGATTCGGCAAAAAAGTAAGAAAAAGAATTTCTTTCGTCTAAGGTCACGTGACCTGTCACCAGAGCAAGTCACGTGACTGGGTGGCGCACGTGAAGATGCAGACGAAATTGACATGACAGTTCCGGGAACGTGGAAACAAACAACATCTGAGGTGAGTATAAAATCGACAAATGTAAGGAAACACTGTTTTTAAGGGTGATAACTAGATGATAACTATGTGGAATAACGACCACAAGGTCAAGAAAGCAAGGATATTGTATGATTGGACAGAACGACCAGAAACCTTTCGGGTGTTTTTTTTTTTTTTTTTTTTTTTCTTTTTCAATGAGGCATTTTTTACAAATTTCGCAATGTGATATTTTTAAAACTTTTCAAAAGTGATTGAACTAGATCTAGGGAAGACATTTTGAAATTCAATATGACTGCGGCTCATGGCACAAGCCTTTCCCAGTCACTACAGCACGGGTGGTAAACAGAGAAACTAGCTCCAAAAAGAGGTAGTTGCATAGAGCGAAAATTTGTAGGTCACGAACACATTTTCTAAAATTATTTCTTTTAAAGCGAGTTTTTGAGAAATCCGGCGATGCTGTAATATGAAGAAATGGTCGAAGTTTGTTGTGCACGGGAGTATACGGTATTAGTAGCAGGGTTTTAATACAATCATTGAAAAACATTTCAAAATCGAAAGTAAAAAAGGTTTTACTTTCGATTTTGAAATGTTTTTCAACAATTGTATTCAAACTCTGCTTAATAACACCGAATATTCTCTTGCACAACAAACTTCGACCATTTCTTCATATTACAGCATCGCCGGATTTTTAAAAAAAAATCGTTGTAAAAGAAATAATTGTAGAAAAATGTGTTCGTGACCTACCTTTGTTTACAGATTTTCGCTCTATGCAACTACCTCGGTAGAGGCCGGATGTCACGAGGAAACAAAATACCGTTGACTCTTTTTGGAGCTAGTTTCTCTGTTTACCACCCGTGTACAGATGAGCCAATTTTTGGATAGATCTAGATCTAGTTCATTCAGAGAGCAAAATTTGATTAATCCGGATCAAATAACAAGGTGAAAACAATTAATCATCTTTTAGATTTGAAAATGATAGAAGTTTTGATTCAGTGAAAATTATTATACCCCCCAAATTCAATTTGGGGGGTATATAGGAGTCAGCTTGTCTGTTGGTCCGTTGGTCTGTTGGTCTGTCTGTCTGTCTGTTGGTCCGTCTGTTGGTTTTTCTTTAAAAATCTTCTCCTCCTCAACCACTGGGCCAATTCTTACCAAACTTGGCAGGAATGTTCCTTGGGTGACCCTTTTCAAAACTTGTTCGTGAATTTGTGATTTGTCAAAAATTGTGGGCGTGGCAGGGCGGGGCTTATCGGACTTAGAGAAATCATGTGAAAAATCCTTAAAAATCAATTATCAGGCCAATTTGAAACAAACTTGGCAGGAATGACCCTTGAGTGATTGTATTCAGTGTAGGCCCATGATTTTTTCATTCGCCAAAAAATGTGGGCGTGGCAGGGTGGGGCTTATCCAACTTCGAGAAATTGTTAGATAATTCTTCAAAAATCTTCTCCTCCTTAACCACTGGGCCAATTCTTACTAAACTTGACAGGAATGTTCCTTGGGTGACCCATTTCAAAACTTGTTCGTGAATTTTTTATTTGTCAAAAATTGTGGGCGTGGCAGGGCGGGGCTTATCAGACTTAGAGAAATCATGTGAAAAATCTTTAAAAATCAATTATTAGGCCAATTTGAACCAAACTTGACAGGAATGACCCTTGAGTGATTGTTTTCAATGTATGCTCATGATTATACCCCCAAATTCAATTTGGGGGGTATATAGGAGTCAGCTTGTCTGTCTGTCTGTCTGTCTGTCTGTTGGTCCGTTGGTCTGTTGGTCTGTCTGTTGGTTTTTTCTTCAAACATCTTCTCCTCCTCAACCACTGGGCCAATTCTTACTAAACTTGGCAGGAATGTTCCTTGGGTGACTCTTGTCAAAATTGTTCGTGAATTTTTGATTCGTCAAAAATTGTGGGCGTGGCAGGGCGGGGCTTATCAGACTTAGAGAAATCATGTGAAAAATCTTTAAAAATCAAATATCAGGCCAATTTGAACCATACTTGGCAGCATTGACCCTTGAGTGATTGTATTCAATGTATGTTCATGATTTTTTCATTCGTTAAAAATGAGGGCGTGGCAGGGCGGGGCTTATACGACTTCAAGAAATCGTTAAATAATTCTTCAAAATCTTCTCCTCCTCAACCACTGGGCCAATTCTTACCAAACTTGGCAGAAATGTTCCATGGGCAGGGATAATTCTGGCTGGAAAAATGTATGAGAGAAAATGTTCCAATTGCTGAAAAACTATGAGAGATTTTAAATTTCTATGAGATTTTTTTCTTACGTTATTTTCAGGAATCTAACTTTATAAAAATATACTAGTATCCTATATCACACAAGAGTATTATTATCAAAAATCAAGCTTTTTAAATAATTGAATAGAGAGCCCTCTAAAATCAGTTACCACAATAAATGGTCACCGTGATTGAAATGTTTTTCTGTGTAGCAAATTTCCTCTGTCACAGTTAAAATATAAAGATTAGGTGACAAATGGAGCAAAAGTAATTTCTCCTATCCCAAAACGATTTCTGTCAGAAAAATAATCATAATAGAAGGGTCATGTTTCAATGTCGGGACTGGTTTTCAACTGGGAAAAGATGATGCAATATTATAGTATAGATTTGTAAACAAGACAAGGAGAAAAATCTTTGGTTAATTGCAAGTTCTTTTTATCGTAATTCTCGAAAGAAATGTAAAAAAACATTTCATTTTTGCGTACTGTACGTTACGGTATTGTCCCTCTGAAAAGCGCTGCCATCGTTGACGGACATTATATTAGGCTCTGAACGCTATTGACATGCCGGTGTGCATCGTCTTTTGATTGAAAATTGGTGATTACTACCTTAAATAAATGATCTGTTCATTCCTTTGGCTGCATTTTCCTTTAAGAAACATAAAAGCAGACACCAGTTATTTCTATTATTTTTTTGTTCATCTACACAACTTCTCGGCTCAGAAATGATAAGGAAAAATACTGAGAAGACCAATTGTTACAAATATCCGGTACCCTGCATTCAATTTTGGAGCTTGTTTTAATTTAAAGAATGCCGAGAACCAATCGAGTGTACTTTTCTGATTTCCGCTTTTTTGACAGCCGAGTTTTCGTCTGTTTTTTCGGTGCTAATCGATTTCAAATTGGTATGCGAGATTTTGTTCCAATTGAGAAAGATCTATGCGATATAAGGCTTTTATATGCGAGAATCTCGCGATTTCGCGGCCCAAAATTATCCCTGCATGGGTGACCCATTTCAAAATTGTTCGTGAATTTTTGATTCATCAAAAATTGTGGGCGTGGCAGGGCGGGGCTTATTGGACTTAGAGAAATCATGTGAAAAATCTTTAAAAATCAAATATCAGGCCAATTTGAACCATACTTGGCAGCATTGACCCTTGAGTGATTGTATTCAATGTATGCTCATGATTTTTTCATTCTTCAAAAAATGAGGGCGTGGCAGGGTGGGGCTTATACGACTTCAAGAAATTGTTAAATAATTCTTCAAAATCTTCTCCTCCTGAATCACAGAGTCAATTCTTACTAAACTTGACAGGAATGTTCCTTGGGTGACTTTTGTCAAAACTTGTTCGTGAATTTTTGATTTGTCAAAAATTGTGGGCGTGGCAGGGCGGGGCTTATCGGACTTAGAGAAATCTTGTGAAAAATCTTTAAAAATCAATTATTCGTCCTTTGTGAACTTAACTTGGCACAAATGTCCCTTTAGTGATTGTATTCAATTCATGTTCATGAATTTTTGATTTGTCAAAAAATGAGGGCGTGGCAGGGCGGGGCTTATCCGATTTCGGTAAATAGTCAGATAATTCTTCAAAAATCTTCTCCTCCTTAACCACTGAGCCAATTCTTACCAAACTTTGCAGTAATGTTACTTGGGTGACTCTTTTCAAAATTTTCCGTGAATTTTTGATTATTCGTCAAAAATTGTGGGCGTGGCAGGGTGGGGCTTATCAGACTTGGAGAAATCATGTGAAAAATCGTTCTAAATCAATTCTTTGACCATTTTGAACTTAAGTTGGCACTGATGTCCCTTGAGTGATTGTATTCAATGCATGTTCATGAATATTTGATTCGTCAAAAATGTGGGCGTGGCAGGGCGGGGCTTATCCAATTTTGAGAAATCGTCAGATAATTCTTCAAAAATCTTCTCCTTATAACCACTGAGCCAATTCTTACCAAACTTGGTAGGAATGTTCCTTGGGTGACTCTTTTCGAAACTTGTTCGTAAATTTTTGATTCGGCGATTTGTTTTACCAAAATTGGCAGGAATGTTCATTGGGGGACTTATTTCAAAATTTGTTCATGAATTTTTGATTTGCAAAAAATGTGGTAATGGCAAGGCAGGGCTTATCAGACTTAACGAAATCATGAGAAGAAAGCAATTATACAGTAAATTTGAACCAAATCGTACAGGAATGTTCCTTGATTGACTGTCTTCAATGCATGGTTGTGAGTTTTTGGTTTATTGAAAAATATGGGCATGGCAGGACGGGGCTTGGGGATTGTTAAATGTGTTGTTTGATCTGTTGATTTTTTGTTCGCTCTATTTCCCAATTGATCATCTCACAGTTCAAATGAAATCAATTTCTCAAAATGCACAAAAACTGTGCTTTTGGGGGGTATGATCACTTTCAGTGATATTCTAGTTTTATTTGTTATAAAATTGAAAATGTTGATTGTAAAGGTTAGGGGTGCAAATAAGTGCCTCCCATGATTTGTATACATTGTAAGTTTTGAGCATTCCTATCTGACATGTGTAGTTAAGTCTGGCCAAACTTGTGTTGGCACATCCATACATCATTCCTACACAAAGTCACAACTCATGAGGAAGTACATTTTGATGTAACAGGGTAGATAATATAAGGGACATAAAAAAAAGGTCCTCAAGACATGAGGCCAACATGGACCATGCTGTTCACTTGTCAATCCAACACAAAGTCATAACTCAAGATGAAGTACATTTTGATGTAACAGGGTAGAAAATTCCAAGCATTTTCAGTTTTTCATGTAATAACAAAAAATGAGGTCTTCAGTAATTGCGTTACAGGTCTTGGCTGCTTAGTTAGTTTATCTGAGAACAAAGTGTTTTGAAATGTAGATGAGCTAATGTGATCACCCCAATGTCCAGTGTATGGTTAGGTGACTTGAACCACTGCTGGAAAATTGTTGAACATGGGGTTTGAACAGATTTAATCAGTCAACCAGCATGTGTTAGGAGTTGTGTCAGTCGCTATTTCTTTAACCCTTTCCCAAACAAGACCTGGTTTTGAAGTCCCTAGTAGAAAATGCCTGGGAAAATATTGAAACAAAAGAAGAAACTGCTGATAACCAGCAGTTTCTACTTTTGTCTCAATATTTTCTGTGCCATATTTTACACAAATCATATCTTTAATAACATCCATTTTGTCATTTGTGGCAATTTTTGAAGTGGATCACCCTACAAATTTGTCGTTTGGGAAAGGGTTAAAGATCTTTCAAACCACGAGCATGATCTTCATTAAATTTTTGGTAAACAAATCTGTAGTTTGAAAGCTTTTTTAAAGTTGGTCATTTGAATTTCAATTGATCTGTCAAAAATCTCTGTTGCAATGGCAGGTAAAAAAGGCACAAAGCAAAACATTTCTAAAAAAAATTCTCCCGACCCAGTAGGTCATTATCTACCCGAAACTTGGCAGGAATTGTGGCTTTTTTTAAACAAGGGTTGATTGACAAAACATACAGTAATTCATGACACAATTTGCTTGCTCTTCATGAATGTTATAAGATTTACATTATGATTACAGAAGTATTTCATGTTTACTTCTTGTTTACTTACCCTAGGACAAAGACAAAAGAGATGCCAGGGCTGGGGTATGTACTATGTTATAGTACAACATTGTTATTTGTCATGTTTTCTAAATCTGGCTGATCTCGACTAAACTAACGCAGAATGATATTTTAGGTTCTTGATATCCCATCAAAACACTATGTTGTGAGGATAGTTGTGATACTCACAACATAGTGTTTTAACCCTTTCCCAAACGACAAAAATTTGGGCTGTTCCAAATTCAAAGATCATGCAGCAACAATTTCATGTGGAGGAATTTTTGCTTTTTGGGGTCTTTTGGGGTAGAAAACATTGTGGGAAATGAAGAAATTGCTTGTCACAAGCAATTTCTTCATTTTCCGCAATGTTTTCCCAAGCATTGTCTCGTGAGGGAGTCAAAAGGCGTCACTGTGTGGTAATGGGTTAAATGGAAGCAGTTTCCATCAGAAAAAAATATCGTATGTTGCTTACAAATGGAAAGTTCAATACTTTGTCAAATTGAGTATGCACAGGGAGCATTGAGTGAAACGGAAAGAAATCTGATCATCACCATCAGCATTTTCTTCTTTCATCTCAATTCTTTGTCAACTGATATCCTGTAGAATCATCAAAAACAGAGTATGCTTTCAGATAAAAATCAGAGTGTGTTTGTGAAAGAGTTAACCCAACCAAATTACATACTGACAAGAAAGACAGGAGCTCTTCAAGCCAAATTGATTAATTTCTGTTAGCTCCAATTAACCTTCATAACTATAATGAGATGTCACTATCCAAAATTGCTGCATCCTGGAATTCTTCAAAAAGTCTTCACCCTTCTCAAAAACAATTTCTGGTTTTGATGTTTACTGATTCAGTACCAATCTCTATGTTTTGGAAGTCTTGTTTTATAGCCAGGTAGTGGACTTGTATTCTTGATTCTAAGAGAATTATCTAGATCTTGGGTCCAATTATAATTGCACCACTGGTCACATTGGTATGACCTTGGAAAAGGTATAATCAAGTCAACAACTATTGCTGATACTACTACTAAGAAAAGCATGTACACGGGTGGTAAACAGAGAAACTAGCTCCAAAAAGAGGTAGTTGCATAGAGCGAAAATTTGTAGGTCACGAACACATTTTCTAAAATTATTTCCTTTAAAGCGAGTTTTTGAGAAATCCGGCGATGCTGTAATATGAAGAAATGGTCGAAGTTTGTTGTGCACGAGAGTATACGGTATTAGTAGCAGGGTTTTAATACAATCGTTGAAAAACATTTCAAAATCGAAAGTAAAGAAGTTTTTACTTTCGATCTTGAAATGTTTTTCAGCGATTGTATTCAAACTCTGCTCACTAACACCGTATATTCTCGTGCACAACAAACTTCGACCATTTCTTCATATTACAGCATCGCCGGATTTTTCAAAAACTTGTTGTAAAAGAAATAATTGTAGAAAAAATGTGTTCGTGACCTACCTTTGTTTACAGATTTTCGCTCTATGCAACAACCTCGGTAGAGGCCGGATGTCACGAGGAAACGAAATACCATTGACTCTTTTTGGAGCTAGTTTCTCTGTTTACCACCCGTGATGTAGATCAGTGAACTTAACCAGGACAAGACTGGAAATGTTTGTAAGCAACATTAACCCTGATACACACACAAATGGCAGCTTATATTACCGGTAGTTTCCATTTTTAGCTTGACTTTTCGAAGAAAATGAGAGCTTATACTGTCACCCTTGGCATTGGCGTTGGCGTTGCAGAAAAGGTTAAAGTTTTTCAAACATCAATAACTTCCATACTATCAGAGGGATTCAACCCAAACTTGTAATACTCATTCACAATCACACCCTCTACCTTACTACCAGGGCCCATGACCCTGGCTCCACTTTATTTGGAGTTATGCCCCCTTTATACTAAGCAACTTAGAAAGTCGAGCGTGCTGTCTTCGGACAGCTCTTGTTATCTTTTGCCTCAATATTTTCACATGATTTTTTTTTCAGTGCCATTAAAATCAGGGCTTATTTAGGAAAGTGTTAATCCAGTATTGCTGGATCTCTGTCAATACCAGTACAACTGCAAGGTCTAATTACTCCAGAGAAGGAAACAAAAAAATGGTTACCGCATTTTCTTGACACAATCCATCTATATAAATCCTCTAATTAGGAACTACTTTTTTGTAAGCCAGGGAAGACATTAACAGGATGTTTCATGGTTTTCTGATCTTCTAGGGATTGTGTTTGTACTTGTTCATTGTGCTCTACTTTCTCTAGATATAAATAAAGCTTGAAATAAGAAGGGGTAGAATTTTTAAAAAATACCTCCTAAAGAACACTATTTTACAGTTTTCCATGTTGAAGCAGAGGCAAATATAGACTAAAAAATAGATAGATAGAGTGATTGCCCAGTTTAATGCCTCTTTTCACTGAAAAAAAAGAAAATGTTCTGTATATAGCAGGAGCAAATAAATGCTTGTTTCATAGCCAAATCTTTCTAAATCGACATTCAAGAATATTGCTTTACCATTGATATACAATTTTTAACTTTCTTGTTAATTCCTTTGATACTGGACATTGAAAGTAATTCCTTTAATACTCAACATTGAAAGATACATTTTGAAGGGTAACAAACTTGGGAGGAAAGTTCAGATTGTAGTACAACAGTTTGGAAAAGATTAATTTCCAATTCTTGTTCTCTTGACAACAAAAATATCTAGGTTTAGCTTGATCTTTATCGCATGTCTGCAACAGTGACAACAGTACCACTATCATGATTAATCTGATCTCTCAACCACAAATGTTTTCTTGTTCATAGTTTTGATGTTTGATGCAAAATAATTGTTAGCTGAATATGAACTATGTGATTCAAATGTACCATACAGGGGCGGATCCAGGATTTTCGATTAGGGGGGGCGTAACATCATAAAGTTGGATACGTCCGAAAACGCCGTACATACAGATTATTAAAGCTATAGGTTACATCAGCTTTAAACGTAAACTATGATATGTCATATTTCTGTTCTCATAACATTTTAAAAGACAAAATATTTTAATAAAAGAATGATAGTATAATTTCAAGGATATACACGTAGGTATAAACTTGTGATCAAATTAAAAAGCTCAATCGCAATAGCCATAACTCCATTAATGAAAAATCACGTGTTATTTTCCATTTTCTCGTTTTTCGCCACATTATTTCTATTGGTGTGCGTGATGGGGAGGGTGT
Source organism: Fragum sueziense (assembly GCA_963680895.1). NCBI lineage: Eukaryota > Metazoa > Mollusca > Bivalvia > Cardiida > Cardiidae > Fragum > Fragum sueziense. The sequence continues at coordinate 8,903,496 of OY804607.1, forward strand.
GGGAGGGGTGTCCCCTCCCTTCGTGTGAGAAAGTTTTCAAAAAGAAAGACGAAATGGTGCAATTTCCGGAACATCCAGACCTATTTAATCTCTCTTAAATAGGCCTATATCATATATTGCATAAACCATATCTAAATCTACAATTTATTATAGCAATGGGGAGAATCACGTGATTTACAATGGTATTGAACACGAAAAAATGGCGACGAAATGGCTGCTTCGGCGTGAAAACCCAAACTTCAAAAAGGTATGTATTCAATCTACGTAGTTTCTCAGACAAGCCACCTATCCTAAAGTACCCGCTTTTGTCCAAGCTTTTCACACATACCCAACTTTACCCTATTAGTTCGCTGTATTTAGAGAACATTTAAAGAATATTTTCGAAATTGCGAAAATTTTGGATGTGTGTTAAGCACGTCGCATCATATTTACAGCTTTACTTCTTACTCAAAGAATTCTTTGTTCACACGGTATATTTCCAGACCCTTTTTGATCGATGACATTTCATTCTAGTCCATTTACATGCCCCACGTTGTCTTTGTTAAGCGTATTTTCGAAAAAGATGTTAAACACACGTACAGTGCTGTAATGTTTGGCACGCAAAGTTCTTGTGAGCTTGATGTTAAACACGCAAGTATACCATAGTTATGTAGAATGTGTTGACTAATTTGTGTTTACTGAAATATATTCTGTGGAATGAAATCTTTTGAACATTTAAGAGATTACATCTGAACAATGCACAGTTAAAGTCTGGCACATCTTTCGGAAAATGCTCATTTGAGAGTGACAAAATACTGTTTTGACAGTAAGGTTTGATGTGCTTTACACTGTCGGTTTAGAAATGAATCAATTGTACATGCAACACAATGATATGATAGAATAAGGTTAAATTCTATCCAATTAAGCATGACATTAGCTTTGTTACTATCTCTAAGAGAATCAAGACTGTCACTTAAAGGTTTTTTTTAGCTCACCTGAGCACGAAGTGCTAAGGTGAGGTATTGTGATCTATCAATGTCCGGCGTCCGTCTGTCCGTCTGTCCGTCACGGCGTCAACAATTTCTTTAAACGACATCTCCTCCTAAACTACTGGGTCAAAATCAACCAAACTTGGCAGAAATGTTCCTTGAGTGGTCCTTTATAAAAATTGCTAAAATAATTGAAATCCATGAAAAACTCTGGTTGCCGTGGCATCTGAAAATGGGAAATTTCACAAAAGCTCAAAAATTTCTTTAAACGACATCTCCTCCTAAACTACTGGGTCAAATTCAACCAAACTTGGCAGAAATGTTCCTTGGGTGGTCCTTTATAAAAATTGCTAAAATAATTGAAATCCATGAAAAACTCTGGTTGCCGTGGCATCTGAAAATGGGAAATTTCCCAAAAGCTCAAAAATTTCTTTAAATGACATCTCCTCCTAAACTACTGGGTCAAAATCAACCAAACTTGGCAGAAATGTTCCTTGGGTGGTCCTTTATAAAAATTGCTAAAATAATTGAAATCCATGAAAAACTCTGGTTGCCATGGCATCTGAAAATGGGAAATTTCACAAAAGCTCAACAATTTCTTTAAACGACATCTCCTCCTAAACTACTGGGTCAAAATCAACCAAACTTGGCAGAAATGTTCCTTGGGTGGTCCTTTATAAAAATTGCTAAAAGAATTGAAATCCATGAAAAACTCTGGTTGCCGTGGCATCGGAAAATGGGAAATTTCACAAAAGCTCAAAAATTTCTTTAAATGACATCTCCTCCTGAACTTCTGGGTCAAAATCAACCAAACTTGGCAGAAATGTTCCTTTGGTGGTCCCTTATAAGAATTGCTAAAAGAATTGAAATCCATAAAAAACTCTGGTTGTCATGGCATCGGAAAATGGGAAATTTCACAAAAGCTCAACAATTTCTTTAAACGACATCTCTTCCTTAACTTCTTGATCAAAATCAACCAAACTTGGCAGAAATGTACCTTGGGTAGTCCCTTATTAAAGTTGCTAAAAGAATTGAAATCCATGAAAAACTCTGGTTGCCGTGGCACCGGAAAATGGGAAATTTCACAAAAATTCAACTATTTCTTTAAACGACATCTCCTCCTTAACTTCTGGGTTAAAATGAACCAAACTTGGCAGAAATGTTCCTTGGTTGGTCCCTTATAAATATTGCTAAAAGAATTGAAATCCATGAAAAACTCTGGTTGCCGTGGCATCGGAAAATGGTAAATTTCACAAAAACTTAACTTCTTTAAACAACATCTCCTCCTTAACCTCTGGGTTGAAATCAACCAAACTTGGCAGAAATGTTCCTTGGGTAGTCCCTTATAAGAATTGCTAAAAGAATTGAAATCAATGAAAAACTCTGGTTGCCGTGGCATCGGAAAATGGAAAATTTCACAAAAACTTAACAACTTCTTTAAACGACATCTCCTTAATTTCTGGGTTAAAATCAACCAAATTTGGCAGAAATGTTCCTTGGGTGGCCCCTTATGAAAATTTCTAAAAGAAATCCATGAAAAACTCTGGTTGCTGTGGCATCAGAAAATGGGAAATGTCATAAAACTCATCAATTTTTGTAAACGACATCTCCTCCTAAATTACATGGCCAAATTCTTCTCTGGGACCACAATGCGTAACATATGCAAAGTTATTTGGCATTATTAAAACATTACTCAGGTGAGCGATTTAGGGCCCTCAGGGTCCTCTTGTTTTTAAAGGTTATTTATAACATAAATAGAGCCACAATAACAAAATCTTTCGTCACCCCTGTTTATTCTTTTGCCGTCGAACGCAAGACACGCTGATTTCCTTTGAAGAATATCCGCCAAAACAGCTGTAAAGCCTCCATATATCGGTATACCTGTTTTTCTCTCCAGTGAAATCATGTGGATTATTTGATTGGAGAATCTTCGGATTTGGAACGGCAAAATTAATATCTGCAAATCTCAGCATTCTCCCCAGAGCCATAAGCCGTATCGGGACCGATACGGCTTCAGAAGATATGCCCTTCTGCCGATACAGCTTTGAACCGCCGATACAGCTTAATTGTAATCCCGATACACCTTAATCTTACCCTTTAGAAAAGTGGTCATTATCTTCTTATCTACTCGTTAATTACAGTAACTTGTGCCACTTACTGATAAGGTTTATCACTGAAAGCAGTCATGCGTAAACCAGGTGGTGCAGGGAACCAATGTATCAGTGGTAATATTGGTTCCCGAGTGTAGTGCTAACCCTTACTCCGCAGATCTATAGATACGAGTTTCAACGCCTGTAGACGCTCGATTAAAGTTGAAATTTGCTGAACAAAACATTGTATTTTTCTACCCGCAGATTTATGATCTAGACGTTTCTGTAAATCAATGTATGATATTTTATAATTTCGTCGATAATTAGATCTATGACCATTTTAAATATTAGTCCAGTACAATTTGTTTGCGACCTCTGGAACGTAAAACTGTAAAATCCTTTTTTGTAGTAGCTTCTCTACTTCTGACATAATTTTGGACATTCATTGAGTCGGCAGACATTAATATTTCATGACTACACAAAATTAATAGATCTATAGGCCTACATGTATGTGCAGACTGACGAATTCTGGTTTGACGGGAAAAAAAACAGGCATAAATCGAAAACGGCAAGTCTAGAATGGATAGATGTAGATCTAGATCTAAATTCTGATTAATAATTAGAATCTAGAACATCATTGTTTAGAACAAAATATCAGTCGGGTAATTTCAAAACCTCAAAACTTTCTAGACGAAACCAACACTGAAATGCAGCCACGGGAATTATCCCTTTTAGTTATACAGTTCTAGTCTATACAAATTCTCCTAACCCCCTTCATTATGTTAATTTATTCACAAATCCCACTTCACTGTCTTTGTCCGTAGAATCCAAGTCCAGGGTTTAATTAAATCGTAAATCAAAGTGAAACAAAGAAATGAGCTTTGTTTACCTGAAAGTGCTTTTATCCACTGACTACGAAATGCACACTTTTACTTTTGCCTTCTTCATCTTCGAAAATAAACACAGAATTATAACACATGTGGTTAAGTCTCCTTATCATAAACAATCTTCGGGATTTAAAAAAAAAGTAACTTTATCGTAAATCCCCAGTAGGTAAGATATTTTACAACCCAAAATTGAGTGATTGAAACAAAGGGGATTTTGTCCTACATTCCAGACACAGTATGACATCACTCCACGTCACACAGTTGTTGTAGGTCAGATTTTCTCCTAATTGTTTACACAAAGAAAACTCTTTCCTGAATGAACTTCAGTGAACATTCACCAATCTTCGTATATTTATCATTGAAATAAATTAAAGGAAAATATACTGACAAGGTAAATACATCATATTTTACACTTGCATTATGTTGGCAAAGTTTTTTTTAAATTTATTTCAATTTAGACTACTAAATATTGGACTCGCCCAATCAGAGAGAGATGGAACATTTATCTCTAAAATCTTTGTCAGGGCTTATAGATAGTTTACATTCTCTATCAAAGTCAGGTCCGTAGGGGTGGTTAGGTTGGCTAAGCCCCTAACAGCTGGCCAAAAAAGCTGATTTTCCTTATTTTAGGGAAAATCCTATTTAGCCCCCCTAATATTGAGACACTGGGGTTTGAGCCCCCCTCCCTAATATGAAATTGGTTTCTACGGGCCTGATAGTCACTAGCGAGTGATTTTTTTTACCCATTTTCCAAAGATGAATTCTAAGATCAGAACGTACGCAGCCCATTGTAAAGAAAACAAACAGAAAACTTGAGGGGAGAAATTTCTGGTAATCAGCATTTTCTTTGCCTGATTGACGAAGTCTTTCCTTTGACGTTCATGACAAAGTTAAAAAATATGTCAGGGCTTATAAATAGGACTAGCCTGTCCTGTGCTTTTTCTACAGCGACGATTGATAGAATGATAATCTAAATTCCATGCTTTGTTATTGACTTACATGTATTTGCATGCACGTCTGCGGCGGATCCGGGATTTCTGTGAAAGGGGGGGGGGTGTTGTCAAAATACAATTAGGGGGTTCCTGTTCCTAAGTATTACACAATTTGAGGTCCTGACAATTTTCTCTAAATTTTTTAATGAAAATGAAATAATCAGGCTATAGAGGGGGTTCGCCACTGCACATGTCTATCACAGTGGGCTGCTAAAGCTCAAGTTTGGGTGTCTGTATTAGAAATTACTTTGAAAAACATGAAAATATGGACATTTTGATAATCAATATTTTTCCCTTTTCCCTCCCTGCTTCCCATCTTATGACGTTTTAATACTCTGAATTTTGTAACACTAAATCAAATTTGGTAGACTACAACTTTTTCATAGATCTATTTGACTGTGTGAGGAAATGGGAAAAATTTGCTAAACAGATTTTCTTAACCTTATAATACTTTCAAAACCAATCAGAAACTGGATTACTGATGACCATGCTTTTCTCATCCCATTGTTTGATACATTTTTGAATACCATAATTTAAACTTGTGTTCACTTTCAGTGTTTGGTGACACTGATGATAGTTGACTGCACAACTCCATTAAATCATCTTAATTGTATGCAACTCCTCAAGATTTGGACCTGTCTTTTAAAAACTTTGTAATTTGGCTGAAATATTTTTTTGTTTGATATACATTGTGTTAATTATTTTCACAATTCTATAAAGTCAGATTCCTGTTGATGTAGAAATATTAGTTTTCAGACTATTTCTTTTTTCATTTAATTTTAAAATAAACTTAACTGAAGAGGCATGCATATCAGTGAGAACGTGTTGCCATTGTTATCATTGAATTGAATGATTGAATTAATGGGGTCTAACAGGTATTTAGCTGTATTACCTGATTAATCATAAATTGTACAACTAATTCTTTTTCAGATGACAAAATTAAATCTAGACAAATCATGTCAATTAAGTAAATGTTAAGAATATGGATTTTAGAATTATTTTTCATATCTTCTTTCTAACAAAGTGCCTGAATTTGAAGGAACAATGCCCAAGGGCATTGTGTAGCAACAGTGGAAGTATTCTTGGAAACGCGCAAAGCATCAAAGTTTCGCGACTTGGTAGCACTACAGCTTCAAAAATTCCTGGGGAGAACCCTGAATCTGTATGTAGGAGATTACTGACCACGCAAACAAACTTTCATGACAGTATCACTCTATTTGCACCGATCAAGAAATCCAAAGTCAGGCACGGGTTCAGCATTCCAGCTCTGAATTGTATAACTGCGTTCTTGCCTGTACCTTTTAAAAAAAACGTTTCTTCAATGGTGAAGCACTACATAATGATGATTTACCAGGTGAAGCTCGGTACAATGGAGATTTATAAGGACTCTTTATATGAGTTTCCGATTTTAAAGGAATTGTTTGCTTCCCCTTGATTCCAGACTGTGTATTTCGTCTAACTTTTGGCTTATGTAATGAAAGCCGAGACTCCCTTCGAGTCATCTGAAAAATAAAGAATTGTAATGGTTTATGTTGAAAGCAGTTAAAAAGGTAACTGTTTTATCAATAAATGGCATATATGTTATGAATAATCCACTTAAAATCCGGTTTGGGTATGACAGTAAAATCTGACAGGGACAAAATAAGGGTCATTTTCTACAAGATTTTCTTCTGACCAATTAAATAAACACTTTCAAGATTCTGAAAACGATTTAAACTGTAAACTAGGCACCGAGAACATCACAGTTCAGTTCAGACTAATTGTGTTTGCACGTATTTGCCATGGAAAGTGATATATAACAAGACATTTGATAAGTTAGAGCAATTATAGTCGATTTCGGTTTTTTTTTTTTCAATTCATAAAAGATAACCCCTAACGATGTCTGTCATATGCTGCTGTAACTTAACGCCGGATTTCAATCATATTGGGTCATAAATAAAAAAACAATTTGTCCAATATCCGTGGCTTTCTTAGTACATGAGCAACTGTGTGCGTGTTTAACATCACACTCACTAGAACTTGGCGTGCCAAACACTACATCATTGTACGTGTGTTTAACATCTTTTTCGTGAATAAAATTAAAAAAGGCAAAACGGACCTTGTAAATGGACTAAAATGAAATGCCATGGATCAAAAAGGGTCTGGGAGTATAAAGTGTGATCAGAGAGTTCTTTGGTTAAGAAATAAAGCTGAAAATATGATACGACGTGCTTAACACACATCCAAAATTTTCGCAATTTTGAAAATATTCTTTGAGTGTTCTCTAAATACAGCGAACGGAAAGGGGAAAGTTTGATATCTGTGAAAACCCTAGACAACAGCAGGTACTTTAGGATAGGTGGCTTGTCTGAGAAACTACGTAGACTGAATAGATACCTTTCCAAAGTTTGAGTTTTCACGCCGAAGCGGTCATTTCGTCGCCATTTTTTCGTGTTCAATGCCATTGTAAATCACGTGATTCTCCCCATTGTATAGGTGACACAATTTTTCGGGTGTTTTTTTACACCATGATACATATTGGTGTGCCAGTTGGGGAGGGTTTGGGAGGGTTGTTCCCTCCCTCTGCGCGAGATTTATTTTTAAAGAAAGACGAAATGGCGCAATTCCGGGACATGCAGACCTATTCCTTTGCCTCTTAATTAAACCTATAACTTATAATGATATATCATATCTAAACTTACAAATTAATTCACAGAGGCAACAGATATTTTTTTCACCATGATTCATATTGGTTTTTATTTTTGGGGAGGGTTTTGGAGGGGTGTCCCCTCCCTCCGTGTAAGAAAATTTTCAAAAAGAAAGACGAAATGGTGCAATTTCCGTAACATCCAGCCCTATTTGATAGTCTCTTAAATAGGTCTATATCATATATTGCATAAACCATATCTATATCTACAATTTATCATAGGTGAAACAATTTTTCGGGTGTTTTTACACCATGATACATATTGGTGTGCCTGTTGGGGAGGGTTTGGGAGGGGTGTTCCCTCCCTCTGCGGGAGAATTAGTTTAAAAAGAAAGACGAAATGGCGCAATTCCAGGACATGCAGACCTATTTATTTGCCTCTTAAATTAGCCCATATCTAATATTGCAAGACCATATCTAAACCTACAAATTAACAGAGACAACATAGTTTTTGCACCATGTTTCATATTGATGTTCCTATGGAGGAGGGTTTCCCCTCCCTCCGTGTGAGAAATTTTTTAAAAAGAAAGACGAAATGGCGCGATATCCGGGACATTCAGACCTATTTCTTTGCCTCTAAAATAAACCTATATCTAATATTGCAATACCATATCTAAACCCACAAATTAATTAACAGAGGCAGTTGAGTTTTTCAGTGGTTTTTTTTCGCCATGTTTCATATTGGTTTTCCTGTTGGGGAGGGTTTGGGAGGGGTGTCCCCTCCCTCCGTGTCAGAATTTTTTTTAAAAGAAAAACAAAAATGGCGCAATTTCCGGGACATGCAGACCTATTTTTTGTATAGATTTACTTTGACTGTGAATAATTTCGTTTTTTATGTTAAAAGAAATTTCCTCAAAAATGCATTTTTCGAAGAACTTGTAGGCCTATCTAGTAAACGCCGGATCGGCTGTCGATGGGGTAAAACGGTTTATAAAGAGTACTTAGAAATAAGACATCGATTAATAAACGCCTCGGTTGAAAAAAGCGGAACGGTTGGGGGAGGGATGTTGGCCTTTAACTGCTTAAAGTTAAAAATTATCCACAATTCGAGGGCTGTTACAGGTTTAAAACGAGATCGGTTAAGCCTCAGAGACTACTTGTCGCCGATCATATTAATATTACCCACTTTGTACAAATCGCCTATTTTCTGTCATTTGAATGTCGTCGTATCATACTGATAGATTTGTCGTTCACATTTTGCAATTTTATCTTTTCCATGCAGGCGCTTGTCAAGGTCTCGCCCGATTGCCCGGTTATACGATGCTGACAAACCAAATTAAATAGCGACATCCGGGTGTCGCTTTTATTTGACCATTTGACAAAACAGACCCCCTTTGAACACACACTGGCGTCGGTCTTACTACATATCAGCCAAAGAAAATGGGAAAACACCGACATTATCAGAGTCATTGTCATAAACTGATTATTATAAGTTCGATGAAATTTCTAACTTTGACTTCAATTGTTCTTTGATAGCCCCCCTTTCAAAAAACAAAACAAAAAAAAAAAGAAAAAAAAAAAATCTGGCGATTTTAGGGGGGGGCGCGCGCCGCTTCCGCCCCCCTCTAAATCCGCGTATGCCATAGACCTATCTGCTGTGTCAGTCGAAATATTAATTTACCTAACAAAATCAATGGTTCAATTTCAGTAATGTATGTACCTCTCACAATTACAAGACAACAGAGTTTAGACTGGTAGTGAAAATCTGAAAAATCAAATCAGGGAGGACAATTTGTTACAAGCAGGAGACATGTATAGAATGATTCAATCATATATCGCGGTCAATTCTAGCCCTGTCTCTTTGTCCGAATCAATGGCGCAAAGGGATTTTATTCAGGTCAAAGGTCATTCGGTGCATTTGTCACACATGCCTCCTAAAATGCCCCATAACTTACTCATTCATAAAGCTAAAACAATTATTTTGGTATCAAAATAAAGCTGATGATTTGCACTTTTACTTACAACAATAATATGTAACTTTTTTACAGTGGATTTTTGTTAATGTACATAAATATAGCGAAAAATGGCCAAAAATCACAAAAATAAGTTTTTGTCTAAAAATGAAAAAAAAGTTTAGAAAATACCAAATGTATGTTTGTGTTTGTGAAATTATGCTGAAAAATTGCCTAGAAACCTGTTCTTGACTTAAATATATTTGTTCACAGAATTAGTCTTTAGCTTACGCCTGTAGCTATAGCTAAAAGTGGGTGGGGTAAATTTTTCCAAAAAAATACAAAAAGTGCAAACTTTGATGTAACAATACGTCTTACACATAAATGTTATTCTATGATAAATTTAAAGATATGTTATAGGAAATTATTGTTTTGAAATCATATTTGCATGGATTTGTAGAGCATATTCCTGAAAATTAATCAGATTTTTATGAGCGAAAATGACAATTAGATAAAACAGCATGTGAGCCTGATTATACCGCTAAAATATCAACATCACAATGTCAAAACCACGACTCTTTAAACAAATATTTATCTAGTATATACAAAAGTGCAATTTGACAAAGCAAAACTCAAAATAAAAAAAAATAGCATAATAAAAGACAGCTTAGAATACTCCTCTCAATATCTTACAGTCATTATAAGACATAAATGGGGTCCATGCTGGACTTTTCAGGAATCAGATCAACATTAGGAATGGCAGTTTGTATTTCTGTGTGTTACACTGTATTATCTAGATCCAAAAGGAAGGGAATTTAGTGCTGGAATCAAGTTTTTAACTATCTATCAAGGTTCAGGTTCACATAGATGTTACTATAAATATAAGGAGCGGTTAAATTAATTATAATACAGACATTATTTAGAAGGACTAAACGAACTTCGTTTGAAATTTCCTTGAACAGAAATTATCTAGCTACATGTGCATCTAGGTTGACCATTCCATACGACATTTCTTTAATATATTTACATCTTTGTACGTCTGACAACCCTACATGGGTGCCTTTAAAGATGTATTCATGTTTCAATATGTTTCGTACATAAATGGCATACATGTAGTATATTTCTGTAAACAGAAGGTTAACTGCCATCATTGCAATTCTGATAATAACACCTGTCAAAGAAATCCAACTCTCCGGTTCTTCGTGTATCTCTTATTATGCAAATCACTCAGTACATGTGACATTATGTCTGTTTTATCCATCCTTCACAGGCCAGTAGGAAGCAATTTTATATTGGGGTAGCTGAAGCCCCTGTGTCTGAAAACTGAGGGGGGGGGGGGGGCTAAATTGGTTTTTTCCTGAATTTTCAGTGAAAAATAAGGAAAATTTGGCAATTTTAGACAACTTGGGGGAGGGGGCTTAACCATGCATAGCCCAATCCCCTGTTCCTACGGCCTTCTTTACAATCCCATCATTATTCAATAAATGTGTTCAATCAATTGTTTTTTTTTTCAAATACTAAGTCTACTCTAAAATTACCACGTTGATCCACAGCTGATGTGTTTTGGAGTAGACACATATAAACTGTTGGTATATAAATAGCGGAAATCTTTGGACCTGTGATTGTTTTAGCTAACCCCATAACAATATACCTGACAAATCTATGGACAATATTTAACTTATTACTATGTTAAAATATTCATTTAGTAATAATTATCGATGTAATCAATCCTGTATCTGTCACTTGTATGTAACTATATTGAAATATAGCAAATGAATATCAAGAAAATAGAAATAAAATAGATTCTTGGTGTTTTGGTCTGTTCCCTAGAGACTTTAACTAATAGTCTGTAGCAGGCCTCCTAGCATACCAAAGTAGAAATAAAGGTTTTCATAAAGGCTCACATTTAGGTAAATGAAGACCTTTTAGTGTAAAACATGAAAAACACAAGAGTGAATAGTGACCATTTTTGTAGAAGATATACAGTCAAAGTCATTTTACCCACTTGTTTCGTAAGGGGGTATATGCGATCTTACCGACAAAAATGTACAAATTTGGGTAAGATTTGGTGGCATCTGGTGATATTTTCATTATTAAACTACGCATAAAGAGGGATAATGCAGAATGAAAGCCATCGTTTGTTTTAAGCTTGCGAGACAACCAGCCAGATCAAATATACAGGTTTTAGGAGAAAATTACAGGCTATTTTGCGGTTGAAAAGGTAATCTGGCAAAAAAGTAAAGGTTTTAAAGTTTTGCTCTGAAATTGAAGTTTTTCAAAGGTTTTATAGGTTTCAGTAGGGGGCTAGCTGTAAGATATCCAAACCATGGCCTGTATAATACTTAAGGGAATATAAGGAGTATGTAGGAAAAGCATAAAGTCAAAATATATTGACCCAAATATATCTTATGTATTGCAAATGGTAGTAGGTGGGGGGGGGGTTTAAGATGATATGACCTTATTGTTTGAAATATATTTGCAGATCTTTTTATTCTGCCACCGGCAAACCAATTCTATTTAATGAATACTATGAATTGCACAAGTTCTCAGTTAAATATATGATATGTAAAATGGGCGCAAGATAAACTGATGTTTATAAACAAAATCTAAACTTATAAAGACATGTTATTTGCTTGTGCAAATCATCTCGTCACAATTACTTAACAATCATGATTATGATCGCTATGATTACCTTTTTATTCTTAGGTGGAAATCAGTGGATTACGCAATCACTGTTTGTTTAGTTCTTCCAGCGCCACAATGTTACATTTCCATCTAGTTTGCCAATTATTGATACCCGATCTATAGAAGTCAACGCCTATGGCGCGCGAACAGGGTCTAAAGTCAATATAGCGCTAGACCGATAATTAAAATAGGGGTAGACCGGTAAAAATAGCGGTCTACCCTTATATTTTTACCGGTCTACCGATAAAAACATCGGTCTACCCTTAAAATAAGGGTAGACCCCTATTTCAAATAACGGTCTAGCGATAAATTACCGGTAGACCGATAGTTATTTTTGACCCTTCTGCTCGAAATCTCATTAGCCAATCAAATGGCTCGTTACATCCTCAACACACCGGAAATAAGCGATATTTCCTGTTTACAATGGCGACCGAAAAGATGCAGTCGGTCTCTTTTTCGTGTGATTTCGGGCTTTACACGGTGTTACAGACGATGACAGGCGTTTGTTGGGAGAAATTCTTTATTCTTTCAAGTAGTTGATGTCTGAAAATACAGAACGGATATCGAAATGTTCCACTCTTGGTAATTTTGTTACTTGAAATGAATTATTTTCTATTGAATAATCTGGCTCAGAACTTTCTAGGCGGTTCAAAAGCTCATGTGAGCTTATGTTATTGTTATTCAGTCTTGTCGACTTTAAATATAATTTACTTACTTACACTCCTTCCCCTATTATCTGTTTTATTACCGTAATTATTCTAATAAACGGCCGGTTTAATCAAGTTTGCAAAGTTTTGTTACAAGGACTGTAAAATAAGATTTTGGCATGTAATTCTTTCACTGTAAACAAATTGTCGGTCAGGAGATCCTCTCTTTCATTGCTTTTAGGAAGTGATATTTCATCATTCCCATTCAGGCAAGAACTCACTAAAATTACGCAAATAAATACAAGTGCGCGCTAGTTTTACTTCATATGTTGTGTACATGCACGCAATGTTTTTTTTTGTAAGGTCAGTCGAATTTGGGCATGGAACTAATGATAAACTAGAAACCTAATACGCCACCGTATAGCTCAGTGTTATCATCCTTGTCAGTTAAATAATTTCCACTCGGATTGTTTATTAAAATGGTCGAACCGAATGAATATATTGAATAATCGAATGACGTCATCGGAATTTTCTTCTGCATCTGCAGAGACTGCAATGTCGGGCATTTTCGACCTTTCAATTCTAGTACCAAACAACGCATGTCGGCTGTATAGTCATTCAAATAATTTCCACTCGAGTTGTTCATTAAAATGGTCGAACTCGCATGAGCGAATGATGTCTTCGGAATTATCTTCGGCATCTGCAGAGACTGCAATGTCAGGCTGCCAGTTGAATATTGGACAGTTTTTCCCCAATAGTAAGCTTGCAATTTAGATTTTATTGTATTATCTATCGGATGTTGACGGCTTTTTCACTTTATGTAACTTGAACATGTACAGTTGATCAAAACAAAAATGACCGACCGCGCCCAATTCTTTAGCGTGAACCAACAAGGAACGTCACTCGTCTTATACTTAATCAAGTTCAAAAAGAGTTGCCTATCATTGCCTGCATTAACCCTTTCCCAAACAAGACCTGGTTTTGAAGTCCCCTAAAGAAATAATTGGAAAAAACATTGAGGCAAAAGAAGAAAATGCTGATGATCAACGATTCAACATATGACATGTCATGTACAATGGCATGTGCTTGAAATACATGGCCTCTGCAATGTACCCATACTATGACTTCTGTCAAATATCTGATAACGGTAAGCCAAGCTCGAATGGAACTTAAAGGGGCCCATGCTAGGTTTTTATGCTTCCGAATTATTCGGGAATCATATTTGTGCATGGAAAAACAATTTACGATGCATAAAAACCTCAGTCATGGAGAAAAACCATCTTTCCTTTCCTATAGATCAATCCTTTAGAAGAGTGTATACACATTCTATTATTACTTCAAAAGGAGACAATGTCAAGGTCAACGAGACACACCTCCGCGGTATAAACACACCATACAACCGGCTGTGTCGATGACTGTGACCTTATTCGCAAGGGATACATGGAAAGGTTTATTTTGTACAAGCACTGAACATTTATATGCATATAAATTTTATCAACTATAGAATACCAAAGATCTTTTCGTTTATTCATAAAAGTAAATACATTTGACCTACCACGCACATGACATCAGATGCCGAATCTGTCTTCGCAAACTTTCGACGCAGCCAGTTGTACGGTGTGTTGAATCTCGCTGAGTGCATATGACGTACCACTGACGTAATTGATTTTTGAAGGTTTGGCATATGTAACCGTTACAAAACAAAAACAAGGACAAAATGAACCAACCCGCACATTATTAATTGACTTAGATTTTAATACTTAATAAAGCTTGCGTGCTTACAATGGACATAAGTGATCTACCCCTTCAGGTTGATAATTTCATACTTTATAATTATTTCTGGTTTGTAATTATTGTGCCATAAATTTGCATTTTCAACAGCCTAGCTGGTCCCCCTTAAAGACTCAAGGGCTTGTCAACTCTGCATGCTAATATTGATTAAAGACTTGGACTTGGCCACTATAGAGTAAAACCTTTGAAAAAATAACTATAAAGAAAGAAAGTATTGTCTAGGAAAATATTATATTGACTATTCTTGCTTAGATGTTGCATTGTTTCTATAATTATTTTTTAATTCTCATTTGTACAAATGTACAATAGTTACCTTGTGAACCAAAATTTCATAATTGCTGAAGTTCGCTTTTGAATTTCTCTTCTAATTGTATCCTGGTTCAGAACATAAAATCATATTTTAAGAAAAATAAACAGATTCCTTCTATTGTTAATTTACACATGGGCGGATCTAGAGGGGGGTGGGTGTCCGGATCCCCCAGGCATTGGCCGAAAATTAAATTGTGACTATATAAATTTAGTGTAACGTTACATATTTATTACATTTTAAATGAAGAAGACACCATGCAAGTTTATGACGGCACATGGGTTTCTGGAAATCCAGATTCTGGGTGAGTGGGTGGTATCCATGTCTTGGTCTGGAGTGTAATAATGATAAGTTATGTCTGAATAGGTTATGGGATTCGTGTAAAAATCTATAAGTTGCAGTTATTTTTGTTTGCTATGCAAGCCAGCTTGTGACGTTGCTTGCCAATTATCAAAAGCAGCCCAAGCAAGCACACTGTTCCGGACAGGAAAGGGCTTGCTAACATTCGAAAGGTTGTTAAAATTCAATGATGAAATTTCACATACTATCAACAATCTGCATCATTCTAGACATGTATTTGACTATTTCAGGACTGGAATGAGGTGTCATGCTGGTGATTTGTTCCCTGTTTGACAGTACAGATTGTTATATTGATGAACCATTTTGTTAATCGTGGGAAAACCAATTTTTTTAAGGTAGGTAGGTGCCAGTTATATTCCTTCTTCCCTCCTGTCCATGATCCCTTGGCTTCAAGACAAACTTAAATTTAAAAGAAAAAAATGCATGATGACTGAGATTCTGAGTTTTTCGCTCACCTGAGCAGGAAGTGCTCAAGGTGAGCTATTGTGGTCGCTCACCGTTCGTCATCCGTCTGTCTATCCGTCCGTCCACAACATCTTCTCCACAACCATTTGACCAATTTTGACCAAACTTGGCAGGAATGTTCCTGAGGTGACCCTTTTCAAAACTTGTTTGCAAATTTTTGATTTGTCAAAAAATATGGGCGTGGTAAGGCGAGACTTAAAAATCCTATGAAAATTCTTTAAAAATCAACCATTGGGCCAATTTGAACCAAATTTGGCAGGAATGTTCCTTAGGTGACTCTTTCCAAAATTTATTCACAAATTTTAAGATTTGTCAAAAAATGAAGGTAGGGCATTATGGGCATACCAGACTTTGAGAAATCCAAAGAAAATTCTTTTGAATTTAACCAGGTATAATATCGTTAGTGGGAGTCAAAACCTTATACCTACAGCTCGACAAAGCTGGAGTTGCAAGGTTTTAATCCCCCACTCGGGATATGTCTAATCCCCATAAAATAAACAAAGACAAGAAATGTTTATTCAAGACGGCCAGAATGGGGAACTGCAGGTAAAAAGGGGTAAATACATTCTATTTGTTATTTAAGCTGTCCTTTGTTGATGGTACTCATTTACATAGTTTTGATTAGATCATTCAAATGAATACCCACATCACAGGGTTTGATAAACATTGAAAGATATTTTACAATTTGGAAAGCCCTTAACCTCTCCTATTTGAATCTCTAGAACAGCCTCTAGATATGTACTTCAGTTTAATCCTTTCCTGAAAATGCCTAGTCTGACATCCCTAAATAATTAGAAAATGTTGGGAAAATGTTATTGCAAAAGAAGAAAATGCTGTTAGCTTATATTTGCATCTTTTGCTTCATCATTTTCTGTCCACTTTTATACATGAATGCAGTCTTACTCAGCATTCTGTTTTGTTAGTTACAGCAGTTTTTAATTCTACTGCTCTGATGTTATGATGTTAGGAAAAGATTTAACCAAAATCAAATTGTTACTGTTCAATGAATAGTTCCCCTATGTTGTGGGTTGACTGGGTTCCATATAAAAATGATTAAGAGGGCAGTGTTTGACAATCTTTTCTCAAATTATAAGACCTTAATATTTGAAGATTTTGGGTAGTTTAATGTCTAAAGACTAAAAATTATCCATATACTGGGAGCTTTTAATCGTAACAGAAAGTCCTTAGTTATATGCCTTTTCAATTGACAAAATTACCATTTTTGCTCATGTCACCTTTGTTCAGGTGAGCGATATAGGACCATCATGGTCCTCTTGTTTTATTTCTTCTTAGCCCAACTTGACATTTCTGACAGACAACCAAATTAATGTCCATAAAGATTGGATTTGTGTACAGTATAACACAGAAAATATTGAGACAACAGGAGAAAATGCTGATTTTCTTCTTTGGTCATAATCAGCATGTTCTCCTTTTGTCTCAATATTTATTATGCCCCCTTTCGAAGAAAATGGGGGTATATTGTTTTGCAAGTGTTTGACCTACTTTTAAAAAAATTGCTGTTTTTGTGACAAGCTCTCGTATAGGCGAGCTATGTTGTCTGGGTACAACTCTTGTTTACAGCCTTGATATTTCACACATGGACACCTCCAACCAAGACCTTTCATATTTGACCATGACCTTGGACCTTGTGACCTTGGACTTTGACCTGCATCAAATGTAGGCCCTTAAAGGGGCATATATGTTTTACAAACATCTCTTGTTTTATTTAACCTTTTTCCAAACAAGACCTGGTTTTGACATCCCTAATAGAAATGGCTTAAGAAAACATTGAGACAAAAGAAGAAACTGTTGATAACCTTGACATTTTCTTGGCTATATCACACACAATTTCAATCTTAATTAACATCCATTTTGTCGTCTGCAGCAGCTTTTGAATTGGACCTACCTAAAATGCTGTCGTTTGGAAAAGGGTTAAAGGACATCAAAACTAGATCTTGTAATGAAAAGGTTAAATTTTCTTCAATACCTTTAAAAAGTTCAAGTGAACAGGATATCATGAATCCTGATCACACATTAAGATGATCTGATCTGGAAGCATGATGCTATCAAAATACTACACAATCCCTATTTCCATAGATTTCAATTCGAATCCACTATATATTTTGTAGGTTGGACTTTTTACACAACAGACAGTCTAGAGTAATTGGAGAGTTTTGTATGAATTTGTGAGGTAAGTCTTGAAACTGATTTGTAAGAACCTTCATGTCATTTTAGTCTTTTATGGATCCAGATCAGCAATACAACTACAAGTCTACACTTGATTGGGATACAAAAAGTTTAGTTAAGCATTCAACTATTTCCAAAATAAGCCTTGGCAAATATTGAGCCAAAGAAAGAAATGTTGATAATGTTCATTTCCTCCTTTTGCCTCAAATATTTACATGTATTGTACCATAATGCATGTATTATCTTCTTGAGCATCCATCCTTTTTTGTCTGCAGTTACTTTCATATTCTAAAATTTTGTCATTAACAAAAAGACTAAAGAGAAAATGATATAAAAATGCATTTTTACTGATCAAATTTGTTGAGGTAAGAAAAATGTATATCATAAAAAGGTAATGTGATGATTATCTCTAGTGACAGTGTTTCATTTATATTAACCCCATTACCAAATGACAAACTTTTAGACTTGTCCAAATTCAAAGATGATGCAGACGACAATTTCAAGTGAATGAAATTTTACATTTTTTGCCCTTTTTCCATAGAAAACATGGTTGGAAATGAAGAAATTGCTTGCAATAAGCAATTTCTTCATTTTCCATGATGTTTTCTAAAGCCATTATCTTGTGGGGAGTCAGAAAGAGTCATTGTGTGGTAATGGGTTAATATCATACAGTACAAATGTTCCTTAAACTATAAAAGAAAATGTGTAATCTACATGGCTGAAAACAATACAATAAACTGAATACTTCAAAATAGTTATATATTTGAAAAATAAGCCCTATGTTGGGGGATTTTTGTTTGTGGATTTAACCCCAAATCCTTCAAATTATCTACATGCAATAAAAACTCAGCATATGTTGTGGGTTCTCAGACCCACTGGAGGTATTATCCCAATGGAGATATAGAGCAAAATCTTAAGCTACATGACAATATGGGACATCTTCCTTATATCAATGAAGAAATTTTACAGTCGGAGACCATGTCCCAAATACCATTCCTTGCAGTAATTATGTAAAAAGTTTACAAACAACTGAATGAATGGACACTTCACAAAGACATTAGGCCAGTGGCTTTAAAAATAAATGCAATGATTTTCAGGGGTAAAATAAGTTTTTATACGCCCAAAGGGTCGTATTATGTTATCGTCTGCATCGTCTGTCTGTCCGTCTGTCTGTCTGTTAGCAAATTTGTGTCGGTCCATAACTTTGAAACTATAAGGCCTATAGTCTTGAAACTTCACAGGTGTATAGATCTTTGTTTGATTCAGTTAGAAAATTTGTGTCCGGTCCATAACTTTGAAACTATAAGACCTATAGTCTTGAAACTTCACAGGTGTATAGATCTCATAGCTAGGGTGTGCAGAGCGCAAGAACCACAACTCTACCATTTGTAATTTTTTAGTTATTGCCCTTTGTTTGATTCAGTTAAGCAAATTCGTGTCTAGTCCATAACTTTGAAACTATTAGGCCTATAGTCTTGAAACTTCACAGATGTATAGATCTCATAGCTAGGGTGTGCAGAGCGCAAGAACAACAACGCTACCTTTTGTAATTTTTGAGTTATTGCCTTTTGTTTTATTCAGTTAGCAAATTCGTGTCTGGTCCATAACTTTGAAACTATAAGGCCTATGGTCTTGAAACTTCACAGGTGTATAGATCTCATAGCTAGGGTGTGCAGGGCACATTCTCAAAGACAAATAGGAGAACAAAACAAACACTACCATCATAATAAATACAATATACTATAGTGTTTGCTAGAAAATACATCCTAAGGATCAATGAAAAGTTCAAAAAATCACCCATTTATTTCTGAGCTTCGGGCGTATAATGCCACGCCCAGCGTTGCTCTTGTTTTTAACCCATTCTCACACATTGACGCCTTTTGACACCCTTTTAGATAATTTCTTTGGAAAACATTGTGGAAAATGAAGAAATTGCTTGTGACAAGCAATTTCTTCATTTCCCACAATGTTTTCTATGTAAAAAGACCCAAAAATGTTAAATTTCATTCACTTGAAATTGTCGTCTGCAACATCTTTGAATTTGGACCAGCCTAAAATTTTGCCGTTTGGTAGTTAAATTGTTTGAATACATAAAAGAGCTTGTCTCTTAATTAAATATTCAAAATTATGTCTATGATATATTTACAGGTTTGCTCTTATGTAGGATTAATGCTGTATTGGATGAATAGGAAATGCCATGCCAACAAAGTCCTGATAGTCACTCGGTATACCTTGATTTGTGGAAAAATTGCCATATCCAGAAGTTTAAGACATTGAATTCACCTCAACCATTGTGCAGAAATGTGAACTTTGATATACACTCGTTGCATTTTTAGCTCATCTGAGCACGAAAGTGCCCATGGTGATGTGTTGTGATACCGCTGTGTCCGGCGTCCGTCAAACTTTACCTTCTGTGCACTCTAGAGGCCACAGTTTTTGCGGAATCAATCTGAAAATTAGTCAGAATGATTGTCTTGATGAAATCTTGGACACGTTGGAAAATGGGTCATCTTGGGTGAAGAACTAGGTCACTAGGACAAATTTTAGAAAAACCTTGAGTGCACTCTAGAGGTCACATTTTTTGCCCAATCAATCTGAAAATTGGTCAGAATGATTGTCTTGATGATATCTAGGACAAGTTTGAAATTGGGTCATCTGGGATCAAAAAATAGGCCACAGGGTCAAATCTTAGAAAAAGCTTGTGTGCACTCTAGAGGCCACATTTTTTGCCCAAGTAACCTGAAAATTGATCTCGGACAAGTTCAAAAATGGGTCATCTTGGATCAAAAACTAGGTCATGGGGTCAAATACCCTGTGTGCACTCTAGAAGCCACATTTTTTGCCCAATCAACCTGAAAATTGGTCAGAATGATTGTCCTAATGATGTCTCGGACAAGATCAAAATTGGGTCATCTGGGGTCACAGAACTAGGTCAAGGGGTCAAATCTAAGAAAAACTGTGTGTGTCTTTGTGGGCCACATTATTTGCCAAAATCAATTTGAAAATTGGTCAGAATGATAGTCTTGATAAAAACTTGCAAAAGTTTGAAAATGGGTCATCCTGGGTAATTAACTAGGTCACATGGTCAAATCTTAGAAAAACCTAGTGTGCACTCTAAAAGTCACATTTTTTGCCTTAATCAACCTGAAAATTGGTCAGAATGATTGTCTTGATGATATCTTGGACAAGACCAAAATTGGGTCATCCAGGGTCAAAAACTAGGTCAGGGGGTCAAATCTTAGAAATACCTTGAATGGACTCTAGAGGCCACATTTTTTTGCCCAATCAACCTGAAAATTGGTCAGAATGATTGTCTTGATGATATCTCGAACATGTTGTCTTGATAATATTGGAAGATTTATAAGTCGGGTCCTTCGAGGTCAAAAACTAGGTCACAGGGTCAAATTTTAAAAAAAACCTTGTGGGCATTCTAGAGGCTTTATATTTTGCCCGATCAAACTGAGTAATTGGTCAGAATTGGTCTTGATGATATCTCGTACAATTTCAAAATAGGTTCATCTGGAGTAAAAAACTAGGTCAGGGGTCAAATCTTAGAATAACCTTGTGTGCATTATAGAGGCCACAATTTTTGTCCAATCAACATGAATTTGATTCAGAAAGATTGTCCTGAACATGCTCAGATTTTTCGTTTCCTTTACATCTATGAAGAGTTTGAATATGGGTCACATGGGGTCTTGAAATGGGTATCTAGGTTTAATCGTAATATAACTACATGTATTGCATTTAGAGGCTAGCTACATCATATACAGAAAGCTATTATCTCAGGTGAGCACTTCAGGGCCAATGGCCCTCTTGTTTGTTGTTTTTGAAAGAGTTAATTTATTGTGTATACATTGCCATAATGTACATAAATGTAAGTTATTAGTTTCAACCATTAATTGGATAGCTCTTCTGTCTCCCAGAGCAGAATATTCTCTAAGCAAATCTGCTGTACATTTCAATGTCTTCAAACTCATTAACAGAGAACATTTTCTTTAACTTGTCCAAATTCAAAGATTCTGCAGACAACATTTTTATAGACATACAACAAGTGATAAAAGCAAAGCTTTCGACTTTTGGGGCATCAATATATGGGATAGGGTTAACTCATTACCACAAAGCAATTTCTTTATTTGCAAAAATGAATCCTGATTTTGATGACCCATAAATACATTAGAAAACATTGAACGAAAAGAAGAATTGTAACTTTATCCTTTTTCCTCAACATTTAACATGTATTTACATATATACAGAAAGTCCTTGTTATATGAATATATTTCAATGAACTTGTGACAGATACAGGTAATGGTTCGAGCACCATATTACCATCTTGCAGAAGTGACTTCAACTCTTTCTCAAAGAGGACCAGGGACCCATTTTACTAAATGAACTTAGCATAATTTTTGTGTAAATTTGAACATAACTCAATCTGAGTGGTCTTGATTGGCATGAAGCATGATTCTCATTCAATCAAATGTCTTGTTACATAATTTACACTAAAATGTTTGAAAGTTGGCTTGTAAAATGGGGCCTTGGTTTTGATGTTCCTGTGAGAGAAAGCTTGGGAAAGCATTGATACTAAAGAGGAACATTCTAATAACCAGCATTTTCTCAACAAAATTTATCTTCCCATATTTTGTTGTCTGCAGCTGCTTTTGAACTGGAGCAGTCAAAAATTTTGTTGTTTAACCTTTTCTCAAACAAGACATTTAGAATGGCTTCTCTCCCTCTTATCATAAGAAGGGGTAAATATATTCCAAATTTGTTATTTAAAATCCAAACCTATGCTGTGGGTACTTATTGCTATGGTCTCATCAAGATGATTGCAACGAATACCAACAACATAGAGTTTGATAGCCGACATTGAAACATTGCATTTCGAAAGTCAACAAACCTTTCTTATCTGGAGCGGTCAGTGAAAACTGAGGTGATTATTTAACTCATTACCACACAGTGACGCCTTTTGACTCCCAACGAGATAAAGGCTTTAGAAAACATTGTGGAAAATGAAGAAATTGCTTGTGACAAGCAATTTCTTCATTTCTCACAATGTTTTCTATACAAAATGACCAAAAATGTAAAATTTTATTCACTTGAATTTGTCGTCTGCAATATCTTTGAATTTGGACTAGTTTGAAATTTTGTCGCCTGGTAATGGGTTAAACCCTTTCCCAAGTGGAAATATTTTTGGATGACCAATTTGAAAGCCACTGCAGACAAAAAATTAATGCAGTGTACATAATGATTAGATTTACATATTACAGAGAATACGGAGATAAAAAGAGGAGGTGCTGATTGTAAATCAACATTTCCTTCTTTTGTCTCAATTTTTCTGTATGTCTTTGTCATTCAGGGAAGATGATCAATGGTTGCTGAAAGTTTGTTGCTTTTCCTCAATGTTTTCAAATAGTGACAAATATTTAGACTTACCCTTGGGAAAAATCGCCAGCTTTTACGCAGCTTCTGCGAAGCTTTCAAGCTGCGTAAAAGCTGCGTTTACGCAGCGGTATTGGCACCTGCGCAAAAGCTGCGTATTTTGGGGGCTAGAAAAAACGCAGCTTTTAAAGAAATAAAAACAGAAGCTGCGTAAAAGCTGCGCAAAAGCTGCGTAAACGCAGCTTTCCAGAGCTGCGTAAACGCAGGTGCCAATACCGTCGCGTAAACGCAGCTCTGAAAAGCTGCGTAAACGCAGCTTTTACGCAGCTCTAAGTCAGAGCTGCGTAAACGCAGCTCTGAAAAGCTGCGTAAACGCAGCTTTTACGCAGCTCTAAGTCAGAGCTGCGCAAAAGCTGCGTAAAAGCTGCGCAAACGCAGCTTTTACGCAGCTCTGAAAAAGCTGCGCAAAAGCTGCGTAAACGCAGCTTTCCAGAGCTGCGTAAACGCAGGTGCCAATACCGCCGCGTAAACGCAGCTCTGAAAAGCTGCGTAAACGCAGCTTTTACGCAGCTCAAAGTCAGAGCTGCGCAAAAGCTGCGTAAAAGCTGCGCAAACGCAGCTTTTCAGAGCTGCATAAATGCAGCTTTTCAGAGCTGCGTAAACGCAGCTTTTACGCAGCTCTTAGTCAAAGCTGCGTAAACGCAGCTTTTCAGAGCTGCGTAAACGCAGCTTTTACGCAGCTTTGCACAACGTCTAAAACCTAAATTTAAAAAAATTATGTAGCCTGAAAGTCGTTTGGCCATGAATGATTCAAAATAAGTTAATACAAATTTTAAAGTCGATTAGTCCTTATCCAACAGCGAAATTTTAAAAAAATCAAATTTCAAAGCTGCTTCTAGTTACAATAATGGAATACAAGATTTGTTTTCATCATATCACAGAGGAAAAGGCTAGTTATAAGCAATTATTTCTTTTACTTCAATGGTTTTCGAAGGCATTTAAAAGTTATATAACAGAAAATATCAAAGTATGTAATAAATACAATTTTTTAATAAATAGACTTACAAAACTCAAAAGTACATTAAGCTTGTGACAAATGACCTAATTTATTATCTTAATACATTCTAACAAAATCCAAATATTACCCTTTCAAAAATGGTGAAATTTCAAATTGGTCCAAAGCTAATATTTCTTATATCAACAAACTAGGTTTTCATGAAGAAAAAGGTGAGTATCATAACAGTAAAAATATTGAGGCAAAAAGAGAAAATGCTGATGATCAGCCTATTTTCTTCTTTTGCCTCATCGTTTTCCCAAGCCTTTCTATTAGAGACGAATTGAAAGATGGTACAAAAAAATGACACATACAGAAAACATTTGGGCCAGGATCTGGAAAAATGTCCCTTAACTTACTTTAAGGCTTTTGAGCCCAACATGGTTCCAGATCAGCCTGTCTGTATACATGCAGTCTGATCAGGAACCATGTTGTTCTCTAATAGCTTCATCATAGTGTGTAACAACCACATGAGAGTAACATGATCCAGGTCAAACTGCACCTAGGGACAGCCTGATCTTGAAACATGGTTGTCTGAAATGCTATAAGGGACATTTTTCCAGCTCACGGCTCATTTAAAAGCTGGTCATCATGAATTTAAATATGTTTTAGGCGTTTTCTCCAACTCTTTTAACCTGTGATATGTTTGATCACGATCCTTGTCATTCTAATTTTCAGAATAAGCAAGTATGTAGTTTGATTGTTCTGAGGATTTCTTTTGGATTTTTTATTATAATAAAATTACACAAATCATCTAATATTTCGTCGTTGTAAATGTAAAACCTTGTATCTCATTTTCGGAAAACTCTAAAGGGGAGGGAATAAAGTGTAATAACTTTTCCCAAACTGAAATGTTTTACTTGAAATTTGGAAATATTGTTCATAAATAATGTATCATTGATACTGATCGGTAAAAATATCTCAAAACCTGCAAGAATTGTCTAAATTGGACACACAAGTTTGTACTTTGAAAATCGCTAGAACCGACATACAAGGTTTTGCATTTACACCGACGATTTAAACCCTTTCCCAACAACATTTTTTTTGGTCCAAAGAAGTTTCAGATACTAGAATTTTTGTATTGAAAAGCAATATCAAAGAATGCTATAGCATGGGAAACATTAAGGAAAAAGATGAAAATGATGATAATAATAATAATATACTTCTTTTCTCATAATATTTCTTTGACGAAGTCTTGTGTGGAAAAAGGTTTAATTCTTTCATAAATCAACATCAAATATTCTAAATTAATAATATTAATATTACATCTGACCTTAAAGGCTATAACAAACCATCAGGGAAAGTATTTGGCATGTTCAGTCCGCACCGATTTGACAAGGATTCAGAATACTACTAGATGATAATTCTGAATCTAGCATGTTTTTCATACCTTACTCTATGCTCATTTTTCAATTAAACCAATCATGTGATTGACATTATAATGCTGAGTTTATAGTGTTTCTTTCTTGAATGGTATCTTTTAGCATGACAGCTTTAT
Source organism: Fragum sueziense (assembly GCA_963680895.1). NCBI lineage: Eukaryota > Metazoa > Mollusca > Bivalvia > Cardiida > Cardiidae > Fragum > Fragum sueziense. The sequence goes on from OY804607.1 coordinate 8,929,381, forward strand.
TTTAATGGATAAATTTAAAGATGAAGCATATTAAACTGTGCTGAACCTCAGAAATAATGCACCACTTCAAAGCACACAAAGAAATATTTCAGGATTTTTCGCAGAATAATTTGAAGTCATTGTATCAAATAATAAGTATTGGTAAACCTTGGAATATATTGTGTTCATGCAAATAATTGTGATCAAAAACATAATGGGAAAAGAAGATATGCTCAATTTGAGCCATTTCTTCTTTTCCCATAATGTTTCTATACAAAATTATAACATATTGATTTAAAAAAATGCATTATTTACCAGTTTTTGACATGAACTACCTCAAGGCTGGGGAGAACACTGAATATGAAAGCATAAAAACACAAATTTCACATTGTTTTTAATCTCCAATCCGCTCCACATGGCCTTAAAACCTCGGAGGGCTGTCCTCATCTTGGTGAAGGCGTTGTCTTTAGTAATGGAGATATGTTCAGCAACGACCCCTGAAACAGTATAAATGCAGTATGTATTAGTAAAGATATTGATCCTAAAACCAAACGCAAGTACCAAATATGTAAGCTGATGAGATGTAACTACTTGAAAAAGTATCTCACTATCTCAAATTTCTCCTTAAGTTGTGCGTTGCAATCAATTGTTCCTGTACTGGAGAAAAGGTACATGTATATCAAACATGATACTTGTTTAATATTGTTTAAAAGAAGTTATGGGATATGCTAACTTGTATAGACAAACAGAAAAAAAGTCACACAATATGCCACTTCATTACAATCTATGGCATAACAAGTATGAATGCTCCCGAAATGGCCAATTTTGCCAATTTTAATTTTTTGGATAGACAGACTGACATGAGTAAAACAATATAACCCCCATTCTTTCGATACAAGGGCATAAAAACGGTTTCAGCAGACATACAAATGGTTAGTAATGTGAAAATTTGAAAAAAAAAAATGATAACTAATGAAAAATTGTTTGCAATATCATTTTTCTGATGAGATAAGAATCGGACAAGATGAACTTTGCTTTATATTTGACCAATAAATGTGTAGTAATAGAGGCAACTAGTTCCCATATTTGTGGATGCTAGAGTATTGACAAGTAGTGCCCAGTGGAGCTAAAAAATTTGATACAGAGAACCTACTTTCTGTTGACCGGCATTAGACCTTGGTTACTTTCTTATTTACGTCCATAATTGGCATTGAACACATCCCATTCTACATCAGAACATCAAATTGTCAATCTTTTTATGAATTTCCACCACACATCCTTCATTGCACCTTTAACCTGAAAACAAAACAGTGCAATTAAAAACAGGCAAATGAACCCCCCCCCCCCTCCCAATGCCAGTACCTACTTCGTGTTAGGGACTAGGTTGGAATCCTGGTTCTGACCAGCAACATTCCTCAGTGCCTGTTAAATTTAATACCCAATGCTGGTATAATCTTGGCATGTACAACATCAATAGCCAATAGGTATGGATTAGACTGGCTTTACATGGTGTATGTTTTGTTAAATAGTCTGTGTTGTTAAAACATCTCTTAGCTACAGCTCAAATTAAGCTTTTAAAGTAAGTCCTGGGTAATGCAGTTCCTTTAATTTTAACTTATTCCGTAACGTCCGTAAGTCCAAGCATTTCTAAAGTACTGTTAGATGCAATATCGCCTGTTTCCATAAAAACGGAAATAATTGAGCTCACTCAGAGATTTCATGAAATATTCTAGACAATTTTGGTGAAAATGTTTCTAAATTGTATGAAGAGTAGGCAAAAAGCACAACAAAAGTCAAAAATTCAAAATTTGAGAGCAACGAAAATAACTTCCCGCGAAATATATTTGCACCACACAGATTTTGTTCCATAACTGGTCACATAGCCCATTACCCAGGTCTTAACTTTATTATGAGATTTAGAATTAGACTGACAAATTACTACTGTTTGTCTGAAATTACATCACTGTTTACAAGATACAGTTGTTTCCTGTTGATTAAACTTTGTGCTCTGGAGAACTAAAAACCTGTCTAGCTGTACCCCATCCCGCTTTTCCCAAAAATTAATCCAAACCAACCAGAAAAACAACCGGGATTTTTTGTCGTTTTTCTGGGTGGTTGGGGTAAGTTCTTTGGAAATGTACAAGGATTTCACACATAAGTCATATATCAGAGGAAAGATATCAGTATGGTGGGGTACATGTGTAACGTGTCTTCAGTCGGTAGAGCAATTTTATATGAAAATCAATATGCTCAACAATTAGCGAAAATGTGGTTAGATGGACTGATTTATCCTAGCTCAAATAATCAACAATAAATCTGATCAACTTCATTAAAAGTCAAGCAATTCACCATTCAACAGTATATATAGACGATCTTCCTCTGCTGATCCTGAGCAAACTTGCTCAGCTACACTAATTGGATTTCTGAACTTACTGTGTCGATCACCGAGTGTATGAGAATGTTGTTAATCTTGAAAGGGATATTAAAAGTGTCATTAAGTTTTGGGCTGATCAAAGTTAAACTTGTCATCCTAAAATACAGAAGTATTGCCATAAGTTGCCCATCCATCTCCATCATCAGCTTGGTGCCCGCTGTCATTGATGTTTCGGCCCTTATCCAAGTACATCTCGTAGCGGGTGGGCCCACCAGTAAATGGTGTGGAGATGGATTGATTCCAGTTATTCTCTAAGAGTAAGTTAGCTAATCGAATACAGTCTTGAACATTGTCTCAAAGCCATTTTGGGATAGTCTGGTTACCTTAAGCCAGACTTTTACCGGTCAGAGCCTGTACCTTGTATCAGACCAGATATGTCCTGACCAACACACAGGACGACACTAGTCTCGAACTGACACTGTACAATTCAGTATGTGATGAGGCAGTCTGATCCATCTTGTCTACCGTAGTTCAACCTCTTACATCAGCCTTACAGGCGATCTCTAAGCTCAACTGCTATAACATGGCACAGTCGTTTCTATCGTACTACCAAAAGCCTCAAAGCCTTTGAAAACGTATGGCCAAACTAATTGATCAACAACAGCCTATCTCCCATCGGAGATAGCTCATCAATAGTTTCGACCAACCCTATCTCTCATTATCAGAGATAGTCCTATCTCCCATACGAGATAGCTCACCAATAGTGCCCAAAATCACTTAGCTTTATATCATGGTATATGCTGGTTTCCATTTTGTCACTATTCAGGGCGATCAGAGAACTTACTAAGATGGATACAAATATTCACTGTTCGGTCCTCTGTCCCCTCTACTAGGATGACAAAGCTAACCCAACAATACCAATTTTATTCGGCCGTATAATTTTCACTATTGAAAACGACCTGTTCTTCTCACGTCGAAAAAACAGAATGATTGCAACAGAGAAATTCTGCGCCTTTTATACTTTTTGGATTGAGTCCGGCTTCACTCATGGTTCCCGGTTTTTATCAGGTGCTTGTAGACTGGAATTCTATAGACTAGATACTTAAGTGAAACCCTAGGTTCGTCACACATGCACAAAACTGTTTGAAATTTGATGCATAAATAAGAAAGTTATTCCACAATTTCTTACCTGAAGGGGAGGGGGCAAATTTGTCTGTATTTGGTATCCATCCCATGATGCACAATCTCCACTGTGATTATACTCTTTAATTTACCCATTACCACACAGTCACGCCTTTGGCAAGTTCAAGGCTTTGGAAAACATTGTGGAAAATGAATAAATTTCTTGTAAGAAGCAATTTCTTCATTTACCAGACTGTTTTCTACACAAAAACATCCAAAAATTTTAGATTTCAATCACTACAAATTGTCGTCTGCAGCATCTTTGAATTTGGATCACCCTAAAATTTTGTCATTTGGTAATGAGTTAACCACAGATTTACTATAGATACATAAAACTTACCATTATTCAATCAGTGCTGAGTTTTACTACATTACCAGCTTGCTTTATTACTAAGCACCATAAAAGGATTTTTTGTCAGTGGGGTGGTGAATGGGTACTGTAAAATAGCCTGAAATAAATAAACAAAAACTTTTCTCTCCTATAAAATTTTGAGAATTCCAAAACAATATATAGATCTATTATTTATTGTTTGTTTTGATGGTACCATATTGTTATTGATCTTATTACTATTTATCACAAGTTCTTTCATTTTCATGTCACATACATGTTCTATAATTAGATAAATTAACTCTTTCTCCAAAGGCAAAATTTAAGAATTGATCCAAATTGGAAGATCAGTGCTACCTGATGTACACAACAAATTTAATAAATTTTTATTCATACTAAGAGACATTTAAAGTTAAAAATGTGTTGGGTTTCTTTTGAGCTTAAAGTAAATAATGAAGATAAATGATAATGTGATAATACAATTCTCTCCTTTCCTCTCAATGTTTCCCAAAACTATCTCTCAGGGAGTGACATTTTTGTTTGGGAAAGGGTTAAACTATTGAGGCCCAAATCATGAAATAATGTTACTAAAAACTTATAATTATACATAGATCTTTTATCAACTTATAATTTGAATAAAATTAACTTTCCATTTAAAAACACTACATTTTGCTGTGGTTAGCTGTTAACATGCCAGTAAATAGAGTAAGTGGCAGCCATTTTGAGCAGTAGTGAACTAAAATGGACATTTTTTTTATCTACAAATTCTCAAAATATGATGGTGAATATTAGTATTTCAAAAGAGTTAACACAGTATATGCAATCAGGAATTATATCTCCTTATAATTTTGTAGTACTTAATGAACAAAAAAAAGATATAACTTACTTTTTTCTCATTTGCCATCAAAATCATGGGTTCAAAGAAGAAGAAAAATGGGGGGAATGGCATACTGTGAAATGATTGGCTAATAAATTGTTTATCTTTTTATAACCAATCATGGCTCATCTTGAGGAGCACCTGCCAATATTACCCTTTCCCAAACAAGACCTGTTTTTTTTTACATTTTTAGTAGAAACAGTTCAGAGAAAAAAGTAAAAAAAATGTACATCATATTTTTTATGCTGTAATTCAATATCTTTGCTATTTTTACTAAAAAAAAATGTTGTCTTCAACATCTTATAAATATTGGAGCAACCTTAAAGTTTGCTTTTTGGGAAAGAGTAAACAACCTTTTTGGGAAAGAGTAAACAACAGTGTACCCAATTCATGGAAAAAGGAAAAAGGAAAAATTGGAAATCATAACTGTAATTTCATTCTTCATTCATTTTTTTCTCTCTCAGGAAAATTCTCCAAACAACATAAATTAATTTTGATTAATTTCCATAACAACTAATTTCATCTAGAATCTATCTCAATTATAATATTAAAAAGTCACAAATAATATGCATGGCTTATTGCACTTAAACATAACAGCCTTAAATTGTTTGGTCAACTTGTTATCATTGTACCAGCAATATATAGAAATCAATATTATATGATGCATAATTGTCCTAAATGAAATTAATATAATGGTAAAGATATGGTATTTTAGCAGTCACAGATTTGCAACAAGTTTGCAACAATGACTGAAGTATACAGTTTTAACCCTTACCCCAGAAAGTCTTAAATAGTTTTAATACTTCACATCATAGTGCTTTTGATACCATTGACAAGAAATGCTAAAACAGACAGACCAAGGGACTCCAAAACAATAAGCTGAGTTTGCAAAGGGTAATGAAATGGACCTTTTAATTTATGTATTTTTACTTGTTGATAAAAAATGGATTTAGAAGTAATTTGTCAAACTCTGTGAAATAGTTTGTTTGCAGATGTTGAGTAAAGGGTACTTGGATAATACCAGACTATTAATTAACACTTTCCCAAAAAATGCAGATGAATGATTTCAAGAGAATAGATTTTTTTTTTGTCTTTCTGAGTGTAAAGTATTGTGGAATATGAAGAAATTGCAAGCATTACTAATTTTGTTTTTTTTCCTTTTTCTTTTCATTAGAAACTTATATAACTTTTGTGCATATTAAGACAAGTCTTAATAAGGGCACACATAAAGGGTTTTTTATGGGGGTGTTAAAATCTAAGTATCAGTCATAGAATTTGACATTTCTATGCAATTTTCTCTTTTCTTATAAATGTTTCTATTAAAAAAAATTACAAAATTATTTTAAACCCTTTTATAATTTTTTTTAACATCCTTAACCCTTTCCCAAACAAGACTTGATTTTGATGTCCCTGATAGAAAAAGCTTGGGAAAACATTGAGGCAAAACAAGAAACTGCTGATAACCATCAGTTTCTCCTTTTGTCTCAATATTTTATGTGCTATATTTTACACAATTCCTATCTTTAATAACAGCCATTTTGTCATTGGTGGCAGTTTTTGAAGTGGATCACCCTAAAATTTTGTTGTTTGGGAAAGAGTTTATAGAAAGGGTTTTGAAAAATTGAGACAAAAGAAAAAATTGCTGACAATTAGCATTTTCTCCATTTGCTTCAATATTTTTGTGTTGTATTGGACACAAATTCTTTTCTTAGTATTTTTTTTTTATTTATAACTTTGATAAAAGGTATATTTTTTGCTGTTTGGGTAAGCATAAATGGACAGTTTCGACACCAGGAAATGAATTATTGAATAAATTAATGTAGAAAAGTGAACATAGGAAATTTTTGTAAAGTGCCATGAACTTTTTCAACATATCTGATCTACACTGACATGATACAAGTTACAGAAAATCATTTTCTACCACTGAATATTCCCCTGAAATGTCACATGGATCTCTAATGATGGAGTAACCTTAATTTATATAACATGGACACATTTTTTTCATTTATTGGACCTAATTAACTGTTATTTTAACAATTTGCCTCTCTTGTAAGCCCTTTCCCAAAGTACAAAATGTTGACTCAGAAAGATATGCAGTTCACAAATTAGACAATTTAGAGAACAAAGTATGTTTGTTGTTGGCAGGAAAATATTGAGGCATTATAGGGTAATAAGCATGTTCTTTTTTTTCTTCAATGTTTTATTGAGTCTTTTTTTTCTCTAATTGGTACATCAATGTTTGTGAATGGGTTATGTATAGTGACATTCAATCTCAAAATCAACCAAATGGGCACAAACCTTTGAGGGAAAAGTAAAAGATTTTTTTTTTTCATAAATACGCAGCTATGGATAGCTGCGTAAAAGCTGCGTCTTTCTAATTTAAGGGGAAGAAAAATCAGCACAAGAAAGACGCAGCTTTTGCGCAGCTTCTTGAGCTGCGTCTTTAGATCTCAGACAAAATTATAAAAATACGCAGCTTCAAAACAAAATACGCAGCTTTTACGCAGCTTCATAACAAAATACGCAGCTTTTACGCAGCTTCATAACAAAATACGCAGCTTTTACGCAGCTTCACAACAAAATACGCAGCTTTGAAGTAAAAAACGCAGCTTTTAGAGAAAAACGCAGCTTTTACGCAGCTCTTTTTAAAAAACGCAGCTTTTGGGATCAGAAACTAAAAAAACGCAGAAAAGCTGCGTAAAAGCCGGCTTTTACGCAGCTTTCTGGAAAAGCTGCGTTTCATTTTCCCAAGGGTGTAAGGTGCATTGTATATACATTACCACAGATGGAATTTTAGAATTGGTAAGATTGAAAGAAATTTTTGGAAAACATTGTTGGAAATGAAGAACTTGATTGTGACAAGCAATTTCCTGTTTTACACATTTTTTCCAATCATCAAAAATGTACTGTTTCAATCAATTTATCTTCAATTTCGTACAGGACTGAAATATTTATGTGACTATCGAAGACGGAATATATGAGCTGCGATGCGATAAGAGGGGAATTTGGTACATGCAAAAAACAAAGACGCAGATCAGCTCCGCAGTAATTAAGCGTGTATCTGATCAGCGTCCATGTTTTCGCTTCTAGGAAAGAAAAATCTTTTGTATTCATCAATACAACTCTGTAACCATTTTCTGTGGCTGCCCAGACTCATTTGAGTAGGAATCCCTGAATTGCGATTTTCGCATGTCAAGGCTCATTATGGATCACTGTGTCGTCCAGGCATGTTGAATTGGAATTATATTGTGGGTGATGAGAAAATTGCTCGTTACAATTGCTCCAATTTGATGTGAGTTTCAGACAACAGGATAATTTTTGTCAACAGGAGAAAATGTGTTTGTAATACAGCTTTTAGGAAATATAGATGAAAAAGAAGAAACTACTGATACATCAATTTCTTCTTTTCCCCAAACCAATTTGACAAATACTGTAAATGTGGATTTGTACACATTAATATTGAACTTTATTGGACCATAGGGAATTGATAATAAATATTGAAATTTAATTGTAAATGTCTTTATTTTTTCTCTTTATTTTTTTTCATCTATCAACCCTTTCTCAAACAGAAAAAATGAGGGTGATCAAATTTAAAAGCTGCTGCAGATGACACAATCACTTTTTGATTAATAAAGAATTTGCACACATTATAGCTCAGAAAATATTGAGGCAAAAGAAGAGTTTGATGTCTTTATCAACAGTTTCTTCTTTTGCCTCAATGTTTTCCAAAGACTTCTATATCCTCATGACTTGTACTGTAGGTACAGAATGACCCTTTCCTGAACCCCAAAATTTTAGACTGTTCAAAATAGAGATGCTGGAAAAGACTTTACAAATACATCATAGAAAATATTGAAGGTAAAGGGAAAATTGATGATTGTCAACAATTTCTTCTTTTCTCTTAATATTCTATATTTGAATTCAGAATACATTCTGAATGTATTTCAGATCCGATGAGAGGCATTTAGTTATGCAGTCTCTCAGTAGCTCCACTGGCCGTCAGGCCAGCGGGCTATTGTCATGGCGGTGTGTCCGTCGTCCGTCCGTCAACTTTTTCTTTAAAAATCTTCTTCTCAGAAACTGCCGGATGGATTTCAATCAAACTTCACAGGAATGATCATTGGGTGACCTTCTCTCAGATTCCTTCAAAGAATTTGGATTGAATCAGAGTTACCTTAGTTATATGCCCTTGAATGTCAAAATTAGCTGGTTTTGACTCTATTTTTACTCTAAAATCTTCAAAATTTACCAATCAAGACAAAACTTTGACTGATGGTGACTATCAGATCTTTCCTTAGTATAATTTTCAGCTTGATTTGATTTTTACATCATGAGTTATGAGCCCTTGAAATTGACAAAATTGCTATTTTCTGCTCTATTTTGACTTTGTTTTCACTCTAGCAACTACAAATATTGACCAATCAAGACAAAACTAGGACATAATGTTAGTGATTATAAGATCTTGCCTTGGTATAATTTTCAGCTTGATCTGAATTTTAGATAATGAATTATGAGCCCTTGAAATTTCGCAAAATTGCCATTTTCGGCTTTATATTCACTTTTACAACTATTAGTATTAACTAATCAAATTGATACAGAACTTTCACAGAATCTTACTGACCATACAATATTACTTGCTTGTAATTTTCAGCTTGGTCATGCATTTGCTTGTTTGTGCAGCATGAACCTTTGAAATTGCATTCAACAAGACTAATAGTCAGGCCTGTGGAGCACTTCCAGACCGCCACAGCTGTCTAGTTTTCATTTGTTCCAGACCAAATCAAAACTGTTCCAATTTACCTTATCTTAACCCTTTCCCAAGCAAGGCCTGATTTTGACGCCCCTGATAGATATGGCTTGGGAAAACATTGAGACAAAAGAAACTGCTGATAACCAGCAGTTTCTCCTTTTGCCTCAATATTTTCTGTGCTATTTTATACACAACTCCTTTCTTTATCAACACCCATTTTGTCGTCTGCAGCTACTTTCAAATTGGAACACCCTTTTGTCGTTTGGGAAAGGGTTAAATGGAAAAAATTAGATTGTTCCATTTTCACAGCAGATCATTACCATCAATCTGAGGCATCACTTAATAAATAATTATTATATATCCAGTGGGAGTAATCCCTATCAAAGCTTTGTATGTCATAATATGAGGTTTTTAAGGTATATGACCCATCATTAAAAACACCATTTTCTAGCCATTGGACATGCATCAAATTACACACACTTGTAAATACACTTCAAATAAGTTGAATCACCGTGCCGGATTTCAAGATTATGCTTCAAGAAGAAAATGATTTACAAATATCTTTTTACTCTATATTCATATGCAAGGGAGGTAATTTATAACATTTTTGTCAAACATTTCCATAATTATGCATCGATTCAAAATTCTAAACCGTTCAAAATGCGTATCTTTGTATTTTGAATGGAAATATAACACAGTTTAGGATTTACTGGCACTTTTCAAATTTCGCCCCTGGCTCTTTGGTGCTAATGATGGGTTGTATATGTTAATTAGAAAACAAACTGGATTTATTAGATAGTGACTCAGGCCAGAGAGGTCTCTGTAAACAGTTACTTACAGTCTATTTAACAAGGGGTCAGTGCAAAACTATTGTAACTACATATTTTCAAGAAATTCACATTTTTGCATTTTCCGAATCTTTAGGAAGGAATACATCATGTGTTCTAATATTAGGTTTCAAATCTGTATCTACCTAAAAAGATATTTGAATTTTAAAAACATTTTTTCCTCTTTAACTTTGAGAAAGTCAATAAGTTTTTTCCCTCTCCTGTAAAATTTTACAAAATGTAGAACTTACAATAGTTTTGCACCAAGCCCTTGATTATAACTTTGGGATTCAGATACTTTGACTTAAATTTCTTTGGCATATGCTTTTTAATCAATGTTTGTGTACAGGCCAGTCAGAAAAGAGAGTTTGGATACAAATAACTGATCCACCTATCACAAATACCACCACAGGTTGACTTATCGATATGAAACGTATCCGCAATGTCCCCAAATAAAAGTCCCCATATAAATTGCATGAGAACAAAAAAGAATTTGTCGATTAATCTCAAACTTCAGGGCTGGCCCTTCATTCCATGTTGACCGCTTTTCTGTTCCAGTCTGTGTTGTTTGCTGATGGCCATCGTCCATTTCATCAAATAGACCCTCAAATATATTTGTTTGTTTTGAATCTGTGTATACATAAAACATAAATTTTTGAACAGTTTGGTCACTTGTATGTGAAAACAGGCCTGTTACATTGGACTTAGGCATCAAGTTCAACAAATGTTAAACATCATTGAGTAGTTTCGTCACACATTTCGGTTTGCGTAGATACAGAACATGTTTCCCTTTGAACAGTTTGAGTTTCGATTGTCACGGAACGTCTTTAAGTAAGCTCTGTTTTGCTAGGCTTATCTAGAAGCTATTAGATCAATCTTGCCACAGTAATCATGAAGGTACAGTGATGACACTTCATAGTACACTTGATGAATTCATACATATGGTCTCTTGTACTTCAGCGTATTGTTCATCTTCGTCTTTTTGTACGGTGGTTTGTGGTGGTGGTGGTTACATGTCATCTGTGTCACATTGGCTAATTGTCCTAAATCTGGAATAAAAAGTAACACTAAATCAATTAATTTTACAGTTATGATTATTCTACTTCCATGCAGAAATCCTGAATTTTAGTATGAAAACGAAATAATTAGACTACAGGGGTGGGTTCGTTTATTTACCCACTGAACACCATCTGGATGTGCAACTGTAACCAACACTCCTTTTGTCTCAATATTTTAGTCGCTATAATTCACAAATATTCTATCTATATATGATGTCAACACACATTTATATCTTCTGCAGCAGCATTTAAATTGAACAGTCTGATATTTTGCAGTTCGGGAATTATTCAATATTAATGGCAATATATCAGCTACACTGGCGTAGGAAGAGGGGGGCCACCCCCTCCAATTATTTAGAAAGGAGGCCCCAATAATTCACCCATAAAAAATGTTTTTCCTTCACGAAAGGTTTAGGTATAAAATGCTGTCTGAAAGTGCCCTGATTGAAGGAAATGGCTTCTTTGATTTCAAAATTTTCGGGGGGGGGGGGGGGGGGGGGGGGGACCATGCCCCCAGACCCCCCACGCAACGATACGCTCGGTCGGTTTCCATTCATTTAAACATCCCCCCCAATATTGTAAACCTTCCTACGCCTATGAGCTATAAACAACTATTAACAGATTCTGACTGTTGAAGATTTTTCACGAAGCAACCGTCGATGAAATGTTCGGAGCATAGACGATAAGTGTCGTTGTATCTGAAGCCTTTCTCCGCTAGTTTGATTCGACGAATCCAAGCAGACTTAATTTTCTCATGCATTGGTAACCTATGCAAAGAAATTTGACGTCCATAAACTTACTTTCCCCGATAATTAGAGCAAACGGTGAAATAAATTTTGTCTTTGTAAGTGTAAATTATAGTGTAATGCGTACTTTGATTGATTTGGCTTCTCTTATCTCCAATCGATAGAGAGTGCGATAGGGGAGATAAATATTGTGATCTTAGACAGGGCTATAGTACGAGCTCTGTGATTGGCTGTCGAAAAAAATAGGGGTCTACCGATAAAAATAGCGGTCTAGCGTTAATTTTACCGGTAGACCGATAATTTAAATAGTGGTCTACCCTTATTTTATTGGTAGACCGATATTTTTATCGGTAGACCGGTAAAAATATAAGGGTAGACCGGTATTTTTAAGGGTCTACCCCTATTTTAATTATCGGTCTAGCGCTATATTGACTTTAGACCCCTTTCGCGCGCCATAAACGCCTTGGTAACCCTAACCAGCTCTCCGCAATAGCGTTTTTATAACGTCTTTCGTCTTCTTAACCCTATCTGCAATCTTGGAATTCCTTCATCCAAAATTTGGTAAGAAGGAGAGGACACACATAAACTGCATGCAATTGCTCTTCAACCCATTAAGCAGAATTAGACTAGAAAACGTATTACACCCTGGTTCACAACAATGACCATTTCGTCAACATTTTTCGTTGCTAACATATATGTTAATCATTCTTTCCCAAATACAGGTTAGCTAATGCAATTTGCAGGTCTTATTTTTAAGGTAAGGGACCCTTGGTTTGGGAAAAATACAGCTCTATGGGAAATTTATAATTGGATATTTTGATAAAAAAAAAAGTTCTAAACTTCAATACAGGGATTCATAAACATATACCGTAATATCCCGAAGTGATCGGACACCCTAAAAGATCGGACACTACCTATAATTCTTCAAAATAATTTATTTTATGTCCCTAATTTCGGCCATTTGGTCAAATGGTCATCCCGTAATTTTCGGACACGATATATTGCGTATGATAACGCAAGTTATAATACACGCTATGATCAACAAAGACTAGAAGACCTGAAGGTCTTGATTCGCTCCACAGGCCTGAATTTCATGTAATATTTAATCCAAGTTTTGATTAGATTGTCCAATGCTTGTGTTTCATAGAGCTAAAAGAAAGTAACAAAACTAGATTGTTCAAAATGTGTGGTTCTTGAAGCAAAGAAAGTAAAATTACATGTTTGCCATTTGAGAAAGGGTAAAAGGAAATGGGAGAACATTCTAGCTTAGGATGTCACAAGCAATGAAGATTTTCCTTTTTCCCAACAGATATAAATTAACAGAACATTGATTACACCAAAATATTTCATATTTCTAAAAATATATTTTGAGCTAAAAATAGATTCTGGGAAAACCCCTTTTCCAAAAATAATGCAAATGGCTGTCAAACCTGAATTTCTTGTAATATCAAGTACAAGTTTTCACTAGATTTTTCAATACGTGTTGCTCTTAAAGCAATTACAAAGTAACTAGAAAGCTGAAAATACATTCATATATAAGACCTATTAGTTACCAAGCTTTGCAACAGTCTTAATTAGAGTGAGTTTGGCTGTTAGAGTGAAAAAAAGTCAAAATTAGCAATTTTGTCAAATTGAAAGGCATATAACTGATGATTTTATATTCCTATCTAGCTAAGAATCACATTAAAGCAAGATCCTAACTTCACCTACATCTTGTTTAAGTTTTGACCTGATTATTCAATATTTGTGGGTGTAAAGAGTGTAAAATCAAAGTCGAAAACAACAATTTTGTCAAATTCAAGGGCAGATAAATCATGATTTAAGATTCATATGAAGCTGAAAATTACACCAGATCTTATGGCCAGTAAGATAATGTGAAAGTTGTATGTTGAATGGTGGATATTTATGGTTGTTTGCATGAGTAAAAATAAGGTCAAAAATGGTAGTTTTGCCAATTTCAAGGGCACATAACTCAAGACGTAATATTCAGATCAAGCTGAAAATTGCACTCAGGCAAGATCTTATCAGCACCAACATTCTGACCAAGTTTTGTTTTGATTGATCAATATTTGTAGTGGCTAGAGTGAAAACAAGTGAAAACAGGGCCGTTTTTTAATTCAAGGGCAGATAACTCCAGACTTTATGGTTCAATCAAAATTAATTGAAGGAATCTGATAGAGGACCACCTAAGGATCATTCCTGTGAAATTTGATTGAAATCCATCAAGTGGTTTCTGAGGAGAAGATTTTTAAAGAAAATGTTGACGACCGGACGCACGGACGGACGGACGCACGCACGACGGACACAACGCCATGACAATAGCCCGCTGGCCTGAAGGCCAGTGGAGCTAAAAATCGATAATTTTGTGCATTAAGCCATTTACGTTCGTTGCTAGTTTAAAAATCCTTAATTGTTTGACACCCGACATTTACCAAGTTGTCAGGTAATTAGCGTGGTATTTTGAAAGGTGTGTGTTTATCTCTAAAAGATCGATTGACACTTCATTACAGGTAAAGATATCGGAAAAAATAATCTATCTGGTCAAATTCAGGCATTGGGATCGCAGAAACTTACGATCGCGGCCACTTTGACTTAGAATAAGATCTACGCCGATTCAATGCATGACTCGGAACAAAAGAAGCTTTTACTGTATATTCGATGGTTTTTGTGTACAAAAATTAAACTATGATAAGAGTACCTTCTTTGCAAGCGAAAGAATAAAATTCCGTACTCCGTGTTAAATATTCCAACTACAAGCTTTCGTTAATTCCCATTATTTCCCGGTCTTATCAACAATGTTGTAACAGCATTCAGTATACTTTGTTGTTACGTCGCTTTCGTTTAAGTTAAATGCATGATGGGATAGCATATCCTAAGTGATTGACAGGGAATGAAACCGAATTACAACCAATCATATGTAATCATAATTATGTAACAAAATTTGTTTGCTCCGCCCCCAAACTGTACCCGAAAGTGATTGACGTATAACTGATTACAGGCAAGCGAAATCAACCGTGACTGTGTTGACCGATGTCTAAGTACACGAGTGAAGGTCGTCGCGCGCGTCTCACATCAAAGGGACCGCTGACCTTGTGGTTATATTAGGAAACACGCTTTTCTCTCTCACCATTTCTCCATTCAATAACCGCGTAACTACCCAATATTTATACCGTAGTTAAACCTTATCGATTTTCATCTCCGCAAGTCATTTAGTCTGCCGATTTTGACAGTCAAATCTCCCCGAAAAAATTAGATCTAGTTGGATAATCATTGTTAGACTTGGATTTATTATTACAAGGTACTTTTATCATTCCCCGAAGAAATAAAATCTGGTCAAAAGCCTGCATTTTATTCAATCTACGGGACATTTGTCAAATATGATGTTCAATTGATGTGATATCGCCAAAAGTTAAAAGAAATATTCCATAATCGTTCGTGTTTTGTTCGCTTCTTTGTTAGAATTTTTGGTAGGCTACAAATCATTTTCTTTATAGCGGCGCCCAAAGTGATTCCCAAAATGGATTTGAAAAAAAAAAAAAATAATAATAATAAAAAGATGAACTCGCCTGTCAAATACAAAACTGTATAGCAAGCGAATATCGCATAACGTGATCTATGCAATATTTAACATTTGACTTGCACAAATTTATCGGACCTTGAAACCATTTTGCGATCATATCAGATCTAGATCTAATACCACCACTCGACTGTTTCTACTTTGAAGTTGGGAACCGAAATTTTCGGGACATGCTGAAATCAATCCAAAATTTTCGGACACTATTCAAAATATTTTCCGAAGAAATCGGACAACAAAATAAATAATTAATTAATTCTGTCCGAACAATAAGGTTTTTTACGGTACAAATCGGAAAATAACCTTTTAACGGTAAGAATACAAATTTCAAGCAAAATTAAGACCGTTTTATAAGGACCGTAACATTGTTTAATTGGGGAAAATGATTGTTAGGGGAAAAACAACTGCAGAGGAAAAATTCTCTGGGGAGGGGAAGGGGGCCAATAAACGGCCCCGGTTTCCTAGTAAAAATCTATGATTTAGATAATTTGAAAAAAATATTTCCAAATAATTAAGATATGAGTCTTTGCTTCATTTTGATACAGTAGTTATTAGTCAGTTGATCTTGTAAACTGTGAGTTTTAGCTGTTCCCATAAAACCTCTACCACGTTTTAAAAGATATGTTTCTCTAGAAACAACAACCTCTAGCATACTGTATTTCAATTTTCCTTCGTAAAAAGATGTCAAAATATTTAATTCTGTTTGGGACAGGCAGTAGTGCATAATTATACAATATGTTTTAGTTTCTTCTATGTATGTTAAAAAGCAAGTACCAAATATTCACAAATTTGTGATATTTTCATCATGATTTAAAATAGAATAAAAAAAATGTCGGAATTTAAATAAGCTATTTTGCAAAACTGGAATTAAGAAAGGAGTCCTAGGTTTTATTTTGACACCAAAAATGTAAGAGAACAACATCAACTAATTAAGGAATATCCCTTTTCCTGCAAATTTCTTAACAAAAACTGTGAAAATTGCACAAGAATTTCCAATTATATTTACAAAAGTATGCATATGCAAATTATTTCATTTGCATAACTGTCCGAAAAATAAAGACGAATGCTTAAAAGCTTCAATTTGAAACTAAAATTGTTAATCTATACCAAGAACTATTCGAGACATGTCTGATTTTTTTTCTGATGTACATGCAAAAATTGACTATAATTCCATCAATTGTTCCAATAAATTCTTCAAAGTTATGAATACGCAAATAAGCCTCCACAGTCTTAATTGCGTACTTATTCTGAAAAACAAAAATGGATATTTTGTCTTCATTTAAAAACATTGATTGTTTGTCTACACCAAGGACTTAGTGACTAATAGCTGTGTCTCCCATTTTACCCTAAAACTACTTTTACAATATAATTTATTATGTTTCCATGGAAACCAAACACTCTACTATACTGTAATTCAATCTAATTCTGTAAAAAAAGACCTAAAAATGCTAACATCTGTTTTGGACAGGACGTTTTACATATGAAATGTGATTATATCCTTCCAGGAAGCTGCAAAGCTCTGTATGTATCAAATTTTCACTAATGGGTTAAATTTTCATCAATTAATTAAAAATAATAAAAAAAAATGTGCATATGCAATTAAGCTTTTTTGCATAGCTTAACTTGAGGATAGATGTCTAGGCTTTACTTTGGTACCAAATTTGTGAATATACACCACCAACTTAGTGGGCTATAGCTTTCGTTCGAACTTCACTCTGAAAAAATGACCAAAAAATGATCAAAATTTCCAAGTAAATCTTCAGAATCATGCATATGCAAATCAGCTAATTTGCATATTTATACTGCAAAATAAAGATCAATGTCTAAGCTTCATTTTGATACCAAATATGTTATTCTAAACCCAAGACTCGATGAGTTATCGCGGATTGTTTAACTATACCCCATATACCATTTATTTTTTGCACCTAGTTGACCTTTGACCTATTTAGACCTACTTCACCATTGATGCGGACAGAGAGACAGGGCTTAAGTGATTAAGGTCACATTGCTACATCGTTTAAGCATTGTCTCTTGCTTGTAACAAGTTGTCCTCCCTGGAACCATTTTTAGGCCTCGTACAGAAAACTTCTCCTAGTCTAGTTAAAGAGGTGCTGTAAAGAGGTCATTCAAGTATTCATTCTACAAAATCAATCAATCTTATGTGCCGAAGATAGAAAAACAAGGAAAAAGATATGTTTTTACTATTAGGACTGCAATGAGATCTCCCTCTAAACAATATGCTTGTGGGTAGATCATGTAAATTTCCGCTTAATTCCACAGAAATGAAGGTTAATACTTAGGTTTTTATTCAAATTGTCCGGATTCAAAGTCAATCTATTTGAGTCTTTAATCAATTCATGACCATGAAAAATGATTGATAATTTGTGCAGTCTGGTATTTAAATAAATAATTAAGTCTCCAAGTAACAGTTAAACACATGTATTAAGCTATATGGAGTCATATGTCCTGTAACAAATACCCAACAGACAAATTTGTCCCTCTCGCAGACACAGATCTAAGAAGACAATTTTCAAATCTTCAGATCCTACGGCCATTTATAATTGTCTGTCAAAACCAGACCTAACAAATGATGAAAGTTGCCCATATCACTTTGTTCTACAATCTATTTGTGTTCTAAACAAGTTTGTGGCTCTTTCTTAAAAAGTCTCATTTGTTTATTTTTTTTTTCAATTTATAAAAAGAAAATATAATAATATGATATTGATACATATATTCAGAGTTGGGAAAAGTTTTTTTATTTGTTGATTTGTATCTGTCTGGTTTCTAGCTGGTTTCTAGATGTAGATCTAATCATATTCATTTCACAAAATACTTTGTCTTCTTTCATATTATTGTCACTTTCCAACAAAAAAATGGTAACTGCAGCTTAAAACAAGCTGCAGTTACGAGGCTTTTGTTGAAAATCAACAATATACAAAGTGGTCAGTTTGAGAGAATAGAGCTCCTTATACAGCGCAAGCCATGAGATTAACAGTTGGATAGTTCGTGTTTGTAAATCTTAGCGATTTTCTGGTATGACTATAATTTGGAACTATTGTATTATTTTCTGTCCAATTTTCTTGTTGATTCTGAGAGAATATAGACTTGTAGCGCGTTATTCCAGTGATTTATTTGTCAGACTGATTAGATGCAAGCTTCTAACTACATTGATTGTCAGGTTTTGGGATTTGGTGAAACCAGTCTGGCAGTTATAGACTTGTCACCCTGACAGGTTATTGCTGGTTCCCTGTTATTTATGAAGATTGAATTACAGGATTCTGGTTCCCAGGTTTCTCTTTTCCCAAACGACAAAAATTTAGGGTTACCCAATTTCAAAGTTGCTGCAGACAACAAAATTTCTATTAAAGAATAAAGAATATGAGCATATTATAGCCATAAAAATATGAGACAAAAGGAGAAAATGCCGATTATCAGCATTTTCCTCTTTTTGTCTCAATGTTTCTCAAGCGTATTCTATCAGGGACGTCAAAAACAGGTCTTGTTTTGGAAAGTTTTAACAGAAGACCTAAAGGAAAAGAACATTTTGGATATCTCTGTTTTTCTTTAACCCTTGTCATACGAAATTTATAGGAGCAGGCAGTTACATAGAATGATGCCAGACTGCCCTTATGTGCAGGCTTGTCTTGTTCTATTCTATCTGCCAAAGCTAACAGGATCAGCATGACCAGGCTGTTTAAAAAGAAGCTCATTACTACAGATTTAGATAAGCTGTAGTTACAGGAATTTTAGCTTACCTGAGCATGAAGTGCTCAAGGTGAGTTATTGTGGTCACTTTTTGTCCGGCGTCCGGCCGTCCGTCAACATTTGGGGTGTTTACACTCTAGCATCCACAAAAGTTAAGCAATCTTGATCAAACTTGGCCAAAACAAGTAGGATCATAAGTCAGTTTCGATTATGGGCCTGATCAGACCAGAAAGTGCAGAGTTATCTGCCCTTGAATGTCAAAAAATGCTGTTTTTAAGTTTGTTTACACTCTAGCATTTACAATTATTGACCAATCAAGACAAAACTTGGACATAATGTTGGAAACGATAAGACCTCAGATGAGTTAGATTTTCAGTCTGATCTGATCAGAAAGATGAGTTATGTGCCCTTGAATTGGGCAAAATCGCTATTTTTGGCTGTTTTCGACATTGTTATCCCCCGCCGGATATTGTTTTTGCTATATCCGTCCTTCCGTCCGTCCGTCCGTCTGTCTGACATTCGTTTCCGCGCTATTTCTTGAAAACTATAGACCGGATTTCAATGAAACTTGGCACACAGCTTTACTACAAGGAGGACATGCGCATATCATCGGGGTTACCCGGGTCGACCGTGGAATTTAGAGTTACTGCCCCTGACTGTTTAAGCCATATACATACAGTGATACTCGTTTCCGCGCTATTTCTTGAAAACTATAGACCGGATTTTAATGAAACTTGGCACACAGCTTCACTACAAAGAGGACATGCGCATATCGTCGGGGTTACCCGGTTTGACCGCTGAATTTAGAGTTACTGCCTCTGACTGTTTAAGCCATATACATACAGAGTGATATTCGTTTCCGCGCTATTTCTTGAAAACTGTAGACCGGATTTCGATGAAACTTGGCACACAGCTTCACTACAAAGTCGACATGCGCATATCGTTGGGGTTACCCGGTTCGACCGCCGAATTTAGAGTTACTACCCCTGACTGTTTAAGCCATATACAGAGTGATATTCGTTTCCGCGCTATTTCTTGAAAACTATATACCGTATTTCAATGAAACTTGGCATACAGCTTTACTACAATGAGGACATGCGCATATCATCGGGGTTATCCGGTTCAGAGTTACTGCCCCTGACTGTTTAAGCCATATACATACAGAGTGATATTCGTTCTGTTGAAGCCATATGCATACAGAGTGATATTTGTTCTGTTTAAGACATATACATACAGAGTTATATTCGTTTCCGCGCTACTTTATTGACAATGAAAATATGTTCGGCGAGGGATATCAATTCAATGAATTTGCTTGTTTACACTCTAGAATCTACAAAAAATTATTAATAAATCAAGACAAAACTTGGACACAATGTTGGGGAGCATAAGATCTTGTATGAGTTAGATTTTCAGTCTGATCTGATCAGAAAGTTGAGAGTCATGTGCCCTTGAATTTGACAAAATTGCCGTTTTCGGCTGTTTTCGACCTTGTTTAACCTCTAGAATCTACAATTATTATTCAATCAAGACAAAACTTGGACACAATGTTGGGGACCATAAGATCTCGGATGAGTTTGATTTTCAGTCTGATCTGATCAGAAAGTCAAGAGTTATGTGCCCTTGAATTTGAAAAAAATGCCGTTTTCGGCTGTTTTCGACCTTGTTTACTTTCTAGAATCTACAATTATTAATCAATCAAGATAAAACTTAAACAATGTTGGGGACCATAAGATCTTGAATGAATATGATTTTCAGTCTGATGTGATCAGAAAGTCAAGAGTTAAGTGCCCTTGAATTTTATAAAATTGTCGTTTTTGACTGTTTTTGACCTTGTTTACACCTAGAATCTACAATTATCAACCAATCAAGAGAAAGCTTGGACACAATGTTGGTGACCATAAGATCTCAGATGAGTTTGATTTTCAATCTGATTTTATCAGAAAGACGAGAGTTATGTGCCCTTGAATTTGATAAAATTGTCATTTTCAGCTTTTTTTGGACCTTTTTCACACTCTAGAATCTACAATTATTGTTCAATCAAGACAAGACAAAACTTGGACACAATGTTGGAGACCATAAGATCTCGGATGATGTTGATTTTCAGTCTGATCTGACGAAAGACAAGAGTTATGTGCCCTTGAATTTGATAAAATTGCCATTTTTGGCTGTTTTCGACCTTGTTATCCCCCGCCGATGAAATCATTGGGGGGATATTGTTTTTGCCTTGTCCGTCCGTCCTTCCGTCCGTCCGTCAGACATTCGTTTCCGCGCTATTTCTTGAAAACTGTAGACCGGATTTTAATGAAACTTGGCACACAGCTTCACTACAAAGAGGACATGCGCATATCGTCGGGGTTACCCGGTTCGACCATTGAATTCAAAGTTTCTGCCCCTGACTGTTTAAGCCATATACATACAGAGTGATATTCGTTTCCACGCTATTTCTTGAAAACTATAGACCGGATTTCAATGAAACTTGGCACACAGCTTCACTACAAAGAGGACATGCGCATATCGTCGGGGTTACTTGGTTTGAATGTTAAATTTAGAGTTACTGCCCCTGACTGTTTAAGCCATATACATACAGAGTGATATTCGTTTCCGCGCTATTTCTTGAAAAATATAGACCGGATTTCAATGAAACTTTGTGCACAGCTTCACTACAAAGAGGACATGTGCATATTGTCGGGATTACCCGATTCAACGGTTGAATTTAGAGTTACTGCCCCTGACTGTTTGAGCCATATACATACAGAGTGATATTCGTTTCCGCGCTATTTCTTGAAAAATATTGACCGGATTTCAATGAAACTTGGCACAGAGCCTCACTACAAAGAGGACATGCGCATATCGTCGGGGTTACCCGGTTTGACTGTCGAATTTAGAGTTACTGCCCCAGGCTGTTTAAGCAATAAACATACAGAGTGATATTCGCTTCCGCGCTATTTCTTGAAAACTATAGGCCGGATTTCAATGAAACTTGGCACACAGCTTCACTACAAAGAGGACATGGGCATATCGTCGGGGTTACCCGGTTTGACCGCCGAATTTAGAGTTACTGCCCCTGACTGTTTAAGCCATATACATACAGAGTGATATTCGTTTCCGCGCTATTTCTTGAAAACTATAGACCAGATTTCAATGAAACTTGGCACACAGCTTCACTACAAAGAGGACATGCGCATATCGTTGGGGTTACCCGGTTCAATCGTCGAATTTAGAGTCACTGCCCCTGGATGTTTAAGCCATATACATACAGAGTGATATTCGTTTCCGCGCTATTTCTTGAAAACTATACACCGGATTTCAATGAAACTTTGTGCACAGCTTCACTACAAAGAGGACATGCGCATATCGTCGGGGTTACCCGGTTTGACCGTCGAATTTAGAGTTACTGCCCCTGGCTGTTTAAGCAATATACATACAGAGTGATATTCGTTTCCACGCTATTTCTTGAAAATTATTGACAGGGTTTTAATGAAACTTGGCACACAGCTTTACTACAAAGAGGACATGCGCATATCGTCGGGGTTACCCGGTTCGATCATTCTAGAGTTACTGCCCCTGACTGTTTAAGCCATATACATACAGAGTGATATTCGTTTCCACGCTATTTCTTGAAAACTATAGACCGGATTTCAATGAAACTTGGCACACAGCTTCACTACAAAGAGGACATGCGCATATCGTCGGGGTTACTTGGTTTGAATGTTAAATTTAGAGTTACTGCCCCTGACTGTTTAAGCCATATACATACAGAGTGATATTCGTTTCCGCGCTATTTCTTGAAAAATATAGACCGGATTTCAATGAAACTTTGTGCACAGCTTCACTACAAAGAGGACATGTGCATATTGTCGGGGTTACCCAGTCCTACCGCCGAAATTAGAGTTACTAGTACTGCCCCTGACTGTTTAAGCCATATACATACAGAGTGATATTCGTTTCCGCGCTATTTCTTGAAAACTATAGACCGGATTTCAATGAAACTTGGCACACCGCTTCACTACAAAGAGGACATGCGCATATCGTCACAGTTACCCAGTTCGACCATTGGATTTAGAGTTACTGCCCCTGACTGTTTAAGCCATATACATACAGAGTGATATTCGTTTCCGCGCTATTTCTTGAAAACTATAGACCGGATTTCAATGAAACTTGGCACACAGCTTCACTACAAAAAGGACATGCGCATATCGTTAGGGTTACCAAGTTTGACCGCCAAATTTAGAGCTACTGCCCCTGACTGTTTAAGCCATATACATACAGAGTGATATTCGTTTCCGTGCTATTTCTTGAAAACTATAGACCGGATTTCAATGAAACTTGGCACACCGCTTCACTACAAAGAGGACATGGGCATATCGTCGGGGTTACCGGGTTCGACCATTGAATTTAGAGTTACTGCCCCTGACTGTTTAAACCATATACATACAGTGATATTCGTTTCCGTGCTATTTCTTGAAAACTATAGACCGGATTTCAATGAAACTTTGTGCACAGCTTTACTACAAAGAGGACATGCGCATATCGTCGGGGTTACCTGGTTCGACCATTGAATTTAGAGTTACTGCCCCTGACTGTTGAAGCCATATACATACAGAGTGATATTCGTTCTGTTGAAGCCATATACATACAGAGTGATATTCGTTTATGCGCTACTCCATTGACAATGAAAATATTTTCGGCGGGGGATATCAATTCAACGAATATGCTTGTTTACACTCTAGAATCTACAATTATTGAAAAAAAAACAATGTTGGGCACTATAAGAGCTATGCTGAGTGATTTTCACAATTGTTATTGACCATAAGTTCATATTCAGTCTTAAAGTCATGAATATCAATTGAATTGAACATAAGTGTTGCTCATATCATTTTGGTTCAGGTGAGCGATATAGGACCATCATGGTCCTCTTGTTTCATGGAAAACAATGTTGTTTAAAAAATGGTTCACATAATTCCCCACCGTGACAATGGAACTGGACAAGTAGAATTTTCATGCCATTATTAAGAATTTATTTGGTTGTGTTCGTTACCTTAGGCATAACATGTAATCACAATTTCCTGCAATGCAATTTTGTGCTGTGATTCATGGCCTGCTTTCAATTTTTCATTTCTCCCGATGTGTCCGTAATTAAATCAGGGTTTAAAATTTAATGTTCCTGATGAATTGATCTAATTAACAAAATGATTAATGTGTTTCCTAGTTGTTTTAAAACTCTGTTTTCAATCAGAAAACAATGGGGGACCGGATTACATTGAACTGCTATAGGCTCCTTTGAGTACATTGCCTAGGATATCGCATCTATTCAACAAAACAACAAATCAAAGTACTGAAAGTACTTTTAGAGAGCGTATTTGACACAACATAAAATCTCAAACTGTGACAATATTGTATGCTTACATACTTTGAAACACTCTGTGCAGTCTTCATGCAAAGCCATCCATGAATGTAGGTAGAGTTGTATCAGGCCCGTAGGAAGCCATTTCTTTTTGGGGTGCCTGCAAAGCCCATGTGTCTGAATATTTGTGTGTGTGGGAGGGGGGGGGGATTGGATTTCCCTAACTTTTCAGTGTAATTAATTATATTGAACTACTATGGCTCATTTGTGTACATTGCCTAGAATATTGTAGCTTTTCAACAAAACCCCCAAAAGAGCAGCTTGTTTTAAATGGCACTTACAAGGTTTTTGTTAAAAGCAGACATATTCTAGCACTAAGTATATTGATTACTTATATCTAAAACCCATGAGGTGACCATTATAACTACTTTTGCTTGATTATGATTTAGATAATTATTATACATGGATTGGAATAAACTCTAGACAATATAATTTCCGTACATTTCTAATTCCTGGGACATACACCTGCACTTGCGAAGAAAATGTGGACCAATGAGAAGCCAAGATCAACATTAACCCTTTCCAAAACAAAACTGGGTTTTGAGGTACCTGATTTAACTTGCTAAGGAAAACATTGAGCCAAAATAAGAAAATGCTGATAATCAGCATTTTCTCCTTTTGACTCAATGTTTTCTATGCTATATTTTGCACGAATACTATCTTTACCAACATCCATTATGTCATCTGCAGCAGCTCTCGAGTTTGGCCACCCTTACATTTAGCCGTCTGGGAAAGTCATTTGTGACCCGTCAAGCTAAAAGGGACCTTATCAGGTTTCCAAAAATCCAAATTTTGACAAACTTGTCAGGCTCAGTACAAGTCAACCAGATACTGTATGCAAAAAATGAACATATAGTAAGATAGGGAAAATATTCCGGATTTACAAAATTACATACAAGTGAAAAGTGTCGGCCCTAGTCTGGCTGCGCAGATTGCGCAGACTGACTAGGGTCGATATTTTTCACACATCCTATAAGGTCCCTTTTAGCTTGAAAGGTCACATTTTAGAAAATGTTTAGTTCCAGATGGTGAAGGGTTAGTTAACATTCTTGGAGGAATAGTTTTGATTAATGTACCAAAATTTGCAGACATAACGTGCAACTAAAATAGTTTGCATGGAATTCTAAATTAAAGTCTCTGTAATTGTTAACATACCTGTTGTAAACATGTGTGCCAATTTTCATGACTCTATGTTGTCTACCTTTTCTACCTTTATACAAAATTGTGTCACTCTCCCCTAAGAGAAATACAAAGTCTTGCATGAAAAGAATTATGTTTTCTGATTACCTCCTTTCCCCCCATCATCGAGTTGGATGTAAATTCATATGAATGATCAACACTACATGGAGGTCCCAATACAGAAATTTCTTTGCTTTCTTGAATTAGGTATTACAAGGGAGATGATTTGACTTGAAAAATTTCCCTGCTTCATGACAATGACATGCCTATGGCCTGTAAGCAAAGATTAGAATTACATGAACTATAAGCTTCACATAGATATTCACACAAACGCATTCATTGGCACTCAAAGAGAGGTCATCTTTTTTCTCAGCCATTTCCCATGATATGTCTATAGTCCATAAGCTGAAAGTCCTCTTAAATGACTTGTAGGATTTCCATTTGCCTGCTGAAAATTCTTGACTGTCTCAGATAATGCTAGGGAAAGGTAGGGAAGACACAACAATTTCACAAAAACATCAATGATTTTGTTAATACTTGACCACTTTGTATTTGATTTGAAGAAGAGAATGTCGAAAGACATCAAGAAATATATAAGCCTGGTGTAGTAGATCTTATAAATATTAGCTGATAAAAAAGTTATTGAAGACTGACCAGATGATTAATGATCCTTGGCATTCAGTAAATCCTTGGTGTTTTCCAACATTCTCTGCTTCAAACCTTTTTCAAATAGGGAACCATTTTATCAAGTAAACTGTGACAAAATTTCGGACAAACAATAGTATTTCGTAGGTGTTGTCATAAAAGTTCGTAACTACGGCTTGATTCAAGGCGTAGTTACGAGTTTTCATAACAACATGTACGTTATATCAAAACATAACAGTATACTGAGTCTCTCTTTAGCACAAAATTCATTGCAATTGGTCATATATGAACAGAACTATTGAAAATTATTGAAAATATTGTTTCACATGATTTCCCACTGCGAAAAATGATTCTGATGCAGAAATGGCTACGATCTGTAGCTTCTTCTGACTATTCACAATATGTTTATCAATTTTATAATGCCCCCTTTTGAAGTAAATATGGGTATATTGTTTGCAAGTGTTGGTCGGTTGGTTGGCCGTCCAGTCCATAGACTAAACCTTGTCTGGAGCTTAACTTGAAAGGTATTAAGGTAGAATCATGAAACTTCATAGGTGGATAGATGTCATTATAGAGAAGTGCAGTGTTTTAAAAAACATTACTCTGCTGATAATATTCTTTTTATTCAATTGTTGGAGGTAGGCCCTTGAAGTGGCTTATATGTTTTACAAACATCTCTTGTTAGTCCCCTACCGGTGTTCACACCGGAGGGGACTATAGGTTTGCCCTCCGTCTGTCCGTCCGTCCGTCCGTCCGTCAGTCTGTCCGCTCAAATCTGGATCCCGCGATAACTTAATAACTAAGCAAGCGTTTTTGATGAAAGTTGGTATATGACTAGATGGCAATGTGTAGATTATGCACATGATTTTATTTTTGTTTTTCGACTTAAATTGAGGTTGCTATGGTTACAGAAATAGTGAAAATATGGCCAAAAATGGGATCCTGCGATAAGATAATAACTAAGCAAGCTAGTTTGATGAGACTTGGTATATGACTATATGGCAATGTGTAGATTATGCACATCATTTTATTTTTGTTTTTAGACTAAAATTGTTGTTGCTATGGTTACGGAAATAGTGAAAATATGGCAAAAAATATTGGATCCTGCGATAAGTTAATAAGTAAGCGAGCTAATTTGATGAGACTTGGTATATGACTAGATGGCTATGTGTAGATAATGCACATCATTTTATCTTTGTTCTTTGACGAAAAGTGCGGTTGCTATGGTAACGGAAATAGTGAAAATATGGCAAAAAATGGATCCTGCAATAACTTAATAACTAAGCAAGCTAACTTGATGAAACCTGTTTTAAAATGTAAAAAAAATTATAAGCCATGTTAGTCAGGGTGGTGATGCAGCAGTATTAATCACCTCCAGTTGGGCATAACATTTCATATGTTTGACAATTATTTTGATGACTTGTTCATCTTAATCTATTATTGATTACCATATTGAGTCAATGTGAAGCCGGTAGGGGACTTTATGTGTTGCATACAACACCAGATACTTGTTTCAAACTATATCAGATTGTCTGGATAAGGAAAATCCTATGAGAGCCATTGTTGAATGATGAACGAGTGAAATATGATGTCACTAATATATTGTCTGCTTCATTAGTAGGAATTGACGCACATGGGGTCTGCTGATGGTAATATTAGGTTTCAAATAGCAATGAATTTGTGCTAAAAGACTGGGTTGACCATTATGTTTTGATAAACTATCGGTGTTGTTATAAAATCTTGTAACTATGGCTTGAATCAAGCCATAGTTACGAGATTTTATTACAACACCAATGAAATACTTTTTGATTGTCCGAAATAATGTCATGGTTAAATCCGTTTCCATGTTCTAAGTTAAGAATCTTTTGACCTAGGATCATGAATGTTTACATAGTTGTTGCCCTTGACCCAAGGAGGGGCCCTTTTGGTTTTTTTGGCCATTACTTAGGTCAAAGGTCACAATTGGACTTTGTTTCAAATCCATTTCTGTGCTCTAAGTCCAGAACCTTTTGACCAATAGCAATAGTGACATGGCGCTAGTGGGGGTATTTGTCGGCTTTGCAACAGTTCTAGTTTGACCTAGGACCACTATACTATAGGACATTGTTGCTTTTGACCAAGGAAGTGTCATATTGTATTGTTTTGGTGCATGAGTCAAAGGTCAAGGTCACATTTGAACTTCAAGTGAAATATTAGGTTTCCATGAAAGTTACAAGAAAGAATGTGTTAAAAAAATGTTGAAGGATAACCTCTGCATGCAATACTGCTTAACCCTTTCCCAAACGACAAAATTTGTAATTAAAGATAGGATTTATGTAAAATATGGCACAGAAAATATTGAGACAAAAGGAGAAACTGCTGGTTATCAGCAGTTTCTTCTTTTGTTTCATTGTTTTCCCAAGCCTTTTCTATTAGGGACGTCAAAACCAGGTCTTGTTTGGGAAAGGGTTAAGCCTTTTGACATGTATTCTGATGTTGTAATTTACAATTTTATTGTACTTTAATTTGAGTTCTGCCATAATTACTCTAATAAACCTTTTAACCCTTTTGCAAACAAGCCTTGATCTAAAGGTCCCATGAATAGAGAAGACTCGGCAAACATTGAAGTAAAATTTTCATCAATATCTCTATGATATATTCGAAATTTCCATCTATTAGAATATTGTCATCTGCAACATTTTTTTAAAAACTGGACAATTCTAAAATTTTGTTAACCCTTTCCCAAACGACAAAATTATAGAATGATCCGCTTCAAAAACTGCCACAAATGACAAAATGGATTTTAATAAAGATAGGATTTGTGTAAAATATGGCACAGAAAATATTGAGACAAAAGGAGAAACTGTTGGTTATCAGCAGTTTCTTCTTTTGTTTCAATGTTTTCCCAAGCCTTTTCTTTTAGAGCTGTCAAAACCAGGTCTTGTTTAGGAAAGGGATATATGGAAAAGGTATACAAGTTTTCAAGGATAACCTGCGTGCAGTGCATGTGACATGTATTCTAATGTTGTAATTTATAATTTTATTGCACTTTGATTCGATTTTAGGTGCATAAGTACTGCAATTACTGTCATAAAACTTTAACAAAAATACTGTCATAAAACTTTAACAATAATCCTGTTGTTGTAGGATGTATGCTTTTGAATTATGAATCCTTTATGTGGAGTTCACAAGAAATGCAAATCCAATGTCAATTCAAGGACCAACTTGAATCAGTAGCATTGCTAATAAACTAAGGAAGCGTCATGCACAAAAAAAGTGCGCAATTAAGTTTCCGTCAGAAAATTACAGTTGACTTGGACTTTGTTAAGTATTCTTGAAGCAGAGACGCATGGATGTATTCTACATATAATATTTGAAACTATGATCTCTTTCTCTAGTAATACTAATCCAAATAACAAGTCTTCCGACTACTCAAATTTGAAAGCTTTGCTTTGCTTTATTATAAAGGAATTCAACATTTGACAACAGCCATTTTGTTTTTTACAGTAGCTCTCAAATTGAGGTTGATTTAGGCTAAAATGTTGTCTGAGAAAGGGTAAGAATTTTGAACATGTCCAAATTTAAAGATGTTGCAGAAGAAAAGTAACAACTTGACTGTCAGAGCGAAAATTCTTTTTTTATGAAGTGGAAAATTCTGAGGAAAATGGAGAAAAGGCTGTTAATCAGCATATTCTCCTTTTTACATGTCAGAAGGTTTTCTGTCCATCGGTCTATCCCAAATAGCTTGTGTGTGCAACACCTCCTACAGTTTCTATCAAAATTTGATCAAACTTGTGACAATGAATCTCGTTGGTGTCTAGTTCACGGGTGGTAAACTTTGGAACGACCTCCAAAAAGAGGTAGTGAATTTCTGTTCCCATAGCACATCCGGGAACTCACGAGGTCGGTCCAATCGCTAAAAACGTGTAATCAAAGGTAGGTGTCGGTGGTTCTTTTGATTGTTTTCTAGGTTTCTAGCGAAAGATGGGTTATTATGGCAATGCTATGTCGTGTAAAAATGACTTCTCGACGCATACGGCCAAAAACTGCGGTCGAAACCGAAGTAATTTCCGCTGGATCGTTTTTAAAAGTTTGAACACGATGTTGCTTTTTCACAACAGTTTGTCAACAACTGACACCTTTTTGCATAATTTGTGGTTTTTCGGGAAGAATACAGCCCCAGTACGCTCGCCCTGGTTAAACGAGCACTCTGTATTACATATCCCGTTAAAAATGGCAACGGGGCGCATTATTTAAGAAAATTATTGAGAAAATTCCAGTAGAGGTCGTTCCAATAAGGTGGAGCTTGTTCCAATTTGAATGAGATCGTTCCAAGTGCTCTCCTGTTTTATACATATGCAATGAAATTAATATCCGTGATATCAGACCAGCCAAACTCAGACAAATAGATGGCGTTTGAAATATCAGAATTGTCGTCATATCAGAGGCGTCGTTTTGTCTTGTGTGGTGACTTTGTTTTACATGAAAGTCTGATTCTGATGTTTCTTAAACTCTACGCATGGATCTCTTGAAATTTTTAGCTCACCTGAGCATGAAGTGCTCGAGGTGAGCTATTGTGTCACTTTTTGTCCGTCGTCCGTTTGTCCATGCGTCTATCTGTATGTCCGTCTACAGTCTAGCATCCATAAACATCAACTAATCTTAACCAAACTTGATCAAAATAATGATGGTAGTAAGTTCTTTGATGAGTTTGAAGAAATAGTGTGATGCTGAAGAGTGAAAGTAAAGTTGAAAATTGCAGTTTTGTCAAATTCGAGGGCAGATAACTCAAGATGCATCATTCTGATCAGGATGAAAGTTTTTCCTATGCAAGATCTTATAGTCAACAATATTCAGTCCAAGTCTTTTCTTGATTGAAAAATATTTGTGGTTGCTACACTAGTAAAAACAAAGTCAAAAGTGGCAATTTTGTCAAAATCAAAAGCAGATAACTCAAGATGCATTCTGATTAGGCTTAAGTTTTCTTTTAAGTAAGATCTTATTCTCTTAAGATCTTATTTCCTTGGATTTAATTTTGATTGAAAGAAACTGTGAATGCTGAAGAGTGAAAATAAAGTCGGAAAAATCGCCATTTTGTCAAATTCGAGGGCAGATAACTCAAGATACATCATTCTGACCAGACTGAAAAGTTTGCCTATGAAAGATCTTATGTTCAACAATATTCTGTCCAAGTTTTGTGTTGATTGATAAATAGTTGTGGATGCTAGAGCGAAAACATGGTCGAAAATCGCAATTTTGTCAAAATTAAAGGCAGATAACTCCAGAGGTGCATTTTCAATCAGGCTGAAAATCAAACCTGCCCAAGATATTATTATCATCAATTTTTTTGTCCAAGTGTTGTCTTGATTGGTCAATATTTGTAGATGCTAGAGTGTAAACAAAGTCAAAAACAGCTTTTTTGACATTCAAAGGCAGATAACTCAGTATATTCTGGTTCGATCAGGCACATAATCAAACTCATCCACGAGCTTACGACCATCATTATATTGACCAAGTTTGTTTAAGATTGGCTTATAAAGCTTGTGGATGCTAGAGTGTAGACGGACAGACAGACAGACGGATGGACAAACAGACGACGGACAAAAAGTGACCACAATAGCTTACCTCGAGCACTTCGTGCTAAGGAGAGCTAAAAATGCATTTCAAGAGATCCTTGCGTAGAGTAAGAATTCGAAACATTAGAAGCAAACTTTCATGTAAAACAAAGTCACCACACAAGACAAAACGACGCCTCTGATATATGAAGATAATTCTGATATTTCAAACGCCATCATTTTGTCTGAGTTTGGCTGGTCTGATATCACAGACATTAATTTCATTGTATAAAATAGGAGAGCACTGGGAACGATCTCATTCAAATTGGAACAAGCTTCACCTTATTGGAACGACCTCTACTGGAATTTTCTCAATACTTAATGCGCCCCGTTGCCTTTTTTAACAGGATATGTATTACAAAGTGCTCGTTTCCCCAGGGCGAGCGTACCGGGGCTGTATTCTTCGCGGAAAACCACAAATTATGCAAAAAGGTGACAGTTGTTGACAAACTGTTGTGAAAAAGCAACATCGTGTTCAAACTTTTAAAAACGATCCAGCGGAAATTACTTCGGTTTCAACCACAGTTTTTGGCCGTATGCATCGAGAAGTCATTTTTACACGACATAGCATTGCCATAATTATCCATCTTTCGCTAGAAACCAAGAAAACAATCAAAAGAATCACCAACACCTACCTTTGTTTACACGTTTTTAGCGATTGGACCGACCTCGCGAGTTCCCGGATGTGCTATGGGAACAGAAATTCACCACCTCTTTTTGGAGGTCGTTCCAAAGTTTACCACCCGTGTAGTTGTGCACAGTACTTACAAAACTCAATCATAACCCTTTCCTTTCTTGAATCATCTGCCCTTGAATTTGAAAAAATGGCAAATTTTACAAGCCCATCTCAGGCCTGTAATATGCCACTACACAGAGCCCTTGTTCTTTAACTTTTTCCAAAGATTCAACTTTTTAAAAGGCCGCAATGTTTGAGAGAAGGTTAAAATCCTTTACCTCTATTCCAAACAAAACCTGGCCCGGTTTCTCGAAAAAACTTAAGTATAAACTCATGAGAACATGCTCAACTTCAAAGGAATACTCTCCAACGTTGAAGGGTATTCGATTGAAGTTCACATGGATTTCGTGCGATTTGAGCACGGTGCTCAGATTTGAGCATGAGAACGTACTTAAGTTTTTTCTGAGAAACCGGGGCCTGGTTTTGCTATCCCTTAACCCTTTCCCAAACGACAAACTTTTAGGGTGATCCACTTCAAAAACTGCCACAAATGACAAAATTTAAGTTATTAAAGACATAATTTGTGTAAAATATGGCATAGAAAATATTGAGACAAAAGGAGAAACTGCTGATTATCAGCGTTTTTTCTTTTGTCACAATGTTTCCCAAGCTTTTCCTATTAGGGAAGTCAAAACCAGGTCTTGTTTGGGAAAGGGTTCAGTTGAGAAAGCTTGGGAATACATTGAGGCAAAAGAAGAAAATGATGATAATCAGCCATTTTCTCCTTTTGTCTCAATATTTTCTTGGCTATAATAGACACAAATTTTAATTTCATTAAGGTAAGACCTGTGTAATGGGCTATGTGACCAGTTATTTAAGGTTTACAGACCCTGAAAAAATCCCCACTTTCTAGTCATACGAAATGCATCAAATTACACACACTTGTAAATAAACTTCACATAAGTTGATTCACCGTGCCGGATTTTAAGATTAAGCTTCAAGAAGAAAATAATTAACAAATATTATTTTACTCTATATTCATATGCAGGGGAGATAATTTTAAACATTTTTGTCAAATGTTTCCATAAGTATGCATCAATTCAAAATTCTAAACCGTACAAAATGCTTATGTCTGTATTTGGAATAGAAATGTATCACAGTTTAGGAATTATTTGCACTTTTCAATTTTCGCTTCTGGCTCTTCGGTGCTTTTGAGGGTTTGGATACCTTAACGAAATTTGTTTGGTGCGAATAGACCAGATATAGAATTGACTTTAGTTGGGTTTTTTTGCCTACTCTTCGTACAATTTAGAAACATTTTCAAAAAAATTGTTTAGAATATTACTCGGAAATCTGAACATGCTCAATTATTTCCGTAATGTTACGAAAAAAGGCGATATTGCATCTAACGGTACTTTAAAATTGCTCGGACTTACGGACGTCATGGCATAAGTCGAAATATATCAGTGCATTACACAAGGTCTTACCTTAATATTGATAATGACATCTGCAGCTCTATACTCGGCTTTCTTTTTGGAATGATCCAAGTTTTTGCTCTCTGATGATGGGTTAAAGTATCCTGCCAGTGAATAATCAGGAAAAGTGAAAATCTAATTTCATTTTGAAATGGAATATGTCATAATGTGTGATCATGTATACCTGATCTAGGTCGCAGTAAAAATTTAGGAGAGAAAAATTCATGATTTATGAGAAAAACATTCACAATTTATAGGCATCAGTCTGACATGCTAATTTTAGGGCATGTTTCCATATAATAGAAATTGAACTGACTTTTAGACTGAGGAAACTTATATAGAATATATTCTGTATAAAAGAGGATTTTCACTTTCAGTGATATATTTTACCTATATGTTCCATCTGCAAGTATTATAAAAGTTGCTAAGGCTAAGTAAACAAGAGCTTCGCAGAGTGGCACATAATTATATGCCCCGAGAGGGGCAAATTGTCATTAAATTTGGCCATTTTTTTCAATTCAAGGGCAATAACTCAAGAACATAAAGAGTTATCTGCATTCCGTAAGTGGTGTGAACAACTTAAACACCATGGATATTCATTGTGGCAAGATGAATCAAATTCCAGTACAAACTGTAGGAGAAGTTGCGCACACAAGAAATTGCTAATGGGCGGACAGACAGACGGATGGAGTTTAGTTTAGTTTATTTGGGCTTTACGCCGTTTTCAACTGCTATGGTCATATTGTGGGGCTGGAGCACATAACCTTGGATTCTTGTTATACCCCCCAAAATCAATTTGGGGGGTATATAGGAGTCAGCTTGTCTGTTGGTCTGTTGGTCCGTCTGTTGGTTTTTCTTCAAAAATCTCCTCCTCCTCAACCATTGGTCGGATTCTTTTCAAACTTGGCAGGAATGTTCCTTGGGTGACCCTTTTCAAAACTTGTTCGTGAAATTTTGATTCGTCAAAAATTGTGGGCGTGGCAGGGCGGGGCTTATCGGACTTAGAGAAATCATGTGAAAAATCTTTAAAAATCAATTATCAGGCCAATTTGAACCAAACTTGGCAGGAATGACCCTTGAGTGATTGTATTTAATGTATGCTCATGATTTTTTCATTCGTCAAAAAATATGGGCGTGGCAGGGCGGGGCTTATCCGACTTCGAGAAATCGTTAGATAATTCTTCAAAAATCTTCTCCTCCCTAACCACTGGGCCAATTCTTACCAAACTTGGCAGGAATGTTTCTTTGGTGACCCTTTTCAAAACTTGTTCGTGAAATTTTGATTCGTCAAAAATTGTGGGCGTGGCAGGGCGGGGCTTATCGGACTTAGAGAAATCATGTGAAAAATCTTTAAAAATCAATTATCAGGCCAATTTGAACCAAACTTGGCAGGAATGACCCTTGAGTGATTGTATTCAATGTATGCTCATGATTTTTTCATTCGTCAAAAAATATGGGCGTGGCAGGGCGGGGCTTATCCGACTTCGAGAAATCGTTAGATAATTCTTCAAAAATCTTCTCCTCCCTAACCACTGGGCCAATTCTTACCAAACTTGGCAGGAATGATCCTTTGGTGACCCTTTTCAAAATTTGTTCGTGAATTTTTGATTTGTCAAAAATTGTGGGCGTGGCAGGGCGGGGCTTATCGGACTTAGAGAAATCATGTGAAAAATCTTTAAAAATCAATTATTAAGCCAATTTGAACCAAACTTGACTGGAATGACCCTTGAATGCTTATTTACAATGTATGCTCATGATTTTTTCATTCGCCAAAAAATGTGGGCGTGGCAGGGCGGGGCTTATCCGACTTCAATAAATCGTTAGATAATTCTTCAAAAATCTTCTCCTCTTTAACCACTGGGCCAATTCTTACTAAACTTGGCAGGAATGTTCCTTGGGTGACCCTTTTCAAAACTTGTTCGTGAATTTTTGATTTGTCAAAAATTGTGGGCGTGGCAGGGCGGGGCTTATTGGACTTAGAGAAATCATGTGAAAAATCTTTAAAAATCAATTATTAAGCCAATTTGAACCAAACTTGACAGGAATGACCCTTGAGTGCTTGTATTCAATATATGCTCATGATATTTATACCCCCCAAATTCAATTTGGGGGGTATATAGGAGTCAGGTTGTCGGTCTGTTGGTCTGTCTGTCTGTCTGTTGGTCCGTCTGTTGGTTTTTTCTTTAAAAATCTTCTCCTCCTCAACCACTGGGCCAATTCTTACCAAACTTGGCAGGGATAATCCTTGGGTGACCCTTTTCAAAATTTGTTTGTGAATTTTTGATTCGTCAAAAATTGTGGGCGTGGCAGGGCGGGGCTTATCGGACTTAGAGAAATCATGTAAAAAATTTTTAAAAATCAATTTTCAGGCCAATTTGAACTAAACTTGGCAGGAATGACCCTTGAGTGATTATATTCAGTGTATGCTCATGATTTTTTCATTCGCCAAAAAATGTGGGCCTGGCAGGGCGGGGCTTATCCGACTTCGAGAAATCGTTAGATAATTCTTCAAAAATCTTCTTCTCCTCAACCACTGGGCCAATTCTTACCGAACTTGGCAGGAATGTTCCTTGGGTGACCCTTTTCAAAATTTGTTCGTGAAATTTTGATTCGTCAAAAATTGTGGGCGTGGCAGGGCGGGGCTTATCGGACTTAGAGAAATCATGTGAAAAATCTTTAAAAATCAATTATCATGCCAATTTAAACAAAACTTGGCAGGAATGACCCTTGAGTGATTATATTTAATGTATGCTCATGATTTTTTCATTCGCCAAAAAATGTGGGTGTGGCAGGGCGGGGCTTATCCGACTTCAAGAAATCGTTAGATAATTCTTCAAAAAACTTCTCCTCCTCAACCACTGGGCCAATTCTTACCAAACTTGGCAGGAATGTTCCTTTGGTGACCCTTTTCAAAACTTGTTCGTGAATTTTTGATTCGTCAAAAATTGTGGGCGTGGTAGGGCGGGGCTTATCGGACTTAGAGAAATCATGTGAAAAATCTTTAAAAATCAATTATCAGGCCAATTTGAACCAAGCTTGGCAGAAATGACCCTTGAGTGATTATATTCAATGTATGCTAATGATTTTTTCATTCGCCAAAAATTGTGGGAGTGGCAGGGCGGGGCTTATCCGACTTTGAGAAATCGTTAGATAATTCTTCAAAAATCTTCTCCTTCTCAACCACTGAGCCAATTCTTACTAAACTTGGCAGGAATGTTCCTTTGGTGACTCTTTTCAAAATTTGTTCGTAAAATTTTGATTCGTCAAAAATTGTGGGCGGGGCAGGGCGGGGCTTATCGGACTTCGAGAAATCGTTAGATAATTCTTCAAAATTCTTCTCCTCCTTAACCTTTAGGCCAATTCTTACTAAACTTGGCAGGAATGTTCCTTTAGTGATCCTTTTCAAAACTTGTTCGTGAATTTTTGATTTGTCAAAAATTGTGGGCGTGGCAGGGCGGGGCTTGTCTGACTTTCGGAAATCATGTAAAAAATCTTTAAAAATCAATTATTTTGCCAATTTGAACCAAACTTGACAGGACTGACCCTTGGTGGATTGTATCCAATGTATGCTCATGATTTTTTTTCATTTGCCCAAAAATGTGGGCGTGGCAGGGCGGGGCTTATCCGACTTCGAGAAATCGTTAGATGATTCTTCAAAAATCTTCTCCTCCTTAACCACTGGGCCAATTCTTACCAAACTTGGCAGGAATTATCCTTGGGTGACTCTTTTCAAAACTTGTTCGTGAATTTTTTATTTGTTAAAAATTGTGGGCGTGGCAGGGGGGGCGTATCAGACTTAGAGAAATCATGTGAAAAATCTTTAAAAATCAATTATTAGGCCAATTTGAAGCAAACTTGACAGGAATGACCCTTGAGTGATTGTATTCAATGCATATTCATGAATTTTTCATTCGCCAAAAAGTGTTGGCGTGGCAGGGTGGGGCTTATCCGACTTCGAGAAATCGTTAGATAATTCTTCAAAAAAATTCTTGATTTGTCAAAAATTGTGGGTGTGGCAGGGCGGGGCTTATTGGACTTAGAGAAATCATGTGAAAATTCTTTAAAAATCAATTATTAGACCATTTTGAACTAAAGTTGGCACTAATGTCCCTTGATCGATTGTATGCAATGTATGTTCATGAATTTTTGATTTGTCAAAAAATGTGGGTGTGGCAGGGCGGGGCTTATCTGACTTCAAGAAATTGTCAGATAATTCTTCAAAAATCTTCTCCTCCCTAACCACTGAGCAAATTCTTACCAAACTTGGCAGGAATGTTCCTTGGGTGACTCTTTTCAAAACTTGTTCGTGAAATTTTGTTTCGGTGTTTTGTTACCATAATTGGCAGGAATGTTCATTTGGTGACTTATTTCAAAAATTGTTCGTGGATTTTTGATTTGCAAAAAAATATGGTAATGGCAGGGCAGGGCTTATCAGACTTAACAAAATCATGAGAGAAAATTCTTTTAAAATCAATTATACAGTAAATTTGAACCAAATCTTACAGGAATGTAGGCCTACCTTTATTGACCGTCTTCAATACATGGTTGTAAATTTTTGGTTTATTGAAAAATATCAGCATGGCAGGGCTGGGCTTGGGGATTGTTAAATGAGCTATGTCCTTTTGTTGAAAATTGGTATTTTTTGCAACATTTACACGTGTTGTTTGGTCTGTTGATTTTTTGTTAGCTCTTTTTTTCCAATTGAACAGCTCCCAGTTCAAATGAAATCAACTTCTCAAAATGCACAAAAACTGCGCTTTTGGGGGGTATGATCACTTTCAGTGATATTCTAGTTTTTCTCATACCTGTACTACCACAACACCCTAACTGAGCCTACAGCTACTCGCCCACATAGGTTCACGATATCAAACCATTGATGGGTGACATTTTGTCAGAGAGGGTATTTTCTGCAACCGGGTATCAAACCTGGGACCTCTCGAGTGAGAGGCAGATGCTGCGCTACCAACTGAGATGGACGGATGGACATGACAGACAGACGTCCATGGCAGGACCATAACAAAATACGACCTTTACACTGGTGGTGAACTCAACCAAAGCGAGGGACGTTTTTTCACAAACAAAGTATTCCATCAGTGTTGTTATAAAATCTCGTAACTACAGCTTTATCTAAGCCGTAGTTACGAGATTTTATAACAACACTGACGGTTTGTCAATACATAACGGTGAACCCGGTCTATTTTTATACCCCCCAAATTCAATTTGGGGGGTATATAGGAGTCAGCTTGTCCGTTGGTCTGTCTGTCTGTCTGTCTGTCTGTCTGTCGGTCGGTCGGTCGGTCTGTAGCTTTTTTGTCCGCTCTATTTCTCCTAAACCGCTAGTCCAATTTAATTCCAACTTCACATGTTAACTCATTACCAAGTGGAGATGTGCATATAAAATTTTTGTCACGGTCCATTGATTTTTGATGGAGTTACAGCCCTTGAGTGAATTTTCTTGTCCGCTCAATTTCTCGGAAATTAATAGACGGATTTCATAAAAACTTTACAGTTATGCTTAGTAGCTCTCAAATATGTGCATATCAAATTCTGGTGATGATTCATTGATTTTTGACTGAGTTATGGCCCTTTGCTGAAAATTGCCATTTAACGCAAAATCAACGTGTGTTGATCAGTTTTTCAATTTTTTGTCCACTCTATTTCTCATAAACTATTGGACCAATTTTGTTCAAACATCACATGTGAACTCATTACTAAGTTAAAATGTGCATACTAAATTTTTGTCACGGTCCATTGATTTTTGACAGAGTTACAGCCCTTTAGTGAATTTTCTTGTCCGCTCAATTTCTCGGAAACTAATGGACGGATTTCAAAAAGACTTTACGGTTATGCTAAGTAGCTCTCAAATATGTGCATATCAAATTCTGGTGATGATTCATCGATTTTTGACTGAGTTATGGCCCTTTGCTGCAAATTGCCATTTAACGCAAAATCAACGTGTGTTGATCAGTTTTTCAATTTTTTGTCCACTCTATTTCTCATAAACTATTAGACCAATTTTGTTCAAACATCACATGTGAACTCATTACTAAGTTGAGATGTGCATACTAAATTTTTGTCACGGTCCATTGATTTTTGACAGAGTTACGGCCCTTTAGTGAATTTTCTTGTCCGCTCAATTTCTCGGAAACTAATGGACGGATTTCAAAAAAACTTTACAGTTATGCTTAGTAGCTCTCAAATATGTGCATATCAAATTTTGGTGATGATTCATTGATTTTTGACTGAGTTATGGCCCTTTGCTGAAAATTGCCATTAAACGCAAAATCAATGTGTGTTGATCGGTTTTTCAATTTTTTGTCCACTCTATTTCTCATAAACTATTGGACCAATTTTGTTCAAACTTCACATGTGAACTCATTACTAAGTTGAAATGTGCATACTAAAAAAAAATTCACGGTCCATTGATTTTTGACGGAGTTACGGCCCTTGAGTGAATTTTCTTGTCCGCTCAATTTCTCGGAAAATAAAAGACGGATTTCAAAAAAACTTTACAGTTATGCTTAGTAGCTCTCAAATATGTGCATATCAAATTTTGGTGATGATTCATTGATTTTTGACTGAGTTATGGCCCTTTGCTGAAAATTGCCATTTTACGCAAAATCAATGTGTGTCGATCGGTTTTTCAATTTTTTGTCCACTCTATTTCTCATAAACTATTAGACCAATTTTGTTCAAACATCACATGTGAACTCATTACTAAGTTGAGATGTGCATACTTAATTTTTTTCACGGTTCATTGATTTTTGACGGAGTTACAGCCCTTGAGTGAATTTTCTTGTCCGCTCAATTTCTCAGATACTTAATGGACGGATTTCAAAAAAAACTTTACAGTTATGCTTAGTAGCTCTCAAATATGTGAATATCAAATTTTGGTGATGATTCATTATACCCCCCAAATTCAATTTGGGGGGTATATAGGAGTCAGCTTGTCCGTTGGTCTGTCTGTCTGTCTGTCTGTCTGTCTGTCTGTCTGTCTGTCGGTCGGTCGGTCGGTCGGTCTGTAGCTTTTTTGTCCGCTCTATTTCTCCTAAACCGCTAGTCCAATTTAATTCAAACTTCACATGTAAACTCATTACCAAGTGGAGATGTGCATATAAAATTTTTGTCACGGTCCATTGATTTTTGACGGAGTTACAGCCCTTGAGTGAATTTTCTTGTCCGCTCAATTTCTCGGAAATTAATGGACGGATTTCAAAAAAAAACTTTACAGTTATGCTTAGTAGCTCTCAAATATGTGCATATCAAATTCTGGTGATGATTCATTGATTTTTGACTGAGTTATGGCCCTTTGCTGAAAATTGCCATTTAACGCAAAATCAACGTGTGTTGATCAGTTTTTCAATTTTTTGTCCACTCTATTTCTCATAAACTATTGGACCAATTTTGTTCAAACATCACATGTGAACTCATTACTAAGTTGAGATGTGCATACTAAATTTTTGTCACGGTCCATTGATTTTTGACAGTTACGGCCCTTTAGTGAATTTTCTTGTCCGCTCAATTTCTCGGAAACTAATGGACGGATTTCAAAAAGACTTTACAGTTATGCTTAGTAGCTCTCAAATATCTGAATATCAAATTCTGGTGATGATTCATTGATTTTTTACTAAGTTATGGCCCTTTGCTGAAAATTGCCATTTAACGCAAAATTAACGTGTGTTGATCAGTTTTTCAATTTTTTGTCCACTCTATTTCTCATAAACTATTGGACCAATTTTGTTCAAACATCACATGTGAACTCATTACTAAGTTGAGATGTGCATACTAAAAAAATTTTCACGGTCCATTGATTTTTGACGGAGTTACAGCCCTTGAGTGAATTTTCTTGTCCACTCAATTTCTTGTTGTTATTTAAGCTATCCTTTGTTGATGGTACTCATTTAAATAGTTTTGATTAGATCATTCAAATGTATACCCACATCACAGGGTTTGATAAACATTGAAAGATATTTTACAATTTGGAAAGCCCTTAACCTCTCCTATTTGAATCTCTAGTACAGCCTCTAGATATGTATTTTAGTTTAACCCTTTCCTGAAAATATTGAGATTGAGTCAAATGAAGAAAAGGCTGATAATCAGTAATTTTCTCCCTTTGTCTCAATATTTTATCTGCTTTATTCTGCATGAATCCTTTCTTTATCCATATCAATTTTATGTTCTTTTTATACCCCCCAAATTCAATTTGGGGGGTATATAGGAGTCAGCTTGTCCGTCTGTCTGTCTGTTGGTCCGTCTGTTGGTTTTTTGTCCGCTCTATTTCTCCTAAACTGCTGGTCCAATTTAATTCAATCTTCACATGTGAACTCATTACCAAGTGGAGATGTGCATATTAAATTTTTGTCACGGTCCATTGATTTTTGACGGAGTTACGGCCCTTGAGTGAATTTTCTTGTCCGCTCAATTTCTCGGACACTAATGGACATATTTCAAAAAGAATTTACAGTTATGCTTACTGGCTCTCAAATATGTGCATATCAAATTCTGGTGATGTTTCATTGATTTTTGAATGAGTTATGGCCCTTTTCTGAAAATTGCCATTTTACGCGAAATCAACGTGTCTTAATCGGTTTTTCAATTTTTTGTCCGCTCTATTTCTCATAAACTACTGGACCAATTTTGTTCAAACTTCACATGTGAACTCATTACTAAGTTTAGATGTGCGTACTAAAAAAATTTTACGGTTTATTGATTTTTGACGGAGTTACGGCCCTTGAGTGAATTTTCTTGTCCGCTCAATTTCTCGGAAAATAAAAGACGGATTTCAAAAAAACTTTACAGTTATGCTTAGTAGCTCTCAAATATGTGCATATCAAATTTTGGTGATGATTCATTGATTTTTGACTGAGTTATGGCCCTTTGCTGAAAATTGCCATTTTACGCTAAATCAATGTGTGTTGATCGGTTTTTCAATTTTTTGTCCACTCTATTTCTCATAAACTATTAGACCAATTTTGTTCAAACATCACATGTGAACTCATTATTAAGTTGAGATGTGCATACTAAATTTTTTTCACGGTTCATTGATTTTTGACGGAGTTACAGCCCTTGAGTGAATTTTCTTGTCCGCTCAATTTCTCAGATACTAATAGACGGATTTCAAAAAAACTTTACAGTTATGCTTAGTAGCTCTCAAACAGGTGCATATCAAATTTTGGTGATGATTCATTGATGTTTGACTGAGTTATGGCCCTTTGCTGAAAATTGCCATTTAACGCAAAATCAATGTGTGTTGATCGGTTTTTCAATTTTTTGTCCACTCTATTTCTCATAAACTGCTGGTCCAATTTAATTCAATCTTCACATGTGAACTCATTACCAAGTGGAAATGTGCATATTAAATTTTTGTCACGGTCCATTGATTTTTGACGGAGTTACGGCCCTTGAGTGAATTTTCTTGTCCGCTCAATTTCTCGGACACTAATGGACATATTTCAAAAAGAATTTACAGTTATGCTTACTGGCTCTCAAATATGTGCATATCAAATTCTGGTGATGTTTCATTGATTTTTGAATGAGTTATGGCCCTTTTCTGAAAATTGCCATTTTACGCGAAATCAACGTGTCTTAATCGGTTTTTCAATTTTTTGTCCGCTCTATTTCTCATAAACTACTGGACCAATTTTGTTCAAACTTCACATGTGAACTCATTACTAAGTTTAGATGTGCGTACTAAAAAAATTTTACGGTTTATTGATTTTTGACGGAGTTACGGCCCTTGAGTGAATTTTC
The DNA here is from genome assembly GCA_963680895.1 of Fragum sueziense. Lineage (NCBI taxonomy): Eukaryota > Metazoa > Mollusca > Bivalvia > Cardiida > Cardiidae > Fragum > Fragum sueziense. The sequence continues at coordinate 8,973,504 of OY804607.1, forward strand.
TTGTCCGCTCAATTTCTCGGAAAATAAAAGACGGATTTCAAAAAAACTTTACAGTTATGCTTAGTAGCTCTCAAATATGTGCATATCAAATTTTGGTGATGATTCATTGATTTTTGACTGAGTTATGGCCCTTTGCTGAAAATTGCCATTTTACGCTAAATCAATGTGTGTTGATCGGTTTTTCAATTTTTTGTCCACTCTATTTCTCATAAACTATTAGACCAATTTTGTTCAAACATCACATGTGAACTCATTATTAAGTTGAGATGTGCATACTAAATTTTTTTCATGGTTCATTGATTTTTGACGGAGTTACAGCCCTTGAGTGAATTTTCTTGTCCGCTCAATTTCTCAGATACTAATAGACGGATTTCAAAAAAACTTTACAGTTATGCTTAGTAGCTCTCAAACAGGTGCATATCAAATTTTGGTGATGATTCATTGATGTTTGACTGAGTTATGGCCCTTTGCTGAAAATTGCCATTTAACGCAAAATCAATGTGTGTTGATCGGTTTTTCAATTTTTTGTCCACTCTATTTCTCATAAACTATTGGACCAATTTTGTTCAAACTTCACATGTGAACTCATTACTAAGTTGAGATGTGCATACTAAAAAAATTTTCACGGTCCATTGATTTTTGACGGAGTTACGGCCCTTGAGTGAATTTTCTTGTCCGCTCAATTTCTCGGAAACTAATGGACGGATTTCAAAAAACTTTACAGTTATGCTTAGTAGCTCTTAAATATGTGCATATTAAATTTTGGTGATGATTCATTGATTTTTGACTGAGTTATGGCCCTTTGCTGAAAATTGCCATTTTACGCAAAATCAGTGTGTGTTGATCGGTTTTTCAATTTTTTGTCCACTCTATTTCTCATAAACTATTAGACCAATTTTGTTCAAACATCACATGTGAACTCATTACTAAGTTGAAATGTGCATACTAAATTTTTTTACGGTCCATCGATTTTTGACGGAGTTACGGCCCTTGAGTGAATTTTCTTGTCCACTCAATTTCTTGGAAACTAATGGACGGATTTCAAAAAAACTTTACAGTTATGCTTAGTAGCTCTAAAATATGTGCATGTCAAATTCTGGTGATGTTTCATTGATTTTTGAATGAGTTATGGCCCTTTTCTGAAAATTGCCATTTTACGCGAAATCAACGTATGTTAATCGGTTTTTCAATTTTTTGTCCGCTCTATTTCTCATAAACTACTACACCAATTTTGTTCAAACTTCACATGTGAACTCATTACTAAGTTGAAATGTGCATACTAAAAAAAATTTACGGTCCATTGATTTTTGACGGAGTTATGGCCCTTGAGTGAATTTTCTTGTCTGCTCAATTTCTCGGAAACTAAAAGACGGATTTCAAAAAAACTTTACAGTTATGCTTAATAGCTCTCAAATATGTGCATATCAAATTTTGGTGATGATTCATTGATTTTTGACTGAGTTATGGCCCTTTGCTGAAAGTTGCCATTTTACGCAAAATCAATGTGTGTTGATCGGTTTTTCAATTTTTTGTCCACTCTATTTCTCATAAACTATTTGACCAATTTTGTTCAAACATCACATGTGAACTCATTACTAAGTTGAGATGTGCATACTAAATTTTTTTTACGGTTCATTGATTTTTGACGGAGTTACAGCCCTTGAGTGAATTTTCTTGTCCGCTCAATTTCTCAGATACTAATGGACGGATTTCAAAAAAAAACTTTACAGTTATGCTTAGTAGCTCTCAAATATGTGCATATCAAATTCTGGTGATGATTCATTGATTTTTGACTGAGTTATGGCCCTTTGCTGCAAATTGCCATTTAACGCAAAATCAACGTGTGTTGATCAGTTTTTCAATTTTTTGTCCACTCTATTTCTCAAAAACTATTAGACTAATTTTGTTCAAACATCACATGTGAACTCATTACTAAGTTGAGATGTGCATACTAAATTTTTGTCACGGTCCATTGATTTTTGACAGAGTTACGGCCCTTTAGTGAATTTTCTTGTCCGCTCAATTTCTCGGAAACTAATGGACGGATTTCAAAAAAACTTTACAGTTATGTTTTGTAGCTCTCAAATATGTGCATATCAAATTCTGGTGATGATTCATTGATTTTTGACTGAGTTATGGCCCTTTGCTGAAAATTGCCATTAAACGCAAAATCAATGTGTGTTGATCGGTTTTTCAATTTTTGTCCACTCTATTTCTCATAAACTATTGGACCAATTTTGTTCAAACTTCACATGTGAACTCATTACTAAGTTGAAATGTGCATACTAAAAAAAAATTCACAGTCCATTGATTTTTGACGGAGTTACGGCCCTTGAGTGAATTTTCTTGTCCGCTCAATTTCTCGGAAAATAATGGACGGATTTCATAAAAACTTTACAGTTATGCTTAGTAGCTCTCACATATGTGCATATCAAATTTTGGTGATGATTCATTGATTTTTGACTGAGTTATGGCCCTTTGCTGAAAATTGCCATTTTACGCAAAATCAATGTGTGTTGATCGGTTTTTCAATTTTTTGTCCACTCTATTTCTCATAAACTATTAGACCAATTTTGTTCAAACATCACATGTGAACTCATTACTAAGTTGAGATGTGCATACTTAATTTTTTTCACGGTTCATTGATTTTTGACGGAGTTACAGCCCTTGAGTGAATTTTCTTGTCCGCTCAATTTCTCAGATACTTAATGGACGGATTTCAAAAAAAACTTTACAGTTATGCTTAGTAGCTCTCAAATATGTGAATATCAAATTTTGGTGATGATTCATTATACCCCCCAAATTCAATTTGGGGGGTATATAGGAGTCAGCTTGTCCGTTGGTCTGTCTGTCTGTCTGTCTGTCTGTCTGTCTGTCTGTCTGTCGGTCGGTCGGTCAGTCTGTAGCTTTTTTGTCCGCTCTATTTCTCCTAAACCGCTAGTCCAATTTAATTCAAACTTCACATGTAAACTCATTACCAAGTGGAGATGTGCATACTAAATTTTTGTCACGGTCTATTGATTTTTGACAGAGTTACAGCCCTTGAGTGAATTTTCTTGTCCGCTCAATTTCTCGGAAATTAATGGACGGATTTCATAAAAACTTTACAGTTATGCTTAGTAGCTCTCAAATATGTGCATATCAAATTCTGGTGATGATTCATTGATTTTTGACTGAGTTATGGCCCTTTGCTGAAAATTGCCATTTAACGCAAAATCAACGTGTGTTGATCAGTTTTTCAATTTTTTGTCCACTCTATTTCTCATAAACTATTGGACCAATTTTGTTCAAACATCACATGTGAACTCATTACTAAGTTGAGATGTGCATACTAAATTTTTGTCACGGTCCATTGATTTTTGACAGAGTTACGGCCCTTTAGTGAATTTTCTTGTCCGCTCAATTTCTCGGAAACTAATGGACGGATTTCAAAAAGACTTTACAGTTATGCTTAGTAGCTCTCAAATATCTGAATATCAAATTCTGGTGATGATTTATTGATTTTTTACTAAGTTATGGCCCTTTGCTGAAAATTGCCATTTAACGCAAAATTAACGTGTGTTGATCAGTTTTTCAATTTTTTGTCCACTCTATTTCTCATAAACTATTGGACCAATTTTGTTCAAACATCACATGTGAACTCATTACTAAGTTGAGATGTGCATACTTAAAAAAAATTTCACGGTCCATTGATTTTTGACGGAGTTACAGCCCTTGAGTGAATTTTCTTGTCCACTCAATTTCTTGTTGTTATTTAAGCTATCCTTTGTTGATGGTACTCATTTAAATAGTTTTGATTAGATCATTCAAATGTATACCCACATCACAGGGTTTGATAAACATTGAAAGATATTTTACAATTTGGAAAGCCCTTAACCTCTCCTATTTGAATCTCTAGTACAGCCTCTAGATATGTATTTTAGTTTAACCCTTTCCTGAAAATATTGAGATTGAGTCAAATGAAGAAAAGGCTGATAATCAGTAATTTTCTCCCTTTGTCTCAATATTTTATCTGCTTTATTCTGCATGAATCCTTTCTTTATCCATATCAATTTTATGTTCTTTTTATACCCCCCAAATTCAATTTGGGGGGTATATAGGAGTCAGCTTGTCCGTCTGTCTGTCTGTCTGTCTGTTGGTCCGTCTGTTGGTTTTTTGTCCGCTCTATTTCTCCTAAACTGCTGGTCCAATTTAATTCAAACTTCACATGTGAACTCATTACCAAGTGGAGATGTGCATATTAAATTTTTGTCACGGTCCATTGATTTTTGACGGAGTTACGGCCCTTGAGTGAATTTTCTTGTCCGCTCAATTTCTCGGAAACAAATGGACATATTTCAAAAAGAATTTACAGTTATGCTTACTGGCTCTCAAATATGTGCATATCAAATTCTGGTGATGTTTCATTGATTTTTGAATGAGTTATGGCCCTTTTCTGAAAATTGCCATTTTACGCGAAATCAACGTGTGTTAATCGGTTTTTCAATTTTTTGTCCGCTCTATTTCTCATAAACTACTGGACCAATTTTGTTCAAACTTCACATGTGAACTCATTACTAAGTTTAGATGTGCATACTAAAAAAATTTTACGGTCCATTGATTTTTGACGGAGTTATGGCCCTTGAGTGAATTTTCTTGTCCGCTCAATTTCTTGGAAACTAAAAGACAGATTTCAAAAAAACTTTACAGTTATGCTTAGTAGCTCTCAAATATGTGCATATCAAATTTTGGTGATGATTCATTGATTTTTGACTGAGTTATGGCCCTTTGTTGAAAATTGCCATTTTACGCTAAATCAATGTGTGTTGATCGGTTTTTCAATTTTTTGTCCACTCTATTTCTCATAAACTATTAGACCAATTTTGTTCAAACATCACATGTGAACTCATTACTAAGTTGAGATGTGCATACTAAAATTTTTTCACGGTTCATTGATTTTTGACGGAGTTACAGCCCTTGAGTGAATTTTCTTGTCCGCTCAATTTCTCAGATACTAATAGACGGATTTCAAAAAAACTTTACAGTTATGCTTAGTAGCTCTCAAATAGGTGCATATCAAATTTTGGTGATGATTCATTGATGTTTGACTGAGTTATGGCCCTTTGCTGAAAATTGCCATTTAACGCAAAATCAATGTGTGTTGATCGGTTTTTTCAATTTTTTGTCCACTCTTTTTCTCATAAACTATTGGACCAATTTTGTTAAAACTTCACATGTGAACTCATTACTAAGTTGAGATGTGCATACTAAAAAAATTTTCACGGTCCATTGATTTTTGACGGAGTTACGGCCCTTGAGTGAATTTTCTTGTCCGCTCAATTTCTCGGAAACTAATGGACGGATTTCAAAAAAACTTTACAGTTATGCTTAGTAGCTCTTAAATATGTGCATATAAAATTTTGGTGATGATTCATTGATTTTTGACTGAGTTATGGCCCTTTGCTGAAAATTGCCATTTTACGCAAAATCAGTGTGTGTAGATCGGTTTTTCAATTTTTTGTCCACTCTATTTCTCATAAACTATTAGACCAATTTTGTTCAAACATCACATGTGAACTCATTACTAAGTTGAAATGTGCATACTAAATTTTTTTACGGTCCATTGATTTTTGACGGAGTTACAGCCCTTGAGTGAATTTTCTTGTCCACTCAATTTCTTGGAAACTAATGGACGGATTTCAAAAAAACTTTACAGTTATGCTAAGTAGCTCTAAAATATGTGCATGTCAAATTCTGGTGATGTTTCATTGATTTTTGAATGAGTTATGGCCCTTTTCTGAAAATTGCCATTTTACGCGAAATCAACGTATGTTAATCGGTTTTTCAATTTTTTGTCCGCTCTATTTCTCATAAACTACTACACCAATTTTGTTCAAACTTCACATGTGAACTCATTACTAAGTTGAAATGTGCATACTAAAAAAAATTTATGGTCCATTGATTTTTGACGGAGTTATGGCCCTTGAGTGAATTTTCTTGTCCGCTCAATTTCTTGGAAACTAATGGACGGATTTCAAAAAAACTTTACAGTTATGCTTAGTAGCTCTCAAATATGTGCATATCAAATTTTGGTGATGATTCATTGATTTTTGACTGAGTTATGGCCCTTTGCTGAAAGTTGCCATTTTACGCAAAATCAATGTGTGTTGATCGGTTTTTCAATTTTTTGTCCACTCTATTTCTCATAAACTATTTGACCAATTTTGTTCAAACATCACATGTGAACTCATTACTAAGTTGAGATGTGCATACTAATTTTTTTTTACGGTTCATTGATTTTTGACAGAGTTACAGCCCTTGAGTGAATTTTCTTGTCCGCTCAATTTCTCAGATACTAATGGACGGATTTCAAAAAAACTTTACAGTTATGCTTAGTAGCTCTCAAATATGTGCTTATCAAATTCTGGTGATGATTCATTGATTTTTGACTGAGTTATGGCCCTTTGCTGAAAATTGCCATTTAACGCAAAATCAATGTGTGTTGATCGGTTTTTCAATTTTTTGTCCACTCTTTTTCTCATAAACTATTGGACCAATTTTGTTCAAACTTCACATGTGAACTCATTACTAAGTTGAGATGTGCATACTAAAAAAATTTTCACGGTCCATTGATTTTTGACGGAGTTACGGCCCTTGAGTGAATTTTCTTGTCCGCTCAATTTCTCGGAAACTAATGGACGGATTTCAAAAAAACTTTACAGTTATGCTTAATAGCTCTTAAATAAGTGCATATTAAATTTTGGTGATGATTCATTGATTTTTGACTGAGTTATGGCCCTTTGCTGAAAATTGCCATTTTACGCAAAATCAGTGTGTGTAGATCGGTTTTTCAATTTTTTGTCCACTCTATTTCTCATAAACTATTAGACCAATTTTGTTCAAACATCACATGTGAACTCATTACTAAGTTGAAATGTGCATACTAAATTTTTTTACGGTCCATTGATTTTTGACGGAGTTACGGCCCTTGAGTGAATTTTCTTGTCCACTCAATTTCTTGGAAACTAATGGACGGATTTCAAAAAAACTTTACAGTTATGCTTAGTAGCTCTAAAATATGTGCATGTCAAATTCTGGTGATGTTTCATTGATTTTTGAATGAGTTATGGCCCTTTTCTGAAAATTGCCATTTTACGCGAAATCAACGTATGTTAATCGTTTTTTCAATTTTTTGTCCGCTCTATTTCTCATAAACTACTACACCAATTTTGTTCAAACTTCACATGTGAACTCATTACTAAGTTGAAATGTGCATACTAAAAAAAATTTACAGTCCATTGATTTTTGACGGAGTTATGGCCCTTGAGTGAATTGTCTTGTCCGCTCAATTTCTCGGAAACTAATTGACGGATTTCAAAAAACTTTACAGTTATGCTTAGTAGCTCTCAAATATGTGCATATTAAATTTTGGTGATGATTCATTGATTTTTGACTGAGTTATGGCCCTTTGCTGAAAGTTGCCATTTTACGCAAAATCAATGTGTGTTGATCGGTTTTTCAATTTTTTGTCCACTCTATTTCTCATAAACTATTAGACCAATTTTGTTCAAACATCACATGTGAACTCATTACTAAGTTGAGATGTGCATACTAAATTTTTTTCACGGTTCATTGATTTTTGACGGAGTTACAGCCCTTGAGTGAATTTTCTTGTCCGCTCAATTTCTCAGATACTAATGGACGGATTTCAAAAAAACTTTACAGTTATGCTTAGTAGCTCTCAAATATGTGCATATCAAATTCTGGTGATGATTCATTGATTTTTGACTGAGTTATGGCCCTTTGCTGAAAATTGCCATTTAACGCAAAATCAATGTGTGTTGATCGGTTTTTCAATTTTTTGTCCACTCTATTTCTCATAAACTATTGGACCAATTTTGTTCAAACATCACATGTGAACTCATTACTAAGTTGAGATGTGCATACTAAAAAAATTTTCACGGTCCATTGATTTTTGACGGAGTTACGGCCCTTGAGTGAATTTTCTTGTCCGCTCAATTTCTCGGAAACTAATGGACGGATTTCAAAAAAACTTTACAGTTATGCTTAGTAGCTCTTAAATATGTGCATATTAAATTTTGGTGATGATTCATTGATTTTTGACGGAGTTACAGCCCTTGAGTGAATTTTCTTGTCCGCTCAATTTCTCAGATACTAATGGACGGATTTCAAAAAAACTTTACAGTTATGCTTAGTAGCTCTCAAATATGTGCATATCAAATTCTGGTGATGATTCATTGATTTTTGACTGAGTTATGGCCCTTTGCTGAAAATTGCCATTTAACGCAAAATCAATGTGTGTTGATCGGTTTTTCAATTTTTTGTCCACTCTTTTTCTCATAAACTATTGGACCAATTTTGTTCAAACTTCACATGTGAACTCATTACTAAGTTGAGATGTGCATACTAAAAAAATTTTCACGGTCCATTGATTTTTGACGGAGTTACGGCCCTTGAGTGAATTTTCTTGTCCGCTCAATTTCTCGGAAACTAATGGACGGATTTCAAAAAAACTTTACAGTTATGCTTAGTAGCTCTTAAATAAGTGCATATTAAATTTTGGTGATGATTTATTGATTTTTGACTGAGTTATGGCCCTTTGCTGAAAATTGCCATTTTACGCAAAATCAGTGTGTGTAGATCGGTTTTTCAATTTTTTGTCCACTCTATTTCTCATAAACTATTAGACCAATTTTGTTCAAACATCACATGTGAACTCATTACTAAGTTGAAATGTGCATACTAAATTTTTTTACGGTCCATTGATTTTTGACGGAGTTACGGCCCTTGAGTGAATTTTCTTGTCCGCTCAATTTCTCAGATACTAATGGACGGATTTCAAAAAAACTTTACAGTTATGCTTAGTAGCTCTCAAATATGTGCATATCAAATTCTGGTGATGATTCATTGATTTTTGACTGAGTTATGGCCCTTTGCTGAAAATTGCCATTTAACGCAAAATCAATGTGTGTTGATCGGTTTTTCAATTTTTTGTCCACTCTATTTCTCATAAACTATTGGACCAATTTTGTTCAAACATCACATGTGAACTCATTACTAAGTTGAGATGTGCATACTAAAAAAATTTTCACGGTCCATTGATTTTTGACGGAGTTACGGCCCTTGAGTGAATTTTCTTGTCCGCTCAATTTCTCGGAAACTAATGGACGGATTTCAAAAAAACTTTACAGTTATGCTTAGTAGCTCTTAAATATGTGCATATTAAATTTTGGTGATGATTCATTGATTTTTGACGGAGTTACAGCCCTTGAGTGAATTTTCTTGTCCGCTCAATTTCTCAGATACTAATGGACGGATTTCAAAAAAACTTTACAGTTATGCTTAGTAGCTCTCAAATATGTGCATATCAAATTCTGGTGATGATTCATTGATTTTTGACTGAGTTATGGCCCTTTGCTGAAAATTGCCATTTAACGCAAAATCAATGTGTGTTGATCGGTTTTTCAATTTTTTGTCCACTCTTTTTCTCATAAACTATTGGACCAATTTTGTTCAAACTTCACATGTGAACTCATTACTAAGTTGAGATGTGCATACTAAAAAAATTTTCACGGTCCATTGATTTTTGACGGAGTTACGGCCCTTGAGTGAATTTTCTTGTCCGCTCAATTTCTCGGAAACTAATGGACGGATTTCAAAAAAACTTTACAGTTATGCTTAGTAGCTCTTAAATAAGTGCATATTAAATTTTGGTGATGATTTATTGATTTTTGACTGAGTTATGGCCCTTTGCTGAAAATTGCCATTTTACGCAAAATCAGTGTGTGTAGATCGGTTTTTCAATTTTTTGTCCACTCTATTTCTCATAAACTATTAGACCAATTTTGTTCAAACATCACATGTGAACTCATTACTAAGTTGAAATGTGCATACTAAATTTTTTTACGGTCCATTGATTTTTGACGGAGTTACGGCCCTTGAGTGAATTTTCTTGTCCGCTCAATTTCTCAGATACTAATGGACGGATTTCAAAAAAACTTTACAGTTATGCTTAGTAGCTCTCAAATATGTGCATATCAAATTCTGGTGATGATTCATTGATTTTTGACTGAGTTATGGCCCTTTGCTGAAAATTGCCATTTAACGCAAAATCAATGTGTGTTGATCGGTTTTTCAATTTTTTGTCCACTCTATTTCTCATAAACTATTGGACCAATTTTGTTCAAACATCACATGTGAACTCATTACTAAGTTGAGATGTGCATACTAAAAAAATTTTCACGGTCCATTGATTTTTGACGGAGTTACGGCCCTTGAGTGAATTTTCTTGTCCGCTCAATTTCTCGGAAACTAATGGACGGATTTCAAAAAAACTTTACAGTTATGCTTAGTAGCTCTTAAATATGTGCATATTAAATTTTGGTGATGATTCATTGATTTTTGACGGAGTTACAGCCCTTGAGTGAATTTTCTTGTCCGCTCAATTTCTCAGATACTAATGGACGGATTTCAAAAAAACTTTACAGTTATGCTTAGTAGCTCTCAAATATGTGCATATCAAATTCTGGTGATGATTCATTGATTTTTGACTGAGTTATGGCCCTTTGCTGAAAATTGCCATTTAACGCAAAATCAATGTGTGTTGATCGGTTTTTCAATTTTTTGTCCACTCTTTTTCTCATAAACTATTGGACCAATTTTGTTCAAACTTCACATGTGAACTCATTACTAAGTTGAGATGTGCATACTAAAAAAATTTTCACGGTCCATTGATTTTTGACGGAGTTACGGCCCTTGAGTGAATTTTCTTGTCCGCTCAATTTCTCGGAAACTAATGGACGGATTTCAAAAAAACTTTACAGTTATGCTTAGTAGCTCTTAAATAAGTGCATATTAAATTTTGGTGATGATTCATTGATTTTTGACTGAGTTATGGCCCTTTGCTGAAAATTGCCATTTTACGCAAAATCAGTGTGTGTAGATCGGTTTTTCAATTTTTTGTCCACTCTATTTCTCATAAACTATTAGACCAATTTTGTTCAAACATCACATGTGAACTCATTACTAAGTTGAAATGTGCATACTAAATGTTTTTACGGTCCATTGATTTTTGACGGAGTTACGGCCCTTGAGTGAATTTTCTTGTCCACTCAATTTCTTGGAAACTAATGGACGGATTTCAAAAAAACTTTACAGTTATGCTTAGTAGCTCTAAAATATGTGCATGTCAAATTCTGGTGATGTTTTATTGATTTTTGAATGAGTTATGGCCCTTTTCTGAAAATTGCCATTTTACGCGAAATCAACGTATGTTAATCGGTTTTTCAATTTTTTGTCCGCTCTATTTCTCATAAACTACTACACCAATTTTCTTCAAACTTCACATGTGAACTCATTACTAAGTTGAGATGTGCATACTAAAAAAAATTTTACGGTCCATTGATTTTTGACGGAGTTACGGCCCTTGAGTGAATTTTCTTGTCCACTCAATTTCTTGGAAACTAATGGACGGATTTCAAAAAAACTTTACAGTTATGCTTAGTAGCTCTCAAATAGGTGCATATCAAATTTTGGTGATGATTCATTGATTTTTGACTGAGTTATGGCCCTTTGCTGAAAATTGCCATTTAACGCAAAATCAATGTGTGTTGATCGGTTTTTCAATTTTTTGTCCACTCTATTTCTCATAAACTATTAGACCAATTTTGTTCAAACATCACATGTGAACTTATTACTAAGTTGAGATGTGCATACTAAATTTTTTTCACGGTCCATTGATTTTTGACGGAGTTACGGCCCTTGAGTGAATTTTCTTGTCCGCTCAATTTTTTGGAAACTAATGGACGAATTTCAAAAAGACTTTACAGTTATGCTTAGTAGCTCTCAAATATGTGCATATTAAATTCTTGTGATGTTTCATTAATTTTTGATTGAGTTATGGCCTTTTGCTGAAAATTGCCATTGTACGCGAAATCAACATGTGTTTATCGGTTTTTCAATTTTTTGTCCACTCTATTTCTCATAAACTTCTGAATAAATTTTGTTCAAACTTCACATGTGAACTCATTACCACGTTGAGATGTGCATATTATATTTTGGTCATGGTCCATTGATTTTTGACGGAGTTACGGTCCTTGAGTGAATTTTCTTGTCCGCTCAATTTCTCGAAAACTAATGGATGGATTTAAAAAAAAAATTACAGTTATGCTTAGTAGCTCTCAAATATGTGCATATAAAATTTTGGTGATGATTCATTGATTTTTGAATGAGTTATGGCCTTTTGCTGAAAATTGCCATTTTACGCAAAATTAATGTGTGTTGATTGTTTTTTCAATTTTTTGTCCACTCTATTTCTCATAAACTGCTGGACCAATTTTATTCAAACTTCACATGTGAACTCATTACTAAGACGTAGATGTGCATATTTTATTTTGGTTATGGTCCATTGATTTTTGACCGAATTATGGCCCTTGAGTGAATTTTCTTGTCCGTTCAATTTCTAGAAAAGTGATAGATGGATTTCAAAGATATTTTACAGTAATGCTTAGTAGCTCTCAAGTATGTGCATACCAAATATTTGTAATGGTTCATTGATTTTTGACTGAGTTATGGCCCTTTGTTGAAAATTGGCATTTTTCGCAACATTAACATGTGTTGATCAGTTTGTTGATTTTTTGTCTGCTCTATTTCTCCTTAACTACTGGACGAATTTTGTTCAAAGTTCACATGTGAACTTATTACAAAGTGAAGATTTGCATCTTCTATTTTGGTCATGGTCTATTCATTTTTCACAGAGTTATGGCCTTTGAGTGAATTTTCTTGTTTTTCACAGGGTTATGGCCCTTGAGTGAATTTTCTTGTCCGCTCAATTTCTCGGCAATTAATGGATGGATTTCAAAAAAACTTTACAGTTATGCTCAGTAGCTGTTAAATATGTGCATATCCAATTTTGGTTATGGTTCATTGATTTATGACAGAATTATGGTCCTTTGTTGAAAATAAGCAATGTTTGCAACATTAACATGTGTTGGTCAGTCTGTTTTTTTGTTTGCTCTTTTTCTCAATTGATCATTGCACAGTTCATAGGAAATGTACATCTCAAAATGCGCAAACACAGCACTTTTGGGGGGTATGATCACTTTCAGTGATATTCTAGTTAGACCAAATTCATTTCAATTAGACTTAAAAATCTTTAAACTCACATTTAAACGCAAAATAGCTATACCTTGTTGTAGCGAAAAACGTCCCTCGCTTTGGCCGAGTTCACCACCAGTGCTTTAGGGCGTATGAAAATATGCCTGGTTCATGAGGTTACCTTACCGACTCTAACAAAAAATAGGACACACTTTAACTTTTTTTCTCATCAAAGGAAAAAATCTAAGGAACAAAGACAACAACAACAACAGCCAAATAAAAACATAAAAAAATAGAAACAAATGCCGGCCAAAATTAATTTCCCTGATTTATTATACCCCCCAAATTCAATTTGGGGGGTATATAGGAGTCAGCTTGTCCGTTGGTCTGTCTGTCTGTCTGTCGGTCGGTCGGTCTGTAGCTTTTTTGTCCGCTCTATTTCTCCTAAACTGCTGGTCCAATTTTGTTTAAACTTCACATGTGAACTCATTACCAAGTGCAGATGTGCATATGAAATTTTTGTCACGGTTCATTGATTTTTGACGGAGTTACAGCCCTTGAGTGAATTTTCTTGTCCGCTCAATTTCTCCGATACTAATGGACAGATTAAAAAAAAAACTTTACAGTTATGCTTAGTAGCTCTCAAATATGTGCATATCAAATTTTGGTGATGATTCATTGATTTTTGACTGAGTTATGGCCCTTTGCTGAAAATTGCCATTTAACGCAAAATCAATGTGTGTTGATCGGTTTTTCAATTTTTTGTCCACTCTATTTCTCATAAACTATTGGACCAATTTTATTCAAACTTCACATGTGAACTCATTACTAATTTGAGATGTGCATACTAAAAATTTTTTCACGGTCCATTGATTTTTGACGGAGTTACGGCCCTTGAGTGAATTTTCTTGTCCGCTCAATTTCTCGGAAACTAAAAGACGGATTTCAAAAAAACTTTACAGTCATGCTTAGTAGCTCTCAAATATGTGCATGTCAAATTTTGGTGATGATTCATTGATTTTTAGCTCCACTGGCCGAAGGCCAGCGGGGCTTATGTCATGGCCCTGTGTCCGTCGTCCGTGCGTCCGTGCGTAAACTTTTTCTTTAAACATCTTCTTCTCCATAACTATTGGACCAATTTCAACCAAACTTCACAGGAATCTTCCTTGCATGAACCTCTTCCAAATTCCTTCAAAAAAATTAATTCCGTACAGAACTTGAATTTTAACCCTTTCCCAAACAAGACCTGGTTTTGACGTCCCTATTTAGAAATTGCTTTGGAAAATATTGAGACAAAAGAAGAAAATGCTGATAATCAGCATTTTCTCCTTTTGCCTCAATATTTTCTGTGCTATATTGTACAGAAATTTCCTTTCTAATTACTCTAATATAATGTTGTCTGCAGCAGCTTTGAATTTGGAACACCCTAAAATTTTGCCGTTTGGGAAAGGGTTAATTAATTTTAATTGATTTAAATTTTCGAAAAATCTTTAAAAATTCTTCTTCTCCAAAACTACTGGACCAACTTCAACCAAACTTCACAGAAATCTTCCTTGCATAAATCTCTACTTAATTCCTTCAAAAAAATAAATTCCGTGCAGAACTTGAATTTTAATTCATTTTAATTGATTTAAATTTCCGAAAAATCTTTAAAAATTCTTCTTCTCCAAAACTACTGGACCAATTTCAACCAAACTTCACACGAATCATTCTTGCATGAATCTCTACCAAATTCCTTCAAAGGAATAAAATCGATGCAGAACTTGAATTTTAATTAATTTAATTGATTTAAATTTTCGAAAAATCTTTAAAAATTCTTCTTCTCGAAAACTACTGGACCAATTTCAACCAAACTTCACACGGATCATCCTTGCATGAATCTCTACCAAATTCCTTCAAAAGAATAAAGTCGATGCAGAACTTGAATTTCAATTAATTTAATTGAATTAAATTTTCGAAAATTCTTTAAAAATTCTTTTTCTCCAAAACTCCTGGACCAATTTCAACCAAACTTTACAGAAATGTTCCTTGCATTAATCTCTTCTTAATTCCTTCAAAAAAATTCTATGTAGAACTTAAATTTTTATTAATTAAATTGAATTAATTTTTCGAAAAATCTTCTTTTCCAAAACTACCGGACCAATTTTAACCAAACTTCACACGAATCTTCCTTGCATTATGTCCTCTAAATTCCTTAGAAAATAATTTCCGTGTAGAACTTAAATTTTGATAAATTTAATTTTCGAAAAAATTGTTAAACAATCTTCTTCTCCAAAACTACAGGACCAATTTCAACTAAACTTCACAGGAATCTTCCTTGCATGAATCTGTTCCAAATTCCTTCACAATCGGATGAAAAGGGCGTTGTGGGCTTGGCTTTTTTTTCGCTATATGAAACAGTGTAATTTTAAGAAAATTTTAAAAACATTTCTGCTCCTTAATCACTTATTGGATTTCATTCTGGTGTAGCATGAATCTTCTTTGAATAGACCTCTATTGTATTCCTTGAAGAAGTTTGTAGTCTAAATGTCTAAAAGCCAGTGGAGCGATACAGGGCCATCTTGGCCCTCTTGTTGACTGAGTTATGGCCCTTTGCTGAAAATTGCCATTTTACGCAAAATCAATGTGTGTTGATCGGTTTTTCAATTTTTTGTCCACTCTATTTCTCATAAACTATTAGACCAATTTTGTTCAAACATCACATGTTAACTCATTACTAAGTTGAGATGTGCATACTAAATTTTTTTCATGGTTCATTGATTTTTGACGGAGTTACAGCCCTTGAGTGAATTTTCTTGTCCGCTAAATTTCTCAGATACTAATGGACAGATTAAAAAAAAAACTTTACAGTTATGCTTAGTAGCTCTCAAATATGTGCAAATTAAATTTTGGTGATGATTCATTGATTTTTGACTGAGTTATGGCCCTTTGCTGAAAATTGCCATTTAACGCAAAATCAATGTGTGTTGATCGGTTTTTCAATTTTTTGTCCACTCTATTTCTCATAAACTATTGGACCAATTTTGTTCAAACTTCACATGTAAACTCATTACTAAGTTGAGATGTGCATACTAAAAAAAATTTCACAGTCCATTGATTTTTGACGGAGTTACGGCCCTTGAGTGAATTTTCTTGTCCGCTCAATTTCTCGGAAACTAAAAGACGGATTTCAAAAAAACTTTACAGTCATGCTTAGTAGCTCTCAAATATGTGCATATCAAATTTTGGTGATGATTCATTGATTTTTGACTGAGTTATGGCCCTTTGCTGAAAATTGCCATTTTACGCAAAATCAATGTGTGTTGATCAGTTTTTCAATTTTTTGTCCACTCTATTTCTCATAAACTATTAGACCAATTTTATTCAAACATCACATGCGAACTCATTACTAAGTTGAAATGTGCATACTAAATTTTTTTCATGGTTCATTGATTTTTGACGGAGTTATAGTCCCTGAGTGAATTTTCTTGTCCGCTCATTTTCTCAGATACCAATGGACGGATTTCAAAAAAACATTACAGTTATGCTTAGTAGCTCTCAAATATGTGCATATCAAATTTTGGTGATGATTCATTGATTTTTGACTGAGTTATGGCCCTTTGCTGAAAATTGCCATTTTACGCAAAATCAATGTGTGTTGATCGGTTTTTCAATTTTTTGTCCACTCTATTTCTCATAAACTATTAGACCAATTTTATTCAAACATCACATGTGAACTCATTACCAAGTGCAGATGTGCATACTAAATTTATTTGACGGTTCATTGATTTTTGACGGAGTTACAGTCCTTGAGTGAATTTTCTTGTCCGCTCAATTTCTCAGATACCAATGGACGGATTTCAAAAAAACTTTACAGTTATGCTTAGTAGCTCTCAAATATGTGCATATCAAATTTTAGTGATGATTCATTGATTTTTGACTGAGTTATGGCCCTTTGCTGAAAATTGCCATTTAACGCAAAATCAATGTGTGTTGATTGGTTTTTCAATTTTTTGTCCACTCTATTTCTCATAAACTATTGGACCAATTTTGTTCAAACTTCACATGTGAACTCATTACTAATTTGAGATGTGCATACTAAAAAAATTTTTACAGTCCATTGATTTTTGACGGAGTTACGGCCCTTGAGTGAATTTTCTTGTCCGCTCAATTTCTCAGATACTAATGGACGGATTTAAAAAAAAAACTTTACAGTTATGCCTAGTGGCTCTCAAATATGTGCATATCAAATTTTGGTGATGATTCATTGATTTTTGACTGAGTTATGGCCCTTTGCTGAAAATTGCCATTTTACGCAAAATCAGTGTGTGTTGATCGGTTTTTCAATTTTTTGTCCACTCTATTTCTCATAAACTATTGGACCAATTTTGTTCAAACATCACATGTGAACTCATTACTAAGTTGAGATGTGCATACTAAATTTTTGTTACGGTCCATTGATTTTTGACGGAGTTACGGCCCTTGAGTGAATTTTCTTGTCCACTCAATTTCTTGGAAATTAATGGACGGATTTCAAAAAAACTTTACAGTTATGCTTAGTAGGTCTCAAATATGTGCATATTAAACTTTGGTTATGGTTCATTGATTTTTCACTGAGTGATGGCCCTTTGTTGAAAAATGGCATTTTTCGCAAAGTTAAGTAGTGTTGATCGGTCTGTTGATATTTTGTCCACTCTATTTCTCATAAACTACCAGTCCAATTTCATTCAAACTTCACATGTGATCTTATTACCAAGTGGAAATGTGCATGTAATATTTTGGTCATGGTCCAATGATTTTTTACAGAGTTATGGCATTTGAGTGAATTATCTTGTCCGCTCAATTTCTCGGTAACTAATGGATGGATTTCAAAAAACTTTACAGTTATGCTCAATTGCTCTCAAATATGTGCATATTAAATTTTGGTTATGGGTCATTGATTTTTGACTGAGTAATGGCCATTTGCTGAAAATTGTCATTTTTCGCAACTTCAGCGTGTGTTCATAAGTTTGTCTGTTTTTTGTCCACTCTTTATCTCATAAACTACCAAATCAATTTTATTCAAAGTTCACATGTTAACGCATTACCAAGTGGAAATGTGCATTTTATATTTTTGGTCACGGTCCATTGAATTTTCATAGGGTTATGGCCCTTGAGTGAACTTTCTTGTTTAAATTGTTAAACTCATTTTATGAAATATTTAAGATACAATGTTCATATACTTGAAAACTTTTCTCATTCAAAATATCAGTTTTCAGTTTATATGAAATGTCAAAATGCACAAACACAGCGCTTTTGAGGGGTATGATCACTTTCAGTGATATTCTAGTTTTCATAAAACCTGGCAGAGATGTTCTTTTGGTGGTGCTTTTCTTAAATTGCTAACACAATTTGATTGATCCATAAATGTTGGCGTGGCAGGGGTGGGGCTTATCAGACTTAGAAAAATCACAAAATAATTCTTTGAAAATTAACCAGTTGGCTAATTTTGACCAAACTTGGCAGAAATATACCTTGGGTGGACTTTTATCTAAATTGAATGTAAAATTTTGATTGGTTGATAATTGTGGGTGTAGCAGGGCGGGGCTTATCAGACCTGGTGGAAATCACAAAATCATTCTTTAAAAATCTTCTACTCTTAAACCATATGGTTGATTTTTTAGCTCACCTGAGCACAGCGTGCTCAAAGGTGAGCTTTTGTGATCATTGAATGTCCATCGTCTATCGTCTGTCATCCGTCGTTCGTCATCAACAATTACTTCATTAGCACTCTAGAGGCCACAATTTTGGCAAATCCTGAAACTTGGTCAGAATGTTTGTTTAGTCCTAAGGATGAACCCTTTTGAAAATGGGAACATTCAGTCCGATATCACGGGAAAAGGGGCCTTAAAGACAAAATCCTTGTTAGCACTCTAGAGGCCACAATTTTGGTTAAATCTTCCTGAAACTTGGTCAGAATGTTTGTCTTGTCATAAGAATGAACCCTATTGAAAATAGGAACATTCCGTCTGATATCACGGGAAAAGGGGCCTTAAAGACAAAATCCTTGTTAGCACTCTAGAGGCCACAATTTTGGTCCAATCTTCCTGAAACTTGGGCAGAATGTTTGTCTTGTCATAAGGATAAACCCTATTGAAAATGGGAACATTCCGTTTGATATCACGGGAAAAGGGGCCATAATGACAAAATCATTGTTAGCGGTCTATAGGCCACAATTTTGGTTAAATCTTCCTGGAACTTGGTCAGAATGTTTGTCTTGTTATATTGATGAACCCCATTGAAAATGGGAACATTCCGTCTGATATCACGGGAAAAGGGGCCTTAAAGACAAAATCCTTGTTAGCACTCTAGAGGCCACAATTTTGGTCCAATCTTCCTGAAACTGGGTCAGAATGTTTGTCTTGTCATAAGGATGAACCCTATTGAAAATGGGAACATTCCGTTTGATATCACGGGAAAAGGGGCCATAATGACAAAATCATTGTTAGCACGCTAGAGGCCACATTTTTGTCCTAATCTTCATCAAACTTCAGAATGTCTGTCTAGTCACAAGGATGAACCCTATTGAAAATAGGAATTATACGTTGGATGTCACAGGAAAAGGGGCCTTAATGACAAGGATCCTTGTTCGCACACCAAAGGCCACAATTTTTGCACAATATTCTTGAAACTTAGTCAGAATGTTTGTCTAGTCATTAAGATGAGCACTTTTGAAAATAGGAACAATCTGTATGATGTTATGGGAAAAAGGGGCCTAACTGACAAAATCCTTTTTAGCACATTATAGGCTACAATTTTGGACCAATCTTCGTGAATATTTGCCTGAATGTTTGTCAAGTCACGAGGATGATTTCCTTTTATCATACTATTGTTTCGTTGGATATCACAGGAAAAAAGACCTTAATAACAAAATTCTTGTTAGCACTCAAGAGTCCACAATTTTTGCTTAGTCTTTATTTAACTTCATCAGAATGTTTGCCTAGTCACAAGAATGATTCCTATCAAATATAGGACTGCTCTGTTCGATATCGCAGGAAAAGGGGTCTTAAAGACAAAATCCTTGTTAGCAATGTAGAGGCAAAAATTTTTGCCCTATCTTCAAGAAACATTATCAGAATTTTTGCCTAGTCGCAAGGATGAACCCTATCAAATATGAAAATGTTCTGTTGGATGTCATGGAAAAAGGGGCCTTAATGACAAAATCCTTGTTAGCACTCTAGGGACTATAATTTGGTCATATCTTCACGAAATTTTACAAGGATGATCTCTATCACAAATGGGAATGTTCCGATAGATATCACTGGAAAAGGGCCCAAATGAGCTACATTTGTCTTGTTTCTCCAATAACCACAAATAGTGACCAATCAAGACAAAACTTGGAAACAATGTTGGTGACCATAAGTTTGTTTTCAATCTTAAAGTCACTACTTATTGATTGAATTAAACTGTGAGTCATAGTTATCAATTTGGTTCAGGTGAGCGATTAAGGACCATCATTGTCCTCTTGTTTATAAAACTTGGCAGAGTTCTTCTCTTGGTGATGTTTTACTTAAATTGCGAACAAAATCTTGATTGGTCCATAAATGTGGGTGTGGTAAGGGCGGGACTTATGGACTTGGAGAAATCATGAAATGATTTCTGTAAAATCAACCCTTTGGCCAATTTTAATTTACCTTGGCATAAATGTCTCTTGGGTGAACCTTTATCGGAATTGATTGTAAAATTCTGATTGGTATATAAATGTAGGAGTTGCAGGGCGGAGCATATCAGACTTGATAGAAATCACTAATTGATTCTTTAACCCTTTCCCAAACGACAAAATTGTAGGGTTGTCCAAATTGAAAGCTGCTGCAGACGACAAAATTTATGTAGATAATATTGGGATTGTGTGTGATATAGCCAAGAAAATATTGAGGCAAAAAGGTGAAACTGCTGGTTATCAGCAGTTTCCTCTTTTGTCTCAATGTTTTCAAAAGCTTATTCTATGAAGGACGTCAAAACCCGGTCTTGTTTGGGAAAGGGTTAAATATCTTTTCCTCTCAAACCATTGGGCCAATTTGATCAAGTTTGGCAGAGATATTCTTTTGGTGGTGCTGTACTTAAATTGAGAACAAAATTTTGATTGGTCAATAAAATTAATGGTGGTTTGGCAGAACAGGGCTTATCAGACTTGGAAAATCACAAAATATTTTTTTAAAAATCAACCAATTAGTTTTAGTCAAAACTTGACAAAAATATTTCTTTGGTTGGCTTTACTGAAATTGTAAAATCAGTGGTAGGAAATATTGACCAATCAACAATCATAATCATGGTCATAATATGTTGCTTGTATGATTAAAAACATTAATTTATATTTTGAAATTATTGTACAAGTTTTTCACCTTTTGATGATAGAAAAAATTAGACTAGTCAAAGAATGGGGGCAGAAATTACAATAGGAAGAATCAATACAGGGTAACTACATAGATGCGGTGCTCGTCAACATCAATATTGTTGACTGTAGCACAGCTTTTGGTACTGTCTAAATTTCTGCAACAGCTTTCAATTCGGACAAGCATAATATATACTCGGCAAAACTGCTAACGCATCACTCAGATCTTTGTTGATATTTATACCCCCCACAACAAAGTTATGGGGGGTATACTGGAATCAGGTTGTCCGTCCGTCCCTCCGTCTGTCCGTCCGTGGACATAATCTTGTGTCCTCTTCTTCTCCCACAGTTTTTGACCAATTTTTCTGAAATTTTATGAGGATGTTCCCTATTATATGAAGTTGTGCACCTGCAATTTTCATCTTGATCCAGTCATTAGTTTCAGAGTTATGCCACTTTGAGGTTTTTATTATTGGGGGGGGGGGGGGAGTAGTCAAAATTTACAATTTCGTTTCCGTGTTCTAACTTGAGAACCGGTTGACCTAGGATCATGAAACTTTACACAGTTGTTGCCCATGACCAATGGAGGTGCCCTTCTGTTTTGGGGTCACCAAGGTCAAAGGTCAAGGTCACAGTTGGACTTTGTTTAAAATCCGTTTCCATGCTCTAAGTCAAGAACATTTTGACCGATAGCACTTTTTCAGTGACAAGGCCCTAGTGGGGGGTATTCGTCGGCTTTGCGACAGTTCTAGTTTCCATATGTAACTAAATTGAACCAAACATATTTTTGCTTGGCCTAAGATGAAATAATAATTTAATTCTTTGCAAGATATTAACAAAGATAAAAATCAGAATTTTAGATCACACTTTTATAATGGCTGGATGTCTTTAAGCATGATATTTTCAATGGCAAGGTTTGACATTTTATTACTTCAATATCAAAGACACAATAACTTGTCCTGGGCTTGAAATTTCTAGTTTTGATGCACAGTTCTTGTTAGGATGATGCTATAATGTCAAGATAAAATCAATCAATCAAAGTTGCATGGGGATTATATTGATTTCAGCATCAGATTATGAATTAACCTGGGTGGTCTTTGTGCCTTTTCAAAGCTTGCCATTTAACCCTTACTCAAAACGACAAAATTGTAAAGTGGTTTTAAACAAAAGCTAGTGCAGATAACAAAATGGATGTTGATAAATGAATAATAGGATTTCTGTACAATATGGCTTAGAAAATATTGAGGCAAAGAAGAAAATGCTGATCATCAGCATTTTCTTCTTTTGCCTCAATGTTTTCCCATGCCTTTTCTAGAGGTAGGAAAGGGTTAAAAAGTATAATGCAAGACTGTTGTATGTACATTTGTATTTTATGTGAACTTACAATGGTCTTGCGCGATATTCTCTGTTTATTTTCCATCTTCATGCCTCAGGTGACAGAACAGATTGGCTTCCATTCTAAATGAAAAGAAAGCACAGGTTTGAATCACTGCTTTTCCACAAAAACTTCATAACTTGAGCTTAAAACAAGCTGCAGTTATGAGGTTTTCGTTGAAAAGTGACAATATGTCTGTCATGATAAAGACTCATCCCACATGTCATATTGATACAATAATTGTTATTAACCTTTTATTTAACGGCAAAATTTTAGACTGGTCCAAATTCAATGATGTTGCAGACAACAATTTCAAGTGAAAGAAATTTTACATTTGTTGGTCTTTCTGGATAGAAAATATTGAAGGAAATGAAGAAATTGATTGTCACAAGCAATTTCCTCTTTTTCTGTGATGATTTCCTTTGCCTGTATCTAATATAGGGTGTCAAAAAGCATCAGTAAGTGGTAATGGGGTAACTTTTTAGGTCGGGAAATCTCTTCGAGATTTTCCTAACTATAGCTACGCAACGCTTGTAACTTTTTTCTATCTTTTTCTATCTTTACCTCGTATCTGCGGCTTTGTTTTTTCTGCAGATACGAGGTTTTCGATATCATCTGGCCGCCGCATAGTCGTTTGTCTGAGTCCGCCGCGAAAAAGTAGACCTACCCTTGAATAATTCAAAATTGCTCAATTAACATAATCATCGTTAATAGACTTTCATTTCCTAATTGTTTTATCAAAACAATGCAGCAGTTTGCTCATAAGTGCGAAAACTATCAACCTCTCTTTTTTGGCGAAAAGGTTAATAATTGGTGTGGCAGACTAGAGCAGACGAGAATTTCATCACCAAAACAAATAACTGCGCCACAGTTCGTTTAATCGGACATTTCCGTAAAGCATTCGTAGAGACATGGAAAATCTATTTATATCCTGAGTCTAGTCAAGTCTTCCGCTATGCGCATAATTTACAACACATGCATTGTATCGGGTTATACGTGTTTTAACACTTCGCGGCGTAAAGCTAGTATATTAGGCCTATGCTTAGACCAACCAAAGTGTTACCGTAACGGCGTTGTACGAACTTTGGGCCGTCTTGAGTACCTACAACGTAATTTTCGTGATATATTCATCCTTATTTATCCAGGCTTGGGTTTAACGGGTATTTAGTAATCTTTCTTTGACCTGGGTTTGAGATATAGGCTATTTATGAGTTAATTGTAGGGTTCTGTCTCTGCAGAAAAAAGGGTTGATAGAGTTGCCTCTTTCACAAACGACAGAAAGAACAATTCCCAAGTGAAAGCTAATGCAAATGCTAATGCTAAAGCAAAAAGGACATCAAAAATAAAAAGAAAACAAGATCTAGATTTGTGTGCAGAAAATAGAGCTCACTTTTTCAAATTCTGAGTTTAACACACATGTTATTAGAATTGTTTATCAATGTTTATGGCTTAACCTTTACCATTACTTACAATGTACTATATTGTAAATTCAATGATCTAGATCTAGTCAGTTCTCATGTCACTTTTGTGAACTATGTTAAAGTGACAATTCACAATTATTTGTACATAAATTTTACCTTTATTCTATCTGAAAGAGCATGTTTTCTTATGAAAATTCTGAAAATTTCAAGCCAAAATATTGAACCGTTTACGAGAAATATATATTTTTGTGCTAAAATTAAGCAAATTGTTGTGGACAACAGTTAAGATTTGTATAGAATTTGTCATTTTGTCTCAACTATAAAGGCATATTTTCGCTTATAAATAACAACTTCAAAAACTGATAGCATTTCTATGCATTAGAATAAACAATCTTTGCATCAAGACATACTTTCAAAAAATGAAATAAATGTGAAATGTCACTTTAATTTCAACTTCATTCCTCATTCTGCATTTTGCTCAGAAATTTTCCAGTCATAATATTAATATTTTTCATTGTGCAAAGTTTAACCTTTCCTAAACAGTGATATGTAAAAATGCTCTCATGCCCGTAGGATGCAATTTGATAAGGGAGGAGGGGGCTCAAAACTCTGTCCGGGTTTGTGTCTGAACATTTAGGGACTAAATTGGCCTTTTCTTCAATTTTCTATGTAAAATGAGGAAAATTCGGTATTTTTGACCAACATTTGGGGCTTATCCCCTCCCTCCCTTCCGTAGCCCCAACCTGTGCTTACGGGACTGCATCAAAATCGGAATACTGTTGCTAATGTCAAGTTTGTGCTGATAATTTAGATAAATATTCATGTAAAGTTTAGCCGAAGAGTTGTTGAAAGATAGATTGAGACTAAGAAAAAATGTTGGATATCAAAATGTATTCGTTTTGCCACCATATTTCCTGAAATCTTTTTTATAATGGATATCAAAGTGATACAAGACAAAATTTTGACGCATAGCATCAAAGAGGCCGGCAATTTTTTGGTAGCCATCCATGAAAATTTTGCTGAAGTGATATATATATATATATCAACCATGTCATGTTAATTATATCTTTCCTTTTCTTGTTGAACTCACAGTATCAAGACCCCAACGGAATTAACGTGGACTTGCAGTAGCGATTATTTGATAGCGTATTGTTTGTTTGCAGTTCCAGTGACTTCTACTTTTAAAATGTATACATTCTGCAAGTCCCGCAAATTGCCATGTTTGCTCATTTGGGTGACCTCAAGTGCAATAATAGACTATGCTGCCTATAGATTTCTCAGCGAATGGTCCTGCACCAGCTACACAAGTTCACATTACCATGGTTAACTTAGAACAAAAACCAGCTCGCATAACCATGATTAACTTAAAAATACCGAATTTTTAACAACAAAATTGAAACATATTGTTCTGAACCTAACTAAATATTTGTTCATTGTTTACTTCAAAGAAATGGATATTTTGATCACGTTACTGACATGTTCTTCTGTAAATCCGTGTTTGTTTTTTTTTTGTTTGTTTTTAGCTCACCTGAGCTCAACGAGCTCAAGGGGAGCTCTTAGGGTCAGTCACTCTCCGGCGTCCGTCGTCCGTCGTGCGTTGTGCGTCGTCAACAATTTCTTTAAACATCTTCTCCTCCTTAACCACTGGGCCAATTCTTTCAAAACTTGGCAGAAATGTTCCTAGGGAGGCCCTTTTCAAAACTTGTTCGTGAATTTCTGATTTGTCAAAAAATGTGGGCGTGGCAGGGCGGGGCTTATCAGACTTCGAGAAATCATTAGATAATTCTTCAAAAATCTTCTCCTCCTTAACCACTGGGCCAATTCTTTCCAAACTTGGCAGAAATGTTTCTTGAGTAACCCTTTTCAAAACATGTTCATGAATTTTTGGTTCGTCAAAAATTGTGGGCGTGGCAGGGCGGGGCTTATCAGATTTTGAGAAATCATTAGATAATTCTTCAAAAATCTTCTCCTCCTTAACCACTGGGCCAATTCTTTCCAAACTTGGCAGAAATGTTTCTTAGGTGACCCTTTTCAAAACTTGTTCGTGAATTTTTGATTTGTCAAAAACTGTGGGCGTGGCAGGGCGGGGCTTATCAGACTTAGAAAAATCATGTGAAAAGTCTTTAAAAATCAATCATCTGGCCAATTTGAACCAAGCTTTGCAGAAATGTACCTTGAGTGACTGCTTTCAACACATGCTCATGAATTTTTGATTGGGTAAAAATTGTAGGCGTGGCAGGGCGGGGTTTATAAGACTTCGAGAAATCGTTAGATAATTCTTCAAAAATCTTCTTCTCCTTAACCATTTGGCCAATTCTTTCCAAACTTGGCAGGAATGTTCCTTTGGTGACCCTTTTTAAAACTTGTTCGTGAATTTTTGATTCGTCAAAAATTGTGGGTGTGGCAGGGCAGGGCTTATCAGACTTAGTAAATCATGTGAAAAATCTTTAAAAAAACAATTATCATGCCAATTTGAACCAAGCTTTGCAGAAATGTACCTTGAGTGACTGTTTTCAACACATGCTCATCAATTTTTGATTAGGTGAAAATTGTAGGCGTGGCAGGGCGGGGTTTATAAGACTTCGAGAAATTGTTAGATAATTCTTCAAAAATCTTCTTCTCTTTAACCACTTGGCCAATTCTAACCAAACTTGGCAGGAAAGTTCCTTTGGTGACCTTTTTTAAAACTTGTTCAGGAATTTTTTATTCATCAAAAATTGTGGGCGTGGCAGGGCGGCACTTTTCGGACTTAGAGAAATCATGTGAAAAATCTTTAAAAATCAATTATTTGGCCAATTTAAACCAAACTTGGCAGGAATGTCCATTGAGAGACTCTCTTCAACACATGTTCATGAATATCTGATTGGGTGAAAAACATGGGCTTGGCAGGGTGGGGCTTATCAGACTTCAAGCAATCTTTAGATAATTCTTCAAAAATTTTCTTCATCTTAACCATCTGGCGATTTGTTACCAAACTTGGCAGGAATGATCATTGGGTGACTCGTTACAATATTTTGTTCGCAATTCTTTATTCATCAAAAATGTGGTCGTGGCAGGGCAGGGCTTATCAGACTTAACAAGATCAAGAGAAAATTCTTTAAAGAAGCAATTATAGGGCAAAGTTGAACCAAACCTTACAGGAATGTACCTTGAGTGACTGTCTTCAATACACGGTTGTGAACTTTAGATTTATTGAAAAAATGTGTGCATGGCAGAGCGAGGCTTGTTGATTTTTAAATGTCCTTTTGTTAAAATTTGGCATTTTTTGCAACATTTACATGTACTGTTTGGTCTATTGCTCTTTTTTTCCAATTGATAAGCTCACAGTTCAAATGAAATGTACTTCTCAAAATGCACAAAAACAGTGCTGTTGGGGGGTATGATCACTCTCAGTGATATTCTAGTTTACAATAATTTGATGTGACATATATATTTGTTTACAACAAAATTTATATTGTACGCAATCAAATACACAAAGAACTCAGGTGAGCGATATCAGTGCCTTTCAGGCACTCTTGTTTTTTTTGTTCTCTATTTTTTCAATTGTTTCATTGTTTGATGTAGAATTTGTAAATATTTAAAGGTGTTCTATCTCGAGTTTTCTTCGATAAATCAACTTTAAACCATTTGGTGGTCATTTGCTGGGTCATTAATAATATTTTTTAAACAATACACCTTTCAAGCTCAATTGTACTCCAATTCAATGAAATTCTCCTTTAAAACGAAATACCGGAGGGGTTTTTCCACAAATTACCGCTATTAATTTTATAGAAAAAGTATTTCGTAGGACTTTGATGATTTCATTCTCAGACACCCCTCCAAGCGTCTTCTCACGTGACCACTATTGATGTATCGATCAGCGTTTTGGCAACATGATTCGATTCGTGTCAGCTTCGATTAGGTCTATCCTTTCACCTTTCCATCCCTCTGTTTGATCCCCGATAAAGATAGGCTTGGATCTAAATCTCCTGTCGTTTGGATTTTGATTTCTTCTATAGTTCGCACAAGATCCTTTGGCACATGGATAAAACAATACATTTTTATATTTAGTGGCGTAATGACTAAGAAAATTTAGGTTGATAGGTAGAGCGGTCAGTTTTCAATTATGGAGCCCCGAGTTCGAATCCAGCTGTCTGAAGATTTTTTTTATACTTTTTTCTTCGTCTTCAATGGCTATTAGCTACGAAATTTCATTTTCTAGGCAGATGGCAGCTTGTATTTTGTTTAAAAATACAAATGATGGACAAAAAGAAAAGAAAAGAAAAAAAAAGAGAGTAAAAGAATCACCGAGACCTAGGATAGAACTAGGATGTCCTGTACAGCACACATACCGCTCAATCACTCTACCTAAATTTTACCCGTATCTACGTCATTACTTTATAAGAGTTTTATTGTGTTTTATACAAAAATATTGTGTTTACATCTGGGCAAAATGTTAACAGTGAGGAAAATAGATTTGAAAAACGTGACAAACGTTTTTCATTTTTCCACGGATTTCCCTTAATTTCGGCAATAACTATCTTATTTTAGGTTTGTCTGAACCGCCTTCCGTTACTAATCCAAAGGTGGTCATTATAAAAATCATGCGTTTCATTCTATTTTTTCCGTTTTTTACAATTTGACCAAGCGAGGGACTGCAGCTTTAATACAATGCAATATTTGTATTTTACTGACTAAAGAATTACAGATAGTATGATTTATCTAAAAAAAAATACAGCAACTCCGTAATAAGGTCATTATAGTCATTTTCATTGCGAGATGAAAGTGTTTATTTATAATTTTTTAAACAATTTGTAAACTTCAACTTTAAATTGATGCAGCCAAAAAATTTAACCTGGTCACTGTTGACTCGTGCTGCCAGAGTTAATTCTCTTTGTCGGAGAAGGTTGTTCTCAGCCATCTATTGGCATTCTGTCAAATCAGGCTGTTTTCATGTGTGATTTTTATCATAATGAAAAGAAAATTATAGCAAAAAGGTTAAACGCTTTGAATGCAAAAACATATTAGAAAAATAAACACACACAAAAAGAAATCAGATTGCATACCTAACTAAATACACTGAACAGATCTTCTAAACCGCCATGGCATGTAACTTTATATATCTCCATTAATATTTTAGATACACGGCCGCTTATCTACTAAATCACAACATTTTGTTGTGTATGAAAAAAAGTTTAGAGGATATCCGGTTGGCAGTTAGAGGAGCCGACAAATCGGCGGGTGAAAGGTGAGTCTCGTCTTTTAATCGAAATGTTCTTGTTTCTAGCTCGAAAATCAAAAATCGGAGAATGTCATACAACCCTTTATTCATTTTCACATATTTGTGAGCCCCATCCAAACCCCGATTCCCAGAGATTGAACGGGAATTCATTTTCTCCCATTGCAAGGGTAGCCCCAATATTGACATTTCGTCAATCCTGATGAGCGTTTGACCACTTTCCGAGGATGAATGGCCCAAAACCTGTGTGTATTATAAAATAGTTGTACGTAAATTACATCGTGCAAACAATATTTTAATAACTTACTGTCGATCTTTGAAGAAAATCAGTTCTTCCGGTCAGTTTGTGCGTTAGAGGATAGGTTGTGAGTAAGAGGATAGGTTGTGATTTAGAAGACAGAATGCATTCATCGCATTCAATACCATTTGTCATTGTTTATTTGCGAATTAAGTCAAACCGAAATACTCTATGTGATATGTCTATTATCAAAGGGTGAGTGAAATGGCATAACGTATTTTTACGCCCAGTAAATTGATACATCAGTTTAACATTTAAATATTTAAACAATTTAACATTGTCTGCTTGTCTGCCCATCTGCATGTGATAACTTGAAATGAAAATTTAAGTTAAGAGGGCGTTTGTGCGTTCTCTTTTTAAAATTTCATACACCTGATATTCTTGTCTGCTACATCTTTTGCTTCGGAAAAGTCAAATATTTAGCCAATTTGGTAATGGGTGTTTTCAAAAGTGTTTTCAAAATGACACAATTTTGGACTGCTTTGTTTATAAAGAGTTACATATGTGAGAAGTATATGTTTGAGGGCGTAAATATTAAGGGAAGGGCTGATAATCAACAATTTCTTCTTTCTCTCGATGTTTTCCGAAACTATTTTACAAGGGAGTTATAAAATAAATATCTTGTATGGGATAGGATTTTTGAAGAAATCTTTATGAAGGAAATCGACTTTCTCTTGTTCCGTTGCTTTTACATGATGTGTAAATGGGATTCTTTAATCCTTTCTCATACAAGGCATGGTATAACGTACTTATTAGAAAGGGATTGTAAAGTATTGACACAAAAGAAGAGATTACTGTTAATCAGCAATTTGTAGGCCTATATGATTGATGACTTAATATTAAACATATTGAATCAATAAACAAGAAGATCTATGGATAAACAAGATTTACAGACCTGTATCTTTGACACGTCTTTATTGTCTCCGGTTTTTCCACTTCTTATGCATTATATTTTAAAGAGGCTAGATTCTACTTTAGAGCATACAAAATGGTTGGAATATTGCACAGTATTTACTTTGAATAGTTTAAAAGTTCACATGAAGACGCACAGAGTACAGACAGACAGAAAGAAACACAAAGGGTAGTGAATGTATCAAACATTGTTATAAATCTATTATGCATAAGAACCTTACATTCATTTAGATGAGATAATGTAATATGATACATATAACTGGTGTGTAAAAAGGGTTTTTCTATATCATATCACAATGAACTCGTACTCTGTCAAATAAAAATGACACAGTGATTCTTAAGCGAAATAAGGGTTTAATCTTTGGATAAGACTAGTCTAGTAATGAGAGTATTTCGGTTTGGCTTAATTCGCATATCGTCGGTGTAAATGCAAAACCTCGTATGTCGGTTCTAGCGATTTTCAAATTACAAATTTGTGTGTCCAATTTAGACAACTCTTGCAGGTTTTGAGATATTTTTACCAATCAGTATCAATGATACATTATTTATGAACAATATCTCCAAATTTCAAGTAAAACATTTCAGTTTGGGAAAAGTTATTACACTTTATTCCCTCCCCTTTACTATTTTCCGAAAACGAGATACGAGGTTTTGCATTTACAACGACGATATAAACAATAACAAATGGTATTGAATGCGATGAATGCATTCTGTCTTCTAAATCACAACCTATCCTCTTACTCACAACCTATCCTCTAACGCACAAACTGACCGGAAGAACTGATTTTCTTCAAAGATCGACAGTAAGTTATTAAAATATTGTTTGCACGATGTAATTTACATACAACTTTTTTATAATACACACAGGTTTTGTGCCATTCATCCTCGGAAAGTGGACAAACGCTCATCAGGATTGACGAAATGTCAATATTGGGGCTACCCTTGCAACGGGAGAAAATGAATTCCCGTTCAATCTCTGGGAATCGGGGTTTGAATGGGGCTCACAAATATGTGAAAATGAATAAAGGGTTGTATGACATTCTCCGATTTTTGATTTTCGAGCTAGAAACAAGAACATTTCGATTAAAAGACGAGACTCACCTTTCACCCGCCGATTTGTCGGCTCCTCTAACTGCCAACCGGATATCCTCTAAACTTTTTTTCATACACAACAAAATGTTGTGATTTAGTAGATAAGCGGCCGTGAGATAGAGGCTTGAAATTTTCAGATAATAAAGATTAACCATTTTCACAGAAGATATGAAAATTTCATTGATGCCTTTTGACAATAACATGACTAAATCGAAAATTGAAAAGGGTCACTGTCACGTCTACATTTTCACATTAGAAAGGTAAACTGTAAGTACGGGATGTGACATTACTCTGCGTCAATAACTCTGATTGACAACGAGCCATCATTCAGTTGCAGCTATCTGGGAAGACTAAGGTGTCATTCCAGACGTTTCAGTAGCCTAGGTATGTCTGTCACACTTCCGGTTGCCTGGCATTTGTGCCAAAACTTATTGTAACGTCTTTTGATTACAATGGAGCATTTCTCCGATTTGAACTAATCTACGAATCAAATCTGAGTGATATTTGTTGACTGTTAACAAAAATGTCGGTCAGTCCTCACTTATGAATTCTTTGATGGCGTTCTACGGAATACAATACGTGCTATAAAAATAACAAAAAAATCCAGTTTGTAAACATAACTTTGCATCCTCTCCAGAATCATACAGGCGTCAAGGATCTATTAATGATATGCATAACCGATTCGAAAGTCATGTCTTTCATCAAGAACGGTACATTTGGAATAACAATAACTTTTATGGTACACTGTACGGATCATGATCTGTGGTGCATTTTGACAAACTTTTTGGGGCCATATTACTCGTTAGAAAGAAGCAACATGAAAATAGCCAATGCATTTAAGAATAATGTCAGCATATCATCACTTTTGAATGCTTTATTGTGTTCTATGGAATATAATACGCGCCAAAAGAACACTAAAATGCAGTTTATAAATAAAAAAATTAATCCTCTCTATTAGCATACACACGTCAAACATCCATTACTGACATGCTAAATTCATGAAAGAGACATGTCATCTGTCAGAAAATGTACATGTGAACTAATAATGTTTTGTATGGTGGACTCTGAAGGCCATGCTCTGTGGTGCACTTTGACAGGGTTTGGTGTCCGAAAAATTCGAAATACAGAAAGCGATCGGAAAACAGTTAATGCATTTAGCAGTATCATGAGCTACCTTTTGAAACATGCTTACGTCACTGAAAAGGGTACATGCCTTGTTCATATTGACGTCACTTCTGATAAGCCCCACAGTACGACCCATATCACTGAAGGACATCCGGCCCATTGAGTTGCCTTTTCTTTGAAAAATCGACATGTCCGATCAATATGAAGTAATGCTAAAGTAAATGTTGTGCAATTCAACTCATCATATCGTGCGCCACGTGCAAAAACGGTTTTATATCAAAGCCTCTTTACACAAAAAGTTTTTGTTTTGGTTTTGACTGTACCGCGTTAAATCGATAGCTAGTAATCACAAAATCTAATGTGCATAATATTGTTTCAAACATACTTTTCGTTTTTCATTTACCCCAAAAAATCTGTTCTGAAAAGTGGCGGTTTAGAACATCTGTTCAGTGTATATAACAAAAGACAAAAGTTCCTTTCAAAAAAGTATTTGAGAAACATTTGACACAAGCGACAGTGGGTATTGAACCCACACCGTAGAATACAATTAGGACTGTATGCACGAGCGGCTAACCGATTGAGCTACGGCGTTCGGTTGAAAATCTAAGCAAATTACAACTTATTTATCAGGTCCTTCAAGGGGCAGTAACCCAGTATATCGGGTCCATAGAAATACCGAAACGCATGAGTATTTCATGATCGGATGCTTTCAACAGAGACGTTCACGTGGGATTGGGTCAAGTGCCGGATTTGAAACGCGTTTCGATACTTCCAAAGCTTGCCGATATCGTTTAATAGATAATATATCGACATTCTATGTACGTCTCGGTTTTTGTGCATTCCAGTATTTCTATGGACCGTGGTTAATCTGATAGTCACGTGATCGGGGGCGGTCAGTTATTGGAATTGGAACGATATACAAATACGGTCAATTTTGCGATATTTTGCTCGCAAAGCAGAAACTATTTAAAAAATATAACATGCAAGTTGAACGTCAATTATTGACTTACAAATCAGTCAGTTCTACACCAATATGTCGAATATGTTCTAATTGTTAGCCTCCCACATCCTACACATCGAAATCGAAAAAAGCATTCCAAAGAAGGCCGGCTTCAAGAGCCGGCCTTCAATAATGATTTACAAACTGTTAAAGGGGGACGAGCTAGGCTGTCGAAAATGCAAATGGCACAATAATTACAAACCAGAAATAACGTATGAAATTACCAACCTGAAGGGGTAGATCATTTATGTCCATTGTTAGCACTCCACGAGCTTTATTAAGTATTAAATTCCAAGTAAATTAATAACATGCTGGTCGTCCTTGTTTTTGTTTTGTAACGGCTACATATGCCCAACCTTCAAAAATCAATTACATCAGAGATACGTCATCTGTGCTCAGCGAGATTTAACACACCGTACAACCGGCTGCGTAGAAAGTCAGCGAAGACAGATTCGGCATCTGATGTCATGTGCATGGTAGGTCAAATAAATTTACTTTTATAGATAAACGAAATGATCTTTGGTATTCTATAGTTGATAAATACGCGTATAAATGTTCAGTGCTTGTACAAAATAAACCTTTTCACGTATTCCTCGCAAATAAGGTCACAGTCATCGACACAGCCGGTTGTACGGTGTGTTAATATCGCGGAGGTGTGTCTCGTTGACCTTGACCTTGTCTTGTTTTGAAGTAAAATAGAATGTGTAAACACGCTTGTAAAGGATTGATCTATAGCAAAGGAAAGATGTTTTTCGCCGAGATTGAGGTTTTTATGCATTGCTAATTGTTTTTCCATGCACAAATATGAGTTCCCGAACAGTTCGAAAGCATAAAAACATAGAATGAGCCCCTTTAATCCATACAATTCATTAAAACAGTCCATCCGTAATGAGATTCATGTGACGTCGGATCTTTTCTGACAACGCCGTAAACATTTTTAACATACGGTTACCCGTTCAACACGGACACGTTACGACTTAAAAAATTGGCACTTTCCATCACCGAATGTTTACGACATCACCGGAAAAAAATACGACATCGTGTAATGGATTTGGTTTATTTGGGTTTTATGAAGTTTTCAACTAATAGGGTCATATCGCGGCGGGACGTGTAATGGAGTAGATCTATATTGTTGACAATTACCCTTTCGTCTACTATGATTTCTTCTCTAGAAATATCAAATTTTTGCTTATGTAAACTGGGAATTAGAGTATAAGGGTTAATTTTAATAATAGCATCAGATAACAACATTGAGAATATTTTAAGAATTCAATGTAAATTTAAGAAAATTGACCATTTACTGTATTTCGAATCCTCTGTTTCCCGACCTTCAGTACTATCAGTACTTTGATTTATCTCATTACCATGCAGGCAACAAAGTTTTAGAATTTTCCAACTTGAAAGGGGCTGCATATGACAGAATGGATGTTGATTTGTGTACAATTTTATCACAGAAAATGTTGATGCAAAGTTGTCGCAAAGTCTGCTTACAAAAAATGACAGACATAAACATTCCATCCAGTAAAAATGATCTAGTTGAAATTCCCCTTATGAGAATGACTAGAAATATTCAGAGACAATATTTACGTTAATTTTGAAAGTAAGCAAAAAGTGCTGGTTATCAGCATTTTCTTTTTTGTCTCAATGTGTTCCTATGCTTCTTTGTCCAAAGCAGGTCTTGTTTATCTAAAGGGGAAAAATAATTATGCACACATTAAAACAAACTCCAAACAGTGGTTATGTATAGCATCAACCAATGCCACCGTGGAAATCACACAATTCTCTTTTTCCTTCAAAGTTTTCTATGGTAATACATGCAGATTTTCAATGTGTATCTGCAACTCCTTTTAACCCATCCCCTCATATTGACACTATTTGATGCCCTAAAAGATAAAGACTACAGAAAAACATTGTAGAAAATGAAGAAATTGATTGTGACAAGTAATTTCCTCATTTCCTGCAATGATTTCTGACCCAGAAAAATGTATTATAACATTACATTCACTTTAAATTCATCTGCAACAGCTTTGATTTTAGAACAGTCTATTTCTTTCCCATTTGAAAATGTGTTTATGTGGTCATTTTAACCAATTGTTGTTTGGTAAGAAGTTAACCCTTTCTCAAATGACAAATAATGAGACAAATTGTAAGCTGCTGAAGACAACAAAAATAATGTTAATAGAGATATGATTTGTGTACAATGTAGCTGAGAAAACATTGAGGCAAAAGGTTAAAATGCTGATTATCAGCATTTTCTTCTTTTGTCTCAATGTTTTCTTAAGCCTATCCTGTAAGAGACATCAAAGCAAGGTCTTGTTTGGTAGTGAGTTAATTAAGGTAGGGTGTAGTCAGGTTGTGGTAATTAATGAGAACTACTTTAAGTCTTGTTACTAAGATGGATCACCGTGGTAACAAAAATCTTAATTACAGACTTACTGATACTTTGAATATAGTCAACTTTCAGTGAATAAGAGGGCCTTGATGACACTGTATCGCTCCACTATCCTGTTAGGGACATCAAAACCAGGTTTTGTTTGGTAGTGAGTTAATTAAGGTAGGGTGTAACCAGGTTGTGGTAATTAATGAGAACTACTTAGTCTTGTTACTAAGATGGATCACCGTGGTAACAAAAATCTTAATTACAGACTTACTGATACTTTAAATATAGTCAACTTTCAGTAAGAAACAGTTGCCTACGAAATAACATGTTTTCAAAAGCTTTTGGAGATGGTGGTATGTAGGTATCATTCATTCCACTGGCCGTCAGGCCAGCAGGCTATTGTCATGGCGCTGTGTTCATCATAGGTGTGTGTGTGGGTTTCTAGTGATCAACTTAATCTTTAAAGGTCTTCTTCTCAGAAACTACTGGATGTATTTAAGCCAAACTTCACAGGAATGATCATTGGATGACCCTCTATCTGAATCCTTCAAAGAATTCTGATTGAGTCAGAAGTTTGGAGTTATAGGTCCCTTGAATGTCAAAAATGGCTGTTCAGGCTTTTTTAATGCCCCCCCCCCCCATAACGAGAAATTGACGGCATATTGTTTTACTCATGTCTGCCTGTCTGTCCGTATGTCTGACGGAAAACTTAACATTGACCTTATCTCCTAAAGTTTTCAACATACAAAGCTCAAATTTGATATGTGACCTTCTTTCAATGATATCTATTTGTTCCAAGCAATTCATTAACCCTTATCAACCCTTTACCTGAAAACTAAACATGAAAACTTATGATTGCCATTTTGGGGGCATTGGTGTTTACCAAACACATCTTGTTTCAATGTAGATTTCTATGTCTGACTGTCCATCCATCTGTATGTGTTTCCAACGGTATGGAATACAACTTTTCATAAGAAAGAGGAAATAATTGACCAGGGGGCCAGTTTGCGTTTAGGCCATATTTATACCCCCACAAACGAAGTTAAAAGCACAGGGAATTTTAGCGATTTTTATGTAGACTCTTTCTATTAAAGACAAGGGGACCAAGTTTTCATGTATAGAAAATAGTACCCATTCTCGCAAAACACCCGTTACAACGCCAATTTTGAAGATATTTACACGGGATCTTCTTTAATAAGCTCCTTACATATTTATTTAGCGAAAAATCCGGTGGTCTGTACAGGTAACGATCAGAGTTTTTCGTGACAGAGGCAGTTTCTCGACAAAAGGTTCGAGATTGCCATGTACGACACAAGCGTGATGTCAGCGCGTTCGGTTGTAACTCTGGTGAGTGTTTATGTCACAATGTTCCATTTGACTTTCGAACGAAACAGAACGGTTCATTATACAATTTCACCATAATTGTCCAAAGCAATGCTTTAATTCTCATTTTTTCAAGCTTAATTTAGCATAACTGTCAATGATTTTTTTAGTTTTCACAATAAAAAGAATTACTTGAGTGAGTGTGCTCAACAGCGAGATGAACTCGCCCTCCATCAGTAACACGTTCATTATTATTCGAGTAATTCTTTTTCTTGTTAAAAAATAAAATTTGTGTTCAATAAGCGTAAAAAGATACGAATTAAAGCATTGCTTTGGACAATTTTGTTCAAATTTGAAACTGA
This sequence comes from Fragum sueziense, assembly GCA_963680895.1. Classification (NCBI taxonomy): domain Eukaryota; kingdom Metazoa; phylum Mollusca; class Bivalvia; order Cardiida; family Cardiidae; genus Fragum; species Fragum sueziense. Next base: position 9,011,455 of record OY804607.1, read on the forward strand.
ACCGTTCTATTTCGTTCGAAAGTCAAGGGGAACATTGTGATAAAAACACTCACCAGAGTATCCCAAGCGAACGCGCCTAAAATTGCCGAAATCTAAAATCCGTTGAGTTGGCAAAACATTCAACAAATTAAAGCTGAATTCTTTGTGATATTATTCAACAAGGAAGGTTGGTGAAAGATTTTAATCTATTTTATCGTTTTAATGCATGTTTTGGCCACGATCATGCACAAACTAGCAGATTTAGTCCTACAAGCGGGGGTCACACGGACACGTCGTAGTTGACACTTTTGACCCTTTCGTCAAGAAACCGGCCTCTGTCACGAAAAACTCTGATCGTTACGCGTACAGACCACTGGATTTTTCGCTAAATAAATATATAAGGAGTTAATTAGTGAAGATCTCGTGTAAATATCTTCAAAATTGGCGTTGTAACAGGTGTTTTGCGAGAATGGGTACTATTTTCTATACATGAAAACTTGGTCCCCTTGTCTTTAATAGAAAGAGTCTACATAAAAATCCCTAAAATTCCCTGTGGTTAAAAGGGGGTATACTGGAATCAGCCAGTAGGTACGGCGGTTGGTTGGTTGGTCTATCGGCGAAATCTTGTTCGGACAACTCCTCCTACAGTTACGGTCCGATTTACTTCATACTTGGCACAAGTGTGTATTAGGGATCAGTAGACGCAAATGTGAAAATCTGATTGATACTTTTCGAGTCATTGCGCCTAATTTGATAAAAAAAATCTTGACCGGACAATTTCTCCTACAGTTACTGTCCAATTTGCTTCATACTTGGCACTAGTTTGCATTAAAACATGTAAATGCAAAAATCTGATATATAATTTTAGTTTGAGAAAAATAAAATTTCGGGACAAATATGGTGGCGGGAGTTTTTTCATCACCTTTAGTGATATATTTCTAATTTTGTCTTACCAACTGTCTTACCAACTTAAAGACAATAACACTTATCAAAAAGGTTCTTAGTACTGGGAAATGTGATATGCTCTAAATCTTGGTAAGAAGAAATACATGTATATCCTAAATGTTTTGATATAACTGGTCCTAGAGGGTTTAGACATTGAACTGGTTAGGATAAGACAATGCAGTCTGAGCATTTTGTTGAATATGACATAATAGGATGTGGTTGTATTTTTATGTGATTTATTACCATCAAAACAAAATTTTATTGTAATGTATAGCTTGTCAAATATCTTTCAAATGATTGAATTAGACCTTTCACAGAACATATTAAATCGTCGGTGTAAATGCAAAACCTCGTATGTCGATTCTTGCTATTTTCAAAGTACAAACTTGTGTGCCTAGTTTAGACTATTCTCGCAGGTTTTGAGATATTTCTACTAGTCAGTATTAATGACACATTATTTGTGAACAATATGTCAAAAATTCAAGTAAAACATTCCAGTTTGGGAAATGTTATTACACTTTTTTCCCTTCCCTTTATTTTCTAAAAACGAGATACGAGGTTTTGCATTTTCAACGATGAAATGCTCTCCAGCTGATCTTTAATTATTTCTGTGTTTGCAGGAAGCCTATGCAAAGATTAACCTGTGCATATTATGTGAGGCAGACCTTTCATGTGTTAATTTTTTAGCTCCACAGGCCGGCGGGCTATTGTCATGGCGGTGTGTCTGTCGTGCGTATGTGCGTCTGTCCGTCCCTAAACTTTTTCTTTAAAAATCTTCTTCTCAGAAACTACTTGATGGATTTCAACCAAACTTCACAGGAATGATCCTTGGGTGACCCTCTCTCAGATTCCTTCAAAGAATTTGGATTGATATAGAATAACCTGAGTTATCTGCCCTTGAACGTCAAAAATAGCTGGTTTTGAGTTTATTTTTACTCTAAAATCTACAAATATTGACCAATCAAGACAAAACTGTACAGAATGTTGACCATAAGATCTTGTTTTGGTATAATTTTCAGCTTTATCTGAATTTTACATCAGGAGTTAATAAAATTGCCCTTGAAATTGACAAAACTGCCATTTTCGTCTCTATTTTGACATTGTTTTCACTCTAGTAACTACAAATATTGACCAATCAAGACAAAACTAAGACAGAATGTTGGTGATTATGAGATCTTGCCTTGGTATAATTTTCAGCTTGATCTGAATTTTACATCATGAGTTAATTGCTATTTTCGGCTTTATTATGCTCCCCGAAGGGAGAGCATATAGTCGCCGCTTCGTCTGTCCGTCCGTCCGTCCGTCCGTCCGTCCGTCCGTCCGTCATTCCGTCCGTCCGTCCGTCCGTCCGTCCGTCCGTCCGAAGCGATTTCTCCATAACCCTTGGGCCAAATCAAATGAAACTTACTATGTGAACTCCCTATGACAAAATGCCGATGTACTTTTCCCGGTTTTTGGATTTGAGGCCTCGTCATGGGAAAAGGGGACTTAGGGTTAAATATAGTTTTTCTCTAATTTCTCCTAGTCTAATGGTCAGAATTTGATGAAATTTCATATTTGAGTAGCAAATCAGATGCCCTTGACAATAAACTATTTAAAATTTGCGTATACAAAATATGTCATGGAAAAAGGGGGCTTAACATTTGTTAGCTTTATATTAGCTCTGCATGGCATAAATTTATTGTGACAATGCCTTATTCGGGGAGCATTGTCCGTCTCTGACGGCTCTTGTTTTCACTTTTACAACCATTAGTATTAACTAATCAATACAGAACTTTCACAGAATCTTACTGACCATACGATCATACTTGCTTGTAATTTTCAGCTTGGTCATGCATTTGCTTGTTTGCGCAGCCTGTACCTTTAAAATTGCATTCAACAAGACAAACAATCAGGCCTGTGGAGCGCGTCCAGACCGTTAGGTCTGTCTAGTTTTATCTACAAAATTTAATATAAAATCTTTTGGACTTTGTATATAATTTTCATGAAATGTTTCTTATCACTTTGACATTCCTACAGATTTGCTGTACTATAGAATGGAAATAAATTTTCTGCTAAAAATAGACTTGGTTTACCGTCATGTTTTGATAAACTGTTGTTACAAAATCTTGTAACTATGGCTTGAATCAAACCGTAGTTACGAGATTTTAAAACAACACCAACAAAATACTATTTGTTTGTCTGAAATTACATGGTTAACTAAATAAAATCGTTCCCTATTTGACATCGAACCATGAGCTGTGACGAAAGGTTATGACATGTTCCAATGCATGTAAAAGGGGATGATGCCTTTTTCCACTGAATAAAAGCAAAAATTGACACATATTGTGTGCTGTCAGCGATAGCCATGACTGTCTCTGCTATATTGGTTTATTACAGGGTGGTAGGTTTGATTCACATAATTATTTTTATAATCCGAAATCCATCCATGTATTCCTGTTGTTTCTCATACCAGTACTACCACAACATCCTTACCAGTAGCCCCTAGCTGCTAACACATAGGTTAACAATTATCAAACCATTCATGGAAGACCATTTCTACAGAAAGGATTGTTTGCCGCTGCCGAGGGAGTCCTCAGAGTCAGATGTGTTACCAACTGCACTGTGGCTGTGACCTTAGTGACAAGGCAATGATAGGTTGTATTTTACTGCTTTGCGACAGTTCTGGATTCAGCTTTACAAGTTTTACATGGAAAAGCATAATGTAGTCTTAGAATTTAGACTTTCAGAAATATTTCCTGCAGAATTATTGTCCTAGACAGTTTTTCTACAAAAATGAATGTTCTTTCCAACTTTCTAAATACTTTAAACTGTCTGTCAAGCGTGTAGCCAACATTCTTTGGCATTTTAAGTGAATAGATCAAATTTTGAAAGCCGTGTCTAGACTTAATTCCTTTCCCAATATAGTGCACTGATGTAACATGCAAGTCTGTTGGTGAATGCAAAACTAAGGTAAATGTATTAGAGGTTATAGGAATTGACATTCTGCACTGTGCTTTATTTGCAAATGATATCATGTTTTGTTAGAAAAATTAATAATCCAAAAAGTAAAGGTGCCAGGTTCTTGAAAATGAAACTTCTTCCCAATGTGATGATAGATCTAAACTGACACGATTTAAAAACGCAAAACACGTTTTCATTAACCATTCCTTTCCTATTGCCTCGATCGGCACCATATTTGGGGACATGTATGAGACAAGGTATACGCTTCACGCCCCAGCAATTTTGTCGTGTTTTCTGTAAACTATCCGGACATCTGAACCGCCAGTCACTAAATGCTCGTGCGTCTCGTGCATTCAGACCATGTGTTAAATCACTAAGATTTTTTGTGTACAAATTGCCACTTTGATTTACTTATTGAAAACATATGAGAACAACGAAAGGAAATTGTGTGTAAAATGCTGAGGCTTACTTTGCGAAAAAGGAACCGAGTTTTTTTGGCTTTTGATTTACCGTGTTTCGCAAATGAAGGTAGCTAGACGCTTTAATGAAGCCGAATCGACGGTCCAAGGTTAATGAGACGTGTAAACAACACAGGAATATTTACAGACCACCCACGTCCCAGTCAGCTGCGTGTAACAACTGTACGTCAACATAATTGCATACGTCAACGTCACTAACGCAACAGATTTGTGACGGCTCAGTCAACAGCAAATTCTATGGTTGGTAATCGCGGGCGGCCTATACATCGCGACATGGTGATAAATCGCCTGTGAAAACACTGGGTTCGCTGTCGTCAATGTTCAATGCCAGGTTCTTGACACAACGTGCATTTTGGCATAATCTTACGCCCATTCAGGCATTATTCGTGGCTTTAAAGGTCAGTTTCTGTCCTGTTATGTTAACAATTGTAACATTTACAATTTTACAAGGCTTATAATACATCGGTTTTGTAAGATGCAGGAGATACCATTTGTAAAAGTACTATTTTGCGTTTTTAAATCGTGTCAGTTTATATGAGTATAAGTTTGAAGTTGCTGACATGTATGAAGTTGTAGGAGAAAATTCAAACCTAAAAATAATGAGGGGCAATAACACAAAAAGAGTTTCTGTGCAGTTCTTGCAAATGAAGTTTAAAAAGTTGCCAGTTATGTAGCATATTAATCTTATATGGTGTAGGAGTTATGGCCCATTCCGAATTCATACTTAAAAATTATAAAGGGCAATAATTTATAAAATAAGCATCCACTGATTATGTTAGTGTGAATGTCATTTCTCCCAAACGTCACCTATTAAAGTGAATAAAGTTTTAAAATTGCTAAAATGTAGATGCATGGCATCCCACATGTTCAGTCCTTTCTTATGCATAATTAAGCACATTGCAATAGCAAAATAGCAAAGTTCTGCTATGTCTTGCTCAATGAATAGTGAGCTGGACAAAAATTCAACAATAATGTCGCTTAAAATTTTAAACACAGTAGTTATCCCCATGCAAGCATCATTATACAATGGAAGCCTTATAATTTCTAAATCTCAGAATTTGGTAAGTGACAGCCAAAACGTCGAGGGCTATAGATTTCTAGCAATTCCAGAGAGCCTAATTTTTTCAAGAGCATCAAGTCTCTTCGCCTGTTGAATTTGTCTGGAGAGAGAAAAGCTACACTATTGATTTACTATTAAAGCAGACCATTTTCCATGTTTCACTTTCTCTCCTGATTCCATGTCATTAAGATGCTCTATAGAGCTCTAGATAGGGTAAAAATGAGAAAACCATTTTTGCATAAATATTACTTATAGTTCAATAAATCCTATGTTGTGGGTACTCATTAGAATCGTCTCAACGAGACGATTCTAATGAGTACCCACAACATAGGATTTTGACAAGAAATATAAAATTTATGAAAAAAATCCTTCGGATTATCTTTATTACTAGCTGGAGTGTTACTATTGGCAAAATTCAACTATATTGAGGAGCAGAGAACCAATAGGAATTCAGAGTTCTATAAATAGATTGTGACGTCCCGTCTGGTTCAAGAGTAAGGAAGTAGTTTTCACTCGGCTTATTACAATTGCTATCGGAACTTGTAAACCTATACCCTGTGACACAGCTGCTACCAGTTTAGCTTTCAGTGAAACTTGTATTTTGTTAATTTTTCTCTCCGAAAAAAACATTGACTTTTTATTTTTTGCTCAATGGCAAGCCCGTTTTGCTAGATCTAGATCTTTTCATTGTGAAGCCGTAGCTTGAAGCTGATTTATAATTATAAAAATAGCTTGTTTACATTGTGTAAGTTTGCGGTGACCGTCAGCGTGTTCATTTGTTGATTTTTTAACGCTTTATAAATCAGGTGATAAATCTGTAGTAAATAGTCAACGTCGGTGAATGACAATCTGGACGGAAGATAAAAATTTATCGTAGATAACACTCGGCTTTGTTAGATCATAGTTTTGTTTTGCTTCAAGGGATTTATAACCTTTTAAGGTGAGTCCTTTTAACCTTTTACCAGACGCAAATTATCTAGACTGGTCCAAATTCAAAGATGTTGCAGATGACATTTTGAAGTGAATGAAATGTGACAATTTATTTGTTGTTTCTTGGTAGAAAACATTGTTGAAAATGAAGAAATTGCTTGTCACAAGCAATTTCTTCATTTTCCACAATGTTTTCTAAAGTCTTTATCTTGTAGGATGTCAAAACATGTCATCCAGTGGGTTTGGGTTTAATGTCATTTTATAGATTTTGTGTTTTTTATGTTTTGTGTGTTTTGACTGAAACGCATTCATGTGTGTCCAATTTTATCTTGTAACCCTTTTTTGGTTGAAAATTTATTAAGATCAGTATTGTTAGATTGATTGAATGACATGCAAGAAATGTAGACTTTGATAAAAATGCACATTTGTGCAGACTTGTATCTTGCAAAAGAAGATCAAGTCTTGGTATTTTGTAGGAATCGCATTGTAAGGATCTAATCTATGGTGAAATGGTTAAATTTTTCAAACATATAGATCGGTTTATTATACAAAACATGTTTCTTGCAAACAGAAGTTTTGTATATAACTTACAAAATGTTTAGGGAAAAGGAGAAAATTGTTGTCAGCTTTTTCTTTTCCTTCAATGTTGTGTTTCTATAAGGGCACCCAAAGTTGTGGAATTGTTTTGGAAACTCTTAAATGAATTTGAACCCTGCATTCTTAAAGAACTATCAATAAAAACATTGATAAGAAAGGAGAAATGCATGATTTTGATTTACACTTTTTCTGTGTCATTTCTTTGAAATGCATCTTTATATTACATATTAATTGAAAAATTTTGTGTCTTATTCAATTCTTTATTTTCAAAAAATCCAATTTTGTTACAAAGGTAAAGGATTGAATTATAATGTACCATAGACCTGTACATTCTATTTTTAAATTGAATTTAATTGAATCACAAAACTGGTGTCAACAAAACTCTGGCTGGCTGATTCATTTCTGTATTTTTAAAACACAGTTGCTCGTAAGTTATTTTTTGTTCATTATTAATGTAGATTTATAGTGCAATACAGATAAGATGTCAGATAAATAAGGAATGGGTTACACTTTAAATACCTATTAGACAATGTATAAAATTATGCAATATGTAATGTGTGTATTATGTGTAATAAACAGGCCATTATTTTACATGCATATTATTTAACACTCGTAAAATATGGCAAATTTATGTATAGGTAGATTAGGGAAAAACGGTTAAACGGAATTCTGTATAATGTGTAACAAACTATGAGCAAGGAAGGCTGCTGCAAATGACAATATGGATGTTGATAATTAAGAAAGAATAAATAATTAAATTAACATAGTAAAAGGCAAAAGGAAAACATTCTGATTATCAACATTTTCTTTGTTTGTGTCCAATGTTTCCAAAGCAAATAGGGATGTCAAATAGGTCTTGTTTGGAAAAGGGTTACTAAAATTCCAGTGATAAAAAAGTTATTGAAGATTAACCAAAATTTTGGTTGATCTTCAATAACTTTTTTATCAGCTTATATTTTAAAAATGGACTATGTCTATCCAGAGTTTTCCCTTCACTTTTTCTGGAGGGGTCATCATGTTTCCCTGGTCCTCAAATAAGGGGGTCAAACGTATTGTAACATTGTTTCTTCATGTCCCTACTGATAATTTTTAGAGGGTCATTTGAGCTAAAACTGTGCCAAAACGCACAATTTTGAGCGCCAGGGAAAACCCTGTCTATCTAATGTGTGATGTCTGTCCACCTTTCTGCTTGAAACTTAACCCTTTCCCAAACAATACCTGGTTTTGACGTCCCTGTTAGAAAAGGCTTGGGAAAATATTGAAACAATATATTGTCTCATTATTTTCTATACCATATTTTACACAAATTCTATCTTTAATAACTTACATTTTGTCATTTATGGCAGTTTTTTGAAGTGGATCACCCTAAAATTTTGCCGTTTGGGAAGAAGGTAATTCAAATCGGTCCCGTTTTAACAAAACTATTTTCAAAAATGGTTGTTTCAAGTGATTATCCACTGCGCGTAAGGCAATATTTGAAGGAAAAAAAATATATAGAAAGGATTGCACATGATGACCAACAACTTTATCACAAGATTGGATAAAACTTTGTGATAAACTGATAAGCTAAGTGTATGAATCATAACTTATTGTCATTTGACCCATTTAGAAATGACAAAATTTTAGACTGGTCGAATTTGAAAGCTGGTGAAGATGTCTGAATACAGGCTTGTAGGAAGCAATTTCATATTGGAGGGGTTAAAGCCTCTGTGGGGGCTAATTTGGATTTTCCCTAAAATTTCAGTGTAAAATAAGGAAAATTAAGCAGTTTTGGCCAACTTTGAGGGGCTTAGCCCCCCTAGCCCCCCTGTTCCAGCGGCCTGGAATATGTGTTGGTAATGAAATGACTTTTGTGAACAATGAAGCATAGAAACTGTTGTGGCAAAACGAGGAAATGCTGATTATCAACCCATTGCTGGGTGACAAATGTCAAAAAGGATAGTAATTGCAGTTGGGTATCAAACTTGGTATCCTTGTGATCCTAGGAGTCTTGTGCAGGGACAGCCTTTAGTGAATGTAATACTACCAAAGAAACACATATCGTCAGTGTAAATGCAAAACCTTGTATGTCGATTCTTGCGATTTTCAAAGAACAAACTTGTGTGTCCAGTTTAGACAATTTTCGCAGGTTTTGAGATATTTTTACTGATCAGTATCAATGATATATTATTTATGAACAATATGTCCAAATTTCAAGGAAAACATTTCAGTTTGGGAAAAGTTATTACATTTTTTCCCTCCCCTTTAAAATTTTCCGAAAACGAGATACGAGGTTTTGCATTTACAACGACAATAATTATATTACTCTCCAAATTCACTCTATTATTTTACTGCCACTGCCCCAAACTTTTTCTTTTCTGGATAACGGTACACAGGATTAGAAGCTATGTAATGCATGTAGTTGTAACCCCCATCATGACCCAGACAGCCCTCACCGTATGTTATGATAATGACCACAACGTCTGATAAGCCGTAACCGGACACCACAAGATTTGTATGCATTCTGATTTCCTGACTTCCACAGCTTTATTGATTTTTTTTTTACTTTTTTTCCATGTTCATGAACTATATAATACTAGAACACCAGAAGACATGTGTCACCCAGAAACCTAACTTCATTCATTTATTGAAAGTGAGGATCCACCTACATCATCTATGTACAGATAACTGATTCTGAGTGGCTTTAAAGTGACATTTCACAATTATTTTGACATAAATTTTACTTTTATTCTATCTGAAAGAGCATATTTTCTTATGAAAGTTCTGAAAAGGATGGGTTGCAACAAGGGGTCAAAAAATAGATTTTCAAGCCAAAATATTGAACCGTTTACGAGAAATATAATACTTTTGTGCTAAGATTAAACAAATTGTTGTGGACAACAATTCAGATTTATATAGAATTTGTAATTTCTGTCTCAACTGTAAAGGCGTATTTTGCGCTTATAAATAACAACTTCGAAAAACTGATAGCATTTCAATGCATTAGAATAAACCATCTTTGCATTAAGACATACTTTTAATAATAGAAATAAATGTGAAATGTCACTTTAAGCATTAATTAACCCTTTCCGAAACCAAATATTTCAGAGCTGATACAGACGATAAAATAATTGTATATTACAGAAAATATTGATGGAAAAAGAGAATATGCTGATCATCAATGTTTTCCTAAGCTTTTCATATTGAGGGATTTCAGAACCAGCTAGGTCTTAATTGGGAAAGGGTTAAGACCACGACAACCGCTTTCGCAATTGCACTGCATTTTCTCCTTTTGCCTCAATATTGCCTGTGCTATGAGTATGACATGATTTCCTTTAAAATTGGGACAGTCTTACCTTTTGGCTTTTTGGAAAGGCTTAACATGGGATAATATTTACTTTTCGAAATGAATCTGATATACAGGCTTTGGTTTTTTGGAAACTGGGTTAGAATTTGATAATTTTCAATTCTCTAGATAGATCTACAATATAATTGGAGTCCAATGGACATAATCATGGAGTAAAAAGTTAAAGTCCTACCTTTTCCCCCTAATATTTCTAAAGTTAGAGTAACAAGAACTAGATAGAAGTCTTTACTCTTTAGAAAAAAATAAAACATAACAGCAATAATGCATGCCAAATTTTCTAGAATTTTTGTGGAATCAAAAGATACCATGACGTTTTCCTTTTTTTTCATTTCTAAAGTTATTTGACTGACATAATCAGCAAGAGTTTGGTTCCATGCCCGCAGAAGGCGATATCAGCAGGATGCATATAATTGTTTCCCAAACATAACATGGGTTTAGCGTCCATAGTGGAAGCAGTTTGAGAAAACAATAAGAGCAAAGAACAACTTGTTGATGATCAGCAATTTCTCCTTTTATCTCAATATTTCCTGTGATATAGCGTGTCCAAATTGTATCCCCATTAATTGATATCAATTTTGTCGTCAGTTTCATCTTTCCAAATTGGAACAGCCGAAAGTTTGAACATTTGGGAAAGTTCCACAATGTGTAACATTTCTTCAATTAACACTCTGCAATAGTCCATCTGTGTTTGCTTCAAATAAGCAGTGGCTTAAAAATATGCTCCTTTTCTCTGAATGTTTACAAATCAAAATTTTAAATTCTGGTATACAAATGATATGACATTACTGTTGAAATTAATATTTAACAATGTTGAAAGATCAGGATGCAAGTATGAAAGGCATAATGTGTTCCATTTATTTAAAAATTAAAAAAAAATGTTTAAAAGGAGAAAAAAACTTTTAATTTTAAATTTGAATTAGAGCTACTACATCTGTCTAGCCCAGCCAACACAATGTTTATTTATATTGGGTGATAAATGGACATCAAGCTGGGACTGACCGGCGACTCTGTGATGCTACTGACTGATAAGCATTCCTGACTGGATTGGTTAGGTAAACCGCTAACGGTATAGAATTCATCAGAATTGAGTACCTTTAGTCAGTAAAATGTAGGGGTGAATTGTGCAAAATCACTCTTTGAAGAACTAAAGACATTAAAGACAATTACCTTATGTTTTTGTAATAGTGTCTTAATCATTGTGAGACCAATTAACTCATCTTTTTGAGTGTTATAGTTCCGAAGTTCAAGTATATGACTTGTTGTCTCCAATTTTGACTCTTTCCTGTACAAGACCTGGTTTTAACGTCCCAAAAAAGTCCCTAGAAAAGGCTCGGGAAAACATTGAGACAGAAGAAGAAACTGCTGATTACCAGCAGTTTCTCCTTTTGTCCCAATATTTTCTATGCCATATTTCACACAAATCCTATCTTTAATAGATCTAATATTCATTTTGTTGTCTGTGACAGTTTTTACCCCGAAATTGTGTCGTTTGGGAAAGGGTTAACACTTTCCAAACAAGACCTGCTTTAGATGATTCAAAAAGGAAAAGCCTTGGAAAACATTGAGAGAAAGAAGAAAATGTTAGTTATTTGAAAGAGAAAGAGGAAGTAATAGGGACCATTGACCTTGACATGATGATTATTATCAAAGGACAATTCATGATGACACTTTTTGAGCCCCCATAAGATAAAGGCTTGGGAAAACATCTTGAAAACTCGGTTCAGTAACATTTATTCACTTGAAATTATTGTCTGCAACCTCAGTCATTTCAGGACAGTCTAATTTTCATATGCCGCCAGAGGCGGTCATATATTGGCATCATCTTCTCCGTCTGTTGGTCCGTACGTCCACTTTTCTTGTCAATGCAACTCCTCCTAAGTTTCTTGCTGGATCTTTTTGAAACTTGGTCAATGTAATAATCACCTCGATTAGTAGATGTGCTTGAAGGACAGATTTTATGGTTCATTGATTTTTGCCTGAGTTATGCTCCCTCAAAACTTAGTCTCTGGAGCGGCATATATTGTGACCATGGCACTCTTATTAGGGGTTTGGTAATGTGTTTAAAGTGTCCGATGATTGGCAAAATTAAAGTCTTGTGCCGAAAGAACACCTTACTATTAACCAAATATCAAAGTTTCTACAATTTTCCAACATTAGAAGTGTTTTTATTTCGTCTTTTAAATTGGATATTTTGGTCTTTTCCGATCTTTGCCGAAGAAAATACGCTAAACTTCTGACTTGAAATTATGACGTCATACTGGCCACGAATGACGTCATGGCGGGAAAAACGGGCAGTCATGGGTCATTTTCCGGAAAGTCTGAAGCTTCTGAAAAAGTTAAATGTCCGACTTTTCTGTCATAAAGCGACTTCCCCAATCGATACTCAAAACACGGAATTCGTCCTCAGTAAATGTTAGAAAAAATGTTAAAACAGTCATAGAATAGGTCGTAAGTGAATTAAGGAATGTGCCAAAGTACGGTTTAAGTTTGTCTGTATTACTCTTACGATCGAGAAATGGATAAAAACTGAGACTTCGCTATATGACAGAAAAGTCGAACACATTATCTTTGTCAGAAACCTCATGCTCTAGATTGGGGGCGGAGTCAAGCTATTGATGACGTCAATCCGTGGCAATTTTACGGAAATTGCTGATCTTTATTTTCTCGAAAATCAGTTTTTCAACGATGTAAAGAAAAGCAAATAAAACTTTTAAAACAACCGAGTTTGGCGGATCTTTTATAAAACATGTTAATTTAATGATTTTCTTCCAATATACGGTGCAATAAACTGCCAAGCTAGGTAGCCTTTAACTTTCATTTTGAGAATTAGGGAAAAATCTAGACAACATTCAAAATATTAGCAATACTTTACAGACTGCACTTACTAAAACTTGTACTTTCCATGTTTTCCAGATGATTTCGTTTACATTCTGGCAAAGAAAAATTGATGACACTCGATCAGCCTAAAGTTCTAGGGGTCTTTGTAGTGCAGTTTATTATTTGCCAAGTTGAATATTAGAAACACAATTGATATGTTTACTTGTACTCAAATGATTCATTCATGATCTTTAATTCTCATTGCACTTTCCCAGACAGCCCATGATCTTCACCTTTTACATTGCATAAACTTCGAAAAAAATCCAAACAATATAGGGTTAATTCACGTTTTTTCGGTCGTTAACATTCTCAGAGGCCCAAAAAATGCGTTATCGCCTGAGACCGGAGGTCGAAGGCGATAACCCATTTTGTGGGCCTCTGAGAATGTTAACGACCGAAAAAACGTGAATTGACCCTATTATTGCATAAAATATGAATAATTTGCAAAGAAATGTAATAAAATAAGACGAATAACTAAAATACTTTGTGAAAATTTAGCCACATTTACACCGACAGATACCAGAGTTTTCCGGCATTCGACTCGACATATATCGAGTAAGTACGATATCCACTAGACGGGCCGTTAGATTTTCATCGTGTAGCTATGTAGTCAAGTTTCATCGCATTTTTACTGACATAATCTTCATTTGGGTTGGCGAAATCGTAACAATATTCGACTTAGTTTTCTTTTGGAAACATACACTGGATATTCTAACGTTCATTTCAGTGCGAGTAATAAATTAAAAGGTCGGAATTTCCGAGGTAGTTCTCTGGACCGTCTGGTTCGTTTCAGACATTCGTTCATTTCAATAAAAACAAAGTTGCAAAGGAAAAATTGCAGTAACTAAAAGAAGAACCGAAGAAACACATAGGCTTACCACCACATTTGACCTAGACCACAACCACTCAATTCTAATTTCTATCCTTCCATGTCCACGAAATCCACTTTTAGTTTAAAATCTGTCAGCTGCCCGTTTGTTTACTTTTTGATTCAGAGAATTAAACCTACGTCACTACATTACGTCATCAGATATGGTTACACTGGGAGACCTAGTTTACTATTTATTGGGATGTAAACTGGAAATGGGGTCTTACAAGAATTTACATCGCGGAAAAGGGAAATGACACAATTTCGGCTTTATTTTCAATTTTCTGAAGCACTCACAACAAAACCCCGATCGAGGATATTTGAATGCAAAACCGGTTCGATATCGCACGTGAATCTGCCGATTAATGCACGATTTCTCTGGATATCCGCCCGGTTTCTGCTGGTTATACAATGCCAATAACAGACTGAAAACACACATTTTAGGCAATAATGAATCTTAAATTCATAAAGTTGTATGAAGATAACAATATACGGTAACTTGTTGACGGCAAAAATATGTGTATGTTACATAAAGAACATTTATGGAAAAACAGAAAATGCTGGCTTTTTTCTTTCGATGCTTTTTTCTATACTGAGCTTCAAGCAGTCATTATGTTAAAACAAGGGACAATTTGTACAATGGTTGGAAAAAAATATGGAAAAACTAGATTACTTCCCTTTCTTGCTTCACCTCTGGTGTTCAATGAATAGGCTTATTAATGATAACATCAAGGTTATCAGCAACTTTATGGTCAGTAAAATAATAAAACTTGTCTGTGTTATAATTGATCAATTATCTTTATCCCTTGTCTTACTTCGTTAAATGAAGAAACTTTTACAAAGTATGGATAGATATTTGCTGTTGTGGAAGTGCGTTGGACCTCTAAACAAGGAATTGACTGTTTACTCTCTTCCTCCAGGGCTGTCTGTTTCAGTGAGAATAACAGGGACATGTCCATCAACAAACAATAGCAGCTGTTGATTCAATCATGATTGAGTAAATTAGCCATCAAAGTTTTTAATTTTAGAGTAATAATTTTTTCAGAAAAAAAATGTATTAGAATTACTTCCCTTTGGCTGTGTCACCTCAGGTCACAGTCTTCATGTGGTGTTTATTTGCCAATTAATGATAGGATTAACAAGGTCAATTGAAAGTCTGTCTGGTAATTGATCAATTTACTAGTGCAATCCTTGTCTTGCTATTCGCTGTACTGTAGTTTTTAATACAATTATGGCAAAGTAGCCTCCCTTTATTAATAAGCTGTAGAAGACTTACTTCCCTTTATCCAATTCATTATCCTGAAGGTCATTTCAGGCCACAGGTCTTTCTCTGCAGTGTTTATTTAGCCAATTAACCCTTGCCCAAACAAGACTTGTGCTGCGTTCAGTAAGACAAAACGTTAGCTAATGTTGGCCGTTTCATTCGGAATACTCGGTCAATTCTGTGAAATTTGGGTCAAAGAAGTTGGGATTGTTGCTAACATTAGCTAACTTTTTGTCTACTGAACGCAGCCCTGGTTTTAATGTCTCCAAAAGAGATGGAGTAGGAAAACATTGAGGCAAAAGAAGAAAATACTGATCATCAGCATTTTCTCCTTTTGCCTCAATATTTTCTATACCTTCTTGAACATGAATCCTTTCTTTGAAAACACTAATTCTATTGTCTGCAACAGCTTTTTAATTCAAACAGCCCCATTATTTGCCATTTGGGAAAGTGTTAATAATAATTTGAAGTGTTAGGCCTCCTGTGGGGTCACTGAACTAATGAAACACAAGAAATATTATTGGTCAATTTACTCTAACGGTCTAACCCTTGGCATGCTGCTATTGCCCAGCAAGATTTACCCGGGACATCTGCATATGTAATGACCCCACTTTGTTTTGTTAAGACGCTAAACTAACAGACTTTGCACACGAAAATTAAGTTGTCTCGGGTTAATCTTGCTGGACAATACACAGATCTATAGCTCTTGCAGTTAGCTCAATATTTTGAAGGAACACTCATGATTTACTAGAATAATTGGCTTGGGAAAACATTGAGATGAAAAGAGAAAAATTAATGCTGATAACCAGCAGAAGGGGTTTGACTGCATGAGCTTTGCTGAAATATGAAAAATATATACAAACCTCGATCTGCTGGATCCGTGCATGCAGGGCATTTGTTCCTTTAACCATAATATTTTCTATGCTTTATCACACATTCTATTTTTTCTTAAACATAATTTAGTCATCTGCAACATGTAGAGATTTAAATATAGATGAGATAGATTAAACATTGTATTGTCCACAAATGAGTTGTTTGTTTTATTATAAAATCCACTATACGGTCACATAGAGAAGACTAACATAATTGGGAAAGACGCGAGATTATGTTATCTTTATTATCTTTCAAATTGGAAATGTCCAAATTTTTTACGCCTGAGAAAGGGTAACTGTAAAGGTAAGAGTATGTTGATGGGCAATTGGCATTAATTAGCCAGCAATTAATGACAGCCATTTATGATACATTATAGTATTAATAGCCCAATATTTTACTAGTATATTACAGCAGTTTGCCAGATAAAAACTACAGACTTCACTACTGGATTTTTTGTCTGTCCATAGATAGGCACGCTGTTGATACTTCTGATCGATCCTATTTGACATACTTGCACTGAGTTTGTTTGGGCTTACTGTGCTAAAGTGTGCTTGCATCCTGCATGAATACATTCTTTACCAATTGGTGAAAATGTCAAATGTCAGAAATGGTATATAATATACATGTATGAGCCAAAGCAGAGAATCTTGCCAGGGACCTAAACATTGACAGTCAGACTTGGTAGGAACTGGGCTAGGACTCCGCTTCCATTATGGCACCATATAGCAGCAGCCTCTCTATTATAGTAACCCGTGAATGTTTGGTAAAGGGTTCTGCATGCCTATTCTTTGAACAGCAATAAAACTTGCATCTGTTGATGTTTGCCATGATTTCTGGATGCCAAAAATATCTCACATCTCTGTAGGGCTAGTAATACAAGGTTCCAGACATTTACGCTAGCCAAGTATTCACAAAATTCCTCCTGAATTCTTATTAGCTATTGAGAAAGAAATGCTGGTGTTTGCTCTTGTTCTTGCAGACAGACAGACATAGTGAAACGAATATACATGTACCCCCACCCTCTATTAAGGTGGGGGTAAAAAACAATAGTCCATCTGTCTGTCCATCCATCCATAGACATTTTTTCCGTGCTCTAACATGAGAAATATTTGACTTTTAAGGATCAGGAAACTTTACACAGTTGTTGCCTGTGACCCACGGAGGTGCCCTATTGTTTTTGGGTGACATAGGACAAAGTTCAAGGTCATAATTGGACTTAAGTTGAAATCCGTTTCCATGCTCAAAGTCAAGAACCATTTGACCAATAGCAATTTGCGAGTGACAAAGTGCTAGTGGGGGTATTTTGTCAGTTTGGTGACAGTTCTAGTTTATACAAAGAAGGGGGGAGGGAGGGGGGGGGGGGGGGGGGGGGGGGCTGGACTTCCAGAGATCCCCTCTCTGGATTCCAAAATCTCAAAGGTTTCTTTTCCATTCAAGATGACAAATTAATTCCATCCTATCCAACCTGCTTATTGAAGAAATTCATACATTGTTATCGGAAGCTTTCAAAAATTCTTGCTATAATCAAAAGTGGCTGGATTCAATCAAAACTTTTACCTGTAGAACAACAAAGTCTGTAGAAAAACGGAGTTATCAAACTTGACCTAAATACCAGCCGACTTTCATGTTTTATAAATACCAGCCAGCTTTCATGTTTTATTTATTACATCATCAGATCCCCTTTACTCTGAAACGATCTTTGTAGGGATCTTGTTTCTGTGTGTTCTATCCCGATTTAGCTAATATTCTTTTTGGCATCAATAAATACTCATTTTACATGTGGACAATAATTTTTATAAATTGTCTTGTATTGGATACATCGCTGGACAGACCGAGCTTGTGCACAACATGGGCCATGAACACAATTAGTTCTGAGCTGCTGCAATATTACTGCAAAATAGTTGAACTTTGTTTAAAATCCCATTCCTTTCTTGTGTCAATTGATCCCTTTTGCTTCTTATCCATCTGAGACTTTATAAAAATGAACTTAAGGTTCTTAGTTTAATGTTTTATTTAGACAACATGGGCATAGACACAGATGTGGCAGGTGGGGCGGTTGTCGCAACAATAATTGCCTTAGATGCAGCATGCCGCTACAACATAACCGAATGATGTTGACAATAGTGTTCAAGAATGCACATTTTCTGGGGCATGTCTCATTGTACACCTGACCGTTTATTTTGGAATCACTTCGTCTGTTACTGAATTATCTGCAATTGAAGAATGTAATTATTCACTGACAAGTAGAATGATCTAGGGTGTATAATGCACTGTTCTGCAAATTTCTTGTTTAGAAAATTTTGCTGTGACAATAAAATTAGGCAAGTAGTACCATAGACTAAGTGTTTAGAAATAGTTTCCTTGTTAATTACGGGGAAGTCCCTATCTGTGATGATCAGTGAAGGTGTAATTATAGACATGCTGAATCGGTGATTATAGCTCTCCTTAATGAATCAATAATTACATAGTCTTTAATTGTTACACAAACACCTCTTAACAGACACCATTAACTTAACTAGCTATATCTAGAGTGTTCGTAAAAATTCTCATTTTGCGATGAAGATGTAAAGTTTCATATCCAATTACAAACAATGCAAAGTGCGGGTTTGCCTTCTAAGTCTACAAATGCGACTTTCATTTACATTCTCTGAATATGGGCAACTATCAGGTCAGGTGATTTATCCAAAGGTTTAGAAAATATATTTTTGTAAGTTTAAATACAAAATCTTAACCAATTCCTTTAAATGTTTTAGAGATGCCTTTTTTCGTCTGAAAAATTGAACGTGATAGAATTAGGAGATAAATGCACATGAATGTACCCGAGAAGAACTATATTGCTCATGCTTAACAAACTAACAAAAATGTGCTTGCAACTCCTGGCTGATTGGAGGCATTATGACACATTGCAGAGGTGGGGTTTGCAAGGAGAACTGAAGATTAATATGTTAAATATTCCATGCTGTAAAAATATAAAGCAGATGCTAAAATCCCACAGGTGCTTCCATACATCATTTTATTTCTGTTTTATATCCAGTATTTTGTGTATAAATTTAACCCATTACCAAACGACAAAATTTTAGATTAGTCCAAATTCAAAGATGATGCAGATGACAATTTCGGGTGAATGAAATGTTGCATTATTTGGTCTTTTTACATGGAAAACATTATGGGAAATGAAGAAATTGCTTGTCACAAGCAATTTCTTCATTTGCCAAAATGTTTAAGTCTTTTCTTGTGAGGAAGTCAAAAGGCGTCACTGTGCAGTAATGGGTTAAGTGACCTTATGGGAAGTCCACAAAACCAAATTTCGACAAACGGATCTGATCCAGCAGAGATCAACCAGATGTCATATTTGGAAAATGAACACACAGTAAATAAGTTTCTAGATTTAGAAAATTATTTTTGAGTGAGAAGTACCAACCCTAGTCAGGTTGCGCGGACTGCGCAGCCTGACTAGGGTTGATACTTTTCACACTTTTAGCGTGATGTGTCTCATTATTATTTGATTTCGATATAATAGGGGCCCTAAGACATTTAAGTGCCGTAATGATCATTACCAAATAGTTTTAGAACCTTGGTATGAAATAACAAGACATCTATTATTCAACAGATTCTACACTCTATCTGAAAGGTGCTTATCCCAGTCATAAAATGTATAATAGATCTAGTCTCCTAATTCAAGGCCTGGAATCACATAACACCACCATTGCAGAAATTTTCAAATATTTGGTTGATTCTTGACCAATTTGAAATTGGTTTGAAGCTGAGAAGGCGGAAATATGTCAGGGATTAGATGGATGTGGTAGATCTTTTGTTGAGAAGAGACAATATACTAAAACTTGTTCTGAACTCACTAAAAATTTACCAAAACTAATGAAGGCCCTATCAATTCCAAGAAAAACAAGTCAATGTGTAGCTATTGGAGTTAAGAGTTGATTTCCTAAGTGGCTAAGTGCTGAGTGGTAATTGACCTTGATTCTGTCTGGTCATCTCAGGACATCAGCTGACCACAGCTGACCACAGTAGCAGGTGTAAAATTAGCTCTGAGGTCAATTAACCCTTTCCCAAACAAGACCTGGTTTTGACGTACCTAATAGAATTGGCCTGGGAAAACATTGAGACAAAAGAAGAATCTGCTGATGACCAGCAGTTTCTCCTTTTGTCTCAATATTTTCTATACCATATTTTACACAGATTCTATCTCTAATTACATCTATTTCATCATTTGTGGCAGTTTTTTAAGTGGATCACCCTAAAATATTGTTGTTTGGGAAAGGGTTAATAACAGCTCCAGGGTTTTCCCAGTTGTATGCTGGAAATTCCTGTATCTAAATTTGGATTTTGGCCACCTTTAAAACTACCCATAATTTTGATATCAACTCTAAGCTAGCTAGCTAAACTCAGCCTTTTGAATATCGCTGTTTTTCAACAAAAACCTTGTAACTGCAGCTTAAAACAAGCTGCAGTTACAGGGTTTTTGTTGAAAAGCGACAAAATAATACTTGACTAGAATTTCCTATCATAATAGAGCCTGAAGCTAGATTGTTGAATACTCATGGGTAATCTAGAGTTAGTGTTTTCTCTGGAAAAGAAAAGAAGTGATTATTAGCAGTCAGAGAGATCAAGGGGCATGATTTATTAATAAGATTGTTTACCTATGGTGGAGAAATATTTGGGTGATATCCTTCAGATATTTCATAGTGCATTTATTTTTGTTTGGGTAACACTCATTCAAGACACTCATTCCTGAGTTGTTGAACCCTTTCCCTTACAATGACTAGTTTTCATGTTACTAACAAGACACAGCATGGGAAAAATTTACACAAAAGAGGAAAATGCTGATGACCAGCATTTTTTCCTACTGGTTCATCTTTTTATGGTACCGTACATTTATACATGAATCCTAATTCCTTATCACCATCCAAATGAATCTAAGTATACATTGGGCAGCAAGTTTGATAGGGTAGATCTAGTATTGAAATATTGAGAAGAAAGTAGAAAAGCGTGATATTCAAAATTCTGCTCTGACAGTGACCTTTGCTACAGGTAATGAATTAGCTTACAGAGAACATCATGGATCTTCATAAGTCTGTGTGTATGCATTCAAAGCTGATCTGGATCCATGTTTGTATTCAATACCTTTTTATTAGATCCTGGCTGAAATGTAAAATGCTGAGCACTCAGAGTGGAGAACTAATTTAGATAGATTGTTTTTGTTTTTGATAGAAGACTGTCTTACTTGTAAGGTCATTATGTTTAATCTTTTCCCAAACAACAGAATTTTAGTGTGGCCCAATTTTTAAGCTGCAGACGTCAAAATAGATGTTGACAAAAATACAAGGATTTGTGTACAATATATTACAGAAAATATTGAGACAACAGGAGAAAATCCTGGTATTTTCCTCTTTTATCTAAACATTTACCAAGCCTTTTCAATTTGGACTTTCAAAAATCATCTTCGTGTAAGGTAGGGTTTATAGGCTAATGGTTCCATCTATCATTGTACTAGGGACTTGTTATAAGTGTTGAATGCTATTTTCAGCTGACCTGAGCACAAGGCACTGGATGAGCTTCTGTGATTGGTCCTTGTCTTGACTTAGTCCATTTTTTGTCTGTCCATCCTTAATTCAGGTGGGCAACCCAGGGCTGTCAAGGCTTTCTTACACATTAATCCAATAATAAAGAATTTTGAGCTAAAAATAGACTTGGTTTATAGTTAGGAGATGTTATAACAACAGCAACAAAATACTATTTCTTTGTCCGAAATTATGTCGCAGTTAAGTGGATAAAATCGTTCCCTATTAGTGAAATTGACCAAATGCCAATCGACAGATCGCTCCACCCAACATAGAATTTGAGACAAACAATGGGGATGTGATGGTTAATAGGGAACGATTTTATCCAATTTATCGTGACGTAAATTCGGACAAACAAAATAGTATTTCGTAGGTGTTGTTATAAAATCTCGTAACTACGGCTCGATTTAAGCCGTAGTTACAAGATTTTATAACAACACCGACGGTTTATCAAAACATAACGTTGTGAGCTAGGGGAGACCGGGGCTATTTCGGCCCCGGGGCAAGTTCGGCTAGTGGCTCTTTTGAGCCTGTCGACAGAGATAGAGAGCTCTGACCCGGATTTTAATGTCACTCATGACGAAAGCTTTTCGCAGAAGGTTTTTGGTCGAATTTAATTCAAAAACATAGAATTTAGAATACGATTCTGATTTTTAGACACTTTCAGTATTTTTCCACATTTATGTAAGTTTTAATTTATAGTAATATGCGCCAGGATTCAGATTTCATTTTTGTATATTTATGAAGACAATTAAGTCCTCTTTCATATTAAAACTAAAGATGAAGTGTTCATGTTATCTAAAAGAAGATATGGCGTGATGTTGACACCAGGTCTATCTGGGGCTAGTTCCGCCTTTGGGGTTGGGGCAAGTTCGGCCACCACCAAACTTGCCCATGAATAAAAAGAATAATCGCTGTTAGAATTGCCATTTCTTGACGACTCCGAATATATCAATTGTTCAGACCTAGCTCTAACAGAAATGTAAAAAATGGACAAATTCAAAACCACAGGCCGAACTTGCCCCAGCCTCTACTTTTTATCCCGAATGTCCCCTTACTCACGATGATTTGAGTGTTATAACAATGCCTTTTCAATTTATACCTTCATTTGGAAGTCGTATACAGATTCCTTTAAATTTAAACAGTCTAAAATCAAATATAAGGATTTAAAGGTCTGTGCATATCTTGCCCCAAGGGTGGGCCGAACTTGCCCCATGTATGGGGCAAGTTCGGCCACCACGATCAAAACTCTAAAATTTGAATTTCTCTTTATTGAAAAGAAAAATATAAAAAGGACAGACGCAGTTTGAAAGGCTTTCGCCTGTCGAACTTAAATATATAAATCACGCCCAAATAACTCTCATATAATTCAAAATATGAGCAATCGAAATTAGGGGGCCGAAATAGCCCCGGTCTCCCCTATAACATACACATTTTCTACTTGATACCAATGAAGTTGTTGTCTGCAACTCTTTTAATACTGGACCACCTCAACATAGTGTTGTTTGAGAAAGGTTGAATGCAATTTTTATGCTCCCATATCAAAGGATTGAGGGTGTCTGTCTGTCTGTATATCTGTCCGAAAACTTAATATTGGCCATTTGGGCAGCATTAATTTTGTGTTTCACAAACACATTTTGTTTTCTCAAAAGAGAAAGGATCCCATCAAGGACAAAGTTAATCCATTACCAGAAGGCAAATTTTTGACAGTTCCCAACTGAAGCGTGTTGCAGATGACAATTTCAAGTTGATGAAATTTTGAAAATCTTTCCATTTTGGTTAGAAAACATTGTGGTAAATAAAGAAATTGCTTGTCACAAGCAATTTCTTCATTTTCCATAATGTTTTCCAAGTCTTTTATGAGAGGGAGTCAAAAGGCGTCACTGTGTAAAAATGGGTTAAATTTTGCATCAGATAAGGTAATGGTTTTTGAATGCACATTTGCAGTTATATGCGAAATTGAAAGAGGATTCCCGGTATAAAAAACACATGCCATTAACATTTGCATAATATTCCCATTAATTTTAGATAACATATAGCCTACATAGAGCCACCAAATGTCTCATTAATCCTTTCCCTGACAGCAAAATTTTAAGACTTGTCCAAACCTAGTCGGCTCTGTTGGAATCTGTCAATCCAGGGGTCATGAGTTGGAACCTAGGCTGTGCCAATATTCATTCTGACTTTTGGCAAAAGTCATTTGTCTCGCACCATTGTGTGTAAATCATCTTTGTTAGAGAGCAGCTGGAGGCTCAGTTTGGACATTGTGGTAGTACTGGTGAGAGAAAAATACTAGGAATCCATGGAAACCCAATCAATCATTATCATAGTAATGAGAGAAAAGGAGCCAGGATCTGGAAATGGGCCCCTTGAAACAGATCAGCCTGTTCATACCCACAGATGAATCTTGTGGGGCGTCAAAAGGTGTCACAATGGAAATAAGAGCTTGCTCTTTATTGTGTCATCCTTGGTGTATGGAGCATGTCATGGTTCTTTTAAGTAATCTATAATATCTAATCTTTAAACTGTGTATATGAATATGACCTTTTTTTTTTACCTCATGAACCATTATATGTGACTTATGCCGAAATAAAATTATTATTAGCTCACCTGAGCACGAAGTGCTCAAGGTGAGCTATTGTGATCGCTTTTTGTCCGTCGTCCGTCTGTCCGTATGTCCGTCCGTCCGTCTGTCCGTCCGTCTGTCCGTCCGTCCGTCTGTCAACAATTTGGTGTTTACACTCTAGCATCTACAAATATTAGCCATTCTTGACCAAACTTGGTCAAAACATGCATGACCTTGAGTTCTCGGATGAGTTCGATTTTGGGTCAGATCGGACCTGAAAATCAGGAGTTATCTGCCCTTGAATGTAAAAAATAGCTACTTTTGACATTGTTTACACTCTAGTATCTACAAATATTGACCAATCAATACAAAAGTTGAACAAAATGTTGGTGACTATAAGATCTCGGATGAGTTTGATTTTTGGGCTGATCGGATCAGAAAGTTTTAAGTTATCTGCCCTTGAATTTTACAAAATTGCCGTTTTTCACAGTTTTCGACTTTGTTTACACTATAGCTTCTACAATTATTGACCAATCAAGATAAAACTTGGACACAATGTTAGTGACCATAAGATCTTGGATGAGTTATATTTTGGGTCAGATCGGACCGAAAAGTCAGGAGTTATCTGCCCTTGAATGTAAAAAATAGCTACTTTTGACATTGTTTACACTCTAGCATCTACAAATATTGACCAATCAATACAAAAGTTGGACAAAATGTTGGTGACCATAAGAGCTCAGATGATTTTGATTTTTGGTCTGATCGGATCAGAAAGTCCTGAGTTATCTGCCCTTGAATTTGACAAAATTGAAGTTTTTCACAGATTCCGACTTTGTTTACACTATAGTATCTACAATTATTGACCAATCAAAACAAAGCTTGGACACAATATTAATAATGATAAGATCTTGGAAGAGTCTGATTTTGGGTCAGATTGGACTGGAAAGTCTGGAGTTATCTGCCCTTGAATGTAAAAAATAGCTACTTTTGACATTGTTTATACTCTAGCATCTACAAATATTGACCAATCAATACAAAAGTTGGACACAATGTTGGTGACCATAAGATCTTGGATGAGTTTGATTTTTGGTCTCACTCTGATCAGGCCAGAAAGTTTTAAGTTATCTGCATCTGATCTGGCCGGAAAGACGAGAGCTATGTGCCCATGTATTTTACAAAATTGCCATTTTCGGCTGTTTTCGACTTTGTTTACCCGCTCTAAAATCTACAATTGTTGACTAATCAAGGCAAAACTTGAACACAATGTTGGAGACTGTTAGAACTCGTATTAGATTAATATTCAGCCCAATGGGATCAGAAAGTTGAGAGTTATGTGCCCTTTAATTTTACAAAATTGCTGTTTTCAACAGTTTTTGACCTTGTTTACAATCTAGAATCTACAATTTTTTTATCAATCAAGACAAAAATTGGACACAATGTTTGAGACCATAAGATCTTGGATGATCTGCCCTTCAAATTTTTCCCTGACAACCACAAATAGTGACTAATCAGAACAAAACTTGACACAATGTTATTGACCATAAGTTTGTTTTCAGTCTTAAAGTCATAAATATTAATTGAATTGAACAAAACTGTGCCTAATATCATTTTGGTTCAGGTGAGCGATATAGGACCATCATGGTCCTCTTGTTATTATTATGTCACTGATCAGGATTGTTTCAAGAAAGCAGCATTGATTGTGATCATGCTTTCCTTAGACAAAATGCAAAATTCATGTCAGTTATAGCTTAAAAATCATCAAGGAAAAAGGAGAAATATTTTTCACACATTTTCTTCTCTTTCCTCAAGGTTTTTCAAAACAAACAGTAAACTGTTAATTAACCCTCCTTGAGCTTTTCGCATCATATTCCTTATAGACCCCCCGAGAAAAGTTCATTTAAGTTCAAGAACTGTTTTAGAACTGTTCTAGAAGTGCTATCTAACATTCTAGAACAATTCTTGAACTTAAATGAACTTTTTTGCAAGGGTGTTTTGACCTTGTGGTGACCTGAGCTTTGGCATGCAGTCTGATCTTAGTCTACACTACCTGCTTTCTACTAAATTATTGTGACAAAAACTTGAGATAAACCTGAATTAGCAATTTGTTAGAAAAATTTAAAGTTAGCAGGACATGGGTTAAAAGTGCATACATTTTTCGCTCTCACCCAGGGATATTTGTGTGGGCAGTACATTGGCACAAAGTGTAGGAGCAATGATAGGCGTATCCTCTTCAACATGTTTTTTATTCAAAACCGCAAAAAGTAAATAATTATGCCCCTTATCATGCAGTTATTACCTTTGATGAAGTAAGATTTGTTGATGTAATTGAAAAACCTTGTAACTCCAGCTTGATTAAAGCTGGAGTTACGAGGTTTTTTCAATAACACCGATAGATTACTGAATACTATTATTGTATTTTGTCTAGTCAATAACAGAGGTTTGTTTGTTAATAAAATGAGCATGGAAATTTTGATGGGCGTTGACAAATCAGTGACAGATCGAGAAAAGTACAAACTACATCTATTTTTGAATCTCAATGACTGATTAAAGTCAATTAACCCTTTCAAAAATAGTTTTTTTCGACTGATCAAAATTGAAAAATAATTGCAAAGGAAAAATGTAATTCGACCCGTTTTGCACATTGACGGCCCTTTGAATGATCGAGGCCCCATAAGATATGGGCTTTGGAAAGCATCATGGAAAATGAAGATATTGCTTGTGACAATCAATGTCTTGTGTTGTGTGATAAGGGTTAATTGATATTTTGATTGGATTCATTAATATATCGGCCATATGAGGTCAAAACCTGGTAACTCCAGCTTTTTCGAGCTATAGTTACGAGGTTTTGACCTCCCATCGACAACTGAGTGATTTGACTGGTTTCTTGGTTCTGTATGCATGGCCATGTAACAGGTTTTTTCCCAATCATATAGCAAACAAGTTTATCCTAGCAACAGACTGCTTCATCTTAGCAACAGACTTCGTTATCCTGTCCAAAAGGGCACTGTCCTTTTTATAATGATTACCAATCTGTATATCAAGACCTGGTATAGCTCATGATAAATGACCTGGCACTGAGTAGCTATTAGCCAGGTCATATCATGAGCTATAAAACATGGTAGGGACAAGTCCATTGCAACCATGATGTAATAGTCAGAAAAATTCCAGACATGTGCTTATTTTGTTGGTGAGAGGTCAAAACTGCGTAACTACTGTTTGAAAACAACAATTTTGTTTTTTGCGTTCTGAAGAGAAAGTAAATACTAGGCTAAAAACTGACACAAGTCATTGCATTGCATTTGCACTTGCAATACTTTTGCGCAACCTATTTCGGATTCCTTGGTGATATGATGAGAGAAGTTATTTAGATTTGGTGAAAGGCGATGATAAAAGGCGTTGTGGTTAAATCCGACACAACATGAAAGGCTCAAAAACAGAAATGCAGAAAAAAATTGTTTGCACTGAAAGTGCAGGGATTAGTCTAGGATGATTTATCTCTACATTTAATACAGCTCAGCTTAATGCTTTTCTTTGGTTAATCTCCTTCTGTGAATCATTTCAAAAACCTTTTCAGTATAGTTTTAGATTCGTTTCTGCAATTTGATTATAATTTGACATTTAAGTTAAAAGAGGTTCTTTAATGCTTTAAGATTTTGTGATACAGATGGCAGCCAACAAGATTTTGTGGAAAAAACGAAATTGCATGCATTTGAGCTTGGATGTGGGAAAATGCCCTAATAACATTTGACACCACCAAGTGTGAAGATCATCAAGTGACTTTATGTCCCGCAGATACATGGACAAGCATAGGATGGACATCAACCCCATTAAGATTGTACAGAAATCTTTGGAAGTCTACAGTGCTGGCACAATCTTGTATTCAGACAGACAATAAATCTACTTGATAAGTATCTTGGACGGCCAATCCTTATTTACTGGAAAATGGACAAACAACCAGACCTTTATTGGAATCAAGAACTTGTTGCTTTAACATATTGTTCCCAAACAAGCCAAGGTTTTGACATGCCTAATTTGGGGATAAATTGAGACAAAACATGAATATGCTGATAACCTATATTTTCTCCTTTTGCCTCATATTTTCTCAGCTTTATTGTACACAAAACCTAACTTTAACTAACAATATCCATTTGTGGTCTGCAGAAGCTTTCAAGATAGAACAGTTTATTTTCTTGCCGTTTGGGAAAGAGAAGTTGAGCATGAATACCACCATATTCATTGTGTAAAATGTTGAAGAACGCATTTATAATTCTAGAACTGTTTAAGAACATTCTAGATCATTAAATGGCAGTTCTGGAACTGCCTTTTAATGATCTAGAACATTCTACAACAGTTCTTGAACTAAAATGAACTTTTAGCAGGGGAATTCACTGTGTAAAAACTCTGTACACTAGTTTGCAACAGTATTTCCAAGATGGCTCCTATCCGCCACCTTGAAAATACTGTTGCCACTGGCGTAGCGAGCCGAAAATAAAGTGTACGCATAACAAAAAATTGCCTAATGTATCAGGGGAAGTTTGATGACAGGCTCCATACTGCTGGGGATGGGTCTTGCGGGCATCTCCCAGAATTTTTGTGAAAAATTTAATGTAGATGCTTATGATATACATACCAAATGCCCAAACTGGTGGGTATTTGGTACTAATCTAATGGTGATTCAGGTGTTTATTTCAAGGGAACAAAAACAAAAATTAGATTAGATTTTTTTTGCGTTTTTGCGCATGGGTTGCTATGTCTATGGTTGCAAACTAGTGTACAGAGTTTCCATAAAGCGATATTGTAATTTGAGGAAGGGAAGAGTTTCCATGATTGACCAGAATTGATTTGTTTCTGGCAAATTTCCACTCCTGTCTGGCGGCTTGTAAACATCATGTCTGCAAATGTCTGGTGATCTGACCTTACTGGTCATTTAATGAAGTGGTCAGTCATTCACTGGACACGGCCATATTTGTCCATTTCCTTCCCCGGAAATACAGCCTCATCAATATTCAGTGTAAACATCTGCCATCAGAGCTTTATTTACATGAACTGATGTTCTTATGGTTAAGTTTAAGAGGGATAGTGCAAAACTGCTAGAAAATAAACCATGTTCTACCAAAGTTTATTGTTTCTTTAACCATGGCTGCTGTGTTGCTCACAAGGCCATCACCGCATCTAATGTTCTCCTTCAAGTTTTCTCATCTGAATATTAAGGCTTAGTTTATACTAAATATATTAAAATCAACATTGGGCTGCTTCTGATAAATCTTTTAAACGAAATTTAGTCATTTTTGAAAGAGCAAGTATAGCAGGAAGTTTTATAAAACATATGGCGTGTAAGTGATGACAGTGTATATTTAGGGTGTGGTTGTCAGATGCTTATCAGCTAAATGCTTGTCGACAGAGATGGGAGATCACTCCGCTTAATTGTTTATACAGGGAATTTAAAACTGGGGCTTTCTGTAAAATAAAGGCAATAATTCTATTTCAATGTTTTTTCAGGTGATCTCATTAATATGGGCTATTTCTTGATAAACATCCATCTTTACTTTTCTTTTCTCCTGCAAATAACCTCCGTATTTCCTCGCTCTTACTTCTAAAGCCAGGCAGAGATATGGGTCGTGTATCTAAATTTTTGTCATGCAACCTTCATAATCTTGCGTAATTCTGGGGAACAATATTGTGTACTCTGAGCATCAGCAAGGGGATTTTGACCAACTGAATGATCGGCTGAGTAAATATTAATTAACAATTTCCGAAACACTTCAGATTGAAAATTAATTTTGCAGCATCATAAGTGCTGGTGAGATAAAGAGATATTGTAAAATCCACTGTTTTGATAAAAAAGATTCTACCAAAATGCAACTTCAAGCAACATTAATATGTTTGTTGTATGACACTCTTTATTAAAAAGTATTTTCAATGCTTAAGATTCTTCTGCTTTAAAAAGACATGATTTGACTTGAATTCAAGGTAAAATTCTTTTGACAACATCATTTGGAAAGATGAACATCACGGGTGGTAAACAGAGAAACTAGCTCCAAAAAGAGGTAGTTGCATAGAGCGAAAATTTGTAGGTCACGAACACATTTTCTAAAATTACTTCTTTTAAAGCGAGTTTTTGAGAAATCCGGCGATGCTGTAGTACGAAGAAATGGTCGAAGTTTGTTGTGCATGGGAGTATACGGTATTAGTAGCAGGGTTTTAATACAATCATTGAAAAACATTTCAAAATCGAAAGTAAAAAATGTTTTACTTTCGATTTTGAAATGTTTTTCAATGGTTGTATTCAAACTCTGCTTAATAACACCGAATATTCTTGTGCACAACAAACTTCGACCATTTCTTCATATTACAGCATCGCCGGATTTTTCAAAAACTCATTGTAAAAGAAATAATTGTAGAAAATTGTGTTCGTGACCTACCTTTGTTTACAGATTTTCGCTCTATGCAACTACCTCGGTAGAGGCCGGATGTCACGAGGAAACAAAATACCGTTGACTCTTTTTGGAGCTAGTTTCTCTGTTTACTACCCGTGAACATGTAATAGCTTAAAATCTACATCTCTGAAATATTTCCATTCAATGTTCTCAATATATCCATCAGCAGATGAAGCAAATTCTACTAGGGATTTCACAGGTCAATCTGGCTCGGAAAGGGTTTATAACATTTTTTTCATGTCCCTTGTCCCCAAAGCTCACTGCTTAAAAAAAGTGAAGGATAGCACTTGACATGTTTCAGAAGTTTTTGAAACATTCTTATGAAGGTTATTTATCGACTACCGGAAATGAAAAGGTTTCCTCCACCGCTTTTTAAGTGGGAGACCAACAAAAGTTTGGGCTGAGGAAATTAAATAATTTCATGGTATGTCACTATTATAATATAATGTTAAATTATATTAACCATTTCCCAAATGAAACATTGAATTGATGTCACAGTAAATGCATGTGAAAGCATTAAGGTTTACGGACCCTCAAAAAATCACCGTTTTATAGCCATACGAAATGCATCAAACAACACATACTTGTAAATGCACTTTAAATAAGTTAATTCACCGTGCCAGATTTCAAGATTATGCTTCAAGAAGAAAATGATTTACAAATATGTGACCCGTCACGCTAAAAGGGACCTTATATGATGTGTGAAAAATATCGACCCTAGTCAGTCTGCGCAGTCCGCGCAGCCAGACTAGTGCCGACACTTTTCACTTGTATGTAACTTTCTAAATCCAGAATGTTTTCCCTATCTTACTATATGTTCATTTTAGCATACGGGATCTGGTTGACCTGTGCTGAGTCTGATAAGTTTGTCAAAATTTGGATTTTTGTAGTTCGGATAAGGTCCCTTTTAGTGTGACGGGTCACATATTATTTTACTCTTTATTCATATGCAAGGGAGGTAATTTTGAACATTTTTGTCAAATATATATATATAAGTATGCATTATTTCAAAATTCTAAACCGTTCAAAATGCTTATGTTTGTATTTGGAATGAAAATGTAACACAGTTTAGGAATTACTGGCACTTTTTAAATTTCGCATCTTGGTCTTGGGTGCGTTTGAGGGGTTGGATACCTTGAGGTATTCGCACACTAATGAACGCAAAAAATCATCAGCAAATGTCGACATATGTCGACATTTTCCGTATTTTCTTTCAAATATATCTTCCAGGGGAAATTATTTGTGTTAGTATAATTAAATCCATTTGTTCCAATAATTTAGAGTTTTAAAGATAAAATGTTGAAAAAATAACCTCTTACTGCATTTGTCTTGAAACAAAAGTTACAGTTCAGAATTTGTTTTGTTGACGTCATAACGTCGCCGCCAAAAAATACGACGTCATTCCCGCGTTCTGTATAATTGCCGTCGACGCGTGTATAGCTTGTTGTCAAACAACTAAAACCAAATTGTAGGGAAATCGGTTGATAGATTTGTAAATGGGTGATTTGTAAGTGAATTATAATTCAATTTTCAGTTTAACCTCTTCACAAAATTGTGTCCGAAAGGATAGATACTTCATGCAAAATAGAATTTAACATGTTCTTTGTATGTGTCAAGAAACGCACAAGGCATGTTACCATGACAATTTTTTTAATTTTGGACGGCGAAACTTTCCTATTTTTATGTATTTACTTCCTACACCTGTGTAGATATTTTTCAGGTTCTGATTAGAAAGGCCCAACCAATACTTAATGTAGAATGACTTTTTAAATATGACAACCCAAAATTTTTCAAACAGATTTTCAAGAGAATTTTGTTGCTATGCATTCCAACTTTTGCATTTTTTCCAATATCATTGTTGCCACAATATGTCAAGAGTAATTTTTTATAGTAGTATATTTAATAAGCTCTTGTTTGTTGCATAAATTATAGATGTTTCTGGAAAATGTCACATTTTATTCAGTTTTGAGCATCTCTTACTCAGTGCGCGAAAAGCCCATTTTCACATCGGTGTGATAAATCCTAAATTTGTCATAAAATTGTAAAATTGCGGTCAAATTCCTTTATTTTTTCAGAAAAGGTGTCTCTTTGTATGTTGATTGAAAAAATAAAGTGATCCACCCGGTAGAATTTTATACCCATTAGTGTGTGAATACCTTAAGACAAGGAAATTATGCTGTTAGTCATCATTTTCTCCTTTTCAAACAACATTTTCAGTGCTTAGTAACATGTGTAAGACTCACATCATTATTTACAATTATTGTATCATGAAGCTTTCTACAGCATAATTTGATAAAGCTTTTTATAAACATCTTCTTTTCTCTCAATATTTTCTTATTTTGCAGCTAGTGCAGTGTTCAAAATCTCTCTTTTTTTTAGGATGGCTTAATTATCATAAAATGAAATGATGTGACGCAATTTTCCAATTATATTTTTTTCATGAAACTTCCATTTATGGGATGACGCCTATCATTTCATTCTTAATTTGCATAATTTCAAATAAGGTTAAAAAGTAACAACAATGCATGATTGTTTTAGAATTATTTGCCAAACCATTGCATAATTTGGTAAAAAGTATAGAGATGCACTTTAACTCATTCCCAAACAAGACCTGGTTTTGACATCCCCTATAGAGTTAGGTTTGAGAAAATATCTAGGCAAAAGAAGAAAATGCTGATAATCGGCATTTTCTCCTTTTGTCCCAATATTTTCATTGCTTTATATTGTACACAAATACTTTATTAATACTTATTGATTGTCTGCAGAAACTTTCAAATCTAAGTTGTCTTTTTCAAACAAAAAAAAAATGAAATATTTGTTGATTGGGACAGGTTTAAATTTCATAGTAGTGAGCTTTAAGATAAAAAGCCTCAATTAACTTGAGGCTATAAGGTGTTACTTTAGTAAAATGACTTGATTTATTCGTTCTCATTAACAGACAAGGGCATGGAGTAATACACTGAAATTATGCTAATTAACCCTTTCCGTATTAATTTGTTTAACTTTTGATCCAATCCAAACTTAAAGCACAAAAGGAAATTGTAGCAAAATTGAGGTGGAAAAAATAAAGACTGTTTTCTGAAACAATTCCTTGATTTGGCATCTCGAAACTAGAGAAAGATTGGAAAAATATAATTTTTTGGTCTTTCTCATCGTAAATTTTTTTGAAAAAAAGAAGAAGTTGCTTGTCGCAAGCAATTTCTTCATTTTCCACAAAGTTTTTCAAAGCATAATATTATATCTTGCAGGACGTCAAAAAGGGTCATTATATGAGAAAAGGTTGAGGCCTGGAAAATGCATGGTAAAGGTATGAAGCAGTTATATCATGTTAGCATTACAAAACATCTTTATTACTAATGTAACATGCAAATTAGATTAAAATATGCACTTAAAACATGAACAAAACCAAACTTTCATTATGTAAGTCTTGTTACAATAAAAGATTTTATCCAATCAGGGCACTCTAACATGTGACATGCATTTCCTACTGCACATCATACATAACCTTTTACTTTTCATACACTCATCTTAGAGCAAAAAAGCTTAGACCCCTGCGAAAAGTTCGTTTAAGTTCAAGAATTGTTCTAGAATGTTAAATGACACTTCTAGAACTGTTCTAGGACTGTTCTAGAAGTGCCATTAAAGTTCTAAAATGTTCTAGAACAGTTCTTGAACTTATATGAACTTTTTGGCAGAGGGAGTGCAGACTGACCAGAATCAATACCTTTTGCACTGATCTGACAAATTGTGATTAGTTGCTCTTCAATAAAAACCTCATAACTACAGTTTTAAACAAGCTGCAGTTACAAGGTTTTTGCTGAAAAGTATTGAAGTATAATTCACTCATGATACTGTTTTGCTTGAATCAAAAAGCTTTCACAATTTTCTCTTCCCTCTTTCATGAAGGTTTTCTGGTTAAAGATAAGAAATTATGACTCAGTGGCGGATCCAGAGGGGGTTCGGGGGGTTCGAACGAACCCCCCTCTGTAGCCTGATTACTTCATTTTCATACAGAAATCCAGTCAAAATTGGGTAATATTAGAAAAACGAACCCCCCCCTAATTGCATATATCCGAACCCCCCTAACAGAAATCCTGGATCCGCCGCTGTGACTGGTCTCCCACTATGAGACTGACAGCATGGTAATGACTTTTTTATGTAAAGATAAATGATTCAAATTTCTCACAAAATTGTAATATTTTGGATATTAACCATTGCCCTCATAATGTTCTTGTACTTATGTAGAATTATTTCCTTTACTAGCAATAAATGTTATCTCAACAAGTAAAAAGTTAGACTTGGCCCATTTGAAAACTGCTGCAGATGACTAAATGTCTAATGTTTTAAACATTCGAATATAAGTGAACTACATTAAAGTGCTGACAAAAGGAGACATTGATCTCTGCTTTTCTTCTAAAACCTTGTAACTGCAGCTTGTTTTAAGCTGCAGTTACAAGGTTTTCGAAGAAAAATAATGCAATGCTGGTCTTCAGTATTTTCTTCTTTTGCCTAAACGTTTTCCTGGCCCCGGTTTCTCGAAAAAACTTAAGTATATTCTCATGAGAACATGCTCAACTTCAAAGGAATACTCTCCGACTTTGAAGGGTATTCGATTGAAGTTCACGTGGATTTCGTGCGATTTGAGCAGGGTGCTCAGATTTGAGCATGAGGACATACTTAAGTTTTTTCGAGAAACCGGGGCCTGATCTTTTTCTATGGAGACATTTATACCTAAAAATGCCTTGGTCAGGCAAGAGTTTAATCAGAATTTTTTCAGACTATAAAGGTTACAAACATTCAAACTTGATACTCCCGCTGTTTTCTGCCTGCTGAGATTGTAATGAAACTTGGTGTTTTTGGTTTGCATAAATTATAAAATAGAATTTTATATACAGATTCAATATCAGTTTTTATACAGCATTTTGTACTCTTAAAGGTTTTTGTCCATAAGTGTGTCTATGTACGTGGGTCATCCAATAAATAGTGAGACTGTTCCTATAGCAGAAATATCTTGTCTTATAAGCTTTCAAAGTACCTATATTCCTTCAATATAAGATCTTCCCTTTTTAATGACAGAATTCAATCAGTGGGAAAGTCTTCTAATTTCGGTTGCTAGGCAACCAGATTTCATGTGCCACATAAGCCTGGCCACGACTAATTCCAATGCATTTAAATCCTCAAAACGCACATGTCGCAATGATTCTTTTCACTTAGAACAATGATCAAGGTAAAGGGAACTTATGCACAGAAAATTTTGAGGTTGTACTAAAATATTCCTATTATAGAACATCAAAAGTGACGTCACCCTACCTGCCTTTTGACGTCATGCAGAACAAAAGTTGTACGTTTGTGCAGCTTTGGTTGCTTTTTGTAAAAGACAGATCTCAAGACAGTCATTATAGCATACAATAATACTCTACATTGATTGCTTATCCAGATATGAGCAATTTTCAGATGATATACACTGATTTAGCCTACATAGACAAAAACCGTCATTTATGGATATTTTTCTTCGCCTTTCGCTTCTGTTTACAGACCAGACCTGGGTTGGTTCTGCACACAAATCCTTTCGTCTGTATACTTTGGAACCCACCAGAAAACAGCTGTACATGACAAAGCTTTGTCCAAAATAATTTTTAGTTAGATTTGAAATATCTCCGTCCTAGTATTGCCCTAAAATAACACAATTTTTATACATGCACATTTTTGTCTACCACCAAGCCGCATGAGACGCGTCCATGTTACAATTGTTTGGGTCACAGAAAGTGACGTCATAAACGTGATGTAATAACATAACAACATTTGGTGCAATTTTTCTATAGCTAATATGTTGAGCCATGTAAGTGCCAAGTTTCATTAAATTCTGTCAAACGGTTTTTATACGCCGCCGGAGGCGGACTTATATTGGCGTCATCTTCTCCGTCTGTCCGTCCGTCCATCTTTCCATCCTTCCATCCGTCCGTCCGTCCGTCCACTTTTCTTGTCAACGCAACTCCTCCTAAGTTTCTGGCTGGATCTTCTTGAAACTTGGTCAATGTTATCACCTCAATTGGTAGATGTGCATGAAGGAAGGATTTTATGGTTCATTGATTTTTGCCTGAGTTATGCCCCCTTAAAACTTAGTCTCTGGAGCGGCGTATATTGTGACCATGGCACTGTTGTTGAGATATGACAACAGTCTCACTTATTATTGGATGACCCTTGAATTTGTCATTTTGTTCAAACAAAGAATTTTCTTCAAGCTGATAATAAAGAAATATACTTTCAAAGCAATTCTGAACCAAGTTCTATGTGTTTCCCCTTTGTTGTTTCAGTTATAAATTATTACTAACTGTTTATTAATCTGCAGAAGCAAGAAAATTTCAAAGATGATACAGATGACAAACTAGTTGTTGACAAATCATCCGATTCATCACAGAATGTGGTAGCCTACATATGGAAGCAATAGCATGTAAAACAGTGAGGCAAAAGGAGTTATTCAAAAATACTCACAACATGGCATGTCATAAATTGTATGACTTTTGGGGTAGAAAACTTTGTTGGAAATGAAGAAATTGCTTGTCACAAGTAATACAATGTTTTCTATAGCTTATTTCTCGAGGGGCATCAAAAAGCGTCAATTTGGGGTATGGGTTAAATATACTGATGAGTTGAAAAAAGGGGAATAAATTGATATATTATCAGAAAAAAAGTTTATATTTTGTTACAAACTAATTGGTTATAAACTTGTAAAAAAAACAAAAAATCTAATGTATCAGTTTTTCGTAAAAAGAATTGCATCTTAGTAAATTACTCAAATTACTTGAATAAAAAACTTTCCTTTGAAGAAATCAGACAAGAAAGTGCAGAGTCTATCAATCAGGGGTTAGTTCAAAATTGCTGTAAAAACAATCTAAATACTAGCACATGTACCACGATTTTGCGCAAACTCCATAATTTGTGTATGATAAATAGAAAGAATCGCAGGGAGAAATAATCCCCAACCCTACAGGTGCTTTATGAATAAATGATTGATTAGCAGGAAATTTTCCTTTTGATCATTTTAAGGTGTTATTTACTGAAAATATAAATAAAAATGGATGATAATTATGTTATGTCTACCTTTTAAATCTAAAGAATTTCGAGCTATTGTTTTGCCATTACTTTGTTCTTTCTGATATGTTAACAAAGTCATAATGTTTTGAAGAATCACTGTTTGAAGCCTGTACGGTCAACTTCATCAAATTTATTAAACTAACTTATCTTGAAAATTTTAACAACATAGGACTAAAGGTGGCTCCATTATACATTTGTTTCAAACTGTTTTTGAAGATGTTACAACTTTTAAAAGCTGTATCAATTCTTTAATGCCCTTTCAGCTACTATGGACATATCGCAGCGGCTGGAGCACCTAACCATGGATTTCTATTGTTTCTCATACCAGTACTACCACAACATTCTTACCATGCCTCCAGCTGCTTGTAACAATCAGAAATGATACTTGTAGCAGCTGGGGATCAAACCTGGGACATCTTGAACGCGAGTCTCGACTCCACCATGGCCATGGCTGTAATGTTTTGAGGGCTAACATCTGTATGAACCCATTATGAAGGGTTTTGGATTCATGCTGTTGATTGTTAGTATCAAGTTTTATCAGAAATATGCCAAAAACAGTTGGATAGTATCAGAAAATGAAATGATACCTGCCTATCTTGACCTAGTTTGTTGTATGAACCTCTTTTGTACTTTTTGTAGGACACAAAGGTCTGTACAAAACAGTCTACATACAAATTTTTTTGTGAAAGAAAAAAAAAACACCTTTTACTGGTATATTTCTTTTCAGTTTGTTAAAGCCAGGAATAATTCAACATTCTGTATAATGCCCTAATTTCTCTGTTGGCTGTGAAAAGTCATCTTAGCCAATTAGATTGTTTCCATTAGTACATTTCTTTGAATGTAGAAGTTTTTTTGAGAAATTTGATGAATTAATGAAAATCAATTAGATGTGCATATATATGAATTGATATGCACATTCTTAGGCAAAATGGCAAGCTTGAAAAGCTAAGATCCACATCATTGTTATAATGATTATGACTGATGGTTATAATGAAACAGTATTAACCAAGGACAGGTTATAATGAAACAGTATTAACCAAGGACATCATTCTGCTTTATGTAATGACCCTACTTGGCAATAAGACGCTCAACAAGATTTTGGACTGCATATTTTGCAGGCGAAGATAAAGTTGTCTCTTCCCCTGTGAAATGCTTTGTCATTCTTCATGATAATTATTCATGAGCTATTCAAGAACGGAAAAAATGAAATCTTCATGAAGAAGAAGTGAACAGAAAATGGCCCATTTTGCATAAATCTTCATAAAAACAGAGTAACGAATTTTTCATGAAGTTGGAAATGCATGATAAATCCTTAAACCTTGCAGTTTTGCATTCTGAGAAAAAGGCATGAAGTCTTCATGAATAAATAATCATATAATTCATGAAGACTTCATGCAAGAAAAATACGCAAACGATCTTAAGAAGAAATCATGATTATTTTGTTAAAAATGAGTATGGGCCATTTTCTGTTCACTTCTTTTCAATGAAGAATTCATGAATAATATTTCTTTACAAACTTCATAAAAACATACAGGTTTCTCTAAACACAGAGTAATGAATTTTTTATGAAGTTGGAAATGCATAATAAATCCTTAAACAAGAGGGCCATGATGGCCCTAGATCGCTCACCTGAAATTTCTTGCCTTGTTGAAATAAACATTTTGACCTGTATAGCAGCACATTAAGAATTTTGCAATAAAGCCCCTTTTCCTTAGTTTTTTAAAAGAATGAAACAAAATTCAGCCTTTTCAAAAGTGTTTGCTCTTTTACCCTTTTTCTGATGCCACTGCACTAAGAGCTTTGATATTAATCAAATTCTTATAACAACTTTGAAAGCCCTTCACCCAAAGATCATTCATGTGAATATTGGCCCACTACATGTAGTAAGCCAGAAGATTTTTAAAAGATTTGGCTATTTTCCCCTTTTCTCATGCAGCGGAAGTCAAAGGCTTTGATGGAATCAAAGTCTCTCAAAAACTTTGAAAGCCCTTCACCAAAGGATCATTCATGGGAAGTTTCAAGAATATTGGCCAACTAGTTGAAGGCAGAAGATTTTCACAAGATTTGGCTATTTTCCCCTTTTCTCATGCCGCGGCAGCCAGAGTCTTTGATGGAATCAAATTCTTTTTAACAACTTTGAAAGCCCTTCACCCAAGGATCATTTATGTGAAGTTTCCAGAATATTGGCTTGCTAATTAGGCAGAAGAAGATTTTTAAAATATTTGGCTATTTTCCCCTTTTCTCATGCCGCGGCAGCCAGAGTCTTTGATGGAATGAAATTCTTTTAACAACTTTGAAAGCCCTACCCTCAAGGATCATTCATGTGAAATTTCAAGAATATTGGCTGACTGGTTAGGCAGAAGAAGATTTTTAAAAGATTTGGCTATTTTCCAATTTTCTCATGCCGCGGCAGCCAGAGTCTTTGATGGAATCAAATTCTTTTAACAACTTTGAAAGCCCTTCACTCAAGGACCATTCATGTGAAGTTTCAAGAATATAGGCCCACTGATTAGGCAGAAGAAGATTTTTAAAAGAGTTGGCTATTTTCCCCTTTTCTCATGCCGCGGCAGCCAGAGTCTTTGATGGAATAAAATTCTTTTAACAACTTTGAAAGCCCTTCACCCAAGGATCAATCCTGCCAAGTTTCAAGAAAATTGGTCTAATGGTTTGGGAGAAGAAGATCTTTAAAGAAATTGTGGACGGACGGACGGCCGGCCGGACGGACGGACGACGGACAACGACCGATCACAATACCTCACCTTGAGCACTTTGTGCTCAGGTGAGCTAAAAAACCAATCACGTCAAGGTCATGAAAAATACTAAAAAACAATTTGTACAAATATGTTGCTGACAGAACAAAACTTAAGAAACTTTTTGTAGAACAGGTAGTTTCAGAACTGTAATAAGTAACAGGCCATTTAAAATCAATGATTCCTATTTATAGAAGCAAAATAATAATATCCATTTTACAGAATAATTATGTGGGTGGGGAATGGTAACAAAAATAAACATTTGAATTTGTTAAATTTAGTCTAAAGAACACTTACTAACACTGCCTTCCTTGGTTTTATCCTTTAGTGAGCTCCTTAATCACTTGATTATAACTAAAAATATTAATTACAACTCTTAACAAAAACATATTTCTTGACAAATAGTCAGACAAGCAAAATTCCCTCCATTATTTTCTAAACCA
This sequence comes from Fragum sueziense, assembly GCA_963680895.1. NCBI lineage: Eukaryota > Metazoa > Mollusca > Bivalvia > Cardiida > Cardiidae > Fragum > Fragum sueziense. The sequence continues at coordinate 9,052,483 of OY804607.1, forward strand.
CATGTCATAGACTGGAACATAAATTAGACTGGGAGATCATGAACGTTTTAAGAACATTTTATGAACTGTACACAATCCATTATCAATTCATGATAAGTTCATGATTTATTCTTAATACAACAAAACAAGAATGTTTTATGAAGTACCGGTTTTAATTGCAGTGGAAAATATTCAGAAACAAGAGCCGTCACAGACGGATTATGCTCCCCGAAAAAGTGTTTGTCACAAAATAAAAACTATCATACATTAAGCCCCCTTTTCCCACGACAGCCTTTTTGTACACACATTATTTATAAAATATGGTCTAGAACATCCTATTTATTACATAAGTACAAAATTTCATTAAATTCTGCACATTAGATGAAGAGAAATTAGAGAAAAACTAATTTTTACACTAAGGCCCCTTTTTCCATGACGCAGTCTCAAATTAAAAAGCGGAGAAAAAGGTCCCTAGGTATTATCTCAGGGAATTCACATGTGAAGTTTCATTGAATTTGGTCCAAGGGTTGCTGAGATCTGGCTGTGGACGGACGGACGGACACACGGACGGACGGACGGACAGACAGCCGGACGGACAAACGGACGGACAGACAGCTTGGCGACTATATGCTCCCCCGAAATTTTTTCGGGGAGCATAAAAAATCATGAACAAGTTTCAGGATTATTCATGATTTTTTTTAAAATGAAAACTTCATAATAAATCCTTTGCATTCATCATGAAGGTTTTAAGGATTTTGTCAATCATTAATATCTTCATAATGTCTTCATGAAGCAATTATCATCCTACTTCATGCAGAAAACTTCATGAAGTGTGTTAAAGAAGTGATAATGAGTAATGTATGAAACATTCTTAAGATTCATAATATGTTCATTATTTTATGAATTACATTTCACAGGGGTTGTTAATTTCGGTGCACTATAGCTATTTTGTCTTTTATATTAGAGCAAAACTTGCGTTGCCATGTGAAACACAGGAAATATTTCGTCGGTGTAAATGCAAAACCTCGTATGTCGATTCTTGCGATTGTCAAAGTACAAACTTCTGTGCCCAGTTACAGACAATTCTTGCAAGTTTTCAGATATCTTACAGATTGGTATTGATGGCAAATCATCTGTGAACAATATGTCCAAATTTCAAGTAAAACATTACAGTTTGAGAAAAGTTATTACACTTTTTTACCTCCCCTTTGAAATTTTCCAAAAACGAGATACGAGGTTTTGCATTTACAACGACGATTTGTAATGTGAAAATGAATTTTCTATGAGCTCATGTTTCCAACCAGGAAATGAATGAATCCATTGTTCATTATATTGAATTAAAGTATATGGTTACCAGTTTTACTTTAACTTCTATCATGAATTGTTTATTAGATATCATTTTTTGTCTATAGATTCTAGATTTGTGGACCTAACAATATGAATAGTGCAACAAAATAACCCTATGCCAAATATTAATAATTGATCAGACTGGCAAATTATAGTTTCATCATTGTTCATGCATGGGTCTGATTGTCTATCTGTCAGACAATCAGACCATCACAACATAATGCAAAATCTTACCTTAACATTGTAGGGGCATTTGTGTTTACCAAACATATCTTGTTAATATATATGAGCCAATATTTATTTTCGTGGAAATCTGACGAAAAAAGGTTCAATTTTTATTTCCATTTATTCTGTGAATTTTTGGTTCAGGATGAAAGTACTACATTTAAAGTAATGAATAACGTTAACAGGAACATTCCGATGCACATGGAAATACTCGAGATCGTCTTTCATAAATCAATGGTCTCAATAAAATGTCCTCGCTGTAACAACCACATTTTCTTTCAGAAATTCGATAAATTGCAAGTTTTAAGATAATTTCAAAGTATGTTTTTTGAGAATAAGAAGCCAGAGTGAATGAAGGACTTATGTTCAAGTCGATTTCCAAAAATGATTCGTTTAGCTTTTTTTAATGTAGTATTGCATTTTCATAATCAAATAGAGAATTTTGTCTGTATCAAATGTAATAAAGCTTCTTATATATCTAAGAAAAAATGTATGTGCATGTACTTTAGACTCTAGAAAATGTAATTCTCTTTGTATTTCGGGCACAATAAAGTTAGCGTAACACCTTTTTTTGTGAAATAATTTGATGAAAGTGCATCGTTACATCGAGGACATATTTGTTATTGCAAGGACAATATTCGCTATTTTATAAAATAAACGAAAGAAATTAATTTCACTTATTTTATTCAAACTTCAAATAATTAGGTTAAAAAATATACCAATTTTACCATCAAAACACATAATTTTTATTGAACCATGCTGCAGTTTGTAATAAAAAAGTCTTTGTTATTGGAAAGACATTTACCATTACTGTGAGGATTTATATTTAAATATGTTTTCATTTCTTACATTGTGTTGACCTATATATGGTCATTGAATTTTAAAATCAATGCAATTGTAAAAAAAATATATACATTTAAATGTAAAAGTCACTTTGTTAAACCCTTTCAAAAACGTTAAATGTTACAACTGCTGATCAAGTCAAATCGATCGCACTGACTGCTCAAATTCGCTCATCATTCCCGACTTAAAGACTTTTCTCGATCTCTACTCGATCAACCCGACCTCTACCGTCTATTTGATCGAATGAACAGATAAAGCACAAATCTAGTTGATCGAGATGTGGTTGGGAGCCACTTGAGTAAAAGGCCATGTGATCGATATAAAGATGTTAATCCGATCAGACTCGATCTCCAGATTTGATTGATTCCTGATCTGGTCGATCGCCTATCCGATCAATACACGATCGCTTTTCGATCAACTTTTTACCCAGTCTTACACAAATATTTTTTTTATATCTAAACAAATAGAGAAAGATGTCGACGTGGTGCAGATAAAGCTCGATTGTCACGACCATTCCCGATCACAAATTGCGATCGAGTTTGATCTGAACTCGATCGCTTGATTCGGCTTGGTCCAGTTGATTTGATCGACAGTGGATACCTAGCATAAAAATTATACAACTTGAAAGCTGTTGAAGACTACAAAAATGAAGTTAATGAAAATCTAACTTGTGTGTAGAATATAGATGAATGGATATCAAGGGAAACGGAGTCAGAGCTGGTAATCAGCATTTACTTCTCTTACCTTAGTGTTCGTAAATTAGGAAGTAAAAACAAAGAAGTCTTCTTTGTAAAAAAATGAGAAGACCCGAAGAAAGTTGAGCAATTACAAATATGACAAAAAAAGAAAAAATATGGAATGTCTTAAACCTTCTCGTCAAACCATAGAATATCACACTGGGAAAATAATAACATGAAAATTCAAGTTAAAAACATTCAAGGTATAGTAAATCGTTTAGGAGCGAAAAATCTCGACCATAGTCTGACTGTACAGTCTTGGCACACTGATTGAGTTCGATCCTTTCAGCAATATACACAGATGATTTGTTGTTGTTGTTGTTGTTGTTATTTCTTTTTTGGAAGATAGCTCACATAATAATTTAGATACACGGTTGTAAGACGTTGAGTGTCCTAAAACTGAGAGTCCAAAAAACGAAACAAATAAAAAGAAATAAAGTAATTTGAAAATGTTTTTTCTTGACTTCTTGTTTACCTAGATAAGATAATATTTGACAAAAAAATCCATCTTTTTTTCGGGATGAAATGTTGTGATTGCAAGATTACATGCACGATTTGAATCAATACATATAAATTGCCTTGAAAATTAAAAAAAATCTACTTGTCTTTCCACGGCACCCCTATAGTATCAGGAACTACTTTGCCATGATCACTTTCAAAAAATGACTATGTAATTTCTTCAAAACCCATGGAACAAAGATATTCAGATTCATACCTTCAAAAAATAGTGTATAATGTCTCTCCGATATTGAGGAAAGCTCATTTCAGAACGATCATTTAGAATTAATCTTGTCAATCAATCTAGAATTATATCCTTCATACAACATTTAGAGGTGATTGGCAAAATATCTCCATTGACGTCGCGCACGGTATTGCGACCAATTTATGTAACGTCAAAATACACGGGAAGACGTTGCGTGCAACGAACATTCTTTGTCATCCGCGCTTTCTTTCCCGTTTATCCAAGAAAAATGAATCGGTGTCGTTTTATTGAGATATTTAGAAAGCAGAAGAATACACGGATAAAAGAAATGAATATATATCTGAATTATAGTTCAATTGAATTTCTACTTTTTGTTGATTTTGTTGATGAATAATGTTATGCGTTTGAGTATTGTCGCTATATTATAAACGCCGCGCTGGCGGTATTCAACACTAAATTTTGAAAATATTTTTTTTACATATTTGTCAATTACATTTGCGAAACATACATCATATCACTGAATATGAGGGGAAATTTAGTTGTAGGTCTACAAAATCTGAATAGTTTCTGTTTTCTGTATGTTACTTCATATCGTAAATATTGTGTCATGTAGAATAAGTTTCTTGTTTAAATATAGACAAAAAAAGAAAAATGGAAAATAATAACTAGGCCTATTTTTGCTTTAAAGTAAAACTAGTAAAACAATTTTATGGTTGGATATAATGTAACATGGGTCTTCCGTTACAGCAAAATTTTATTATTGTGTGATTCGTGTAATCATGAGCGAATGATTTGAAAGAGACGCACGAAGACACTTTTATTAAATTGCATGATCTTATTCAATATTTTAGTCGTCTAAAGAAGACAAAACCCCATTACCATTTATTATAAACGATGCCATTGCCACTAATTGTAATTGTTATAGATTTTCCGAAATATTAATAACATTTTCAATACCATAGAAATCGACCACATTGAACGTCGACGTTAAACGTCCATTTTGACGTAAATTTAGGGGGGTGGACATTTCTGTTTTACCTGGGAAAAAATTTCGCGTTTCTCGTATAATTATGATACGCATATACATGTTACACCATTTTGAAGATATTGTAATGAACTAACTGATTATCAAAACATCGATGCTTAGAATTTGACGAATTTAAATATATTAATGTTGAAATGTGCGCTAAAACATTTTTCCGCGAAAAAACGCAGGGGGTGGACATTTCTGTTTTACCTGGGAGAATTCAAAATAAAACATGAAAACGACGTAATAGATTGTTCATATTTCATATATCTAAAGTTCATTTAATGAACTTGATTGTGAATTGAGTTTAAATGAAAATGATACAATTGTTTTCATTCCAAGGAAAGTGAAAAATGACATTTTATTGTAAAAATCCAGAAAATAGCTCACGTCACGCGCCAAAGCGAGTTTGTTTTTTCATTATACTGACCTTAATTTTTGCATGTTTTTCATAAAAATCATATTTTTGTATAGCGAATAGGATAACAAAACGAAAAGTGCAATATTTAAACATGAATTTATGCTGCAAATACACGTTTTATTTGGAGTAATAAAATTCGTCGAATTTTTATGTTACACGTCACGCTTTAAAACTTGTATCTTTTTCGTAAAATAAGTACCGAAATGTATGACTTTCCGGTGTATCGTGTCCATGTTAAACTACATACAGACAGTTTCATATATACAGAAACAGATTCTATCGAAAAAATAATTCTTCACTAAATATGCTTCTTGAACTAGCGCATCTTTCATTGACGATCCATGTTTTTCACGACTGGACGCAATAACGTGCGCGACGTCATTAGACTAGTGATAAAATTCATTCATTTGTGGTACCAAGAATCCATAAATGTGTAAGGAGTCCTTGCAATAACGAGTCAAAGTCCGCTCCGTAACAACTGATGTTTGGCAACAGTAATTATATTTTTTCAGCTGAAATACTTCGCTTTCCTATTATAGTTTGAGGCAGTTATGCATCAAGACCTTTTTCTCTTTGGCAAAAAGTCAATATTACATAAGAAAACTTATTATGTCTTTGCGGTAACGATTTTCGTACTCCCAGTAACAAAACTGTCGTTATTGCGAGGACAGTTATTGCGAGGAATTCCGAGACCATTCGCTCCAAATTACACACAATAATAACTAGGGAGAAAATATGTTGCATGCTGTAAACGACATGGTTCTATATCTGAATAAGTAATGCTATACGATTTTAAGATCTGAGCAATATAGTGTGGTTGATCGCGTTGCATAGAAAACGAAAAAACAAGTCTACGCAGCCAGCGGCCTACCTAATTTGCCTCGCAACTTCGAAACCAAGTATTGCTTTGTCTTCATTTAAACATCGTGGCTTTGATGGGTGTTTTCACCTCCGTTTGGGTTGTATTTAAAGGAAATCTAACCAAAAAGACTTTGATTACGCACATGTAAGTTATTGCGAGGACATTTCGTATCAAAAATCCAGGGACAGACATATATGGCCAAAAATCTTCGTCGTATTTATGTTTTCTCAAAAAGGGATGACACTATTAATAATGTGAGATATAAAACATTAATGAAATGAAGAAAAATCCGATCTTTGCCGATTATTTCATATCGAAAATCATGCTGGAAATTGATAATTTTGTCAGGGGACAAGAGAAAATGGTCATTTTCCGGTACAAAAGTGCAATATTTTCAGAAATATCTTATCTGCCGGGCCAAATAAACTGTCGCTATTGTCGGTAGTGATAGTCGTTACACGGTGTACCTAAAACGACATGTTTATGAAAAGCCATTTCTGAGAAAATGAGCCAGGACAGAGATTTCCACGAAATAAAATATTGGCTCATATATACTGATAGGCAAAAATAAGTATACACCCTAGTAATTCCACGTTTTCTGAGAAAACGATTCATTAAGTATGTACGATTTTTAATCGCCATCGAAGGTAGCCGTTCATTTACGTAACCTTCTTCGCCTATCCGTTTAACTGCTCTTCCTTCCGTTGTGAAGGTTTTTTTTTCATGGGATACAGCGTCACCGAAAAAAGGGATGTAATAAATTAAATAATGCAAGCATCCACAGTGACACAACTCTCACATTTATTATGGATTTGGATATTTTTTTTCGCTGAACATTTCGAGTCACCTAGGACCATGCTTGCATTGTTAGTGTTTATGCCTATTACGATGCGTCATGGCAAAAGGGGGCTTGATGAGAACAAATTATCTGACATAACTCCTTCTAAATTTATTGACGGATTTTGATAAAAATATACGTAGAATGTTTATAGACACCTGACTTAGTGCATTATAATGTCAAATTTCTTTCATATCATGCTGCGTCATAGAAAAATGGGTCTTAATGAGAAAAAGTGGCTTATTTGTCGATTTCTACGAGCCATCGAGAATTGGGTTATAACGTTAGAGAAAATTTAACGTTGTGATTTGTTCTGGTAAAGAATAAAGAAATCAAATACAGTTTAACGGTAACATTTGATGCTCCACTAAGTCGCACGTGCAAACTTTGCTAAATCGGCATGTAGCAACAGTATGGGTAGTTAAGCAATTTTATGTTAATTCTATCAACACTGTATTATTGGTTTATGTGTAGAAATTAAAGGTACAGAATTTTGAGTCGATGTGATGGAAATTAAGAGAGATATTGACAAACAAAAAGTGTGTACTTTCTTTTGCCTCTAAGTATATCTAAACCCATTCCCATACAGTAACGCCTTTAGATGTCCCTCAAGAAAAGGGTGTGGGAAAAAATGTTGGAAAATGCAGAAATCACTTGTCACAAGCAATTTCTTCACTATCTATAATGTTTTCTAACCCAAAATACAAAGACTTTTAAAATTTCACCAACTTGAAATTGTAGTCTGCAACATCTTTCAAATTTGGACAGTCTAAGATTTTAATGTTTGGTAATGGGTTAGTTGCAGGAGACTTCACAAAAAAGTTTTGACTGCACCAATGGAATCATGCATTTGTCCAATCCTTGCAAGACAATGGAAACATGTTTTCTATTTTTGTGTTTCAAGGAATATTAATTTATTTGATTCCCTGTAATAGCTCTCAATTGAAATATAACTAAACCTCGCCAACTATTTAGGTTAATTAAAAAATCCTGATAAACTTTAAACCTATATATTAACCCTTTCCCAAACAAGACCTGGTGTTGACGTCCCTAGAAGAAATGGTTTGGGAAAATATTGAAACAAAAGAAGAAACTGCTGATAACCAGCAGTTTCTCCTTTTGTCTCAATATTTTTTGTGCCATATTTTACACAAATCCTATCTTTAATAACATCCATTTTGTCATTTGTGGCAGTTTTTGAAGTAGATCACCCTAAGATTATGTTGTTTGGGAAAGGATTAATTGATCTATAAATTGATATTATTTCTCATTCCAGATTCAGCTAATGCTGCAACTGCAATGTGCAATACAAATAGATGAGCAAGATACAAACGTTGCTTGAATTGTAAGTAGGAAATATGTATTACAATCTGTAACCATTTCTCAAACAATTAGGCATGTCTTTGATGCTTACTATTGAAAAAGCAGAAAAAATATTGAGCGAAAAGAAGAAAATGCTGATAGCCAGCATTTTCTCCTTTTTAGCTCACCTGAGCACGAAGTGCTCTAGGGGAGCTATTGTGGTCACTCACCGTCCGTCGTCCGTCTGTCTGTCTGTCCGTCTGTCCGTCCGTCAACAATTTCTTCAAACATCTTCTTCTCCAAAACTAACAGGCCAATTTTGACCAAACTTGGCAGGAATGTTCCTTGAGTGACCCTTCTCAAAACTTGTTCGCGGATTTTTGATTCGTCAAAAAATGTGGGCGTGGCAGGGCGGGGCTTATCGCACTTAGAGAAATCCTAAGAAAATTCTTTAAAAATCAAGCATTGCTCCAATTTGAACCAAACTTGGCAGAATTGTTCCTTGAGTGACCCTTCTCAAAACTTGTTCTCAGATTTCCGATTCGTCAAAAAAACGTGGCCGTGGCAGGGAGAAAGGGGCTTATCAGACTTAGAAAAATTATAAGAAAATTCTTTAAAAATCAACCATGGGGCCAATTTGAACCAGACTTTGCAGGGATGTGCCTTAAGCCTTTCTTTTTAAAATTTGTTCACAAATATTTTCATTTGTGAAAAATTGTGGCCGTGGCAGGGAGAAAGGGGCATATCAGACTTGGAGAAATCATAAGAAAATTCTTTAAAAATTAACCATTGGGCCTATTTGAAGCAGACTTTGCAGGAATGTTCTTTTAGTCTCTCTTTTCAAGATTGTTTCACAAATTTTTACATTTGTCAAAAAATGAGGGCATGGCAGAAAGGAAGGGGCTTATCAGCCTTAGAGAAATCCTAAGAAAATTCTTTAAAAATCAACCAATTGGCCAATTTGAACCAAACTTGGAAGAATTGTTCCTTGAGTGACCCTTTTCAACATTTGTTCATAAATTAATAGTTTCGTCAAAAAATGTGGGTGTGGCAGGGCGGGGCTTATCTAACCAAGAGAAATTGTTAAACAATTCTTCAAAAATCTTTTTCTCCTTAACCATAGGGCCAATTAAAACCAAATTTGGTAGGAATGTTCCTTGGGTGACCCTTTTTAAGATTTGTTCGCGTATTTTTTATTCATCCAAAATTGTGGGCGTGGCAGGTCAGCATTTACCGGACTTGGAGATATCATAAGAAAATTCTTTAAAAATCAACCATTGGCCCAATTTGAACCACACTTGGCAGAAATGTTCCTTGGGTGACTCTTTTCATAAATTTTTCTCAAATTTTTTATTCGTCAGAAAAAATTGGGCGTGGCTTATCCAACTTACAGAAATCCTAAGAAAATTCTTTAAAAATCAACCATTGGCCCAATTTGAAGCAAACTTTACAGAAATGTTCCTTGAGTGACCCTTTTTAAAATATGTTGGCAAATTTTGTTTTGGACAAAAAAAGTGGGTGTGGCAGGGCGTGGCTTATCAGACCTAGAGAAATCATAAGAAAATTCTTTAAAAATCAAGCATAAGGTCAATTTGAAACAAATTTGGCAATGATGTTACTTGAGTGACCCTTTTCAAAATTTGTTTGCAAATTTTTGATTCATCAAAAAAAGTGGGCGTGTCTTAAACTTCTTTCAGGTGAGCGATATAGGGCCATTCTGGCCCTCTTGTTTCTCTATATTTTGTGCAATATTTGCACATAAATTATTTCTTCACTAAATCCTGTTTTGTTGACTGTAGCAGCTTTAAAGTGACATTTCACATTTATTTCATTTTTTAAAAGTATGTCTTGATGCAAAGATTGTTTTATTCTAATGCGTAGAAATGCTATCAGTTTTTTGAAGTTGTTATTTATAAACGAAAAATGCGCCTTTAAAGTTGAGACAGAAATGACAAATTCTATATAAATCTGAACTGTTGCCAACAACAATTTTAGCACAAAAATATATATTTCTCGTGAACGGTTCAATATTTTGGCTTGAAATTTTCAGAATTTTCACAAGAAAACATGCTCTTTCAGATAGAATAAAAGTAAAATTTATGTAAAACTAATTGTGAAATGTCACTTTAAGATAGGAAAAGTCTAATTTTTTACTGTTTGGGACATGGTTAAGCCCAGTTTGAATTAAATTGAAGAAAATTCCATCCCTTTTTAACTCATCACCCTATAGTCCACGACATTTAATTTCTTTGGACAGATCATAGCATATTGTTCAAATTCAGGTGCTGCAGATGTACTCAAAACTTGAATGTTATAACAAGCATTAAAATGTGGATAAGATGAAGTAGAAAACATTAAGGGTATTTCCCTCAATGTTTTCCTAAGCTATCAGTCATGAGGATGTTAATATGGGGTTTTGTTTGGAAAAATGTTTACTTCTATTATTCATTTGGTAAGCATATTATATTGCAAGGAAAATAAGCAGAAACAAAAGTAGTTTGCAAATAACAAAATAAGAAAGTTTGAAATCTCAAGGGGTTGAAAATCTATAGGATATGTTATCCAATTTTCTTTTTGCTCCATAGTAAGAAAATATTTCAGCATTAAACCCCTGCGAAAACAGTTCAAGAACTTATTTTAGTTCCAAAATGTTCTAGAACGTTAAATGGCAGTTCTAGAACTGTCTAGAACTGCCATTTAACCCATTACCACACAATGACTCTTTTTGACTCCCCACAAGATAATGGCCAAGGAAAACATCATGGTAAATGAAGAAATTGCTTGTGACAAGCAATTTCTTCATTTCCCACAATGTTTTCCATCCAAAAAGACAGCAAAAGTGAAAATTTTCATACACATGAAGATGTCGTCTGCATAATCTTTGAATTTGGAACAGCCCAAAATTTGTCGTTTGGTAATGGGTTAATGTTCCAGGATGTTCTAGAAAAGTTATTGAATTAAGATTAGTTCTTGAACTGTTTTCGCAGGAGGAGGTGACTGAATTTTTGAATTACTTGGTGATAGACAATATGACTCATATTGCAAGAAAATGACTGACTTTAATTTCATCCAGTTAAAAACTCATTACAGAAATAAAGATACTATTTATCTGAGATGCATTTTAAAGTCTGATAAGCCTTAACTCTTTCAAAATAAAATGGGGGTTAATATTCCTAATGGAAACTGCTTGGGACATCATTGAAGCAAAAGAAGAAAATGCTGATAACCAGCATTTTCTCCTTTTGCTTCAATATTTTCTGTGCTATATATTAAATAAACCTTACATTTATAAACATTGGTTTCAAAATCTGCATGCAAATTCAAACAGACTAAACTTTACAATTTGAGAAAGGTTTAATTCAGATGCACAGATTTCTAGAGTCTGGATTTAATAATGGGAGTCTATAAAGATATTTGGCAACACTTAAATTCATAATATCTTACATTAGTCAGAACCCATTTGTGCATTTTTGCATGTGCTTAACCCTTTCCCAAACAAGACCGGGTTTTGACTTCCCTGATATAAAAGTCTTGGGAAAACATTGAAACAAAAGAAGAAACTGCTGATATTCAGCAGTTTCTCCTTTTGTCTCAATATTTTCTGTGATATATTGTACACAAATACTATCAATTTTGTCGCCTGCAACAACTTTTGAATTGGAGCGCCTGAAATTTTTTCGTTTGGGAAAGGGTTAACCCTTTTCCTTCTGAAACACTGTTTCAAAATTCAAAGTTGATGCTGGTGAGAAATTAATGTTGCTGAATGTTTGAATCATTTATAATATTGCCTCCAAACCACAAGGGAAAAGGAGCGAATGCTGATTGTCAGCAACTTTTTCTTTTGCCTTCATGATTTTCAGGCCTTTTCTATATGGGATGCTAAACCCAGGGATTGTTTAACCTTTTCCCAAACGACAAAATTGTAGGGTGATCCACTTCAAAAACTGCCACAAAAGACAAACTGGATGTTATTAAAGATAGGATTTGTGTAAAATATGGCACAGAAAATATTGAGACAAAAGGAGAAACTGCTGGTTATCAGCAGTTTCTTCTTTTGTATCAATGTTTTCCCAAGCCATATCCATTATGGATGTCAAAACCAGGTCTTGTTTGGGAGAGGGTTAATATATTTTTTTGTAATGGAAGTTCCATGTTTTCATATGAATGAGGAGACAATGGAAATAAAAGAAATAAAAACTTGCATTACAATATTTGTGACATGTCAAATAACCTATTACAAGACGGCAAAATTTAAGACAGGTCCAAAGTCAAAGATGTTGCAGACAATAATTTCAAATGAATGAAATTTAAGCTTTATTGGTCTTTTTGTGTAGAAAATATTGTGGAAAAAGAAGAAATCGCTTGTCACAAGCAATTTCTTCATTTTCCACTACGTTTTCCCAAGCCCTTCACTTTCTTTACTGTGAGGTAATGGGATAATCTTAACTCCTTTCAGATCAAATACCACAACAGTTTTGATGACTCTGTTTGGCATGTTTTACAGCATTGTCTCCTTCCTATCTATGTTTTCTACCTTAGAAATACCTCTAAGTCTCGGATGGAATGGTATGAGTTGTCTAGTAATGTGTTATATTTTAAAATGTATTCTGCATTTCCTTTCTGAGAAAAAAGGCTGATTTTTCAGCATTTTCGCCTTTTGCCTCAATATTTTTTATGCTATTTTGAACACAAATCATAGTCTAATCAACATCCATTAATTTTGTCATACCCAACTGCTTTCAAACAGAAACAGTCCAAATTTGTGTCGTTTGGGAAAGAGTTACAATCTTGGGATTTCTGTGATTGTCAGTTGAAAGTTCTTAGCACATGTACAAGAATAATGCCACTACTTGTAGAACATTACCCCACTTGAGACTTCTAGAGCAACTCTATTTGATGGCTGGTTGAGAAAGGCCCATTATTGTATAGAGAATGATTTACTGGTGTAATTTTGTATCTTTTATTGTCTGTAGCCTGAAGTTAGCCCTGAGATTGATGTTTAAAATGGTCTACTTGTTGTTTGGGAAGGGTTTAAGCTACATGTTGTAGGTACTCAGAAGAACCTAGACTAGAGTCTGATATTTGATGAATGAGAAAGGCCCATTATTGTATAGAGAATGATTTACTGGTGTAATATTGTATCTTTTATTGTCTGTAGCCGGGAGTTAGCCCTGAGATTGATGTTTGAAATGGCCTGATTTATGAGTTTCTTGTTGCATATGTATTGTCTGAGGTTTCCTTTATACTGGTAGAGCTTGTTATCCACAGGGAAATATAACAATATGCCCTTATAGGTCCAGAAAAAATATCATTTTACCCTTCTCATATACCAGTAAAATGTCAATGAGCATACTTGAATGTGCCCTACATTGCAGCTTACATTTGGATATGTTTGAATGTAATCAATGCTTCTTTTCTCGGGAACCAGGGGCCCTATTATCAATGATGGTACAATTTTTTTGTGTAATAACTTATAACAACAAACCTTTCAGATTGGCCACTATGATTTCTCGTGCAATCAGATGTTTTGTTACACAGTTTACATGGTAAGATTGTTGATAATACGGGCCCCAGGAACTCCATGTCAATGTGACAGAGAGCATGATGCAATAAATCTTAAGAAAGGGGCTAAAACAGCAAACAGAAACTAGAATGAGTCATCATGGTCTCAAAAAATAGATGTTTTTAAGTGCTTTTCAAGATGCAGCCCTTCACATGCGTTTTCTCACTTTCCTGTGATCTTTCTCATGACTTTCATCATTGTAACCGGAAATGATGATGCTTTCGTATGTGACAGCAAGATTCAGTTCTTGAATAAATAAAAATCGAAATAAATCAGAAGTTATTTTTTTTTTACAAAGAAAAAGAAAAAAGGAAAAACAAACATTTTACTAGTTGATGATAAAAACAGCAGCTTTTAAGCTGGAGCTATGAGTTTTTGGTACCCCGCTGATGATTGTTTATTTGTGTTCGTGTACTGCGATTTCTCTATAATTTGATTTAATTTAATGAAATGATAATTTAACTATGTCAACATGGACAAGAAAAATTAATAATTGAAAAACTATTATATTCAAGCTTTCTCAATATTAGATTTGATGTGTTTATTAGAAAGATATTTACGGAAAACAAGTAGATACGGTTGCCATGCTATCGCTCAAGGCTGAAGGGTAAAGTACAAAGTTTTCAAGGACAAACATGAGTTTTGCAAGTAGGATGGTCGCATGCACTTAGAGTCAACAAAATTAAATGCAATTTCCAATGCAACAGTGATAGATATACTGCTGAATGATGAATTAGTTTGGGGCCTTCATATCTATTTATTTTATTATTTTTTTCTTTTTGTATTTGATGGGTTTAACCAAATTACCACACATAAATTCCTTTTGAGGTCATATAAGATAACGACTTTGAAAAACATTGTGGGAAAAGAAGAAATTGCTTGTGACAAGCAATTTCTTCCGTTCCAACAATGTTTTCTTCCCAGAAAGACGAAAACGGTTACAATCTTGGGAAAATATTAAGGCAAAAGAAGAAAATGCTGATAACCAAGAGAAACTTTTGCTTCAATATTTTCTGTGCTAAATTATACAAAATCAATATTCTTTCTCATCATCCATTTTGTCATTTGCAGCTTCTTTTGTATAAGAAAAGATCAAATTTAATTTTGCCGTTCAGGAAATGGTTAAAAGTTATTAGATGTGCTCAATTTTATGACCGCATGGAGATAGATTTTTACCTTTTAAGATTTTACATTAAATTGATGTAAAATTTGTTTTTGATAGGATCTGTTTGAAAGGCTTTATGTCTGGCGGTTTTTAATTGCGCCTTTCACTCATGACTCATGTTTACAGCGGGGCTGACATGTGCTTCAAAAATAATCAAGTAGTTGTGCAACCGCAAAGTGTGCAACATTCACATATTGTCAGTTTTATTGCAAAACCTGGTAACTACAGCTGTAATCAAGCTGGATGTACAAGGTTTAGCAATAACACTGACAATATTCCGAGCGTTACAAGGAAATGCCATTTTAAGCATTTTAGAATTTGAAAGCAGTGACTTTTTTTAAGACTTTTTCAAAATATTTTTTGAGCTAAAGAAAAATTATACGAAATAAACAAAATTAATGATAATAATAATTATGGCAAGATATAAAAGATGCTGCAAGAAGTGATCTTTTGGGCAGCATTTAGTATTTCACCTTTTCCTTCTTTTCTCTAAATCATTTGTGAAAGTGTTTATAATGAAATAAAGATCTCCATAAAGTAAGGTAGCCCACAGGCAGTTAATGAATTTCCTTTATTTGGTCAAAATGCACTTGGATACTCTCTGCATGTAAATGCAGTTTTTATCACCAGACCCAAGTGGCCTGTTGCATACTTGATGAGATCCATCCTTAACCCTTTCCAAAACGACAAAATTTTAGGGTGATCCACTTCAAAAACTGCCACAAATGACAAAATGGATGTTTAATATATATTAAAGATAGGATTTGTGTAAAATATGGCACAGAAAATATTGAGACAAAAGGAGAAACTGCTGGTTATCAGCAGTTTCTTCTTTTGTTTCAATGTTTTCCCAAGCCTTTGCTATTAGGGACATCAAAACCAGTTCTTGTTTGGGAAAGGGTTAACTAGAGCGAAATTATGAGCCGGAATCTAGAAAAAGGGCCTTTAATACATTTCCTGAGAACAACATGGATCCAGATCAGCCTGTGCATATGCACAGTCTGATCAGAATCCATGTTGTTCTCATATAGCTTCTTCATGACCTGTAACAACTGTGAGATAGCCGCATTGATCATGATCAAACGGTTCTTTAAGGTAATAGATCGATCTTGAAACATGGTGGGTTCAAATGCTACAAGGCTGCTTTTGCAAAATGCATGTTTATATTTTGCTGGTCCCAATTTCAAAAGACATTTTGCAAAGAAATATGGAATTCTTAACAGGACACAGTACATGTGACTTGTACTTTAAAGATTTAAAACAATTGCAGCTGCAGTTACGAGGTTATTGTTGTAAAGCAGACAAACAAAAATTGTAGGGAGACTATACCATGATTGTCCTAAAATTGATTCAGAACAACTTCTATGTTTTAAGCCTGATGATGGATGCCAGATAGTCGGTAATAAAGGATATAGAAAAAATTGTATCTCATTTTGTACTCTATAAATAATAGATAGGTCTGTCCTTTGGTTCTATATGTCACAGTACAAACTAGGACAGAGGCTGAACAACTCTACTTTCTTACTATTCTAGTTCTGTGTCATTAATTTTTTCTCAAAAAAGAACAACAAAAGAAAGACAAAAGGAGTCATACAATGTCTCTCTAATTTTGTAGTCTATAAATAATAGAACAGCTAATCTATGACACTGTCACTGAAAAACTGGGACAAAACTGAAATGATTTTTTCTTTGCTAAATTATTAATTAAATTAACCCATTTTCTTTTCACAGCAAAATTCTATGGTTCCTCAAGTTCAAAGGTTTTACAGAATAATGATATATGTGTGTTGATAAGGATAAGATTTGTGTATAGCGGACGAGAATCGACCTGGCAGAGCAGCCCATGCTAATCGAATGGAATGCTCTGCCAGGTGAATTCTCGTCCGCTATACAATTTACAGTTGTCGCCACATCGTATGGCACAATGTTTATATTTTGTTCAAATGTAATTGAACTTTAAACAAAACATAAACATGTGCCATAGGATGTGGCGACAACTGTAGTATAGAAAATATTGAGGCAAAAGGTCACTGATCATCAGCATTTTCTTCTTTTGCCTCCATATTTTCCCAAGCCTTTAGCACTGTGTTGTAAGTTGTACGTTAGATTTGTGTAGTTTGTACGGAAGTTTTGAGTGGTCAATCAAAGATGGCGTCGGGGGAAAATCGTTAGAGGTAGGTGTCTTAGTTTTTCGTCGATAATTTCCTTAAATGGCCGTATCTTGTCTTGATACTGATATCATTGTACAGGAGAAATGTATACCTATTCACGGTGCTATATAGCCAAGTACCAGTGTTGTCCTATCGTACTCAGTCGTTGTGCAAAGACAGCCCAACACGGAAAACTTTTTTCGAAGCGAGAAAGTTGCCCTTTTAAGGATGATTACATAGTAAACAGCGAACTAGGGAACAAACTATTGCTCTAACTTGGATGTTTTTAACATGCTCTTTTCTATGGTTACCGTTATTCTACACACAAATGTCTAGAATGACCACAAACGCTGTGTTTACTAAATGGCCAAACAACGGTGTAGTCACAGTGAAAATATGCAGACACAACGGTGCAGTTTCTGTGTTATCTGTACGGTGTAGTTATTATTTTCACAACAAATTGTGAACGGTGTAGACTTGGTATGTTGTATAGGGCGAACTAGCTCTAACAGATAGCAGATCATCTGTTTTATCTCCCTCAAATACTTTGGTCTTAGAAAACTCAGATGAAAATGCCGCCATCCTCAAAGTAAATGAAAACAAAAGTTAAGAAAATATGTTTTCTCTTTTCTTCATTCTCCTAAGCCTTAAACAGTTCAATGTATGTTTGATTTAATTTTCGGGAGACATTTTTGCTATTTGTGATTGAATAAACATCTGACGGAAATGATAATCAAAAGGAATACCATCACAAAATATCAAATAAGACATACGATAACCGTCATTTTGAAGCCATGTTAAGTGCAACGACAAATTTCTTGTTCATCCGTTCATTTGATTTGTAGATTCGAAATTTCGGCTCTGGCTTTGAATTTTTCTTTGTAACTGTTTTAATTGGTTATTACAATCAATTATTGTAATTAATGAAATGATTTCAACTCATGGAGTATCATAATTATTGATCGAAATGTATCTTGTTTTCAAATTGACCCCTCATTGAAAAGTCTGATTTTACCCGAAATAAAGGATTCAATCAACAAAACATAAATTATAAATAACAAAACATAAATTATAAATTTGTGTCATAAACATTTGGGCCTTTTTTTCGTCTTGTTCGACTTAAGTAAATAAGTCTTGAAAATAGAATTCTGGAACTGCAAAATTCATTTTGGAATTTCATACGTAATGAACTTCTTCTTCAGGACTGACATTTTTCTGACCAAGATTTTTTGGGCTCACTCATAAAATGTAACCATTTGCAATGAAAAAGACAATATTCTATTCGCCAAAACCGTTTGACTATTGGAGTAAAACGCATTGAAGTACTACCAAGACAGTGTAACTTACACACATCCATAAATAAATGAAATGCAATGTTTTCCATCGAGAGCCGACCTTCATTGACCAAAATAAACAAATACCAAGTTGATCAACGCTTCTCAATGACTTAATCACATCTGGGAACAAACTGTTCATTTCAGCCATTGTTTACATGTTCTCGTGGGGAAAGAGAAGAGACCCTATCCGTTTCATCTGTTTTAGCACGTCCAATGGAAATATCAGGAATTAAGGTCGGGCCTTTTTGAACGACTTTATGGGGTGTTGAACTTCGTCATTTTTTATGTTCAGGACTCATGCATTCAAAACCGGGGATATCATCGATAGAAAGAATCTTGTTAACTCCAAAATCCTTTTTTCTACGTCGATGAGGTCTATCTTGTGTATTCTATGCTCGCAAATGGGGATGATGTCCTAGTCTGACTTCTTGATAATATCAGGAATAATACTAAAGTTCAGAGTTTTCAAATCTTTTTGACCTGTCTGATCATTGATCTCCCCGCCCTGCACACTTTTAATATCTGACTGGAATGGTCCTGTTCCGAATGCTTCACAACATTTTCGAAACTCCCTTCGAAATGACAGTAGTAATAGGTGAACAGCATGGAACTGAAAATAAAGAAAAAAATAAAACGGACGCCAGCAGATTCTTGGTAATTTCTACTATTTGACCCTTACGGAATTGCTTTGACAAATAGCAAGGAAACTAGATTCTGATATATTTTGATTAAAGTATATTTTGTAGACATATTGTCACCTTCTTTGCTGCAAAGCATTTACAAGTCAGTCACATAAAAAATTATTAACATAATTGTTGAAGAATTTCGGTAGTAATTGTAAAACATGATTCTCAGCCGTGAAAACGTTATCATTAAACATAAAAATATTATCATTCCAGAAATGATAAGTTCTGTATTACTTCAAGTCTACACCGTTCACAATTGCATTATGTCTACACCGTTCACAATTTGTTATGAAAATATAACCACACCGTACATAAAACACAGAAACTGCACCGTTGTGTCTGCATATTTTCACTCTGACTACACCGTTGTCTGGCCATTTAATAAACACGGTGTTTGTGGTCATTCTAGACATTTTTGTGTAAAATAACAGTAACCATAGAAAAAAGCATGTTAAAGACATCCAAGTAAGAGCAATAGTTTGTTCCCTAGGTCGCTGATTACTATGTAATCATCCTTAAAAGGGCAACTTTCTCGCTTCGAAAAACGTTTTCCGTGTTGGGCTGTCTTTGCACAACGACTGAGTACGATAGGACAACACTGGTACTTTGATATATAGAACCGTTGATAGGTATACATTTCCCCTGTATAATGATATCAGTATCAAGGCAAGATACGACCGTTTAAGAAATTTATCAATGAAAAACTAAGACACCTACCTCTCATGCTGTATTGTTGTCGCCATCTTTGAATGACTACACAAACCTAACGTACAACTTACATCACAGTGTTTAGAGACATCTAAACATCTAGACATCTGAAATACTACAGATCACTCGATCTTTCTCTAATAGTATATTCTGGGAATAATGTTAGAAAATGTCATAACTACAGCTTATAATCTTGTCAAATTTCTTCAAAACCGTGTAACTCAACTATGTTGAAAAGCAAGGATATGCTTTAGTTACGACATTTTCTAATGTAACCCAGATCATACTATTAGAGAAAGGAGTGATCTATTTTAATCTATGGTGTTTGAATAATAGATGGAAAACTGTCTTCCTGATTAGATCGTGCCAATAATGAGAGCAGTGGCTCTGAGTGTTGTGACAGTCTCCAAGGCTTCTTTTGTCTTGTCATTGTGGTGAAAAACATTCAATACTTTGCAACACAGCATTCAGTACTTTGCAAAAAAAGCTCTCATCTTAAATTGTTAGCTCACCTGAGCACAAAGTGCTCAAGGTGAGCTATTGTGATCACTTTTTGTCCGTCGTCCGTCTGTCCGTCCGTCTGTCCGTCCACAATTTGGTGTTTACGCTCTAGCATCCACAAATATTAATCAATCTTGATCAAACTTTGTCAAAACAAGTATGGTCATAAGTTCTCGGATGAGTTCGATTATGGGCCAGATCGGACCAGAATGTGCTGAGTTATCTGCCCTTGAATGTCAAAAAATGCAGTTTTTGACTTTGTTTACACACTAGCATCTACAATTATTGATCAATCAAAACAAAACTTGGAGACAATGTTGGAGACCATAAAATCTCGGATGAATTCGGTTTTCAGTATGATCTGATCAGAAAGATGAGAATTATGTGCCCTTGAATTCGACAAAATTGCTATTTTCGGCTGTTTTTGACCTTGTTTACACTCTAGAATCTACAATTATAAATCAATCAAGACAAAACTTGGACACAATGTTGGGGACCATAAGATCTCACATGAATTCGATTTTCTATTTGATCTGAGGAGAAAGTCAAGAGCTACGTGCCCTTGAATTTGAAAAAATTGCCATTTTCGGCTGTTTTCGACCTTGTTTACACTTTAGAATCTACAATTATCAATTAATGAAGACAAAACTTGGACACAATGTTGGGGACGATAAGATCTCGGATGAGCTTGATTTTCAGTTTGATCTAATCAGAAAGTCCAGAGTTATGTGCCCCTGAATTTGACGAAATTGCCATTTTCGGCTGTTTTCAACCTTGTTTACACTCTAGAATCTATCAATCAATCAAGACAAAGCTTGGACACAATGTTAGGGACCATAAGATCTTGGATGAGTTTGATTTCCAGTCTGATCTGATCAGAAAATCGAGAGTTACGTGCCCTTGAATTTGACAAAATTGCTGTTTTGGCTGTTTTCGACCTTGATTACACTCTAGAATCTGCAATTATTGACCAATCAGGACAAATTTTGGACACATTGTTGGGAACCATAAGATTTTGGATGAGTTTGATTTTCAATTGGATCTGATCAGAAAGTCGAGAGTTATGTGCCCTTGGATTTGATAAAATGCCGTTTTCGACGGTTTTCTACCTTATTTATACTCTAGAATCTACAATTATTTATCATTCAAGACAAAACTTGGACACAATGTTGGGCACCGTTACATCTCTGATGAGTTTGATTTTCACAATGTTTTTGATCATAAGTTTGTTTTCAGTCTTAAAGTCATAAATATCAATTGAATTGAACAAAAATGTTGCTCATATCATTTTGGTTCAGGTGAGCGATATAGGACCATCATGGTCCTCTTGTTAAAAGATATAGCTTAGGAAAGCATTGAAGTACTCAGGTTTGCAAGGAAATCCTCCTTTTCCTATCTCAATGCTAAATATTCTTCGTCAAGAGAACAAATTTATAACATTTTTATGCCCCCCATATCGAAAGATCTGTGGCATATTGTTTTACACCTGTTCATCTGGGGCCCGTTTTACTAACAAACTTACGAACATTTTTCAAACAACAACAAATCTGATTGGCCGAATAATTACTGTTATTATTTCTCTTTCAATCAGATGTGTTGTTACAAGGTTTTTGCAAAAATCTATGTTAGTAAAACGCTGCCCTGTTCATTCATTTGCCTGTCCGAAAACTTAACATTGGCCTATTCTGGGGCATTAGTTGAATCAAGCCATAGTTAAAAGATTTTATAACAACAAGTACTAGATACTATTGTTGGTCTGCAATTACGTCATTGTTTACTTGATGAAATTGTTCCCTAAAAATTGTTCCCTATTGACAAGAATTTTCTCTTTTTACAAAGCCATGAAGTGTTGCATGCCAGTGTTAGCAAAGTCATTGTCTTGACAAGGGCAGAAATAAATTTTCCCCTGCCTTTTCAATTTCCTGTAATTAATTGTCTTTTAATACACCGATGATTAAAAAGACGTTTTTGCATACAAAACCATTGCTAAGGCTACACCACGTCTGCATGGAGACACAAAAATTATGTCCTGCTTTCTTCCTTCTTCATGAAAAAACATTTTTTTTAAACCTTTAATGATTTACCAAATGACAAATTCTATTGAATTCATTCCCCAACAATGCCAGGTTTTCACCTCCTTGTAGGAGATAAAGTTTTGGTAAACATCGATGAAAAGGAAGGAAATACAGATTTTCCTTGATGTTTTTGTGCTCTTGCATAATTTTTTTTGCATGGGTTTTGATTAACATGAATTGTTGTTGTATGCAACACATTTCAAAAGTAAATTCTGGTGACAAAATCTCAAGTTCCGCTTTTTTGGAAAGAGTTGATGCACTACCTGTTAGGGTGTTAAAGTTAAATATTTGCACAATGGAGGAAGGAAGTGAGTTCTTAATCTGTCAATCTTTTAACTACTGATAATAACTGGTCTTAAACAGTATGAACAAATCCCAAGGTGAATTTTGATAGATGACGTTCCTAACCCCAAAATCATGGGTTCGATAGCTCAATAAGTAATGTATGGTTTATTGGGGTTTTACGCCGTTTTCAACTACTGAGGTCATATCGCGGCGGCTGGAGCACCTAACCACGGATTCCTGTCGTTTCTCACACCAGCCCTACCACAACACCCTTACAGAGCCTCCAGCTGCTCCCCCCCACAGGTTCATGATATCAAACCATTGATGGGTGACATTTTTGTCAGTAAGGGTATTAGCCATGTCAGGGTATCAAACCGGGACCTCTAGAATGAAAGGCAGATACGCTACCAACTGCGCCATGGCCGCTGCCTCAATAAGTAATGTGGAGGACTGTCAAGACAGGAATCGTAGGTTTGAACTCTAGCTTGGCCAAAATATACTTTGATATTTGACACTGCGAAAAGTTCATGTAAGTTCAAGAACTATTCTAATGTTCTTTAACATTCTAGAATGTTGAATGGCACTTCTAGAACTGTTCTAGAAGTGCCTTTTAACTTTCTAGAACATTCAAGAACAGTTCTTGAACTAAAATGAACTTTTTCGCAAGGGTTGTCATTTGTCTCTTGCAAATTGATGAATCCTTTGTGAATCTGCTATTATGGGATTAGCAGCAGGTGGCTCAGATCAGCCTGGGTATACACAGTCTTATCAAGACCTATAGATGTTGTTTGGAAAAAAATACTAGGAATTATGTGCATTATTCTTTAAAAAGCATACTAACAGTGAAACAGAGAAGAGAAGTGGATATCAGCATTTCCTTTTTTCTCACCATGTTTTCATAAACCTTTCTCATGTTAAGATATCAAAAAGGAGTATTGTTTGAGAAAGGGATCAATTAAAAGCCCCTCACAGCTCCTTTATTTGCGGCCGCGGCCTTAGCGCAGTTGGTAGCGCATCTGACCCTCATTCGAGAGGTCCCGGGTTCGATACCCGGCCGCGGCTAATACCCTTTCTGACAAAATTGTCACCCACCAATGGTTTTGAAATCGTAAACCTAAGTGGGCGAGCAGCTGGAGGCTCGGTAAGGGTGTTGTGGTAGTACTGGTTTTAGAAATAACAGGAATCCATGGGTAGGTGCTCCAGCCGCCGCGATATGACCCTGGTAGTTGAAAACGGCGTAAAACCCCAATAAACTCAAACTCCTTTATTTGCATGATGTCATGCGCAGGTAACACATTTATCTCACCTGCACACATGACTGTATCAGTACATGTAGTTATTGGGAATCAATAAAATCTCTTCAACTTAACCCTTTTCCAAACGACAAAATTTTAGGTTTGGCCTAATTAGAAAGCTGTTGCAGATGACAAAATTGTAAAATTTGTGAATATAATAGCACTGAAAACATTACTGATTATCAGCATTTTCTTCTTTTGTCTCAATGTTTTCGCAAATCAATTCTATTAAGAATTTCAAAACCAGGTCTGGTTTGGGAAAGGGTTAAAAGCAAAAATAGTTACTTGTGCACATGTGGTGGTTACATTTCTTTTAACTGTTGAAAAAAAGCACAGACAATTTAGCCATTGAAATAGTTAATAGTGACCTCCCAAAATAAGTTATCTCCCCATATTTAACCCTTTGCCAAATAACATATCATGTCTGAATCACATCCAGAAATGTGCTTCAGAATTGATGTGGATGCAGACTTGTGTTTGTGACCGGGTCTTAAGGTATTCCGTCCATCATTAGATATCTAAATGCTTCATGTATCTTCAGGCATCATGATCTGTGCCAACAGACTTTGACGAGGGTATCCCTCGTCAGTTCCCTTTACTATGGATGACACCAAGAAATTGACGAGTGTATCACTCTTCAATTTACATTGCCACAGATGACACTCGAAGTTGCACGAAGTGTTCAGTATCTAATAATTGATGGAATACCTTAAGCTTTTATTCTAGACATCATTATACCCCCACTTACGGAGTAGAGTGGGGTATATTGGTTTCACCATGTCTGTCTATCTGTCCATCCATCCATTCAGTCTGTTTTTAGACTTTTTTAGCTCACCTGAGCTCAACGAGCTCAAGGGGAGCTCTTAGGGTCAGTCACTCTCCGGCGTCCGTCGTCCGTCGTCTGTCGTCCGTCGTGCGTCGTGCGTCGTCAACAATTTCTTTAAACATCTTCTCCTCCTTTACCATTGGGCCAATTCTTTCAAAACTTGGCAGAAATGTTCCTTGGGAGGCCCTTTTCAAAACTTGTTCGTGAATTTTTGATTTGTCAAAAAATGTGGGCGTGGCAGGGCGGGGCTTATCAGACCTCAAGAAATCATTAGGTAATTCTTCAAAAATCTTCTCCTCCTTAACCACTGGGCCAATTCTTTCCAAACTTGGCAGAAATGTTTCTTGGGTAACCCTTTTCAAAACTTGTTCGTGAATTTTTGATTCGTCAAAAATTGTGGGCGTGGCAGGGCCGGGCTTATCAGACTTCGAGAAATCATTAGATAATTCTTCAAAAATCTTCTCCTCCTTAACCACTGTGCCAATTCTTTCCAAACTTGGCAGAAATGTTTCTTGGGTGACCCTTTTCAGAACTTGTTCGTGAATTTTTGATTCGTCAAAAATTGTGGGCGTGGCAGGGCGGGGCTTATCAGACTTAGAAAAATCATGTGAAAATTCTTTAAAAATCAATTATCGGGCCAATTTGAACCAAGCTTGGCAGAAATGTCCCTTGAGTGACTGTTTTCAACACATGCTCATGAATTTTTGATTGGGTGAAAATTGTAGGCGTGGCAGGGCGGGGTTTATAAGTCTTCGAGAAATCGTTAGATAATTCTTCAAAAATCTTCTTCTCCTTAACCACTGGGCCAATTCTTTCCAAACTTGGCAGAAATGTTTCTTGGGTGACCCTTTTCAAAACTTGTTCGTGAATTTTTGATTCGTCAAAAATTGTGGGCGTGGCAGGGCCGGGCTTATCAGACTTAGAAAAATCATGTGAAAATTCTTTAAAAATCAATTATCAGGCCAGTTTGAACCAAGTTTGGCA
This sequence comes from Fragum sueziense, assembly GCA_963680895.1. Taxonomy (NCBI): domain Eukaryota; kingdom Metazoa; phylum Mollusca; class Bivalvia; order Cardiida; family Cardiidae; genus Fragum; species Fragum sueziense. Next base: position 9,078,342 of record OY804607.1, read on the forward strand.
GAAATGTCCCTTGAGTGACTGTTTTCAACACCTGCTCATGAATTTTTGATTAGGTGAAAATTGTAGGCGTGGCAGTGCGGGGTTTATAAGACTTCGAGAAATTGTTAGATAATTCTTCAAAAATCTTCTTCTCCTAAACCACTTGGCCAATTCTAACCAAACTTGGCAGGAATGTTCCTTTGGTGACCTTTTTTAAAACTTGTTCATGAATTTTTTATTCATCAAAAATTGTGGGCGTGGCAGGGCGGCGCTTTTTGGACTTAGAGAAATCATGTGAAAAATCTTTAAAAATCAATTATTTGGCCAATTTAAACCAAACTTGGCAGGAGTGTCCATTGAGAGACTCTCTTCAACACATGTTCATGAATATCTGATTGGGTGAAAAACATGGGCTTGGCAGGGTGGGGCTTATCAGACTTCAAGCAATCGTTAGATAATTCTTCAAAAATTTTCTTCATCTTAACCATCTGGCGATTTGTTACCAAACTTGGCAGGAATGATCATTGGGTGACTCGTTGCAATATTTGTTCGCAAATTCTTTATTCAGTCGAAAATGTGGTCGTGGCAGGGCAGGGCTTATCAGACTTAACAAGATCAAGAGGAAATTCTTTAAAGAAACAATTATAGGGCAAAGTTGAACGAAACCTTACAGGAATGTACCTTGAGTGACTGTCTTCAATATACGGTTGTGAACTTTAGATTTATTGAAAAAATGTGTGCATGGCAGAGCGAGGCTTGTTGATTTTTAAATGAGCTATGTCCTTTTGTTAAAAATTGGCATTTTTTGCATCATTTACATGTGCTGTTTGGTCTATTGCTCTTTTTTCCCCAATTGATAAGCTCACAGTTCAAATGAAATGTACTTCTCAAAATGCACAAAAACAATGCTGTTAGGGGGTATGATCACTCTCAGTGATATTCTAGTTTACAATAATTTGATGTGACATATATTTGTTTACAACAAAATTTATATTGTACACAATCAAATACACGAAGAACTCAGGTGAGCGATATCAGTGCCTTTCAGGCACTCTTGTTGTTTCCGTGCTCTAACTCAAGAACCATTAGACCTAGGATCATGAAACTTTACACAGTTGTTGCCCAAGACCCAAGAAGGTGCCCTCTTGTTTTTGGGCCATGAAGGTCAAAGGTCAAGGTCATGATTGGACTGTGTTTATATTCGTTTCCGTGATCTAAGTTAAGAACCGTTTGACCTAGGACCATGAAACTTTACACAGTTGTTGCTCGTGACCCAAGGAGGTGCCCTATTATTTTTGGGGTCATGTAGGTCAAAGGTCAAGGTCATGATTAGACTTTGTTTTATTCCGTTTCTGAGCTCCAACTGAAAAACCATTTGACGTATAGCACTTTTTCAGTGACAAGGCGCTAGTGGGGGTATTTGTCCGCTTTGCTAAGTTTTAGTTTTGGATTCTAATGGAGACAAAATTGCCTAGAAAAGTAAAATTGGGTGGAAGATGAGTTAGGTATGATGGCAAAGGGTCCTAGAATGTAACAAAGACAAGACATATGTAAAATTAATTATCATTTGTTTTTGATGTAGGCAAAAGAATTCATTAGAGCAATCTAATGTGTGTTAATTAAAGGTTTAGCTTTCACTTAATCTTTGTAATTGCTATCCCAAATACCAAATTTTTAGACTTGTCCAAATTAAAAGCCATATTGCTCAAAGTTGCATGAAGAGATTGGTATCTAATGATGGATGGAATACCTTAATATTCGACTTTCAAATTGGAGCAGTAAAAACTTGGTTAATTTGGTATAGGGATAAGGACTAAAGGAGTCAACTATCAGCCCTTCAGCCCTCTTCATGGGATGACCTCAGCCCCTTATCTGGCTATTTGAACCACTTCATCTTAATTTTATCTACATCTTTCATGGAAATGGCTTCTTCAGAGGTCCATCCCTCTAACCCTTTCTTAAACGACAACATTTTACACTGGCCCAAATTCAAAGATGTTGCAGACGACAATTTTAAGCAAAGAAAATTCAAATTTTTTTTGTCTATTGGTGTAGAAAATATTGTGGAAAATGAAGAAATTGCTTTTCATAAGAAATTTTTTCATTTTCAACAATATTTTCCCTATAATTTTTCTTCAGGGTCGATTAGAAGCGACACTGCGTGGGATGGGTTAAACCTTTCCCAAACAAGATCAGGATTTGACATTTAAAAGAAATTGTCAGGGAAAACATTGAGACAATAGGAAAAATGCTGATAATAACATTTTTTATGCTCCCCGAAAAAATTTCGGGGGAGCATATAGTCGCCACGCTGTCCGTTTGTCCGTCCGTGTGTCCGTCCGTCCGTCCGTCCACAGCCATATCTCAGCAACCCTTGGACCAAATTCAATGAAACTTCACAAGTGAACTCCCTGGGTCAATACCTAGGGACCTTTTTCTCCGTTTGTAAATTTAAGTCTGCGTCATGGAAAAAGGGGCCTTAGTGTAAACATTAGTTTTTCCCTTATTTCTCTTCATCTAATGGGCAGAATTTAATGAAATTTTGTGCTCTTGTAATAAATAGGATGTTCTAGACCATATTCTATAAATAATGCCTGTACAAAAAAGCTGTCATGGGAAAAGGGGGCTTAATGTATGATAGTTTTTATTTTGTGACAAACACTTATTCGGGGAGCATAATCCGTCTGTGACGGCTCTTGTATCCTTTTGTCACTAAATTTTCTGTGTTAAATTATGCACAAACCTTCCAGTATCAATGTCCATTCTGTCATCTGTAGCAGCTTTTATATTTGAATAATCCAATTTTCTGTTGTTTGGTAAAAGGTTAATTTGTTCTTTATGAATTAGCAAGCATTCTAATTCCCCTTTTGTTACTTTGTTGTCTTCTATCCTTTCATTCAGCTTTATGCCCACAGAATTTACTGCATTTGATGGTTGGTTTATTGTAGTTTTATGCTGTTTTCACAAGACTGCTATGGTCCTAACGCAGAGGCTGGAGCACCTAACCATGGATTACTAATGACTCTCATACCAGTACTACCACAACACCCTAACCAAGCCTTCAGGCTGCTCGCCCATATACATTAACAATATCAAACCATTGGTGGCTGACATTTTTGTCAGAAAGGGTATCTGCTGCTGCTGGGATCGAACCAGGAACCTCTCAAGTGAGAGGAAGATGTGTTACCAACTGCGCTATGGCTGCGGCTGCATTTAATGAAGTGTAATGTTCCAAGATATGTTGAGGGCTGCACCACATGATGTGGGTTTCAGTATGAATATCCATCAGTAAGAAATAGCCATATCCTCTAGAGTCCTGGGCTTGATCCCTGGCTGTGACTTTTTAAGCATTCTCTCTGATACTTGTCTCCCACCAATGGTGGATAATTATAAACCCATGTAGGGTGAACAGCTGGAGGCTCAGAAAGGATGTTGCAGTTGTAGACAGGAATTCATGGATAGGTGCTCCAGCAACCAGGGTATGAGATACTGCCTTAACAGAGATGTTAAACCTTAACCAAATGGCATAATTTTAGAGTGTTCGAAATTCAAAAAATGTTGCAGACAATAATTTCAAGAGAATGAAAGTGTTTTGTTGTTTTAGGTAGAAAACATTAAGGAAAATGAAGAAATTGTTCTTCATTTTCCTCAATGTTTTCCAAAGCCTTCTCTTATGAGGAAGTCAAAAGGCGTCACTGTGCAGTAATGTGTTTAACCCCATTCAATCAATCAGAAATTAATTTTTCTCCTCTCAGGGCAGTAAAATTCAGGATTTGTTTTGGGAAAGGGCTCAACATGTATAACTTAAAAGTTGTTGAAAACTGCATAAAATCCGATTAAAAACACGGAAACTCCATATTTGGTAAAAAGGGTTATCTCTGAAAGGTAAATTGGGGACTCGCTTGTGTCTTCTGTTTACTTTTATCAGTTTAAAGTAGCACAGTAGACTATCATTGGCGTAATTCAAAAACGCTGTAACTACTGATTGAATGAGCTGCTGTTAGGATGTTTTCGAATAAAGACAAGGCTATGCATAGGTTGTCAACCTTGCCTAACACTTGTCTTCATGAACATCTTTTAATGGCAATTGAACATTCAAATTCAATTAACGTGAAGGTTTAATTGGATTGTTTAAGTCTTTTGATACCAGGCAGTGTAGACTAAGATCAGACTGCACAAATGTGCAGTCTGATCTTAGTCTGTACTGCCTGCTAAAGAATGAATGAATCAGTGATTGTAATGACAAGGGAAACAGGCTGGATAACTACCATTCTCAAAATGGCGGGAGTTTTTACTGTCATTAGCAGACGACAATTTTATCTCCATTAGTAACCACCAATATTATTCAATTTCGTCCCAAAAATGTATCTCATTCTCATTTCTCGATGTACAACAACATTTTTCGTCCTTGACTGTTAAGGATCAACGACTGATCAACTCACTGTATTCCCCTACATCTTTTTTTGCAGTCAACTGAGACATTATTGATGTCAGCCATCTTGAAATCCAAAAATAAAACATATGACCAGTCTAGGCCACATGTTAGACTGTGTTCATGTTGAATATGAAACAATGACAGTGTGGGCTGAGGACAGGGAGCAGTGTGTTTTTAATGTGATTTAATTCTGCATCATGTCCGCTGATTAAGATTATTGGATTAATTTAGACATTAGACACAGGATTAACCAGGTAGGGTTTTGTTTCGTTTGTTTATTTTTCTATGCTGTGTTGACTTTGTGGTGTGAAATGGAGGATTATTTGATAAGATTACATGGTGTAGTTTTCTGAGCTGCTGTATTTTCGTTTTAAAAATCAGTCACCAGCCTGATGTTTTTGTATCGGAGCAACAGATGTCAGGTGGAAAAGAAAATTTAAATTAGGTATCATAATTCAAAACCCTATGTTGTGGGTACTCATTTGAATCGTCTCGATGAGACGATTCCAATGAGTGCCCACAATATAGGGTTTTATTTACGATTAGTCATACTTTATGTTTCGAAAAGCATTTACCCCTCCTTTCTGTAGCTTTTTGTATTGAATATTTATGGTAACACCTGATATTCAAATGAGGATGACCTCTTTTCTTCTTTCTTGACTCATGTTTGAAATTGACGCTGTAGCAGACGACACAATTTTGGATGGTTGAAATTCAAAGATGTAGCAGACGACAGACTAAATTGAAAGAACAAGGTAAATAAGATATTGAGAGAAAAGATAGAATTGCTGTCTACTTAGTTATATTGTCATATTTTCCTACAAAGTTTTGTGTATTCAGGTCACAAAAACCTCTAACCCTTATCCAAATGGCGGAAATTTAGACTATTCCTGTTTGAAGCTGCTAAAGACACAAAAAGGATGTTGATAAAGATTGGATTTGCATGCATTATAGCAAAGAAAATATCGAAGCAAAAGTAGAAAATGATGATTATTATCATTTTCTTCTTTTGTCTCAATATTTTCCCAGGTCCTTTCTATTCTGACATCAAAACCCGGTTTGGGAACGAGTAAGACCCTGTATTATTCATAAATTACATCTTCATCAGCTTTCATTTTGTCGCCTGCAACAGATTTGAAATTGATTAAACTATTGTTCAATTTCACTGTTCAGAAAAGGGTTAAACACTTTGTCCCAATTAGGGAAAAAATGAAAATCCGAAATGTTACAGAAATAAGGAATCGAAGGATATCGTCATTGTAAATGCAAAACCTTGTATCTCGATTTTGGAAAATTTTAAAGGGGAGGGAAAAAAGTGTAATAACTTTTAATTCCCAAACTGAAATGTTTTACTTGAAATTTTGTAAAAGTATCTCAAAACCTGCGCAAATTGTCTAAACTGGGCACACAAGTTTGTACTTTGAAAATCGCAAGAATCAACATACGAGGTTTTGCATTTACACCGACGATATACAATTATGTTAAATTCTGAAGAGTAGCTGCTAGCGATCGAAATTGAAAGTGAACATTTCCCGCCATATAACAGGTGAAGGCCCTGAAAAATAGATCTGTCTCTACCATGCATTGATATCATTATGCAATTTACATTTTAACCTTGTCCCTAACAAACAAAACGTCAGAATCCATTATAAATTGAAATAAGTTGCTGCAGGGGAAATCATTTTGTCATAAAGAGTAGAAAATCTTAATTGCAGAGGTGTGGAAATCTTAGATATTTTCACTGGTCTATGGACAAGCTGGATTGAAAAATTCACTTGTCTGGCGATCGACTAACACAAAATAGCTAAAAAACTTTTCAGGAAAGAGTAAGATTCGAATTTTTTGGCTAGTTGAAAAACTATTGTAAAAGCCTCTGAAATTATGTGCCCTTACAACAGCTTTAGCAAAACCCTTAAAAAAGGATTTGGTTGTGCAATGGACAGTTTTAAAATGAAGAGTAGCATTTGAATGGACAGATGGCATTATTTGCTGAGGACAGAAAACCATTGCGTGATGACAAAATTTTAATTTTCAGTTTTTTGCAGACAATGGTACCCTCTTGCAAGACATTGTGTCAGTTAACCCATTACCAAACAACAAAATTTAAATGTTGTCCAATTTGAAAGCTGCTGCAGACGACAAAATGGGTGTTGGATAAAGATAAAATTTGTGTACAAAATAGCATAAAAAATATTGAGGCAAAAGGAGAAAATGCTGGCTATCAGCATTTTCTTCTTTTGCCTCAATGTTTTCCCAGGCTTATTTTCTTAGAACTGTCAAAACCAAGTCTTGTTTGGGAAAGGGTTAATAGTTGAAGTGTTAACTCTTATAGACAAAATTGTAAACTCAGGGTAATGACAATATGAAAAAAAATGCAGAAAAGAATAATGTGCTATAGCATGGAAAATATTGATTGAAAAGAAGATAAAGCAGGCAGATAGCATTTTCTTCTTTTCTCTTGAGTGTTTCCAAAAAATTTCATAAGGACATCAAATGCTGCAGTACCAGATTTGAAAGCCCTTTCCAGGAGCACAGGAGTAAAGACAAAGTCAACAAAGTAGTTGATATTTTACAGTTTTGACTTTGAAATGTTATGATTTCTTGTACATGTACTATGATGCATCAATATACAACAGTGACATTTCCAGCAGTGACTCTTGAACTATTTCCCAAACTACAACCACAAAAAATAGGGGAAAAAAACACATTAATTTGAAAGATGCCACAGACTTGCAAAATGGACATAGATGGACATACACACCCTATTACCGGCTATCACTACAGCAGTTGCTAACCTTGGGCAGTATGATCTATAGATAGCGGGTGTACTGGGTAGGTCATACTTTTTCCATCTTTGCTTTTGTGTTAAAGCCTTTCTCAGCTATATTTGTAGTGCACTTGGCTGGCCATACATTTGAGCACCTACATGATAAATATTAGCCCAAAGAATCCCTAAACAACAAAATTATTCAGCGACAAAGTCGTAACTTCACAATTTTTTACGTAAAATCCAACTTTCAGTCCATATAATGAGAAAATGATAAGACGATCATTAGAATTAATATAACTATTAAAATAGACAATCAATTTTCTTACACTGTGTAAATTTAGAGAACTGTCTGGATTGAATTAACTTCAGACTGACCGATTAAAACTAAACACTGATGCCGATTTGGCTATCACGAACAGCATATTGAAAATTTGAATGGCAAACCCGGGCATAAGTTGATGGCAACACAGAACAATATGTCTTGTTGGAAAAGCGGCATCTCTTTCAACAAGAAATTGCATGAAAGGAGCATAAATAATGAATTAACACCATTTATTGATAGACTAGCCAATTTCTGAATTATAGACATAGAAATCATCTAGATATGGTTGAAGCTGAGTAACACAAAATTGAAGGACGTATGCAACCATTAGTTGTAGATGATAGTTTGTCGGTTAAGGTATACATCCCATCATTAAAAACACCACTTTTTAGCCTTACGAAATGCATCAAATTACACACATTTGTACATACACTTCTGATAAGTTGATTCAACGTGCCGGATTTCAAGATTATGCTTCAAAAGAAAAATAATTTACAAATATTACTTTACTCTATATTCATATGCAGCGGAGGTAATTTTGAACATTTCTGTCAAATATTTCTGTAAATATGCATTGATTCAAAATTCTAAACCGTTCAAAATGGTTATGTTTAGAATGGAAATGTAACACAGTTTAGGAATTACTGACACTTATCAAATTCACCTCTGGCTCTTTAGTGCTAATGATGGGTTGCAAACCTTAAAAAACTACACTTACTTTACAGTGAAAATTGTGGATTTTACACCATGTCGTCGCTGTTTCAGGCACACAATATGACTGTAATATTTTTAATGGGGTTAAATTTCATTTAGTCAGACTTAACTTAAATAGATGGAACCCACGCAAATATATGTATATGAATCCTGCTATTTCAAAGTCGGTCAATGAATCTTCAAACATTTCGATCGAATGTTTTGCGCGGTGCAAATTTGTATTTTTCATTGCGAAACGATTTGGTTTATTGGGGTTTTACGCCGTTTTCAACTGCCATGGTTATATCGCGGCACCTTGAGCGCCTAATCATGGATTCCTGTTGTTTCTCATACAAGTACTAACACAATAGACTAACCGAGCCTCCAGCTGCTCGCCCACACAGCTTAACAATATCAAACCATTGGTGGGTAACATTAGTTAGAAAAGATATTTGCCACGACCGGGGATCGAACCCGGGTTCTCTCGAATGAGAGTCAGATGCGCTATCAATGTTCAGCGTTTTGGCCTCATTGCGAAACGAAGAAAAGATATCGGAGATAACGGATTATCAAGCAAGAATCTCTTGATATCGATAAAACATCATGATTGTCTACATAAAGCACATGATTGCAACTAGCCTAGGTAAGTGAATACAGAAACTAGTGAAGGATCAAAGATCAGTCAGCTAGGTAAGGATCTCTATGGATAAGGCGAGAAATCTCTCTAAACGTCTGAAATGGAAAACTCAATTTTCAAAACATGCAAATTGATAAATATCTCGAGCTGTATTGTTAGATCTATACCTAAATCATATGAAAATTGATTTTGTACAATCAAAACGATCCGACATGTACAGATAACTCCGTAAAAAGAGGCATTCTTTTGGAAATGGTTAAAAATGTTTATTTCTTTATTCTGTGTTATGTTTCACCTTGCATGGTGAAGTAAAGCCGAGTGGTCATTGGACAAATAGACCTCTCAATAAAAGTACCCAACCTCCAGCTGCGCTCTCACATAGATGATTCACACCCATTGGTGAGAGACAAATGACTTTTGTCAAATGTAAGAATAGATACTGGTCGGCCTGGGGTTCGAACTCGCAACCCCTGGATTGACAGACTCCGACGTTAACTGGACTCGGCTTAAACAGATACATGTTGAAGCAAATACTCTTTATATTAAGCAAACCGCACGGAATCTCGGACAAACAAAAGAGCTTTGTCCGTATGATTCTAAAACCACACAACTGCAGCTTGAATGAAGCCGTGGTTACGAGATTTTTAACAGCTAAAACCGCTTGGACCATTCTATTTATAGCGTAAGATTTAACCCTATTAACCATAAGATTCCATTTCCTATATTATCAATAGCAATGAACTCTGTGCTAAAAGTACACTAGATTTACCGTTATAAGTATCGACAAACCGTTAGTGTAGGCCTAGTTATAAAGTCTCGCAACTATGGCCACATACGAGATTTTATAACAACACATACGATGCACTATTGTTTCACCAAAATTGCGCCACGGTTAACTGGATAAAAACATTCTCCATTTATATGATTTTAATATCAAATAAATAACAACGACATCGCTGTATTGTCCACCCAAATTAACCCGGGACAACTTAATTTTCGTGTGCAAAGTCCGTTAGTTGAGTGCCTTAACCTTAACAAGTGGGGTCATTACATATGCAGATGTCTCGGGTTAATCTTACTAGACAATATAAAAGACCATTCTGATATTTGGCTAGTATAATTACCCGGTCAAGGTCAGTAATTATCCTCCAAATAGTGTTCATAATTAAAACTCTTATTAAATTCCCCTTCAAATAATCGAGTTCATAAGCAATAATTAGATAAAGCGGAAACTCACAATTTTGAAACTTAAATTTATATTGCTATAATAGACGAATAACGCAATGGTATTTTTGAGCATAGGATCTAATGTTGAAGGTATTTTTTAAAGTTAGTCTGTGCCCGATTTTATAAACGCCGGCTAGAGTTAACCAAATGGCCAAGTATCTGTTTCGGTTATTTTTCGATTATTCACATCGGAAAATTTGAACAAATCAGTAAAATATTTTGTTTGTGCTAAACAGCTTGATACAATCGGGCCTATGATTTGATTTCATGAGATGTAACGCCGTTTTAAACCGGTATGGCCATATTGCAGTGGCTGGAGCACATAACCGTGGATTCCTGGGAAGTTCTTGCTTCATATATCTTATTATCATCTGATGCTCTTTTATCAAACAAAAGTACCAGCATTCATGTACTGTTATAATTATCATCAGCAAATTTTAAATATTTCACACCATGATCACTTGGATAATGAAAAAGAATTGTACATAGACAAGCAAAATAGTATCATTTATGCTGTCTGTGATTGCCTGTTTCAAGTACGAATCTCCTGTCGGTGATCCCCCTACGTGCTGTTCGTGATTGCATAAATTTGTAGCTCACCAAACTTTGTTTGACTATAACGACATAACGGAATAGTTGATTGTCTTCACAAGCAATTAGTTGGTAGATGATATACTAGATATCAATTCTGTAATAAAATTTCTAACATTTGCTTCAGTGTTTTTCTGCTATATGCATGGAAAGATGAATTTTATATGCAAATATGTGAAGTTTCGACTTTGTTAGTGAATCATTTTTTTGTTTGAGGACTCTCTGTGCTAATATTTGACATGTAGGTGCTCAAATGTATGGCAAGCAAAGGGCACTACAAATTATAGCTGAGAAACGCTTTTACACAAAACAAATATGGAAAAAGTATGACCTACCCAGTTCACGCGCTATTTAAAGATGATACTGCCGAAAGGTTAGCAACTGCTGTAGTGATAGCCGGTAATAGGGTGTGGACATAGGTGCAAATGAAATGATGTATGGTTTGAATGAAGTTTGTATTTTACAGTTTCGGTCTTTCGGTTTCTTGTACATGCACTTATGATGCATCAATATACAAAAGAGTCTCTGTGACATTTTTAACAGTGACAATTTAATGACTTCAACATATATCATATTTCAGAATATAACTTGTGTAGGCTGATATAACACTTTCCCAAAAAAGACAACCGTAATAAGAATATCATAGGAAAACATTAAAGCAAAAGAAGAAAATCCTGGTAACCAGCATTGTCTCCTTTTGCCACTATATTTTCTTTGCTATGCTGAACATTATGTATATCAATATATCCACATTCGTTTTGTCTTCTGCAGCAACTTTTAAATTGAAACTGACTAGATTTTTGTCAGTTGGGAAAGGGTTGATATGGTGCAATTCATTTTCAATGCATGAAATTTATGATTACTGCTCCTCAAGTAAATGTTAAAATGTTATCTCAAAACCTTTAATGTTTGTGCATGATCATTACTCATACCATTCCAAGGTCATGTAACTCATGTTGCACTGCTGTTTTTTCAAACAGTAATAGCAATGTATTTTGTTCTAAAAATAGACCAAGTTTACCATTATGTTTTGATATAAAACTGTCGGTGTTGTTATAAAATCCCGTAACTACGGCTTGAACCAAGCCGTAGTTACGAGATTTTATAACATTACCTTCGAAATAATATTGTTTGTCTGAAAGTAAGTCACATTTAAAAGGATAAAATCATTCTCTATTCATGAAGTGTCAAAAAGTTGCTCGTTTAAAAAAGTTGCATGAGAGATTGGTCCCCTGCAGGTCAGCCTGCATAGTTGATTTGGTGATGGTGCCTTAAAAGACAGTGACTACTATCACTGCGGGAACTTGGCTGAAGACTCGTTAAATAATGCTTTTCATTCCCATTTTTTAGCTGAATATTCATAGGCGCATACTATGCACCGGTGAATCAAACAATTACTTTATAAATTTGATCAGCAACAAATTTTTAAATGTAACAAAAATATTGTTCAACTGTTTCAGCATTAATGTCAGTTATGTTCCAAAACAAAGTCGTAAATACAGCTTAATTATGCAAGCTGTAGTTACATTGTTTTTGAATGTAAATTGTGATATTTTAGAAACTTTCGAAAGACCAAAGATTCCTGAAACATGTATGTATAACATGAAACGGAACTGTAACATAAATTTTGACCTAGATTTTCAAATAAGATAATAAATGCCTTATGAATGTGTCTGTCCTTATAAAGGCTAGTTTGTTTTTCAAAGTTTTTTCAAGACTTCTGATGTCCTTGCTATCTTTTACTTGATATATCTTAATAACATTTAACCTCTTTTTGAAACAAATTGCATCAGCTTTTCATTAAAATGTCATTGAAAACTTAGTATGAACTTCAGAGAGAAAAGTGGAATTTACTATGGTTATCATTCTCAGAAAGAGCATCTCTTGTACCAAGGTCATCCATCAAGTTCAAGGTCAGATATATCAATGTCATATTTGTATTAAATTATTTAGAAAAAAACAAACTGTTTTGTATTTTACAAACACCTCACGTTTCAAATTGATTATTGGAAAGGATCATATTATTGGAGAAGAAAATATTGAATTGGCTTTATGAAAAGTTGCCCGCGGATAAACCGGGGAAGGAGTTAACTAATTGAAAATGCAAATCTCATTTTATTTCCTGTCTTCATTTCGACAGCCTTTGATATATTTCATTTACCTTCAATACCTCTGTGGGATAACCTTTGTTCCGTATTTGGTCGATTTAGACAAGCTGCTACGCAGGATTTAAGTGAGTGAAATACTTGATGTTTCGGATGTGTTTTGTGCTACTGATTCGACTAAAATATTTTCCTTTTCATGCTATGTTTAATGTCTGTTGAATAACATTTAGTTGGCTACATTTTGGAAACACTGTAACTATAGACCCAGTCACATATGATTCTGCGTCCATATGGCATCCACATCACATCTAAAATAAACTACACAGGTCCCCTGTTTTAGATGTGCTGCAGCTGTGATGTGGACGTGGAATGGTGTATGTGACCAGGCCTTAACCCATTCCCAAACAAGACCTGGTTTTGACGTCCCTAATAAAAAAGCTTGGGAAAACATTGAGACAAAAGAAGAAACTGCTGATAACCAGCAGTTTCTCCTTTTGTCTCAATAGTTTCTATGCCATAGTTTACACAAATTCTATCTTTATTTACATCCATGTTGTCATTTGTGGTAGTTTTTGAGTGGATCACCCTAAAATTTTGTCGTTTGGGAAAGGGTTAAAGCAAGTATTCAACCTGTAGTTACAGCATTTTCAAACATAGCTGACAATTTGTCCTGTATGTTGATTTTGACAAGCTGCTTCAGAATATTTTAGTGTGTAAAAGATTGGACTGTTTCAGATCTGTGTTGTGCTACTGATTTGACATCTAATCAACCTCTGCAACATTTCAAATAATATTTCGATGGCTCAGCGCGAAACAGTTGTAACTGCCTATTTGTTTATAGGCAGTTACATCTGCTTCGTGCTGAGCCATCAATTTGTTTTTTCAAAGATTGGTTAGCTTTCTCAACATAAAGTACAGTAAGTTGGATAAACGATATAGAAGGGTTGTTAAAATTTTAAAATCAGCTGATCAGACAAAAGCTTATTCACAAATAGACCGGTATCTACTATTGATGAGTAGGCTACCTATTGTCTTAAATTATTATTAACATACCTTTATACCCTTTAATATGTGTTGAAGGTGAAATAACAGTGTCTAGATTTGATGTGTCAACAAGGGTTTTGGTCAGAAAATCTCACTTGAAAATGGGGGCCGCGGCCATGGCGCAGTTGGTAGCGCATCTGCCTCTCATTCGAGAGGTCCCCGGTTTGATATCAGGCCGCGGCAAATACCCTTTCTGACAAAAATATCACCCATCAATGGTTTGATATTGTGAACCTATGTGGTGGAGCAGCTGGAGTCTTGGTTAGGGTGTTGTGGTAGTACTGATATGAGAAACGACAGGAATCCATGGTTAGGTGCTCCACCCGTCGCGATATGACCATAACAGTTGAAAACAGCGTAAAACACTAATAAACCAAACCATCACTTGAAAAGGAGAAAATTTTGTCGCCAATCATATATTGATCTGTCAGATGCCCATTTTGCCATCTGGTAATGGGTTAACCCTTGTCAGGGTTATCTTTGAGTGTTCTTGCTTTGACAAGTTGTATAGGCAAAGATCAGCCTGCACATAATGGTGCTAGTCTGATCTTAGTCTACTCACTGTTATTCATTAATCATCAAGTAAACTTTCATTTCAACAAAAAGTAAATCGTTGTTGTAAATGCAAAACCTCGTATCTCAGTTTTGGAAAATTTTAAAGGGGAGGGAAAAAAGTGTAGTAACTTTTCCCAAACTGAATTGTCTTACTTGAAATTTGGACATATTGTTAGAAAATAATGTGTCAATAATACTGATCAATCAAAATATTTCAAAACCTTCGAGAATCGTCTACACAAGGCGCATAAGTTTGTACTTTGAAAATCGCACCAATCGACATACGAGGTTTTGCATTTACACCGACGAAATGTAGGCTAGCAATATTTAGAGAGACTACATGATTCAGCATTTTATATATATTTTGTTTTTAATCATGACAAAGGTAAATGCATATTTTATTTGCTGAAGCATTTTATTAAGTTTATAATCCTTTCCCAAATGGCTGAAATGTGGACTATTTCAATTTGAAAGGTACTGCTGACAAGAAAAAAATAATGGTTGCTGATTAGGATATAACTTGTGTACAATGAGGTACAGAAAATATTGAGACAAAGGGAGAAAATGCTGAGTGTCAGCATTTTCATCTTTTGCCTCAGTATTTCCTCAATGCTTTTCTTATGTGGACATCAAAACCAGATCATGTTTGGGAATGGTTAAATGCATACTTTATTGCTGAAGCATATATTTATCATGTACAATAAAGTATTGTTGTTAGAAACATGTCTTCATACTCAACTTTATAGATGTTTTTAACTGTCTGTAAGTTTTCATTTTATTGCTAGTTTGGCCATCATTGTTTTCTGTTCAATTTGTCTCTCATTTGCTAATGGCAATGAATTTTGTGCTAAAATTAAACTTTGTTTACCGTTATGTGTTGATAATCTGTCGGTGTTTTTATAAAATCTCGTAACTACGGCTTGAACCAAGCCATAGTTACAAGATTTTATAACATCTTCGAAATACTATTGTTTGTCTGAAATTAATTATGTCACGGTTTACTGGACAAAATCATTCCCTTTAATTGTAGTACGATTAGCTCTATACCTAAAATTTGTGAATAAGCTAATACAAAGCTTAGATCTGCTTGCCATAGATCCTCCTTTTGAGGGTTTAACGCATCTCTCAACTTCTATGGTCATATTGTGGCGGCTGAAGCACCTAACCATGGATTTCTGTTATTTCTCATACCAGTATTACCGCAACATCAACCCTTACTGAGCCTCCAGCTGCTTGCCCACATACATGTAGGTTAATGATTATCAAACCGTTAGTGGGAGACAATTTTGTCTTAAAGGATATTTGCGGCAACTTGGGATTGAACCCGGGACCTCAAGAGTGAAAGTCTGACGCGCCACTAACTGCACTATATTATGGCAGTGGCTGGTTTCATATGATTAACCCTTTCCCAAACAAGACCTGGTTTTGATGTCCTCAATAGAATAGGCTTGGGAAAACATTGAAACAAAAGAAGAAACTGCTGATAACCAGCAGTTTCTCCTTTTGTCTCAATATTTTCTGTTCCATATTTTACACAAATACTGTTTTTAATAACATACATTTTATCTTTGTGGCAGTTATTGAATTGGACAACCCTAAAATTTAGCTGTTCGGGAAAGGGTTAAAGAAGTATCCGCTAGGTATTGTTTGTATGAAAAATATGGATTTATCCTGCCAACTCACCCTCATGCAGCTTTGTGCTACACAAATGGAGTTGATTTTCAGATGGGACCTGTCATCGGAGGTAATTAGGTAGACAATTTATTGGTTGAGGACAATTAGCTAATTGGAAAAAAAACTTGATGGTTCTGCTGGCACAATTATGCTACCCCTGGTTATAGTTCAATAATATTGACTTGTCCAGTTGGTTTAAAAACAAGACGGAACAGATCATGTTGTTGCTAGTGCTTGTAAATTCATGCTAAAATTATTATCTGCTACAATTGTCGCCACATCGTATGGCACGTGTTTATGTTTTGTTTAACGTTCAATTACATTTAAACAAAACATAAACACTGTGCCATACGATGTGGCGACAACTGTAAGTGAGCTAGGGAAAACATTAAGGCAAAAGAACGACATTCATATTTTCATGCCCTGGGTATTGAAAGATCAGGGCATATCATTTTACTGTTGTCCATCTGTCTGTCCGTCTGTCCATTCATCTATCTGTATGTCTGTCCGTCTGTCTTTCAGACCGAAACTAAAATTAACATGAAAACTTAACATCGGCCTTTTCTGGTACATTTTTGTTTCACAAACACATCTTGTTCACTTTTGCACCAATAATCAGTATATTTTTTGGCCACTTTGGAAAGGGTTAATATCTTTCACCAAATTTTTCAGAGTAAGACTCAAAGACAAGTGTTTGACCTAAAAGGTATTTTTCAATTAACTCTGGCACAAAAAACACATCAAATTGATAATTGGTTGTCAATCTAGAGTGTTACCTTAGAAGATAGTCTGCCAAAACCTCTCAAATATTATGTTTTGAAAAGCATTTATAATCTATGATTATGAATATTAATACAGTTATTGATCTAAATTGCTTTTAGAACTGTATTGGCAACTTGGCGCAAAACTGATATATACGCATGGTTTTCCATTATGTTTGATAAAACGTCGGTGTTGTAATAAAATCTGGTTACTATGGCTTGAATCAAGCTGTAGTTACGAGATGTTATAACATTATGTTACACCTACAATATGCTTTCGTTTGTCCAAATTTATGTCACAGTAAAACCTGTAAAATCAATCTCTATTATTATTATCCAAAAATTCATTAAAAAACCTTTAAATAAGATACAAAGTTTTTGAAGAAATGCAACAATATGATAAATATGTTCTTACAGTCATTTTGCGTGATACAATCTTAACAGGACCTTTATGGTCTGAGCAGTTTCAGATTTTAGAGGGGGTGGGTGGGTATTTTTCACTGGAAGTGGATATTGTCTTCAAAATTGAAGAAACCAAAATATCAAATATTGCAAAGATATTGTACTCTTTTTCAATTGACATAGATCTGACATTTTGAAACTGTTGATAATTTGATACCAAAAAGTAGGCTATGAAGGAAATAATTCCTCAAGGGATCCTAAAATTAACCTAATTTTATATGGTTAGAGGAGAGATAATGTTATCTGTATGTGTTATATTGGTCAAACACAGGGTGATATGATGGAATTATAGATTACATTATAATGCTCATTAAACATATACTCGTAGTAGCATGTAAAAAAGGGGAATAAATTATACTATTAGTACTGAGAAGATAGCGTGGCGTTTCTTCAATAACCTTTCAACTGCAGCTTGTTCTAAGCTGGAGTAATGAAGTTTTCGAAGATAAGGAGCGATATTGTAGTTTACACCAAACTCAAAACGATGACATTTTTAAGTCATAAAATCATCTTGTGATTAAATGAAGTTGAAGGTTGGTTGCTCAATGAATGCTCATTTTAAAGGGACATTTCATTCCAATTTCAATTTTTTAAAGTATGTCTTGATGCCAAGATTGGTTATTGTAATGAGTATAGATACTATTAGTTTTTTGAAGTTGTTGCCAATAAGCGAGAAACACGCATTTAAAGTTGAGACATAATCAATAAATTGCATATAAAGCGGAACTGTTGTCTACAACAATTTGTTCAATTTTAACACAAAAATATTAATTTCTCATAAACGGCGCAATATTTTGGCTTGAAATTTTCAGAATTTTAATAAGGAAATATGCTCTTTCAGATAAAATTAAAAGTAAAATTTATGACAAAAAATTCTGAAATGTCACTTTAAGGCTGCAGTTACAAAGTTTTTGAAAATAAGCAACAATATTGTAAGTTTGCATCAAACTCATTACATTTTAAGTCGTAAAATCTTCTTGTGACTAAATGAAGTTGAACATTGGTTGAACACCCATTTCACACCCTATTACCGGCTATCACTACAGCAGTTGCTAACCTTGGGCAGTATCATCTATAAATAGCGGATGTACTGGGTAGGTCATACTTTTTCCATCTTTGCTTTTCTGTTAAAGCCTTTCTCAGCTATATTTGTAGTGCACGTGGCTGGCCATACATTTGAGCACCTACATGATAAATATTAGCCCAAAGAATCCCTAAACAACAAAATTATTCAGCGACAAAGTCGTAACTTCACAATTTTTTACGTAAAATCCAACTTTCAGTCCATATAATGAGAAAATGATAGGACGATCATTAGAATTAATATAACTATTAACGATCTGGAACCATAATGGATTTCGGTTATTATCGCCGATGATCGGGTATTTACGGCACTCGGTTATTTCCGTGAAACGCACTTCGGAAAGATTCGATTTTGTTCTCACCTCGGTTTACATTCTCGTAAATATTAATATATATCGACCGTGTAAGCTATTTAAAGTGTATTTTTCTGCATAAATAGAGATAATTCTCTTATTTCTCGTTGTAAGTAGCATGAAAAATGCTTAAATATTATCGTTCTGAACACTCTGGCGGTTAAACGTATATTAAACGTACATTCATTCCATTAGAAGAGGAAATACATGAAAAATACTTTTTCATGTTGTATTCTATAAATAGCAACAAAAAAGAAAGTGAAAGTACAGCGAAATAGGGAACGATTTTATCCAGTTAATCGTGACGTTATTTCGGACATACTATAGTACAATAGTAATTCGTTGGAGCTGTTATGAAATCTCGTAGCTCAAAGCTTAAATCAGGCCGTAGTTACGATATTTTATGACAACACTGACGGTTTATCAAAACATAACTTTAAACCCAGTCTACTGTTAGCACAAAATCCATTGCTATTCACATGAATTTTTCGTGGTTTGTTCAATTTCAACATTTCCTTTCATAGATATTTTGATATTTTCAGTAATTTTGGGGTTATCAAGGCTTTAAACGGTAAATTTAGGCATCTTAGGAAATTCTAATCTTAGCTGCGAACATGTTTTGTAAAACGCACTTACGCAAAAAACTTTCGTTCAAATCTACGAAAATAATGTGCGTAATTTCGTTGATAAAACGGGGCCAAGATCATGGGTAGAAATAACAGAAAAACACTAAGAGAAATTAAGAAATAACTGTTTCAATAGGCCTACAATTGTTATGAATTTACTGATTTGGTTATAAAGAGCAAATCACTGATATACATAATAAAAAAAGTTTAGCAACAAAATGTAAATATCTGTAGTAACCAAAATAGTTTTGTTTTAACATAAAATCAAACGTTTACACAATAGATTATAACTAGAGAACATAAACAGATGAATTTTATACCGCAATCGCGTGCGTCTCGCACTCCAGGTGCGCATTTCCGGTTTTCATGTCTGCCATGGTATTCATGTGTATGGAGCATAGTTCTAGAAAACATTTAGGTGTGAACGTAATTGTCTTTGCCCGCCATAAAAAAGGCCACTAAAAAGAATTTTCTGCAACGCTGTGGAACTACGCCATGGACTTACGTTAGAAGGACGTTATATCGCTAATGTGTTTCTACGTGGCAGAACCGGCGATAAAGATGTCCTTTTGAATTTTGCGCATCTCAAAGCATAAGTAACAATTTGAGGATGCTATGTGAGCCAATTTGTGTGGTTTGAGATAGTCCCGGTCAAGGACGTCGTAGAAAAAGGTCACGAGAAGATGACCGTCATAATTTCGTAACGTCACGACAAAGATGACCCTTATCAACACCAAAACTTCCGAGTGGCTTCCACAAGAATTTCAATATAGAGTATCCACACTTACCATCCGTGATCGTCTCCACAGATGAACGGTTACTAGACGTTGACCATACGTTGTAATTTACCTGACGCTACACCATGAACGCACCAGACTTGACTGGTATAGAGTCCTGAATGCTTTAAGCCAAATTAAGCGTATACAACACTGATAGACTCCCATTATCATCCATTTCTTTCTGATTTGTCACCCATAGAGCACATACGGTGCATTTATTAAGACGTGTGCGTGATCGTACTGGCGTGAATGACGTTCAATCTTTTGATAAAGAAGTGAATGTTGATACTGTGTACAAACAATTTAAGTGGATTAGAAAACGTTTCACTGTTGTTCTTGCTTGAAAATGGCCGCACAGTCGATACCGAATTCTAATGTAACTTTTTATTTTGACCCCTCACCTACGTCAAGACAATGTTTCTAACACAATATTTAACGTTGTCACAAAGCGACATTTGAATATTGTGCGTAAATGCATATGCTAAAATGTATATAACGGTTGTGAAATAAATATCACAGAAAATACATTTTTTCAATTAATAAAGTCAGTGTTGCTAAACTTTTTTTACATGGTATATATCCTTCTCTTAACAAGTCTGGTTTTGACGTCCATTGTAGAAATAATTTGAGAAAACATTGAGAGAAAAGAAGATGTTGTTGATTATCATCAATGTGTTATCATCAATGTGTCCCTTTTCCTCAGTGTTTTCTGTTCTTTTGGACTGGTACAGTTTTTTTTTTTTTTTTTTTTTTTGGGGGGGGGGGATGGGGATGGGTTATCTATGCACCAATACACTTAATTGATTCAAGATCTATACGAATAAATGCTTAAGACCAGGATTTGATATAGTATCAATATTGCGTCTTCTGTCTTGATTTTTTTTATTATAGTCCAGTCACAATATAATGACACATGTTTACAAATTTTACAGTTATAAACAAAAGGTAATCCTTGTTAATTTTCAGTTCAATGTTGCATGTCTTGGTTCAAATCTTGAAGGTGTAAGGGACCTGCAAGATTCGAACCATCACATACAAATTTACAGTAGTTATGACTTTGCTATTGCGTTTTTTGCAAGGGTAAATTTTGTAAACATGTGCCATAATATCGTTAATTAAAGGACTATAGGTATGTAAAGACCCGGTAATCAAAGATACATGTTCGTGTAAGATTAGCTTAATTTGATTAAAAAAGGCGTTCTTATACAGTAGTACATGACACCAATTTCAACCCTCTTCCACCCCACGAATCTTATATCACGGCGGGGAATCACCTGACATAATATTTTCTATATTTTCCAACAATTCTGTCAAAAGATGACCGATTTGAAAAGAAGAATTTAAGCAAAGACAGCGGGAACACTCAATGACTTTGCTGAATGCCAAGGATAATCTTTGAAAAAGTTATTGACGACCAACCAAAACTTAATCCGGTCGTCAATAACGTTTTTATCACTTGATTTGTAAAAGAGTTACCACCCATCTGATATCGGGCGTTTTACACTTTTTTCTGTTTCAAACCGATTTCAAATTGGTCAAGTATTTACAAAATTATTGACGATTTTCTGAAATTTAGTGTCACATGATTCCCCACCGAAGTATATAATGCCCTTGTTTTGTTAACAAAAGTTTATGTAGTAACTACAGGAAAATCTGGCAATGAATATTTGATAAAAATAAGTTCTTTATATAAGTTACTATAAAAAATAATGTGTTGTTACATTTGACCTTACAGTGAATATTTGATGGAATTGAATGACCTATTTTGGATAATTTTGTCCTTGTTTTATGCGCCCCTACTAAGTTTGAACTCATAAAAAACCAAAATTTAACGGTAACTTTTTCCCATTCTTGTTTTATTTGAACAAGTATAAATTAGAGATAATTTTGGTGTAGGTCTCATACCCTGCCAGTCAATATTACAAAAATTACAGATCAAAGAAAAATGTTCATTTTTCTAAAACATGGAAAAAATTCAGTCGCAAAATCATAAACCTTATGTATAATCAAGTGTTTTTTTCTCAATTTTGTTTTTCATAGTTTTGTATTTAGATTATTTATGTTACATACATATCTGTTGTAGCATACAAGCTGAAAAATGTCAGATATTATCATCTTCTGGGAAAAAATATGAGATTTACGGAGTTGGTGCTTCCCCTTTTCCCGCCTTTTTTTTGTAAAAGGGGGTCACTAACTAAAAAAATATATAAAATTCCAACATATCGGTAAAAATTGTTTTAAGTTTCATTTTACCTCCGTCTTATATCATAGAAATAATATATAACAATACTTTTTGTATTTTCAAAAGTGTCTATTATGGTTCCAGATCGTTAAAATAGTCAATCAATTTTCTTACACTGTGTAAATTTAGAGAACCGTCTGAATTGAATTAACTTCAGACTGACCGATTAAAACTAAACACTGATGCCGATTTGGCTATCACGAACAGCATATTGAAAATTTGAATGGCAAACCCGGACATAAGTTGATGGCAACACAGAACAATATGTCTTGTTGGAAAAGCGGCATCTCTTTTAACAAAAAGTTGCCTGAAAGGAGCATAAATAATGAATTAACACCATTTCTTGATAGACTAGCCAATTTCTGAATTATAGACATAGAAATCATCTAGATATGGTTGAAGCAGAGTAACACAAAATTGAAGGACGTATGCAACCATTAGTTGTAGATGATAGTTTGTCGGTTAAGGTATACATCCCATCATTAAAAACACCACTTTTTAGCCGTACGAAATGCATCAAATTACACACATTTGTACATACACTTCTTATAAGTTGATTCAACGTGCCGGAGTTCAAGATTATGCTTCAAAAGGAAAATAATTAACAAATATTACTTTACTCTATATACATATGCAGCGGAGGTAATTTTGAACATTTCTGTCAAATATTTCCGTAAGTATGCATTGATTCAAAATTCTAAACCGTTCAAAATGGTTATGTTTAGAATGGAAATGTAACACAGTTTAGGAATTACTGGCACTTATCAAATTCACCTCTGGCTCTTTAGTGCTAATGATGGGTTGCAAACCTTAAAAAAACTACACATACTTTACAGTGAAAATTGTGGATTTTACATCATGTCGTCGCTGTTTCAGGCACACAATATGACTGTAATATTTTTAATGGGGTTAAATTTCATTTAGTCAGACTTAACTTAAATAGATGGAACCCACGCAAATATATGTATATGAATCCTGCTATTTCAAAGTCGGTCAATGAATCTTCAAACATTTCGATCGAATGTTTTGCGCGGTGCAAATTTGTATTTATCATTGCGAAACGATTTGATTTATTGGGGGTTTACGCCGTTTTCAACTGCCATGGTTATATCGCGGCACCTTGAGCGCCTAACCATGGATTCCTGTTGTTTCTCATACAAGTACTAACACAATAGACTAACCGAGCCTCCAGCTGCTCGCCCACATAGGTTAACAATATCAAACCATTGGTGGGTAACATTAATTAGAAAAGATATTTGCCACGGCCGGGGATCGAACCCGGGTTCTCTCGAATGAGAGACAGATGCGCTATCAATGTTCAGCGTTTTGGCCTCATTGCGAAACGAAGAAGAGATATCGGTGATAACGGATTATCAAGCAAGAATCTGTTGATATCGATAAAACATAATGATTGTCTACATAAAGCACATGATTGAAACTAGCCTAGGTAAGTGAATACAGAAACTAGTGAAGGATCAAAGATCAGTCAGCTAGGTAAGGATCTCTATGGATAAGGCGAGAAATCTCCCTAAACGTCTGAAATGGAAAACTCAATTTTCAAAACATGAAAATTGATAAATATCTCGAGCTGTATTGTTAGATCTATACCTAAATCATATGAAAATTGATTTTGTACAATCTAAACGATCCGACATGTACAGATAACTCCGTAAAAAGAGGCATTTTTTTGGAAATGGTTAAAAATGTTTATTTCTTTATTCTGTGTTGTGTTTCACCTTGCATGGTGAAGTAAAGCCGAGTGGTCATTGGACAAATAGACCTCTAAATAAAAGTACCCAGCCTCCAGCTGCGCTCTCACAATTAGATGATTCACACCCATTGGTGAGAGACAAATGACTTTTGTCAAATGTAAGAATGGATACTGGTCGGCCTGGGGTTCGAACTCGCGACCCTGGATTGACAGACTCCGACGTGAACTGGACTCGGCTTAAACAGATACATGTTGCAGCAAATACTCTTTATAAAGCAAACCGCACGGAATCTCGGACAAACAAAAGAACTTTGTCCGTATGATTCTAAAACCACACAACTGCAGCTTGAATGAAGCCGTGGTTACGAGATTTTTAACAGCGAAAACCGCTCGGACCATTCTATTTATAGCGTAAGATTTAACCCTATTAACCATAAGATTCCATTTCCTATATTATCAATAGCAATGAACTCAAAGCTAAAAGTACACTAGATTTACCGTTATAAGGATTGACAAACCGTCAGTGTAGGCCTAGTTATATAGTCTCGCAACTATGGCCACATACAAGATTTTATAACAACATATACGATGCACTATTGTTTCACCAAAATTGCGTCACGGTTAACTGGATAAAAACATTCTCCATTTATCTGATTTTAATATCAAATAAATAACAACGACGTCGCTGTATTGTCCACCCAAATTAACCCGGGACAACTTAATTTTCGTGTGCAAAGTCCGTTAGTTGAGTGCCTTAACCTTAACAAGTGGGGTCATTACATATGCAGATGTCTCGGGTTAATCTTACTGGACAATATAAATGACCATTCTGATATTTGGCTAGTATAATTACCCGGTCAAGGTCAGTAATTATCCTCCAAATAGTGTTCATAATTAAAACTCTTATTAAATCGAGTTCATAAGCAATAATTAGATAAAGCGGAAACTCACAATTTTAAAACTCAAATTTATATTGCTATAATAGACGAATAACGCAATGGTATTTTTGAGCATAGGATCTAATGTTGAAGGCATTTTTTTAAAGTTAGTCTGTGCCCGATTTTATAAACGCCGGATAGAGTTAACCAAATGGCCAAGTATCTGTTTCGGTTATTTTTCGATTATTCACATCGGAAAATTTTAACAAATCAGTGAAATATTTTGTTTGTGCTAAACAGCGTTGATACAATCGGGCATAAGATTTGATTTCATGAGATGTAACGCCGTTTTAAACCGCTATGGCCATATTGCAGTGGCTGGAGCACCTAACCGTGGATTCCTGGGAAGTTCTTGCTTCATATATAGCTTATTCTTATCTGATGCTCTTTTATCAAACAAAAGTACCAGCATTCATGTATTGTCATAATTATCATCAGCAAATTTTAAATATTTCACACTATGATCACTTGGATAATGAAAAAGAATTGTACATAGACAAGCAAAATAGTATCATTTATGCTGTCTGTGATTGCCTATTTCATGTACGAATCTCCTGTCGGTGATCCCCCTACGTGCTGTTCGTGATTGCATAAATTTGTAGCTCACCAAACTTTGTTTGACTATAACGACATAACGGAATAGTTGATTGTCTTCACAAGCAATTAGTTGGTAGATAATATACTAGATATCCATTTTGTAATAAAATTTCTAACATTTGCTTCAGTGTTTTTCTGCTATTTGCATGGAAAGATGAATTTTATATGCAAATATGTGAAGTTTCGACTTTGTTAGTGAATTATTTTTTTGTTTGATGACTCTCTGTGCTAATATTTAATATGTAGGTGCTCAAATGTATGGCAAGCCAAGGGTACTACAAATTATAGCTGAGAAACGCTTTTACACAAAACAAATATGGAAAAAGTATTACCTAACCAGTTCACGCGCTATTTATAGATGATACTGCCCAAGGTTAGCAACTGCTGTAGTGATAGCCGGTAATAGGGTGTGCATTTGAAATTTAAAAAAGCAAATAATGATGATGTTCCCTTTTCTAAGACTGTGCAATTATTCTATAGGCTCAAATCAAGGTTTATTGCAGTAGGTATCTAACTAGATCTAGCATGAGATGAAAAACTCATTAAAAGTGATGAGGAAAATATTGTGGCAGCTCTAGGTGAATCAACTCTTTCCCTAACATTATATCGCTGGTCCCTTATTGAAAAAAGTGTTGGAAAAGATTGAGACAAAAGAAGAAAATGCTGATAATCAGCATTTCGTCGTTGTAAATGCAAAACCTTTTATCTCGTTTTTGGAAAATGGGGAACCGTAGCGGATTATCTTTCCTTTGATAGGTGGCGCAGTGGTTCACGGTCCAAAATTTACTACACTCGCCCTTTTACCTGGTAATACACAACACGGAAAACACACGATCGCCGAACTAAACTGTTGTTAAAATGTTGAAATGTCTGAAATTATGTCACTGTTTACTTGATTAAGTAGAACCCTATTAGATCTAACATAATTTGGAGGGAAAAGAATGAAAATTTTGGGATTCCCGGTAACCCAAATATTCTCCTCTTCTTTCTCCGTTTTCCCTCATAATATACACACTTCTTAGAAGTTTATGTCATTCAGTTTGTTAACCATTTTCCATAATTTCACCTGGTTTTAACCCTCTCTCGACAAGACCAGAATTTGGCATCAATAATAGGTAAGGATTGAAAGGCATTGAGGCAAAACAAGTAAATGCTGATATCTAGCATTGTCTCCTTTTGACTTGATACTTTTTTGGTAGTCTATGATAATTTGCACACAAGTCCTACCTTTATCAAGATGCATTTGGCATCTACATTACCTTTAATGTTGGAAAACTTTAAGACACGTAGGTTTGGAAAAGGGTAAATAGTGAAAGATCTCAAATTTCTGAGAAAGCCAAGAAAGCACCAGAAGAAAAGGCTGATATATCCAGCACTTTTCCTTTTCTAACAATGTTTCTAACTAATGCATACACGCTTACTCAATACTGTATACATGTAGTAGTTTATTTGTTTTAGTGCAAAACATTTGATTCAGGAAATAAATGAAAATGTTTTTTTGCCATTTGTTTTCAAAGGTGACCCAACTCTTTTTTAAATGACACAATCTTAGGATAGAAAGTTCCTGCTGACAACAAAACAGATATTGGTAAAGATGTTGTTTGTGCACAACATATTTCAATGAAAATATCGAGGAAAAAGAAGAAAGTGATGGTTTACAGCATTTTCAGCATTTTCTCCCTTTCCTCAAAGTTTCCAAGCCTATTGTATTAGGGATGTTGAAACAAGGTTTTGTTTGGAAAAGGATTAAAACTTTACCAATAAGGATTACCAAAAGGAATCGTTTTGTATTCAAAAGAATTAAAAATTGATTAACAACCTAATGGTGTCAATGAGCAACAATATCGTGTGCGCCCATAAAGCTATTAGTCTTTTACAACCGTTTTAACACAGCATAAATTATGCTATGTTTCTTGTTTTAAGGGATGTAAAGATCGTGAGATAAGAAAATGGTTTGGATTTTACGAAGAAAACTTAGTCTAAACATTATATATATCCATTTCAAGAATAAACACTTTATGATAACAAATTAATTTTGCGAATAGAACTGAGATTTTATATTGAGATTCATGCCGGTTTCCGGCTATCTACTTTCGTTTTCATGCTGAAACTTACAGCTCTACTTAATCGCTTTTTCTACCTGAAACTCTATCATTTCGTTTTCGTAGTTCATTTCTCAGTTCCGGATTCTTCATAAAACCAAATTTCTAATCCATTTTCTGTGTTTTGCGTTTTAATTTAGGAAAATAGCTTGAAAGTAAGCAACATATTTACGTTCTGTGATCGCTTTTACATGTAAATAAAGGGAACTTCCGGATGCTGGTTGGACCGGGAACAAAGGCGCCACCACACTACTCGCAGGGGCAATTAACCCGCTACGGTTCCCCATTTAAAAGGGGAGGGAAAAAAGTGTAATAACTTTTTCCAAACTGAAATGTTTAACTTGAAATTTGGACATAATTGTTCACAAATGATTTGTCATGAATACTGATCAGTAAAAATATCTCAAAACCTGCAAGAATATTCTTTAAGTGGACACACAAGTCTGTACTTTGAAAATTACAAGAATCAACATACGAGGTTTTGCATTTACACCCACGATTTTCTCCATTTGTCTCAATATTTTCTGTCCTGTTTAATAATGAATATCCATGTTGTCGGCTTCAAGAGATTCCATGTCAAAACTGTCAAGTTCTTGTTGTTTGGCAAAGTGTTAACCGCTTTCTGTAAAGTGCTTTTATTATGTAATGTTTAGGTACTTTTTCCTTGAAAAGATGTGACGCAGTAACTTGGAGGTTTACTGCAAAACATCTCTCCAAGATCTCACACAAGATAAAAAACTCATTAAAAGTGATAAGGACATAATTGTGGCAGCTAGAACCCCCCAAAAAACTACAGACTTTTACCCTCATGGCTCCACGCTGCGATTTTTCTACAACTTTTAGGTCAAATTAAATTTGAAATGAATTACACCTTTGGCCAAGATTCAACATTCTTTATTCATCTAAGTTATTTAATTCTCCTGCCATGAAAATGATTCAAGTGTTTCTTATAGTTTTCCATCTTGGAAGAATTTTCATGACAAACTCTATTTCTCTTTCACTCTACCTGCATGTCCTTGTATTTGTCTTTGTTTTGGCAATATTAATAGTGCAGTGCGGGCAGTGTATCGGAATCTAAAATGTCATGGGTTCGATACCCAGCTCAATACCCACTGTTAATTGGCCAAATTCTTTTCTGATGTCTCTCACCAATGTTTTGATAATCATAAACATTATGTGTGATGTGCAGCTGGAGCCTGGACAGGATGTTGTTGTTGTAGTACTACATTAAGTAATGTTTAGAGAAAGGAAAAGAATCCATGGTTAGGTGCTTCAGCCTGCCTGAGATACCATTCAGTGGCTCCAAACACTATTCATTCTTCTGGTTGAATGGAATTAGCTGAGATTTAGAAGAAGAAAGATGAAATGAGTTTGTTTAATGTTCTTGTGATAAATATAAAGGCAGCTTTAACTGAATTAGTTCTTCCCAAAATGTCTTTAGCAAATTACCCCCATGTCTCGCAAAACAAAATTTAATTTGTTATATAATCTCTCACAGTGTTCTGATTTAGAAAGCTTAGAATTGTTTGTAGATTAGATATAGGGAATCCATTCTTGAATCTTTTAACCTGTGTTGGTTTGAAATTTAACAAGCAGACAGACTGTAGAACAAGGTGATGTCACTTGTTTCTCTTGTATAATACTGGCAGCGGCCATGGCGCAGTTGGTAGCGCATCTGCCTCTCATTCGAGAGGTCCAGGGTTCGATACCCGGCTGCGGTAAATACCCTTACTGACAAAAATACCCTTACTGACAAAAAGGGTTTGATATTGTGAACCTATGTGGGGGAGCAGCTAGCTGGAGGCTCGGTAATGGTGTTGTGGTAGTACTGGTATGAGAAACGACAGGAATCCATGGTTAGGTGCTCCAGCCGCTGCGATATGACCTAAGTAGTTGAAAACAGCGTAAAGCCCCAATAAACCAATCTCTTATTTATTACACTGAGTTTTGTCCCTTGTTTGTACAATTTTACACTTTGAGTTATGCCTCTTTTTTCTACAATTTAAAACACTGAGTTATGACCCTTTTTTCTACAATTAAATAGTGAGTTAATGCCCCTTGTTGGACTAAACAAAATTCTGTTCCCATGATAAAGTAGAGAGATTCAG
Source organism: Fragum sueziense (assembly GCA_963680895.1). Taxonomy (NCBI): domain Eukaryota; kingdom Metazoa; phylum Mollusca; class Bivalvia; order Cardiida; family Cardiidae; genus Fragum; species Fragum sueziense. The sequence continues at coordinate 9,108,136 of OY804607.1, forward strand.
TCCAGTAATAACTCTTGTTCCAAGACAGCTGACATATTTTCTTCGGAATCCCAGACAGCAGAACAAAAAAAATTGTCTGATGACATCAAAAGTGTTGTAACTATACCTTGAACAAGTCGTTGTTAAAACGTTTTACTTGTCCAGCAAATATGTACACCATTATATGAGCTGAGATGGTGAAAAAGGGCCCTTATGAGTTTAGAGATTACCATAGAATCAGATTAGTCAATGTACCTTAGGACAGATTGATCAGGATCAATGCTATTCTATACTGTTTGGTGAAGCTAATAAATATGCTTTAACCCTTTCCCAAACAACAAAATTTACCCAATTTCAAAGATGTTGCAGACAACAATTTCAAGTTGATGAAATGTTCAAAATCTTTCAATTTTGTTGTAGAAAACATTGTGGAAAATGAAGAAATTGCTTGTTACAAGCAATTTCTTCATTGTCCACGATGTTTTCCCAAGCATTTTTCTTGAGGGTCAAAAGGCATCACTGTGTGGGAATTGGTTAAAGTTAAGAGACCAACATGGAACTAGATCAAACTGCGCTTATGCACATAAGCGCAGTTTGATCTAGATCATTGTTTGTCACAAAAATATAAATCTCAAAGATATGAATATCATAAGGTCCCCTTTTACCAGATCCGCACCCGCGTATATGTATCAGTAATGGCTCGGAGACTTGGAGCAATAGAAAATGTTACTGGAACGTGAAAAGAATCCACTAATGAATTTACCAGATATATTTTGACCTACAAGTTGATTGCTTCTTGTGATTTTTTGTGTGGATGTGCACATAATTAGGATTTCTTTTTTTGTTGCCATGACGGTATGTATATAAAATATAATTAGGATTTCTTTTTTGTTGCCATCACAGTTATGATGCATATAAAATGTAGCATTGTTTTTAGCTATTATTTATGAAATTCAAACTCAGGCATATTTATTTTCAACTGTATATTCTATTTTGTTTGCATCTGATCGAACTCTTTCATAAAAGACTAAATTTTATGGTGTTCCATTATCAAAGGTGGTGCAGTTAGGTGTATTATTTTTGCTATGTATTTTCTTAATTGTCCCAAATTTGTTCAAACCTTTCTTTAAAGAGGATATCAAAACCATTAAATATCTATTTTGTACAGGAGTCCTATCTTTATCAATTAATATCAATTTTGTTGTCTGCATGCAGGAGTCGGAAAGTCCCAATTATCGTTTTTTGCAGGGAAAAGGGTTAATTTGATGAAAAATTCTGTGAAACTTTTGCTTTATGGAGATTCAATTTTCGTAAATAATCAAATAAGACAGTTCAAATCTAATTTTCCTTTTTGTCTGAATTAGATGTATTCTACAGGAAAACAAAGGCTAAAGATTTTTTCTGATGATTTAAAGATCCTTGAGATTGACAGAAATAATGAATATGATTTTGACGAGCATACAAACCCTGTGAAAAAGTTCATTTAAGTTCAAGAACTGTTCTAGAACTGTTCTAGAACAATTCTAGACGTACCATTTAACGTTCTAGAACAGTTCTAGAACTAGAAATGCGTTCTTGAACTTTTTTCACAGGGGAGATCTAACTGAAAAAGGTGATCAAATCTATCAATTGTAATATTGGCATGATCCTTGGCAAAGCTTTTCAGGGCAAGTAATTTTTTCCAAGAAAAGCTGTTAGTGAAATCTTTGCCCTAATTTGATAGGTAAAAAGTTAGTAAAAGAAACAATAAGTTTTTAGCTTCATATCATTGTCTATTTTATTTTGTTTAATTCAATTAAGAACTTTTTAGGAGTGGTTCATCACAATGTCATGCAAACTATAAACCTATATTGCTTTTGTGCTACATCAAATATTTCTAGGTGGAATTCCTGTTACTAAAATGTAAAGTACAGAGAAATTTTTCAAAAAATGTTCTGTCAATCTGACCTACATTTAGAGAAAATGTTCATGGATAATATCTCCGATTTCAATCTAATTATTTTTGCTTCCTGATGTATTAGTTGTAGCTAAATTGAGACTGCATCACTGCATTCAATCCTTAACCATCATAAACTTTTCCCCAAACAATCACTCGGGTTTTGACATCTTGTTTACAGTAAAGCTTTAGGAAACACATAGAAAAGAAGGAAACGCTGCAAATCTGCATTTTCTCCTTCCCCCCCCAATGTTCTCTTTATCTAAACTCCTAGGTATTCCATGATAAATGTACATTGAAGTTAAATGTATGTTCTTTTCTGAATCTGCATGGACTTTAAACTTGGTCTATCTGATTTTTTTTTAATCTAGAAAGGATGAAAATTATTTTCAAATAAAAACTTTTGTAGAACAATTAATTTTGAAGATTTCAAGCTCAAGGCCATAGGTTTGAGCATTCCAGAAACTGCAGCGAATGATCACAAGTATCCCAAAATGCATCAGAAATGCACAAAATCCCTCCAGGTTATGTTGCATCCAGGAAATCACTGCATGCGCGAGTGTTTATTGTATACGGAAATTGCATGTGAGGTCATTTAATTAATGTTTTAGGCAGTTACTGGCAAAAACGAGAGATTGGAGAGAGAATTAATTTGGCTGTTACTTCTCCATTTCAATTATGTGATGCTGTAATTGCTAAAAACCAGCCGCTGAATGTTTTATATCAGTTGTGATGATGGCAGAATAGGGAACGATTTTATTCAGTTAGCAGTAACATAATTACAGACAAACAATAGTATTTCGAAGGTGTTTTTATAAAATCTCGTAACTACAGCTTAAATCAGGAATTTGTGACCGAGGGTCGTTTCCTCGATCCGCTTCACATTGCCCACAGCAGCTATTGGTTGGGGATGGACCAATTTGCCACAGTGGTACTGTTCAGTTTATCTCGCTTGGCAGTGGAGTTCGCATTAATAAAACACAAGTTCAATGTTCAATTTCATATCTTCTTTTATTTTGGTGGACACTAATTATTATTATTATTATCACAATATTATTACAGTAAGACAAGCACTGACAATTTTATATTCTGAAGTTCAATTTCTAAATTCACTGACTCAATTTCAACTACTGACTTCTGAATGTATTCTTCTGAAAACCTAAGATGTTCATACTTTTTTATACCTAGAACTTAACAATTATAAATAGCCAATAGAATTCAAGATTACAAAGATAATATTTTAGCCAATGAAAATTAACATTTAAATATTGGAAATCTGATTGAGAACATAAGAACATGATAATCAATCTAGATCAGTATCAACAATATAAGATTTTAATCACAATGGTATGTGTGAAAGGTTTGGTACATTCTCAAGACCAATCAAAAATTCTTTGTAATCACAGGAAGCAATCATATTGTGCTAAAATTTTAAGCTTGAAGCCATTTGCTTCCAGACATGAGATTTACAATGTTTTCATAACTTTGATTATACAATGGATTTTAAGTTAATACCAAATTTAAGCTATTTCCTTTTCCAAATTAAATAAACAATTTTAATTTTTACAATTTTATAAAATATTGCGACAAAAGGTGCAACACAAAATTTTCATTTTGGTTTCATGGTTACACTTTCCACCTTCTTGGAAAAAGATTGTCCTCAATCTCCATTATTAATAAAAGAAAATACAAATAACAATACATGATATCAATGTTCAACAATTGACAGAAATACATTCACTCATTACTTTCACACTACTTGCAGGGTTTTGAATCATACACATTTACATTCATCATCTAACTTACAAGTCAAATTTATCAAAATTTTAACAATTTGTCATGACATAATTTTAGATTGGTAATTTGGTATGCATATGAGGCAAAGCATTGACTTTCAAATTCTTATAAAATGACATATATCTGTAAGATAATTAGTACAATAAATATAAGAACATTGCAGTTGTATGAATATACAACAATATAAGCAACAATAAGAAAGTAAAATGCAATTACAATTTCAATGAATTGATATCCTCACATACATAGATTTGTCTTTCTTCCTTTGAAGAGATTTTTGGCATTTTCTTCAGTATCTATCCATTTGAATTGTTTTCTGAAAAGCCAACTGATGAGATATTTTACTCACCAGTAATTTTGTTACTATTTGGTAACTAATGCATTCACAGTTCGTCTTTATATTCATATTCATAATATACAGACGTTTGTTGTGGATAGATTGGTAATATATTTTAGACTATAAAATAATCTACCACTATAATATTCAATGCAGATGCAACTGGTCACCTTTGTGACTGTTTGTGAATAGATTGTCAATATACTTTAAACTTGTAAATAACCCATCACTATAATATGAATATAATATTCAATATATATAATTTCATTTTGTCTTTTTGACTTTCGATTGTGCATAGACTTTCAATATAATATATACTTTTTAATAGTCTACCACTTTAATATGAACATTTTCGCTCTTTGGCGTATAATTTGCTCTATGGCATTAATTTTCTTTGATAACTGATTTCAATATAGTTTTGAATAACATTATCAGCTATGAAAATTTCATAATTCATTTATATTGTGCTTCTTTGAGCATCTTATGACAATATTTGTTTTTCTTGCTCCTTTGAGCAATAATTTTCTATAATTCCCTTGTTATTTGTACACCGTTTATTGGGTAAAATGTTTCTATTTACTTACTATTTTTTAAGTGAAATTCCATCATTTCTAACACATTTCTTCTTCATTCATATTGGAACAGAAGATTGAATTTGTAATATACAATATCATGATTCACTGCAAAGACCTATGTTGTTCTTCTATCAGAGCATAATATAGCAATTTTCTTTGTATTTGGAAAGGTATTCATATTGATACCTTGTGCTTGCATATTTATACTATTTTGTTACCGTTCGATTTGAAAATTTTACCCTGTTGCTGAATTTTGGTTCTGATCCTGTACATTAATTGTCTTACATATTTAATAGGGGCTTGATTGAACGGTAACCATACTGGCTCACGAGAATTTGTCAAGAACACTTTGAAATATGTAGTTTCAAAAGGGTCATTCATGTTATTTGTGAACACAGCTCTAACCATTTTGGCTTCTACTGGAGTACCATCATCACATATGGCGGTTGTGTTGTGGTACAAGTTGTGGTCAATGTTTTGCAAAGAGTCAAACAGTGTATTTAAATATGGCTGCATTTCTTTCTTTCTTTCAGATATACGGAAAGGAACTGACATTAATCCTGAGCTTCTTGAAGTTGGATTGTGATAATATAACCTTTGATTGGATAGATCATAAGTCTCTAGGTATCCAACAATATGTTGTGGTGGTGGGTTGAGATTTAGTTCTCCTGTGACTGGCAAATCTTCGAAGAACCTATTCTTTTTCAACAATGGCCGTTTGCGTCTTCTACCAGCCATTGTTTTGTGAACATGGTATTCGCGAATGAATACATCTGGTATTGTGCTTGCATATTCCCAAGTGCTCTGCTTTTTATTGTCTTTCCATTTAATTCTATAGTAAAGTGTGTTATTGCTTCTTTTTGATTGAATAATTTTGTCAATTTCATCGATTTGAAATTTTTGTTCTGTTTGTGCAGGTGCTGATGGTTGCGAATTTTGTGTTGTATTTTGTTTAGTGGGTGAGTCATGTGACGTTGAAGCTTTATCATGGTGTGTTTGTGTGTCATTTGTCTGTGTGTCAACTTGATCATTTTCTTGATCATTTTGTGGTTGTTGCTGAGGTTTTGTTTTCTTGACCTTAGCTTTGTGCTTGGGATTTTTGGGACCTTTACCTCTATTTTGTGCAGTCTGTTTGGTTCTATTTTGTGGAGGCTGTTGGTCATTTTGTTGATTTGTCTGTGTGTTTTGTGTGGATGCAGGCTGGTCATTTTGTGAAGGTGCAGGTTGACCGTCATTGTCTGGGATGTGCTCTGCGTTAAGGGGTTGCGTCAAGTGTTCATACCCAGGTGGTATGTTTGTTGGTCTGTCATTGGGATCATAGTAGGGTTTTAACCTAGTCGCATTGACAAGAACTTTGACCTCTTTGTTGTCACCACATCGTCTTAATTTGTATGTGTTGTGGGGTCCTAGATAGACAATGTAGTATGGTCCTACCCATTTTCTGTGCAGTTTGGGAGCCATTCCTACAGGGACTTTTGTGCAGTACAACCACACACGGTCTGCTGGTCTATAGTCCGGGTTTTGTGTCCGTGCTGTCTCAGTGCTGGTAGTGGCTGGAGCAACAGATGGGCAGTGATCTTGTTCGTGACGATATACTAAAGTCACAGCTGTCAGTTGCTTAGACCTGTTGTCTGAGATCTGACAGACTGGTACAGTGTGATCACTGGTACCTAGATCACTTTTCTCACTGTCTATCTGGGGATAGACGCGTCGTGAGAGACCATCTGCATTACCATTAGCACTAGATGCCTTATGGACAATCTCGAAATTGTAACCTTGTAAGGTTAGGGCCCATCTTCCGAGACGTCCTTGGCAATTCTTAATGTGCTTTAACCACTTTACAGAAACGTTGTCTGTATACACTGTAAAGAAGTTATTAGCAAGGTAGGGTCTAAAGTGATTAACCGCCTCTACCAGTGCTAATCCCTCCTTATCTGTAATATGCCATTTTATTTCATGGCCATGCAAAGTTCTTCCTCCATAAGCAATAGGATGCTCTAAGCCTTTTTCATCACACTGTGACAAAACATAGCCCATCGAATGATCAGAACTATCTGTTGCCAAGATAAAAGGACGATCAAAGTCAGGGAAGGCTAGTATGGGGGGAGAAGCTAATGCTTTCTTTAAAGTTTTAAAAGCGTCTTCACATTCTGGTGTCCATTTAAATTTAGTGTCTTTCTTTAGTAGTGCATTTAGAGGATTTGCTATTTTTGCATAGGATTTGATAAATTTCCTATAGTATGAGGTCATGCCGAGAAATGACTTTACTTGTTTGGCCGTTTTGGGCTGTGGGTAATCATCAATTGCCTTGGTTTTGGCGGGGTTGACCTTGATGCCTTGTTTAGATATGATATGGCCCAAATATTCAATCTCTTTAGTGGCGAATTTGCATTTGGAAGGTTGAAGGGTCAGGTTAGCTGCTCTCAAATTTGCGAAGACCTGAGACAAATGATCAAGATGATCATCAAAGTTTCTGCTAAAAACCAATATGTCATCAATATAGACAAGAGCAACTTTCCAATTGAGATTTTTAAGCACTTTACTCATCAGATTTTGGAAGGTGATTGGCGAATTCATGAGACCAAATGGAAGCCTTGACCAAGAGTATACAGACTGATGAGTAACAAATGCAGCTTTATGAGCAGTTTCAGGGTCTAGAGGCACTTGCCAAAAGCCAGATTTTAGGTCGAGAACTGAGAAAACTTCTGCCTTTGCATCGGCAATTGTATCAAAAACATCTGCAATATGGGGTATAGGGAAGGACATGGGTTCAGTGACCTTATTCAGTTCTCTATAATCAACTGCAAATCGCCATTCGCCTGATTTCTTTTTAACAAGTACAACGGGACTGTTCCAGGGCGAGTCAGATTCAGTGATAAAGCCATTCTCTAGCATTTCCTTAACCTGACGCTCGGTTTCCCGACGCATTTCAGGATTTTGCCTGTAAGGTGCTTTCTTTATAGGTTTAGCATTGCCTGTTTCAATTCTGTGCGAAAATAAGTTTGTGAGACCTAATTCTGAAAAACCTTTTGCGAATGTCTGTCTGTTTTTGCCTATGAATATGAGTAAGTTTCTTTTCTGGGTACTGGTGAGATCAGAGTCACTTAGGTTAATGCCAAGATCCTCAGCCATTGTGATAAAGTCATCATCAGATAGTGAGTTAGCATCCATAGAGTTGATAGTTTCAGAGTTTTCATGCAGAATGTTATCAAGATCAGAGATTTGTGTTATGTCAGATTGGTTAGCTTCAGTTATTACAGATACTCTAGTTTTAGGTTTGAGGAAGATAGGTAGAGCAGTAGGGTTCATGAGACGGTAATGTACTGTACCATCCACAACTCTTGCAAGACATTTGCCTCCAACTAGCTCTTGCTTCACAAGAGATTGTGGCGGCTCACACAAGACAACATCACCATCCATAAACTTGTTAGTTTTGAGAGATAGAATGTATTCAGAGTGAGGTGGTATTACATGAGAGGTGAAAGTTTTTCCAAAGTCAGTTTTAGAGTTTTCCTGAGATATTAGAGAGATGTGAATAGGATCAGAGTTAGGTTTAGACAGAGAGATAGTATTAGTCCTAAAGTTGAGCTGCAGTCCTTCTTTTGTCATGAAATCACGACCTAAGATGACTGGTTCATGCAGGTTAGTAAAGACATGAAAGGTGTGCTCGAAAGGATAGCCGTCGAGAAGAAAAGATAGAGTGACAGTTCCCAGTACAGGATGGATCTCACCACATACACCAGACACATGGGTTATTTTAGCACTTTCATATTGTGGTGTTTTGCTGAGTTTTTCTATGATGCGTTTGCTTATGCATGAGATAGTTGCTCCAGAGTCAAAGAGGGTGGAGACTTGTTTTGACTCTAATTGAATATATGCTCTGCAACTTTTGTCCAATTGGGTGACCAATGACACTGAAGGTTTAATGTTGGGTGTTTGACCATTTTTGGCACAATTTTGCTTGGAGCATTGCCAGGAAGCCATTGCTAATTAATGTGAATTTAATGTAAAAGATAACAAGTGTAAAATGTAAAAATATAGATTTTGTTTGGTAAGTGAATATAACAACAATTAGCTTTAACTAGAGAAAATGCGTGTTGCAATTTACTGGATTTTGTTTGATTTGTTTGACAAAATTTAGTTGTCAAAATTTGTATCCAAGATGGAAGTGGGAAAAATAGCTATAATGCTCTGTATAAAAGAATAACAAGGAGATAAATATAACATCTGTTCCAACAAAAACAAAGAAATAATGTAGCACTAAAATGTTGAAATTTCACTTACCCTAGTTCAGGTCATCAAACAGCACAAAAAAATTCATGTAATAAATATGATGATTAAAAGTTCAAGATTTAATTCACAGAAACGTCATGTTTCTTCATCGAGTTTGGTTCCTGGTTTTGGTTTGGTTTTGGTCGACTTCTGGTTATGGTTTTGGTTGGCTCCTGGGTAATGGTTTTGGCTAACAACGGTTGTTTCGGTTTAGTCTGGATGGTTTTGGTTCACTTCGAGAGGTTCAGTTGGTTCCAGTAGGTTTTAGGTTTGTCTAATCTGGTACATGTAAATGGTACCAAGAATGTTACCTTTGGTTTATGTTTGGTTTTTCTACTATATGAAAAGTTTATTTTCTCCTTCAATGGTCACTTTTTATTCGAACAATGTTTCTGGTCACTATTTCTTATCTATCTTTTGATTGTTTTGTTCAGTCTGATATTTTTATAACAGGCAGCTTTCTTTATAACTTACTTGATTATTTATGTGTTTCACTGTTGTCCTTTATTATCCATTTTATTCATTTCACTTTATGCACTTTTTATCACAATGTTCCGAGTCAATCATACCCGGATTCTCCACCACAAAAAGCTGTGACCGAGGGTCGTTTCCTCGATCCGCTTCACATTGCCCACAGCAGCTATTGGTTGGGGATGGACCAATTTGCCACAGTGGTACTGTTCAGTTTATCTCGCTTGGCAGTGGAGTTCGCATTAATAAAACACAAGTTCAATGTTCAATTTCATATCTTCTTTTATTTTGGTGGACGCTAATTATTATTATTATTATCACAATATTATTACAGTAAGACAAGCACTGACAATTTTATATTCTGAAGTTCAATTTCTAAATTCACTGACTCAATTTCAACTACTGACTTCTGAATGTATTCTTCTGAAAACCTAAGATGTTCATACTTTTTTATACCTAGAACTTAACAATTATAAATAGCCAATAGAATTCAAGATTACAAAGATAATATTTTAGCCAATGAAAATTAACATTTAAATATTGGAAATCTGATTGAGAACATAAGAACATGATAATCAATCTAGATCAGTATCAACAATATAAGATTTTAATCACAATGGTATGTGTGAAAGGTTTGGCACATTCTCAAGACCAATCAAAAATTCTTTGTAATCACAGGAAGCAATCATATTGTGCTAAAATTTTAAGCTTGAAGCCATTTGCTTCCAGACATGAGATTTACAATGTTTTCATAACTTTGATTATACAATGGATTTTAAGTTAATACCAAATTTAAGCTATTTCCTTTTCCAAATTAAATAAACAATTTTAATTTTTACAATTTTATAAAATATTGCGACAAAAGGTGCAACACAAAATTTTCATTTTGGTTTCATGGTTACAAATTTCTGAAGAAGTAATAAAACACCATGTAACAGGACTACTATAGGATAGATTGTAACTATGTTGATTTGTGTGGCAGACATATTGATTTGTGATGATATACTCTTCAATTCCACGGAGAAATTGCAAACATTGATGATTATTATATCTTATAGTAATATATTGCAGAAACATCTAATTTGAGGAACAGGTTTTAAGATCAAGATTTTCTAAAGAAATAACTAAGCACCATGTAACAAGACTACCAATAGTATAGATTGTAACTATGTTGATTTGTGTGGCAGACGCTATATTGATTTGAGATGATGTACATTGAATGCTTAGAGAGATGTTAAGGCATAGAAAACATTATGGAAAAAGGTCAAGGATCACAATTTCATAAAGAAGTAATAAAACACCATAACAAGACCAGTATAGAATAGATTGATTGTTGATTCATGTGGCAGACATATTGATTTGTGATGATGTACTCTGAAAGATTGTATGTGAATCCATAGAAACATTGTGGAAAAAGGTCAAGGATCACAATTTCATAAAGAAGTAATAAAACAGCATGTAACAAGACTACTATGGGATAGATTGGATGTTGATTCATGTGGCAGACATATTGATTTGTGATGATGTACTCTGAAAGATTGTATGTCAATTCATAGAAAACAATGTGGAAAAAGGTTGGGGATCACAATTTCCTAAAGAAGTAATAAAAAATCGTAACAAGACCAGTATAGAATAGATTGATTGTTGATTTGTGTGGCAGACATATTTATTTGAGATGATGTACTCTTCAATTCCTAGGAGAAATTACATTGATAGTTGTCATACATATCGTTGGTGGTAAGTCAAAACCTCGTAACTGCAGCTTGAATAAGCTGTAGTTACGAGGTTTTTACCTTCCGCCAATGATATGTATGCATGTTTCCAGAATGGATTCAGCTCAAAATTCCTGTACCAAATTACAAAATTATTTACTATTATTATTTACAGATGCAAACAACAAGAACCGATGCAATTTGACCTAAGGTTATAATCATTCATATTTTGATAGAGAAAATATTGATGGAACTGAGAAAATGCTGGTCATCAGAATTTTCTTCTTTTTAGCTCACCTGAGCACGAAGTGCTCAAGGTGAGCTATTGTGGTCACTTTTTGTCCGTCGTCCGTCTGTCTGTCCGTCTGTCTGTCCGTCTGTCTGTCCGTCCGTCCGTCCACAATTTCGTGTTTACACTCTAGCATCTACAAATATAAGCCAATCTTGACCAAACTTGATCAAAACATGTATGGCCATAAGATCTCGGATGAGTTCGATTATGGGTCAGATCGAACTAGAAATGCAGGAGTTATCTGCCCTTGAATGCGAAAAATACTTAGTTTTGACATTGTTTACACTCTAGCATCTACAATTATTGATCAATCAAGACAAATCTTGGACATAACATTGCAGACCATAAGATCTCGGATGAGTTTGATTTTCAGTCTGATCTGACCAGAAAGATGAGAGTTATGCGCCCTTGAATTTGACAAAATTGCCATTTTCGGCTGTTTTTGACATTGTTTACACTCTAGAATCTACAATTATTCATCAATCAAGACAAAACTTTGACACAATATTTGGGACCATGAGATCTCGGATGAGTATGATTTTCAGTCTAATCTGATTAGAAAGTTGAGAGTTACTTGCCCTTGAATTTGACAAAATTGTCATTTTTGGTTGTTTTCGACGATGTTTACACTCTAGAATCTACAATTATTGACCAATCAAGACAATTCTTGGACACAATGTTGGATATCATAAGATCTCAGATGAGTTTGATTTTCAGCCTGATCTGACTAGAAAGTCGAGAGTTATGTGCCCTTGAATTTGACAAAATTGCTGTTTTCAGCTGTTTTTCGACCTTGTTTATACTCCAGAATCTACAATTATTTATCAAACAAGACAAATCTTGAACACAATGTTGGGCACGATGAAAACTTGGATGAGTTCGATTTTCACAATGTTGTTGACCATAAGTTCGTTTTCAGTCTTAAAGTCATAAGTATTTTTTGAATTGAAGAAAAGTGTTGCTTATATCATTTTGGTTCAGGTGAGCGATATAGGACCATCATGGTCCTCTTTTTTTTTTTTTAGCTCACCTGAGCACGAAGTGCTCAAGGTGAGCTATTGTGGTCACTTTTTGTCCGTCGTCCGTCTGTCTGTCTGTCTGTCTGTCCGTCCGTCCGTCCGTCCACAATTTCGTGTTTACACTCTAGCATCTACAAATATAAGCCAATCTTGACCAAACTTGGTCAAAACATGTATGGCCATAAGATCTCGGATGAGTTCGATTATGGGTCAGATCGAACTAGAAAGTCAGGAGTTATCTGCCCTTGAATGCGAAAAATACTTAGTTTTGACATTGTTTACACTCTAGCATCTACAATTATTGATCAATCAAGACAAATCTTGGACATAACATTGCAGACCATAAGATCTCGGATGAGTTCGATTTTCATTCTGATCTGACCAGAAAGACAAGAGTTATGTGCCCTTGAATTTGACAAAATTGCCATTTTCGGCTGTTTTTGACCTTGTTTACACTCTAGAATCTACAATTATTCATCAATCAAGACAAAATTTTGACACAATGTTTGGGACCATGAGATCTCGGATGAGTATGATTTTCAGTCTGATCTGATCAGAAAGCCGAGAGTTACTTGCCCTTGAATTTGACAAAATTGTCATTTTTGGCTGTTTTCGACGATGTTTACACTCTAGAATCTACAATTATTGATCAATCAATCCAAAACTTGGACACAATATTGGGGATCATAAGATCTGGGATGAGTTTGATTTTCAGTCTTATCTGATCAGAAAGATGAGAGTTATGAGCCCTTGAATTTGACAAAATTGCCATTTTTGACTGTTTTTGACCTTATTTACACTCTAGAATCTACAATTTTTGACCAATCAAGACAAATTTTGGACACAAGGTTGGAGACCATAAGATCTCATATGAGTTTGATTTTCAGTCTGATCTGACCAGAAAGGTGAGAGTTATGTGCCCTTGAATTTGATAAAATTGCCAATTTCGGCTGTTTTTGACATTGTTTACACTCTATAATCTACTATTATTTATCAATTAAGACAAAACTTGAACACAATGTTTGAGACCATAAGATCTTGGATAAGTTTGATTTTCAGTCCAATCTGATAAAAAATGGAGAGTTATGTGCCCTTGAATTTGATAAAATTGCCGATTTTGGCTGTTTTTGACATTGTTTACACTCTATAATCTACTATTATTTATCAATTAAGACAAATCTTGGACACAATGTTGGATATCATAAGTTCTCGGATGAGTTTGATTTTCAGCCTGATCTGACTAGAAAGTCGAGAGTTATGTGCCCTTGAATTTGACAAATTTGCTGTTTTCGGCTGTTTTCGACCTTGTTTATACTCCAGAATCTACAATTATTTATCAAACAAGACAAATCTTGGACACAATGTTGGGCACGATGACATCTTGGATGAGTTCGATTTTCACAATGTTATTGACCATAAGTTCGTTTTCAGTCTTAAAGTCATAAATATTTTTTGAAATGAAGAAAAGTGTTGCTTATATCATGTTGGTTCAGGTGAGCGATATAGGACCATCATGGTCCTCTTGTCTTTTGATGTTTTTGAAAATTTTATTTTGGAAAGAGTAGAAAAGATACTTTCAATTGCCCTTCGCTAGTAGATTTGGGGAAAACATAGAGGAAAGAGAAAAAATGCTGATAATCTGCATTTCCTCCTTTTACCTGAATATTTCATAAACGATGTAGAGGGGTCTAATACACAATGATATCCTTTCTTTATCAATGTCTTTTTTTTGTCATCTGCAGCAACTTATTAATTTGACAGTCCAAGTTTTTATACGCCGCCGGAGGCGGACGTATATTAGCATCATCTTCTCCGTCTGTCCGTCCGTCCATCCACCCGTCCATCCGTCCGTCCATCCGTCCGTACGTCCGTCCACTTTTCTTGTCAACGCAACTCCTCCTAAGTTTCTGGCTGGATCTTCTTGAAACTTGGTCAATGTTATCACCTCAATTGGTAGATGTGCATGAAGGAAGGATTTTATGGTCTGTCCGTCCGTCCATCCACCCGTCCATCCGTCCGTCCATCCGTCCGTACGTCCGTCCACTTTTCTTGTCAACGCAACTCCTAAGTTTCTGGCTGGATCTTCTTGAAACTTGGTCAATGTTATCACCTCAATTGGTAGATGTGCATGAAGGAAGGATTTTATGGTTCATCGATTTTTGCCTGAGTTATGCCCCTTAAAAACTTAGTCTCTGGGGCTTATTGAAATTGCAGCCTTGTCAACGCAACTCCTCCTAAGTTTCTGGCTGGGTCTTAATGAAACTTGGTCAATGTTATCACCTTAATTGGTAGATGTGCATGAAGGAAGGATTTTATGGTTCGTCGATTTTTGCCTGAGTTATGCCCCTTAAAAACTTAGTCTCTGGGGCTTATTGAAATTGCAGGCTGGTCAACACAACTCCTCCTAAGTTTCTGGCTGGATCTTAATGAAACTTGGTCAATGTTATCACCTCAATTGGTAGATGTGCATGAAGGAAGGATTCCATGGTTCATTGATTTTCGCCAGAGTTATGCCCCCATCAATCTTAGTCTCTGGGGCTTATTGAAATTGCAGCCTTGTCAACGCAACTCCTCCTAAGTTTCTGGCTGGCTCTTAATGAAACTTGGTCAATGTTATCACCTTAATTGGTAGATGTGCATGAAGGAAGGATTTTAGGGTTCGTCGATTTTTGCCTGAGTTATGCCCCCTTAAAACTTAGTCTCTGGGGCTGATTGAAATTGCAGCCTTGTCAATGCAACTCCTCCTAAGATTCTGACTGGATCCTAATGAAACTTGGTGGATGTTATTACCTTAATTGGTAGATGTGCATGAAGTAATGATTTTATGGTTCATTGATTTTTGCCTGAGTTATGCCCCCTTCAATCTTAGTCTCTGGGGCTTAATGATATTTCAGCCTCGGTTTTTCACTGGATATTTATAAAAACCTTTTTGTGAACACAATTTTTTACAGGTTTTTGTGTGAATATTTATAAATCCTTGTCAAAGTCATTTTTTTGTCTCAAGTTTTATAAGTGGCGGCGTATATTGTGACCATGGCACTCTTGTTGCCATTTGGGAAAGGGTTATAAGAACAGGTTATAGCTTTCTCAAAGGCATCAAGTGTTATATTTCTAGAGAAAAGGTTATGAAAAAGTCGCAGGTGCTATAAAATCTTTAATGTCTTCATGTTTATTAATAAAATATAAATTGTTACTAAGCAACAATAGGACCCTTTTAGTAATTATGTTTTCATTTAACCCTTTCCCAAACAACAAAATTTTGGGTTGGTCCAAATTGAAAGCAGTTGCAGACAACAAATTTTATGTTGAAAAAGATAAAATCTGCATACATTATAGCACAGAAAATATTGAGACAAAAGGAGAAACTGCTGGTTATCAGCAGTTTCTTCTTTTGTCTCGATGTTTTCCCATGCCTATTCAATTAGGGATGTCAATATCAGTTCTTGTTTGGGAAAGGGTTAATTCACCATGCTGGAACTAAATCAGTGGTTTTCCTAGCTTCAAGCGAATGTTATAGTGAAAATTTAATTACTTTCCCACGATCTGATTAAAGTTTTATAATGAAGTTATGTGCAATATATGCATGTGTTAGAGGGGGGAAAGATGCAACAATCATGTAAATGCATATAGAGTTATCCTTACTTACATTAGTTTTGTACTGAAGACTTGATTTGATTTGATTTAGTGTGATAAGAAAGCAGACTTGTACACTTGTTCAAAGGCAATTGTAATGATATATTAGTTGCTGCAACTGCAAATTCAAACAAATTAAATTCCCAAGTAACAAGATTTTGTATTTGACCAAATGCATGCTGCAGCTTTCAATTTGGTCCATCCAATTTTACGGTTTTGGAAAGAGTTAACCCTTTCCCAAACAAGACCTGGTTTTGACGTCCCTAATAGAAAAGGCTTGGGAAAACATTGAAACAAAAGAAGAAACTGCTGATAACCAGCAGTTTCTCCTTTTGTCTCAATATTTTCTATGCCATATTTTGCACAAATTCTATCTTAAGTAACTTCCATTTTGTCATTTGTATCAGTTTTTGAAGAGGATCACCCTAAAATTTTACGGTTTTGGAAAGAGTTAAGCGGATGTTTGGATTTGCACAAGGGTGCAGCTTTTACACTTTGTCAAACATTGCAAGTAGGTTTGTAATAAATTTTGTTCAATTCAATCTTTTTTTACCCATCCCTTTAGAAAGATGTCTCCATCTAATCAAAGTACTGACAGTACTGTTTGGAAGCAAATTTTTCAAAAATGTAGGCCTGTCCAGGCCCCAGTTTCTCGAAAAAAAACTTAAGTATATTCTCATGAGAACATGCTCAACACCAAAGGGATACTCTCCAACTTTGAAGGGTATTCCATTGAAGTTCACGTGGATTTCATGCAATTTGAGCACTGTGCTCAGATTTGAAAACATACTTAAGTTTTTTCGAGAAACCGGGGCCAGAAATAGAGTAGTTTGATTAGGTACTTTGATTATCCATTTGAATACCTTGAATACTTTAATTCGTAGAGTATTTTGATTAAGTACTTTGATTATCCAGAATACCTTGCATACTTTGATTTCATGATGGAGTTGTATTTATTTTTAGCACAACTTCATGCATATCAATCGTTTGTGTAAGCTGAATATATTTCATAGTTCAGTAAACTCGACTGACCCATTTACAAGGAAGGCCATTGGACTAATTCTTTGAACCATAATAAAGCAAATTACTACGTGGATCTTTTAATCTCTCAGAGACATGATTAATTGAATGTTTCATTTTCAGTCACACAATTCAATATCTACACATAAATTCAGACTTACATATTGAATGTTCGAATGATTGTTACCTCATTAATCTTTGCTTTTGATAGAACTATTTATAGTGAGGAAGACCGGAAGATGTTGTGTGGTATGCAGAGAATGGTAAAGTGCAGAGACGCATGGCTGCTAAGAGAAGCAAATTTGGAAAATTTGCTTCCAAAAATTAACTGTCCTTCAAACAATTTAACGCCTTAATGAAGTGCAGTTTCATTAAATTTTTATGACTATGACAAGTATAACATGAAACCAACTTCCCACTCAATCATTCTAGTTTTCAGTGAGACTGTTTAACCCTTTCCCAAACAAGCCCTGGTTTTGACATCCCTAATAGAAAAGGCTTGGGAAAACATTGAGACAAAAGAAGAAACTGCTGATAACCAGCAGTTTCTCCTTTTGCCTCAATATTTTCTGAGCTATTTTCTAGACAAATTATTTCTTTGCCAACACCCATTTTGTCATTTGCAGCAGTTATTGAAATGGAAGAGTCCATTTTTTGTTGTTTGGGAAAGGGTTAGGAAAACTTTGAATATTGATGATAGAAAAAAGAGGGAAGAAAATGTTGCCTCCATATCTGTCCATGCATACAAGTTTCAGACATTTAGTATATAATGATTACAATTAAAATAAATCATGTAGTCTGCATTGACTTCCAATTTGGACCAGTCTAAAATATATTTCAATGCTTTTAGGAAAGGGTTCAATGAAAAATTTGGTAAAAAGAATAGACAAGATTCTTTCCAAGGACCCTCAGGGGCCAGTTTCTTCAAAGCATTTAGGACCTATTTTTGTCAAACCAATGTCCCATGACTTGTTTACGTCAAGAATTGCGCATCGCCAATATCTCAAGACCTAGGAAATGTGATTTTTGTCATTCAATTTTCGTAAGACAGAAATACATCCTAAAAGGGTTGATGAAACTGTCTGCTGGATTTGCCATGCAGGCAGGCACTGCCCAGTGAAAAGTTCATTTAAGTTCAAGAACTGTTCTAGAACATTCTAGAACTTTAAGTGACACTTCTAGAACTGTTCTAGAACAGGTCTAGGAGTGCCATATAAACATTCTAGAACAGTTCTAGAGCTAGAAATGCATTCTTGAACTTTTTTTAGCAGGGGCAGGCATTCATCAGTATTCTGTCCATGATCTTGTAGGTTGTTAATATTCAGGACAGATAGTTCTACTGTACTCTCCGTATAAACTCCTGCAGTTGATCTATTCAAATTGATCATTAGGCTGCCTATATAGATGCAAACAAGATTAGTAACCCTTACACAGAACACAAAATTTTGTTCTTTTCCATTTTAAAAGCTGCTGCAGATCGTCTCTTTTCAACAAAAACCTTGAGATGATATTAGTGGTTTTCAATAATGAAGATAGAGTTATATAGTTTACTTCATAGCATAGAAAATATTGAGTCTAAAGAAGGAAATGCTGATGATCTGCATTTTCTTCTTTTGCCTCAATGTTTTGCAAAACTTTTGCTGTCCTATTAATGTTAAAATAAGGTTAAAAATGTTTGAAAAAGAGGTATATGGCTGCAAACAAGATTATCAATATTGCTCTCTTCCCAATTATTTTATGTAAAACATCCCTGCAAGCTCTACAAGACAACAACATTGTTGAATGGTTCAAATTGAAAAGAAAAAGACTACAACTTATGCATTATAAAATGTCATCGTTTGACATGTTTATTAGAAAATGCTGAGACAAAAGAAAAAGAAAAGATGATTTTAATTCTGAGGAAATTACTGAAATCTTTCAGATGACGGTATATCATTTATTATCTTCTGTCTATGTCTGTCTGTCCATCCATCTCTCTATCTGTCTGTCTTTGCTATGTTTGTATATTCTATTCTGGTAGTATGAATATTTCTGATAACCTCTGTCAATTTTCGCAGACATTTATGATTCTCAATAAATTATTGTCAGTGGATAGAATGTTTAATTGATTGAACAATCCATTCAATTGATTGAAAATTCATTTAATTAGTTCCTTCTTTTGATCATTGCTCCAAATCTAAAGCAGGTTTAAAGTGCTATTGATTCAGTGTTTAACTCTGATCTTTCACTGGGTAATTGTTTAGTCAATAAAACTACTCATTTCACATGTAATACTACTGGTTTAGCGCTAAACTGTTGTAAGCGCACATGATTTCATATGCTCTTGTAATTAGTCTGTGCTCAATCCTCAATATACAATAGTTTGAAAAGAAAACACAAATGTTCGCTCGTTTGTATATCTGATGAAACAACAGAGCTTGCCATCCCTACCATTATTGCCACAGCTGAGGTTTGCTAAAATACATTATTCAAAAAAAATGATACAGTTCATCCTCAAAAAAGTATACAAGAAAAAGTCTGATCCGTTCAGCAAATATTTCAAATGCTTCAAGTGTGATTCTAATAAGACTTGACATGAAACACGCAGACAAATAGGCGATTTTCATTTGCAAAAATTGGATCTATATAAGAATATAACACTTTTTATAGACTGGAAGATAGAAAGAATTAGATGTTAGATGTTTTTATGAGATAGGATGTCATCTTATTCATGATAAATGGATTGTTTAACCTTAACATTTTGTAGACATGAATTTAACTTTGTTAAAAAACATAAAACAGACCTTGTGTTCAATGACCCTTATGTCGAAAACCCTCTATTCTGATTTAATTTTGAGTTATTAGACCTTTCCAAAACAATGCTTGCAATAGAAAAAGCTTAGAAAAACGAAGAAAGAATTGAGTGAAAAGAATGAAATTCTATTGATCAACATCTAACAGGGTTTTCCCGGACGCAGGATATTGCGTCATAGACTCTTAAAATTGGGTTCAGGACTCTTAAAAATATATTATGTGCGTCCCATGGGACTCCCAAAATAAAAGTACAAGTACTAGCTTACTTGAAGTGCTATGATCGTCTAGTTTACCGAAACTACACCTGCTTACATTCATGTAGGAATTTTTTAAGCAGACATTTACATGTGCATGACATCAAACACATTCTTGACAGACGCTTGCATAATGTTCCATTTTTATTACTCACAATAAGAAATACTCCTATAGGCGGGGGGAGGGGTTTAGAAGGGATTTGTACCCAAATTGTTCTGTACTTTTCTGTGACTTTTCCTAATTTTTACCAGATTTGATAAAATCAAGACTACTTTCAGATGGGAGAAAGTGTTATACGAAAATCCAAACATATTCCTGTTTTCTGGGTAGCATTGGAACTCTGAATCATCAAATTCCAGTCCTAAGTGTTCTTTGTAAATTACATTTATAAATCAAATTTGATTTTGATATTATTCAGAATGATTCCACCATTTTGGTCAACACAAACCCTATGACAGGCTGGATGCCTATATTTTGTTAAACATACAAAGCCAAATACTAATAATGGGTCTGAGTTTGCTGCAGTCTTTTTAAATATGGCCAATATTTGGTGTTCATATTTAACTGATTTTCTAAGAAAGGACTCTTAAAATTAACACAAGGACTCTCAAAAATCATAGCTGAGGGTCCCAAGGACTCCTTCTTTACAAGATCCAGGGAAAACCCTGATCTAATATGATGAAATAATCATCAAATTTTTCTTAAAGGGACATTTCATTCCAATTTCAATTTTTTAAAGTATGTCTTGATGCCAAGATTGGTTATTCTAATGAGTATAAATACTATTAGTTTTTTGAAGTTGTTGCCAATAAGCGAGAAACACGCATTTAAAGTTGAGACATAATTGATAAATTGCATCTAAATCCGAACTGTTGTCCACAACAATTTGTTCAATTTTAACACAAAAATATAAATTTCTCGTAAACGGCGCAATATTTTGGCTTGAAATTTTCAGAATGTTCATAAGGAAATATGCTCTTTCAGATAAAAATAAAAGTAAAATTTATGACAAAAAATTCTGAAATGTCACTTTAAACTGACATTAACTTTGTGATGACGTGATTTTAAAATGTATTTTTACAAAAGAAAAAAATGTTCTTCTCCCAACAATTATTGTTCTTCTTTATAATCCCACAATGTTTTCAGAAATTCTGTTGTTCTTCTTATCATTTAGAACTTTGGTAATTGGGTTAATATGTTGTGCTCTGGTTCAATGCAAAATTCTGTCATTAAATTTTGCTAAAAGCCTGATGTATTAACCCTTTCCCGAACAAGACCTGTTTTTTATGCCCACCACGGAAAAGACTTCAGATGAAAACACTGAGGCAAAAGAAGAAAATGCTGATGATCAGAATTCACCTCTTTAGTCCTAACATTTTATGTGCTATATTGATCATCAATTTGATCTTTATCAGCATCCATTTTGTCGTATGCAGCAGATTTCAGTTTGGAATAGTCCAACATTTTTGACTTTTGCGAGATGGTTAAGGAATTGCGTGATCAACCATGTTTTCATGTTTTATTGGCTGATTTAAATAATGAATTATGAAAATGGAAACCTGGTTTGCAATTTGATTAAATTGTGAATAGTGCTTTTGTTTGGATTCAGAAAAAATGCTTTATGATAGAGGCTGTAGATTCAAAACATTAACCCTTTTCAAAAGTACAATGTCATGGATAGTAGACTTTTCAGAATTTTAAGTGATTGCAAGCAATGAAATCTGTGATGTTCAGTCTGGACCCCTTATTCTGCAAACATAATTTATCATCATCATCATCATCGTCGTCATTGATGATGCCACCGCCGCCACCACCACCAGTCCACCATCATCATCATCATCATCATCATCACCATCATCATCGTCATAGTCATCATCATAGTCATCATCATCATCATCAAATCGTTGTCGTCGTTGTCATCATCATCATCATTATTATCATCATCGTCATCCTCGTCGTCGCCATCATCATCATCATCATCATCATCATCATCATCATCATCATCATCATCATCATCATCATCATAATCATCATCATCATCATTTAAGAAGGGGCTTTGGCAACAAGCAGGAATAAAGTGTTGATATTATAAATGATTTAATAGGAATCAAATGAATTTTGTAGTAAAATCTGAACAAAAGACTTTCATTTTGTTGAGGTTCAATGGATTTTGTAATGGAGAGGATATTGGCTTATTCATCCTTTTGTTTGTTCAGAAGCTGTTCCCTGAATCCTTTCTCAAATGACAAAAAATTACGTTGATTCATTCTGAAAACTGCTGAAGACGATAAAATGGATGTTACTTAACCCTTTCCCAAACAAGATATGGTTTTCACGTCCCTAATAGAAATGACTTGGGAAAACATTGAGACAAAAGAATAAACTGCTGTTAACTAGCAGTTTCTCCTTTTTGCCTCAATATTTTCTTGGCTATATCACACGCAATTTCAATCTTTTTCAACATCCATTTTGACGTCTGATGCAGCTTTCAAATTGGAACAGTCAAAATTTTTGTTGTTTGGGAAAGGGTTAAACTGTAATTTGTGAGATATATAGCTCAGAAAACATTGAGGCAAAAGAAGAAACTGCTGATTATTAACAGTTTCTTCTTTTGTCTCAATGTTTTCACTAGCCATTTCTACTAGGGACCTCAAGACCCTGTCTTGTTTGGTAAAGGGTTAATCCTTTCTCAATCTGAGAGTCTGAGAGCAGACTTGTTTATGAAAGGGTGTGTAAATCTATTTTTGGTATGAGATCATAAGTCACAAAGAGGCAAGGATTATTTTTATGGGATTCAAAGTACTCAGTGATGGGATTATAATGAATGCATTAAAGATGCAGAATGATATTTAACCCTTTCTCAAACAAGACTTGAATAAATTTTGATGTCCCTAATAGAAAAAGTTCGGGAAAACATCGAGGCAAAAGAAGAAAATGCTGGTAACCAGCATTTTCTCCTTTTGTCTCAATATTTTCTGTGCTACCTTTAATACAAATCTTATCTTTATAAACTTCTATTTTACTGACTTGATTAGCTGTCAAGTTGTATTACCCTAAAATTTTGCTGTTTGGGAAAGGGTTTAAATATCTTCATCCCTCAGTTAGTGAATTTTAAAGCTTTTACCCATCTTAATTGATCTTTCCCCTTTCCAAGCCAGCATTGTGTCCACCCTGGTAGAAAACAGTTTGGAAAAACATGAACAGAATAGGAGGAAATTATTATTCTGGTTGTCTGATAACTTTATAGCTTTAAATTTTGTTCCTTTTACTTCAATGTCTCTATGCTATAATTTATCGCATATTTCTATTTTATGGTACCAGTAATTTTGACATCCACCTTTGGATCCAATTTGGATCAGTCTAAAATTGTTGTTTGAAAAAGAATAAAAGTAGGTTTTCCATATTACTTTTAAAAAATCTCTGACCTTCACTTTCCATTCTGTCATCTTTGAAAGTTGTAACCTTTTCCCCCAGACAACATTAATTCAAGACTAGTTCAAATAGAAAGATGTTGCAGGTGACAGTAAATGTTACTAAGCAAAAAAATCATTGAGGGAAAAGAAGAATTTGCTGATCATCAGCATTTTCTTCTTTACCCTCAATGTTTTTCGAAAACTTCTTAAAGGATTGTCAACACCATGGATCGTTTATAAAGGGTTACGAGTCTAGCTGGGAAGAGGTAACGATGCGTGCGATTGTGCGAAAATAAAGGAGTAGGATGAAAAAGGCGTTTGAATGTGTAATCTACGCTGAATATTCAAATGAGGGAAATTTGACTGACTGCATGGAGAGACAAAATTTAGGATATTTTTATTGATGAGCGTAGATTTAATGGATAAAACAAGTTTTATAGTTCTGTGCGCATTTACTGTATTTACGACAATAAATAAGGATGAATAATAGTTGACGCGTAACAAAGTATTACTTAAATAAAGTGTTAAAAAAATCTTTGAACTAATGCATGGATTAAAAGTATTATTTAGAGGTAGGCATGTATATTTTACAGTCTTTCTTGGTTTTTATTTCGTTATCTACCGTACTCCCAAATGATTTTCTCGTAAAGAAAGCTTGAGAAAACAAATAGAGAAAAGATGTAAATGATTAAAATATTAGCATTTTTAATGCCCCTGTATAGAAAGATCTGGGGCATAATTATTGTTTCAGTGTGTCAGTCTGTCTGTCCATTCATCTGTCTGTCTGTCCGTCCGAAAAACTTAAAATTGGGCATTTCATGGGCATTCATGCTTTACAAATACATCTCGTTTTCATTTTCACTACTATAAGTTTTCTTTTTCTATAGCATTCATTGTGAACTAGAATTTATTAAGAAAAAAGAAGCCAACAGAGCAACTGAAAAGTCTGCTAGGAGGATAAAGTCATTCTAAATTTGTTATTTAGAATTCAAATCCTATGTTGTGGGTCCTCATTAGATTGTTTCGATTTTAAATGAGTACCCACAACCTAGGGTTTGATGAACATTCAAGGATTATTGGCATTTTAATAAAAAAAACCCCATTACCCCTTTCAATCTATTGTTCTGAAAAAACACTTGCAGTTATTTCTATGAGCATTAAGTGTTGCATGGATGACCTGACTAGCTACTGGTCACTATCACAGTGAAGGTCATTGACCCAGCAGTAGTGGTCACTTCAGACTAATTGTGGTCAGTCCAATTTATAGTTCAGTCAACTAGGAATTAATACATTCCAAATAAGAGCAGTTTTTAGCTCTACACTCCTGTGAAAAAAGTTCAAGAATGCATTTCTAGTTATAGAACTGTTCTAGAACATTCTAGAATGTTAAATGACAATTCTTGAACTGTTCTAGAACAGTTCTAGAAGTGCAATTTAACGTTGTAAAATGTTCTAGAACAGGTCTTGAACTTAAATGAACTATTCGCTGCGATATCGTAGCCACAAACTTGATGGGTTTTGGTTTGTGGATACGAGTCCACCCTATTCCTTCCTGTGGAGCAAGACAAAAGATTGGAAAACACATTTTATTGCATACATTTTTGAATACTAACATATCTAATCAGATGTGTATCCTATAAAAAGATATTCTATGGCACAAATTCAGTTAACAAGTACCAACAAGAATTGTTATCAATTATTTCTTCCAACGGAAAATTCAAGTCTCAGTAGAATAAAATGGGTGGGTACTCCACTTCAAAATTGAATTGAACTTTTTATGCTCCCCGAAGGGAGAGCATATAGTCGCCGCTTTGTCTGTCCGTCCGTCCGTCCGTCCTGTCCGTCCGTCCGTCCGTCCGTCCGTCCGAAGCGATTTCTCCATAACCCTTGGGCCAAATCAAATGAAACTTACCATGTGAACTCCCTATGACAAAATGCCGATGTACTTTTCCCGGTTTTTGGATTTGAGGCCTCGTCATGGGAAAAGGGGACTTAAGGTTAAATACAGTTTTTCTCTAATTTCTCCTAGTCTAATGGTCAGAATTTGATGAAATTTCATATTTGAGTAGAAAATCAGATGCCCTTGACAATAAACTATTTGAAATTTGCGTATACAAAATATGTCATGCAAAAAGGGGGCTTAACATTTGTTAGCTTTATATTAGCTCTGCATGGCATATATTTATTGTGACAATGCCTTATTCGGGGAGCATTGTCCGTCTCTGACGGCTCTTGTTTGAAAGTGATTTCAACATAAAACTATGCTGGATTGACAGAAAAATAGTTAACCTGTAGTCAGGTAACATTCTTATTACATTCCATAGCTTTATTTTGAAGTTTGACTATGCTAAACTTGCTGGAATGAATCATTCCAGTACCTGCTCCATTGCAACGAAAAGGAAAGAATTGTAACCGAAACCCAGATCAAAATTCAAAAAGGTTTCGGTTACATTATTGCAACTAGGGCTGGTGACCGTCCGACCTGCAGGCTATTGTCATGGATGTGAAACATGCATCTGCCGGTCCACAGGAGTTTTAACCCTTTCCCAAACAACAAAATTTCAGGGTGATCCACTTCAAAAACTGCCACAAATGACAAAATGGATGTTATTAAAGATAGGATTTGTGTAAAATATGGCATAGAAAATATTGAGGCAAAAGGAGAAACTGCTGGTTATCAGCAGTTTCTTCTTTTGTTTCAATGTTTTCCCAAGCCTTTTCTATTAGGGACGTCAAAACCAGGTCTTGTTTGGGAAAGGGTTAAAGTGGACATGTGCAGGATTTATTTATTTGGTCAGGGTTAGCAGAGCAAAGTTCTCCATATCAAAGCAGGAATGTTATCATCTTTTTGTCAGGTATCAGTTTCCTTTCTTTACTTCCTGCTGGGTTAACCCCTTACCATACAAGACTTGCCTTATTATGCTGATATAAGAAATAGTTTGGGAACAAATTGTTTAGGCAAAAGGAGGAAATGCTTATAAGCGACTCAAAGTCAATGCCAAATTAGTATTTTTTGTAATTTTTTTGCTTAGTCATAATGTCATCTGTTATTACCTTCACTTTTTGACATCCCATAAGATATAGGTTTTGAAAAATGTAATCTAAAATGAAGAAATTACTTGTCACGAGGGATTCCTTCATTTCCCAAGCGGTTCTTCCCAAAAAGAGAAAAAGGAAATTTTTTCATTTATTTGGAAATTTGAACAGTTTAAAATTGTTTCTGTTTTGGAATTTAATGGGCGAATAAACCTGACTTGTTGTAATATGCCATCAGAAAATTTCTATTCTCTGATGAGAATCTCTAAATCTGATGTCTGGTTTTGGTTTATTCACGATACTTGAGACAATCCCAGCGGCCGGAAATGCATCTATTTTAAGGTTGAGGGATTATGGGAAAATGATGTAAAGATTAAAACGATAAGGAAGAGTGACAAATATTGCACAATCTGTCTGCATATTTCCCAACTATCTTTATCTCTAATCAAAACCAGACAGATTTAGAACCGTAAACTCGGTTTTAAACCCATTCCAACACAATGACGCTTTTTGACATCCTGCAAGATAAAGGCTTCGGAAAGTATTCTCTGTTGTGGCAAAGGAAGAAATTGCTTGTGACAAGTAATTCATTCCCCACAATGTTGTCTGACGAGCATGACTATAATAATGTAAAATTTCACTTGAATTGTTGTCTGCAACGTCTTTGAATTTGGACAAGTCTAAAATTTTGTCGTCTGGTAATGGGTTGACACTTTTCTAAACAAAACCGTGCCAAGCCCGAATAGCTCAGCCGTTAACACTGAAGCAAATAGGGAACGATTTTATCCTGTAAGTCATGACATAATATCGGACAAACAATAGTATTTCATAGGTGTTGTTATAAAATCTAGTAACTATACGGCTTGATTCAAGCTGTAGTTACGATATTTTATAACAACACCGGCGGTTTATGAAAACATAACGGTAAGCCCAGTCTATTTTTAGCACAATATTTATTTCTATTGCAGCAGTCTAAATTTTTGCGGGTTGGGAAAGGATGAAAAACAAAAATGACTGACAAGGACAAATGATACCAGCAGTAAAATTGTGCCAGAAAAAATAACCGGGAGGAAAAAATCAGAGGCATGAAATTCTCGCGAGACATGAGAAAACTAAAAAATGTCCTTGAATATTACATTATTACTTTTATTTCTTCTTTTTTGTGTGCTGCTTAGTAACTGGGAGATTTTATTCTAGATTTTATACCCAATATGAAAATTTTCTGTACAATTGAGGGAATATGAATGGGAGGTTTGAAATATCAAACAGACTTTGAAATCCCTGTAAAAGAAAACTTTAATGCATTTAGAGAAAAGAAGAAAAATCTGCAACCAACATTTCCCTCTGTCAATGTTTTCTATGCTTACACATGCAGCATTTCCTCCTTTTCCCTCAATGCTTTCAATGCTATGATGCCATTATTGCTATATCATGCTTTGAGTATCTTTATTTATGGCGCCTGCAATACCTTTGAATTTGACACAGTCTAGAGTTTTTCCGTCTGGTAATGGGTTGAAATTCATTGTGTCAATGTCAATCTAAGAATATAGCTAACAACTTTAAGGTTGCCTAATATTAACCAGATCTTTTATATTTGATAAGATTTTTGTGAAGTCAATTTTAATTAGCGGTTAATGAAAAGGACCTGCCTGGCCTAATTGACAAGAAAAGTAATTATTGTGGTACAAAGAGAGGAATGTAGCTGTCAAAGTAGATATTTTTTCTCTTCAGTAGATATTTTGTGATCTGTCATGCTAAAAAGGGTCATCTGAGAAGTGTGTAAAGTGTCAATCCTAAGTCAGTCTGCGCAGTCCGCGCAGACTGACTAGGATTGAAACTTTTCAAACTTAGGAAAGTTATTTGTGTTCACCGGTTACTGTATGTACATTTTCCAAATTGTGACATCTGATTTACCTCTGCCGAGTCTGATCTCTGACAAAGTTTGTGTTTACAGACTTGCTGGAAGGTCTGTTTTCACTTGATGAGATATTTCCCGACATTCCTGGTCCTACATAGCTGTCGGGTAACAGCTGTTCCGACTTGTAACGCTTCCTTCTTCTTATCACGGCACAGCAGCTCCTTATTTTAATGGAAATCAAAGAAAACACTGATGGAAAAGGAGAAAATTGCTATGGAAAGATTTTTTTCTCATCTCTTTTCTTTAAGAACACTTTTGTCTCAATTTTTCCCCAAACCTATTCTCTTAAAGGCATCCAAAGAAGATAATAATTGTTGGGAAAAGTGTGGGAGACTTCTTCATCCACTATTTAGTTCACAAACAGCAAAAATAGACTGTTCTGAAACTAGTTGCTTTAGACAGCACAATGAATATTGACTGATAGAATTTGTGTTCAATGCAGCATATTAAATATTGAGGCAAGAGGAGAAAATGCTGATTATCAGCATTTTCTTCTTTTGCCTCTATGTTTTCCCAAACCCTTTCTTTTAGAGAGTTAAACCTAGTCTCCTTTTTGAATCAGTCTAAACCAAAAGAAATGGAATCAAATAAATCGGTGCAGCTGCACTGAAAAATGGAACAAAGAAAAAAAATGTTTGAAATGTTTGTATGGGTGTTCTGGTAAAGAATTTTTTTTCCATGATGTTTTTCAGATGATTTCTTTCTCATTAGGCATATTTTTACATTCTGACAAGTCTGATGTCCTTTTGAATTCCTTGGTATAATAGCTTTATCATTCTTTATCATTATAACGGTTCTCAATTTTGCCTGTACTATATTTAGGGGTTGGGTTTGCACTTGCAGTTACTTTGCACTATTCGCTTATACCTTTCCCAAATGGCAATATGTAAGATTGCTGTAATTTAAAAAATCATTAATTTTGCAGATGATAGAATTGATGATCATGTCTATAAAGGATTGAATTTGTGTACAATGTAGTACAGAAAATATTGAGACAAAAGGAGAAAACCCTTTGCTACCATGCTTTTCCATTAGCCTTTGATGATAGTGATGTCAGAACAAGGTCTTGTTCGGGAAAGGGTTAAATTAATTAGTTGGTTGATGATTAGTCTGAAAAGCATAATCTTGTTATAAAAAACTCACTGACAATCGCTGTTGGAGCAGAAACATTCTTAGCGATGATTCATTATTAGATGGAAAAGCAACTGATAAAAGTGAGAAAAATGTTTAAACTTACTTATTTCAATTCCAAACCCTATCTTGTGGGTACTCATTTGCATCGTCTCGTCGAGACGATTCAAATGAGTACCCACAAGATAGGGTTTGGTGAAAAATTTGTTAATTTAGTGTTCGGATATGATGTTACGCTCTCATATCTGTGGCTCGGAATTGCTGGATGTCTTCCCTATCACAATATCATGATAAAATACAAGAGCGAGAGTTGTCAGGAAACATAATTTGGCAAGCCGATGGAATAATTGGTGGAAAACGATGGAATTTATACCGCGTTTTACGATCTCGGATGTAATATTAGGTGCAGTTTGCTGTAATAAATGTATCGCTGGCCTAATGTGATTGTGACTTGGCGATGGTGAATAATTGGAGGATTTTTCTTGGAAATTTGTTGTGAATTTTATTTAGATGGAAATGTAAGCTATATTTATTTTAAAAAAAAAACAACTCAACTTTATTCACTAAAACATTGACTGTCTGTACAGAAAATTAAACATACCATAATTATAAAGACATTAACATAAGAGAAAGTGTTGACTGTTGAAAGAATTTTATATTTAAATTTTCCCTAATATTTTCACCTATTAATTAATTGTCTTTAAAAAAAGTTGAAAATTTTAGACCTGTCTTGATTAAGAAGCATGTTGAAATAAAATTATTAGGTGCATTTCTGCGCCCGAAATGTTCAGGTCACTTTCGTAGGTACAATTAGTTAGTAGCAGGAAGGTTTTAATGGAAACCAGCATTTTTCTTCTGCCCAAAATATCCTCAGATGTATGAATGTAGGCCTGTTTTAGCGGCGTAATTAGGTTAATTGAAGTAGCAGCAATTAAGCCTCCCAATTTAACACATACAGACATTACAATTCCGGCAATATTACTAATCGTGGATATATAAGGGCACTGTGGCACACTTACAGGATATGAGGTCATAATAATCAGCATTTTGCTGCTTTTCAACGAAAACCTTGTAACTGCAGCTTGATTTAAGCTGCAGTTACGAGGTTTTCGTTGAAATGTGACTATTTTCTCCTTGTGCCTCAGTGTTTTCTTTACTATATTGCACACAAATCTCATCTTTCCCCACATTTACTTTGTCATTCTGTTTCAACTTTTGGGTATTCTAAAATTTCATTGTTTGGGAAAGGGATTATTTCATGTCTGGGACTTTTACTCCAATTATAAGACCAAAATTTTGAGTGTTGTAGATTACAATTTTGAGCGAATGAAATTCTAAAAAGTCTTGTCTCTCTTGTAGAAAACATTGTGGGAAATAAAGAAATTGCTTGTTACAAGCAATTTCTTTATTTTCCACGTTATTTTCCAAAATCCTTTATGGGGGTGTCTAAAAGAGTCCATATGTGGGAATGTGTTACAGGTCAGAATGAATTGAAGCTGATCCTATAATGCTAAATAAATGGCTGTTTTAACAGGCTAGAGAAAATACAGATATTTCAAATTTAATGAGGCAATTAACCTTGTTTCTCTAATATTTCAGGGGAAAAGCATTTTTTTAAGTAATCTACCAAGATTGCCATAATGCCTCTGATTTTGTGCTCTTGTGTTGATAATCAGCAAATTCTGCTCTTCCCTCAATATCTCCTATGCTTACTTTGGACATCAAATATATTTTGTGTTGTCTAAAATTTTTTGGTTGCTTTATTAGCATTTGAGGACAACATAGCTTGTCTGAAATTTGGTCACTAAAAGAGCATTTGAGGACTCCATGGCATATATTGAGGCAAAAGAAGAAAATTTTCTTCTTTTGTCTCAATGTTTTCTCAAGCCTTCTCCATTATTGACGTCAAAACCAGGCCTTGTTTTGGAAAGATTTTTTTTTTGCTCTAAGGGCCCTTTTCTAGATCCATGGTCAATTGTTTTTCCTTGTCTATTTTCAGAGACCCACAACAGTTTGTATGAATGACAGAAGACGCCAGGGTACCCCATGACTACGTTCACAAGTTCGACATATTGTAGGACGTCGGTGACAGAAGAGGTGGATAGCTGCAGCGGGCGCGCAACAACCTCACATCAATGTGTTTAGTACAGAGTTATTCTCATTTCTGGAGTTAAAAATTCGCTTTTAAACAAAAGAGAGCGGGAGCTTATTTAGAAAAGTGCCGTATCCTACCATTTTTGTGTTCCAATAGTTTTAGTTTGTTAGTTGATTTAGTCTATAAAAGTCCTTAGTCTTTCATTCAAATACATAAATTGTTATGGCAAACATGGTGAACCCAGCAGTTTTGAGCCTCGCTGCCGCCACAAATGTGAAGGATTCGCGCTGGTTGACGCTGGAAGTGTGTCGCGAGTATCAGCGGAGTAAGTGCACACGGACGGACACAGAGTGTAAATTTGCACATCCCCCGCCACACGTAGAAGTTCAAAATGGACGAGTCACAGCATGCTTTGATTCCATAAAGGTAAGAACTATCTAATAGTAATACATTTTGTGCTAAAAATAGACTAGGTTTACTGTTATGTTTTGGTAAACTGTCTGTGTTGTTATAAAATCTCGCAACTACGGCTTGAATCAAGCCGTAGTTGCAAGATTTTATAAGCAACACCTATTAAATACTATTGTTTGTCCCAAATTATGTCATGGTTAACTAGATGAAATCATTCCCTATTAGTTTATTCTATAGAATGATAATATGCTTAGAAATATTATACCAAATTCTCTGGACTTTTGAATTAATACATAAGGCAAAAAACATGGCGTTAATCGTGTGACACAAGAATTTCAGAAAATCATCCAATGATTTTGTAAATACTTGGCTAATTGGAATCTGATTTGAAGCAGAGAAGGTAGAAAAAGTGCCAGGAATAAGCAAGATGTTGTAGATATTTTGAAAATCAGCTGATGAAAAAGTTATTGACAACAAACCAAATTATGGCAAATTACGGTCAATTGTCAATAATTTTTTTATTTGCTGGTTTTAGAAACATCTTTTGCCGTCAGCAAATCCATGGAGTTAACCCACCTTCTCTGCTTCAAAGGGTTTCAAATCGGTCAAGTATAAACAGAATTATTGAAAAATATCGAAAAAGTTGTGTTACATGATAAGGCAAAAACCAAATGTGATTGTGACAGTGATGAATTGACTATAGGCTGATCTCTTGACCTGTTTGTCTAGATTTTGCATTATAGAGGATCTCCTCATGAACATTATCTTGTAATGTGAATCCAGTGTGTCTGAGTCCACTGTCTCTGTTAAACCTTTCCCAAACAAGACCTTGTTTTGACGTCCCTAATAGAATAGGCAAGTCAAAACATTGAAACCAAAAGAAGAAACTGCTGATAACTCCAGACATTGCGAAAGACGTCGGACCGCGGACATTGTCCGATAGTTTTGACTTCGGTCCGATTGAAAATTCGATACCGTCGGTCCGTATGTCCGACATATTTTGACCATTTTGCTTTTTAGCTCACCTGAGCAACATGCTCAAGGTGAGCTTTTGTGATCACCCTGTGTCCGGCGTGCGTCGTGCGTTGTGCGTCGTGCGTCGTGCGTCGGAAGGCGTCAACAATTTCTTTAAACATCTTCTCCTCCTTAACCACTGGGCCAATTCTTACCAAACTTGGCAGGCATGTTCCCTGGGTGACCCTTTTCAAAACTTGTTTTCAAATTTTTGATTCGTCAAAAAATGTGGGCGTGGCAGGGCGGGGCTTATCAGACTTAGAGAAATTGTTACATAATTCTTCAAAAATCTTCTCCTCCTTAACCATTGAGTCAATTTTTACCAAACTTGGCAGAAATGTTCCTTGGGTGACCCTTTTCAAAACTTGTTTTTCAAATTTATGATTCGTCAAAAAATGTGGGCGTGGCAGGGCGGGGCTTATCAGACTTAGAGAAATTGATGAATAATTCTTCAAAAATCTTCTTCTCCCTAACCATAGAGTCAATTTTTACCAAAGTTGAGATAAACGTTCCTTGGGTGACCCTTTTCAAAACTTGTTTTCAAATTTTTGATTTGTCAAAAAATGTGGGCGTGGCAGGGCGGGGCTTAACAGACTTAGAGAAATTGTTAAATAATTCTTTAAAAATCAAATGTTGATCCAATTCGTACCACTCTTGGCTGGAATGTTTCTTTAGTGACTGTCTTTACTGCCTGTTGATGAATTTTTAATCCGTCAAAAAATGAGGGCGTGGCAGGGCGGGGCTTATCAGACTTAGAGAAATTGTTAAATAATTCTTCAAAAATCTTCTTCTCATTAACCATTGAGTCAATTTTTATCAAACTTGGCAGAAATGTTCCTTGGGTGATCTTTTTCAAACTTTGTTTTCAAATTTTTGATTCATCAAAAAATGTGGGCGTGGCAGGGCGGAGCTTATCAGACTTAGAGAAATTGTTAAATAATTCTTTAGAAATCAAATGTTGATCCAATTTGTACCAATCTTGGCTGGAATGTTCCTTGAGTGACTGTCTTTACTGCCTGTTTTCAAATTTTTGATTCGTCAAAAAATGAGGGCGTGGCAGGGTGAGGCTTATCAGACTTAGAGAAAGTAATTCTTAAAAAATCTTCTTCTCCTTAACCAATGGATCAATTTTTACCAAACTTGGCAGAAATGTTACTTGGATGACCCTTTTCAAAATTGTTTTCAAATTTTTGATTCGTCAAAAAATGTGGGCGTGGCAGGGCGGGGCTTATCAGACTCAAGAAATCATGAAAAAAATCTTTAAAAATCAACCATTGCTCAAATTTAAACCAAACCTGGCAGATCTGTTTCTTGAGTGACTGTTTTCAATGTGTGTTTATGAAGTTTTTGATTTGTCAAAAAATGTAGGCGCGGCAGGGCGGGGCTTATCAGACTTGGAGAAGTTATTAAACAAATCCTTGAAAATTTTCTTCTCCTTAACTGTTGGACAAATTATATCAAATTATCCAGGAATGTTCCTTGGGTACCTGTTATTATTATTATTTTTTTTTTTTTACAAATTTGTGATTGGTTGAAAATGTGGGCATGGCAGGATGTTTATACGACTAGGAGAAATGACAAGAAAATTCTTTAAAAATCAACTGTTGGGCCAATTTGAACCAGGGATGTTGCTTGAGTGACTCTTTTTAACAATAATATTGTTTGTGAATTTTTGATTTGTTAAAAAATTTGAGTGTGGCAGGGTAGGGCTTATCAGACTTCAAAAAATCATAAAAAAAATCTTCAAAAATCAACCATGGGGCCAATTTAAACCAAGAGAACAAAATGCTTATTGAGTTACTCTTTTCAAACACTTGGTTATAAATCTTTGATAGGATAATAAATGTTGATGAGGCAAGGAGGGGCGTATTAATGCCTGTAATGTATCATTCTGATGTTTCAAAATTGTAAATTGTTAATTGTAAAAGTTTAATCCTGATTATAAAAATCAAACTGGAACAGCACATGATATTCAATTTAAAAGATGTATGCAAATGCTACTACATGCAATATGATTGAATACTAATGTGACTTCATTGTCTTCATTGGAAATTGTGAAACTTAATTTACAATAGTTTGATACGACATACATATTTGTTTACAACAAAATTTATATTGTACACCATCAAATACAGGAAGAACTCAGGTGAGCGATATCAGTGCCTTTCAGGCACTCTTGTTTTCAATACCTCGCGTTTGCATAATTATGGAAGCTTATAACCAAAATATTTGTCATTCTGTTTGCGAGAAAATTGATAAACAACAAAGTACGAAGGGACGGCACTATTATATCGTGGTTTTGCCGATTATTTCCCTTGATTTGTAAACTGGATTGTGGTTGGCTGAAACAGATATTGATTAGCCAATCGGAATACATATTACTTTTACTGTCGTAGTATAATGGCGTCCCTTAAATATTTCGAGGGTGCAAAGTGAATTGTCTAATTTTGAAAGGCTTATGGACTATGGGCGTGAATGATTAGAGTGTCAGTCATGTTTTTATATCTTCAGAATAAAAAAGGTGGTTACATGTTATTTTTCCTTGTTTTTTTCGGTCTGACAGATTTGTTTTCGGTCTGACAGATTTTTCAAGCCTGTCAGACCAAATGTCTGACAGTTTTTTTGAGCTTTCGCAATGTCTGTAACTCTCAATATTTTCTGTGCCATATTTTATACAAATCATGTCTTTATTATCATTAATTTTGTTGTCTGCAGCAGCTTCCAAATTGGACCACCCTAAACTTTTGTTGTTTGGGAAAGGGATAATAAATACCCATTACCAGATGGCAAAATTTTAGACATATCCAAGTTCGAAGGTGTTGTAGGCTGCAGTTGGGAATTTCAAGTGAATGAAATTTTACATTTGATGGACTTTTTCGTAGAGAACATTGTAGGAATTAAAAGAAATTATAGCTTGTCACAAGCAATTTCTTCATTTTCCACAATGTTTTCCAAAGCCTATATTTTGTGGGGGCGTCAAAAGTGACAAGGAGTGGCAATGGGTTTAACCAAATCTTTAAAAATTGGGAGAAAAAAGAGGTTACAGTGCCTGTGGGAATGATAGAGAGACAGGTCATTATTAACCCTTGTTATCCCATTCCCCCTCAATGACCCTTTTTTACTCCCTACAAGATAATGGGTAGGGAAAACTTGCGACAATCAATTTCTTCATTTTCCACTAGGTTTTCTAATCAAAAAGACCAATAAATGTAAAATTTCATTCACATATCCCTTATGATTGCCGTCTGCAACATCTTTCAATTTGGACCAGTCTTGAATTTTGTCATCTGGTAATGAGTTATACAGTATTTAACCCTTTCCAAAACAAAAAATGCCTCCAGCTGCTCATTTCACTTCTGAAAGGTTCTTGATTATACACCCATTGGTGAAACACAAAATGTCAGAAAGGATATGTGCCCAGCTGTCAGAATTGCCAAGGATTGAACCTGGGACCCCATGATGAAAAGTCTGACTGAGCTATGGCCAGGGCAGTTATATAGGGAAAAACAGCTCAGTGACTGCTAAGTTATTACAAAAAAAACTTTCCTGATTTAGGAATGACATCTTAGATACATAAAAGGAAGCTTCAACCCACTTGCATGGTCCCGTCAAAATGTTAAACATTTGCATAACAAATTGCTGCTGACATTTTCTGATACATTGTACTTATAATTAAAATCCTTTGTCAGCCCCTGTGTTGACATCCCTAATCAAGATATTGTTGAAAAGCTTCCAGAGAAAAAAGAAATGCTGATGACCATTATAAGCCACAAACCAGTTGATCCTTTTTATCATCCGTTTTCAACAAAAACCTCGTAACTGCAGCTTAAAACAAGCTGCAGTTACAAGGTTATTGTTAAAAAGTGACATTATACTGATGATAAACATGTTGGTTTCCGTCCCTGAGAACTTCTAAACTGAAGAATGTGTTAGGCAACCTTTTTAGATAAATTGTGTAATGTTGGAAGAATTTACATAATTTTGTGACATTGGAATTGTCCTTGCTCTAATGTCACATAAATAAGATTTTCTTCGCTAGATGTACAAATTAGTTCTCTATTCTTAACTGCACAACAAATTTTTC
Source organism: Fragum sueziense (assembly GCA_963680895.1). Lineage (NCBI taxonomy): Eukaryota > Metazoa > Mollusca > Bivalvia > Cardiida > Cardiidae > Fragum > Fragum sueziense. The sequence goes on from OY804607.1 coordinate 9,145,329, forward strand.
CTGGCTTTTGTTAATAGATTCAAAAAGAAAAAAATAGAAATTTGAATTCTCCAACTTATGGCAGCAGTAGACATCATAACAAGTACTTTCTGCATTTCACACTTGAGTTAGTCTGAATATCTGTTCTCTTGATAAAATTATAAACAATGATTCATTTATACAATATCTAGAATCAATTTAATATTCCTTGGCTAATTATACCCCCCGCAAACGAAGTTTGGAGGGGGGTATACTGGAATCAACCTGTCGGTCCAGTGGTTGGATGGTTGGAAGGTTGGATGGTTGGAAGGTTGGATGGTTGGATGGTTGGTTGGTCTGTCTCCAAAACTTTGTCCGGACAACTCCTCCTACACTTGTGGACCGATTTAGTTCATACTTGGCACAAGTGATCATTGTGACCTGTAGATGTGCAAGACGCAAATTTCAGGAAAATCGGACCTATACTTTTTGAGTTATGGCCCCTGATTTGACCCAAAAATGCTTGTCCGGACAACTCCTCCTACAGTTACTGTCCTATATACTTCATACTTGGCACAGGTGTGCATTAGGTCCTGTAGATGTGCAAGACGCAAATTTCACGAAAATCCGACCATTACTTTCTGAGTTATGGCCCCTGATTTGACGTAAAAATGCTTGTCCGGACAACTCCTCCTACAGTTACTGTCCGATTTGCTTCATACTTGGCACAGGTGTGCATTAGGACCTGTAGATGTGCAAGATGCAAATTTCACTAAAATCCGACCATTACTTTCTGAGTTATGGCCCCTGATTTGACGTAAAAATGCTTGTCCGGACAACTCCTCCTACAGTTACTGTCCGATTTGCTTCATACTTGGCACAGGTGAACATTAGGACCTGTAGATGTGCAAGACGCCAATTTCACCAAAATCTGACCATTACTTTCTGAGTTATGGCCCCTGATTTGACCAAAAAATGCTTGTCCGGACAACTCCTCCTACAGTTACTGTCCTATATACTTCATACTTGGCACAGGTGTGCATTAGGTCCTGTAGATGTGCAAGACGCAAATTTCGCGAAAATCCGACCATTACTTTCTGAGTTATAGCCCCTGATTTGACGTAAAAATGCTTGTCCGGACAACTCCTCCTACAGTTACAGTCCGATTTGCTTCATACTTGGCACAGGTGAGCATTAGGACCTGTAGATGTACAAGACGCAAATTTCACGAAAATCCGACCATTACTTTATGAGTTATGGCCCCTGATTTGACAAAAAAATGCTTGTCCGGACAACTCCTCCTACAGTTACTGTCCGATTTGCTTCATACTTGGCACAGGTGAGCATTAGGACCTGTAGATGTGCAAGACGCAAATTTCACTAAAATCTGACCATTACTTTCTGAGTTATGGCCCCTGATTTGACCAAAAAATGCTTGTCCAGACAACTCCTCCTACAGTTACTGTCCGATTTGCTTCATACTTGGCACAGGTGAGCATTAGGACCTGTAGATGTGCAAGACGCAAATTTCACCAAAATCCGACCATTACTTTCTGAGTTATGGCCCCTGATTTGACCCAAAAATGCTTGTCCGGCCAACTCCTCCTACTGTTACTGTCCGATTTGCTTCATACTTGGCACAGGTGTGCATTAGGACCTGTAGATGTGCAAGATGCAAATTTCACGAAAATCCGACCATTACTTTTTGAGTTATGGCCCCTGATTTGACGTAAAAATGCTTGTCCGGACAACTCCTGCAGTTACTGTCTGATTTGCTTAATACTTGGCACAGGTGTGCATTAGGACCTGTAGATGTGTAAGACACAAATTTCACGGAAACCCGACTGATACTTTCTGAGTTATGGCCCTTGATTTGACCAAATTTCAAGAAAATCGGATTGACAATTTCTGAGTATGGCTCCTGATTCAACAAAAATGCTTGTCTGAACAAAGGTGGTGGCGGGGGTATTTTTATCACCTTCAGTGATAGATTTCTAGTTTTCACTAATCCCGATATTACAGTCGCTTTTCAATGAAAACCTCGTAACTGCAGCTTGTTTTAAGCTGCAGTTACGAGGTTTTTGTTGAAAAGCATCAATATGCAGAAACCATCAAGAAGTTGAAGACTGTTCATTACTATATGCATTGTTAGGGCTTCCCATTTCTATATTTCTATATTTTGTAAGGTTTCAGACATATTTGGCATTATATACCATTAGTGCTATATTTATAGTTTGAGATCTTGAAATTGTCATTTGTGTAGATTGAAAAACCAGTATATCGAATAAATTGTTCATAAGTAAAAGTCTCTTTAATTATTATGAGAAAACAAAAGTTCTTCGTGGATATATAGGACTTAAATGTGGAAAACCAAATTCTGTGGAGCAAAAGGATCATTAAATAAAAATCAGACCAAAAGTGTTATTTTACAGTAACATAAGAATTGAAAATAAAAAAAAGAAAGATTTTGTAATCAGCTAAAAGCCCTGGAATTCCAGTAGATGTAATGCCTTGTTTTATATCCTGCTGTTAACCCTTTCCCAAACGACAAAATTTTAAACGGGTCCAAAATTAAAGCTTCTGGAGAAGACAAAATAGGGTGTTGATAAAGATACAAATTAGGTACAATTTAGTGCAGAAAATATTGAGGCAAGAGTAGAAAATGCTGATTATCATCATTTTCTTCTTTTGCCTCAATGTTTTCCCAAGCTGTTTCTATAAGGGACAAAAAGATCCTGGGTCTTATTCGGGAAAGGGTTAAATACAATTGAATGGCATTTTGTCTAATTTAGGACCATTTGGGTGATTACAAACGTTTTAATGTCTGGTATGGAAGCCATTTCACTTTAGAGACTAAGGTTTCACATTGATTTTATTCATATAAAACCTTTTCCTAGACCTGTTATACTCTATAGATCACGATCCAATTTGTCATAGGGATTGTAGATGACAAAATAAATGTAAAAATCCACAGAATGAATTTTTGGTAACATTACTCACTGGCCATGTTGCTACAGTTTTTCAAAGGCTGTATTTTTACAGCATTTTCAAATGTTATGATGATGTTGTATTGTCAGAAATTTGGAAAAAACAACTGAGAAAAGACTGGTCATTAGCATTTTGTCCAACATCCATATATCTGTCTTTCCGTCTGTCTGCCTAATACTATGTAGAAACATATATTTACAGTATAACATTACAAGATAGAAAAACCTTTAAAACATTGTAAACCCATTCCCACCAATTGGAGGTTTTCCATGGAAAGCAGAAATATATTGAAATATAGCACAGACAACTTTAAAAAGAATGTTTAGTAGCGCGGAAAGTCAATAGTGTTTACGAGAGGTAACAGGAAAAGAAGACTTGAAAAGGAGGAAATTTATTTTACTGATGATCTTGAGTCACTTCTCTTATCTTATAATGGTGAAGTTTGTACTTTTTTCAAGTTTTTAAAGTGGGGGCTTTTTCTGTTCTAAATTTATGGTCCCTTAACTCTCCAACTCAGACTTAATCTAAAATACCGGTATTACCAGATGGTGAAATTTTAGACTGGTCCAAATTCAAAAAAGTTGCAGACTACAATTTCAACTGAATGAAATCTAAGTATTTTATAATTCTTACAATAGTTTAATTGTAATTGAGCCTCTAATATGTTATGTTACATCATTATATTTTCAGAAATCATATTCATATTGTCGCTTTTCAACGAAAACCTTGTAACTGCAGCTTGTTTCAAGCTGCATTTACGAGGTCTTCGTTGAAAAGCGACCTTTTGTTGCTTTGTAATTCAAGACTATGATATATTGCCTGACTTTCCCAGAATGGCTTGGGAGGAGGACAGACTTCCTGCGTGGCCAGATAACAATTTTGATATATTAACCATTCTTGTTTTATTATACTGACATTAATGTCCAATGATAATCACTCATTGCCCAAAAATAGCACCTTCTCTCATAATTCTTTCCCATGGGATGAAATGATAAAAATTCTGGAAAGGAGTTTCTATCTGCAAATTTAGAATTGTTTTAATTCTTTACCAAACAAGATGGTGGTGTCTGTGGTCGAGAGGTAGAGACTGTCGGCTTGGCAATGAAGAGGTTCCAAGTTTGACTCATGGTAGTGGAAATTGTTCTTGGCTTCAAATTGTCCAAGTATCTGGCACAAGTACTTGTGTATTTTCCGGGAAGCAGTGGTTTTGTTATGGAGTGGGTAAAGGCCGGGTGACAGGTTCTGATGTTTGATCACTAGGTCTGTTTTCCAGACTGGATCAATATTCACTGTTGACTTATCAATTGAACAATCTGTGATTAATGAGCTGCATAAAAGATAACATTAAACCAGTCTGTCACAGGAAGTCACAAGGTCACGCTCTCCAATCACTCGAGAGTCAACTCTCAAAATAGGGTTTGATAGCTAATTGGGAAAAATAATACTAAATCAACATGCTAGAAATAACACACTTCCTAAAGTGCATGCAAACACTTTCCAAATTTGAAAAAAGGGGGGAAAATTGAATGCTCCATTTCGAGTTGAATAAAAGAATACCATTAAACCATTCTGTATAGGAAAAGATTGTTAGATGTTAGGTGTGAACTAAAATAAAAAAATAATTTCAGAAATGCAAACATTTTGAAAATAGTCACACCCATTCGTGACAACCCTGCTACCTGCCAAGGCCCAACAACACCCGAGTGTGCCAAACAATCCACCATCTTGATACAGTTTTGTGATATATCATCACGGTGTATAATCATGTGACTTAGAATTTCCGATAAACTTTGTCAATACATAAGTCTTGACCAATTTGAATTCGGTTTGAACCAGAGAAGGTGGAAAAATGTCAGAAGTAACATGGTCGTGGTAGATTTTTCAAAAATCATTTTGGTTTATCTTCAATAACTTTTTTATCAGTAGATTTTTCAAAAATCAACCACATCCATCTAATGTGTGACGTCTGTCCACCTTCTCTGCTTCAAACCGAATTCAAATCGGTCCCGTATTAACAAAGTTATTGAAGATATTCAGTAATTATTGCATCACGTGATTATCCACCATGATCATCATAACATAATTTCTCTGGAGGCTGTGGTTGCTTTCCTTACAAACATATTAACCACTATTTTGAGTTTGATATCTTGAAAGTTTATTGAGAAATGTAATACAAAATCAAGACGTTATCAATGGTTAAAGTGCATGTTCTATGATCTTGATTAAACAAATCCCTCTGCTATAAAAAAAGACAAAATTCTTTATTAATTCAGAACATTTTAAGTTGGTGACATCTCTCCTGGCAATTGTAATAAAGTTGTTAATTACCATATCATTGACTCACTCATGGAATTCTTTCTCAACTTCCCAGAGAGCGAGTGCTATCTTGGAGTTTACTTACAAGTTAATGTGAAACTTGTTGCTGTCCAGTAAGACAAAAAACCTAGAATATCATCGCTTTGGAACGTTTTAAGGGGCAGTTACAAGATTTTTTGTTGAAAAGCAGCAATATCTTGAAGCAACTTTTGACATGGGTCTGTTTTGAAAGCCTTGGAAGCTTGTATACAATAACTGTTACAGTATTTCACTTGTATCTAGAAAATAAGAATTCTTTATGATAAAGAGTGAAAGGGCATGAAATTACCCGGAAGGTATTTTTGGGCAGATTTCTAGACATTCTTGTACTTGCTGACTCCTGCTGTTTGCATAATTAATGTCTGTTATGAAATTTTATTGTACTTGTCTGTTACTTTTTACCTGTGGAAACATTGCACAGCACTTTATACCATAAACTTTATTTCTATTTCGCTTCATTTATGATAAGTTGGTAAGAACATGGACTGGAATAATCTAGAGGACCACCAGCTTGCAACTTCATCAATATTTAGATGACTGAGAGTGGTTTTGCCACTATTTCAGTAGCTTTAGAAGTATATTTGCACAATTTTGCTTTTCAGAAAAGTTGCGAAACATCTAGAGTTGTCTTGCGCTTTCTATGAAGTTATACATTGTCATTTATTGTCTGCCAACCCTATGGTGAAATAGCAAAGTTATACATAATGTAGCAGTAGTTATTTGATACCTGTCAAGAATATATTTTATGGGGTTTTCATGGAAATATTTATTTGTTTGAAAAGGGGCGGAACTGATTAACTAAATGGATTCATCCCTTAGGCTAAGTCACATACGATTCTGTGTCCATATCACGTCTACATCGTGTCGAAAATTATACTGCACAGGTCCCCTGTTTAACCCTTTCCCAAACAGCAAAATTTAATGGCGGTCCAATATGAAATATGTTGCAGACAACAAAATGAATGTTAATAGAGATGAGATTTGTGTATGATATAGCTCAGGAAATATTGAGACAAAAGGAGAAACTGCTGATTATCAGCAGTTTCTTCTTTTGTCTCATTGTTTTCCAAATTCCTTTCATTTATAGACGTCAAAACCAGGCCCCGGTTTCTCGAAAAAACTTAAGTATATTCTCATGAGTTCATGCTCAACTTCTATTCAATACCAATCAACGTTGATTGGTATTCAATTGAAGTTCATGTGGATTTCGTGCGATTTGAGCACGATGCTCAGATTTGAGCATGAGAAGATACTTAAGTTTTTTCGAGAAACAGGGGCCAGGTCTTGTTTGGGAAAGGGTTAAGATGTGCTCTGGCTGTGATGTGGATGTGGAATGGTGTATGTAACCAGGCCTTTACCCTCTTATACCAATATTAAAACTGGTTAGACTTTGAGAAGGCTTTGAATATATTTTGAGAGAGAAAAAGTAAATCTAAATGCTGGAAAGAAAATGGTAGCATAAAGTCGGCTACTCTGAAAAATGTCGTAAAGTTTAAAGTGACATTTCAGAATTTTTTGTCATAAATTTTACTTTTATTTTTATCTGAAAGAGCATATTTCCTTATGACAATTCTGAAAATTTCAAGCCAAAATATTGCACCGTTTACGAGCAATTTATATTTTTGTGTTAAAATTGAACAAATTGTTGTGGACAACAGTTCGGATTTATATGTAATTTATCAATTATGTCTCAACTTTAAATGCCTGTTTCTCGCTTATTGGCAACAATTTAAGGACAGATCCTCCATTTATTTCCCACGGTAAGATTTTTTTTATTTTTTCTGTACTGATATTTAGATATATGAGAAGTAAAAGAATGACTTAAAAACTATAGGTCACCAAGCGAATTAAAAAGTTATTGAATTTCAAGGGAGACTACTCTTGTCTAAAATTGCAAAAATGAGGTGTCACTTAAATACCCACAAAAAAGGTGTTCGAAATGACTAGGATTACATAAATAACTCTTTATTGTGTTCAATAAGTTTTATTCTATCTAAATGAGTATCAATTTGGGAAAATTTAGTGATGATTTTGAAATTTTTAGTAAAACATTCTTTCAAATGTAACTTAAATTGCTCTTTTTTCGCAACGTTTCTGACAATAAAAAATATTCCAGCGGTAAGAATTTTTTCTTTTTTGGTATAGACATAGTGCTTGGTCATACCTACAAAAACAAAATAAGAAAAATATATCAAACCAAGCGTTTTTCTTAGTTATAAGTAAAATTTGGTTTACTTTTTACAGCTCTGTCCGAAATTGTTTCGCTACTTTTATCCATTTTCTTCCTAATTACCAGCTTTAGATAATAAAACATGTCATCTTTTGTGTCCATCTGAAGCGGACCATCTCATAAAGTCACCATGTTGCTTTTGTTGCTCCGTTTCCTATCGCTAATGCCACATTTTGAACGCGTAACAGAAAGCGAAATGTACCATCCGAGTACTATTACACTTTAATTGACCAAACAGAGAAAATTGAAATAACCAAAAAGGGTCTTGACATTTATCAACCAAACATTAAGTAAATGTAAGAGATACATTTGCTGAAAAGGCCAATTACTGAAATAGCTTTATTTCGTTATTTAGGATATGCGTAGTAAGTTGCGCAGTAACAACTGGAGGATCTGTCCTTAAAAAAACTAAGAGTATTTATACTCATTAGAATAACCAATCTTGGCATCAAGAAATACTTTAAAAAATGAAATTGGAATGAAATGTCCCTTTAAGCTTGATCTAGCTGTAGAAATGGCATTTTCTAAAATAGCCAACAGTAGTATAATAGGTCTTACTGTTTGCTATATGCCAAGATATTGTAATTACAGCTTAGTTATAACATTTTCAAACATAACAAACGATATATGATAGTAAAGGGTCCATCCTTCAGCTTCATGAATAAGTAAACAATAATCTTCTAGACAAAAATAAATGACATTGGCCAGGATAAATCAATAGTGTGAAACCTTATTACATCCAATTAGAAACCTGAGGCAGGGGGCGGTCATTTATTTCTGGTCATTTATTTCTTGTCTTCTTTCTCATTAGGAATGCTTAGTTTTAATCCATTCTCAGTAATAGGCAGCGGCCTTGGCGCAGTTGGTAGCGCATCTGCGTCTCGATCGAGAGGTCCCGGGTTCGATACCCGGCCGCGGCAAATACCCTTTCTGACAAAAATGTCACCCATCAATGGTTTGATATCATAAACCTATGTAGGGGAGCAGCTGGAGGCTCAGTAAGGGTGTTTTGGTAGTACTGGTGTGATAAAGGACAGGAATCCATGGTTAGGTGCTCCAGCCGTAGCGAAATGACCATAGCAGTTGAAAACGGCATAAAACCCCAATAAACTAAACAAACCTTTCCCTAATGGCAGTATTTTGACTGTTCCAAACTGAATGCAGCTGACAACAAAATGACTGTTGACAAGAGAAAAATTTGTGTAAAATATGGCTTAGAAAATATTTAGGCAAAAGGAGAAAATGCTGATCATCAGCATTTTCTTCTTTTGTCTGAATATTTTCACAAGCCATTTCTAATAAGAATGTAGTCTTGTATGGGCAAGGGTTACTAATTACTACTGGTCCTGTTAAGGTCAAATTTACTATTATGACCATTAGGAGGTTGACCACTGTGCTGGTGGTCAGTTAAGGTCAGCCTGGGATAAATCATGCTTTACTTAATGGTGGTCTCTGATTATGGCATCAACAGTTGCCTCCCTTGCTTAAGTTTATTAAAATGTTGGATTCTATACTTATCTAGTTATTAACAATCACAAACAAGACCTGACCCGGTTACCTGAAAAAACTTAAGTACGTTCTCGGACTCAAATCTGAGCACCCTGCTCAAATCACAGGAAATCCATGTGAACTTCAATCAAATACCCTTCAATGTTGGAGAGTATTCCATTGAAGTTGAGCATGTAGTTCATGAGTATGTACTTAAGTTTTTTCGAGAAACCAAGACCTGATATTAGCCTACATTGCCTGCTTTTCCTCATTTATTGTGGTAAAACCTTGAGACAAATGGATTGATATGTCTTTTAAATCAACAAAAGTAAAAGTAGCAAGGTTAAAGCATTTTCGTCTGTGTTTAAATTTTTCTGTGGTTTATTGTACACACCGTCCTGTAATATTATATACCAAAGAATATATTCATTGTCACATCACCAGCAGCTTTCGAAAAGTAACATTTGACATTTTGGCTGTTTGGGAGAGGATTAAAAGCATATTTTGTATGGAAAAGTGTTAATGCTGAGTTGTCTAGACTACCCCTCTGTTACCCAGCATCTTATGGGAACCGGCTGAATTTTGAATAGGAGAAGTTTTTTGCATATAATTTATGTGATTTCAGGCCTCACTGCCTCTAAAATGTGGCTTTTATTAGAGTTTTATTCAGGAAAAGGCCTTGACTTGAGATTATAATTCAAATTTTATTATACAGATCTCATTAATACAGAAAAAAATGTGCTTTTGATTTCGATGGATTTAATGGTAAAAACGAGCGTTTGCACAACATGCATCTTAATTTGTTTACAGCATTAAACTTGCATCTGCCTCCTTCTGACTTTTCCTCCATTAGCTTATTGAATTTTTAATCTTTCCAAAACAGGAACATTTAAGGCTAGCTCAAATTAAGGTAGTCCACTCATTGCACTCAACGAGATTCACACAACATCGTAAACATTTGTTACTTATAGGAACCTATTCGAGCGATCATCGTAAGCATTGGCGTGGAACATTCCAAAGCAAAAGATTTATGATATTGCCCCAAACAATTCCTATATAGAAAGAATCTCATTAGGGTTTGACTACCTTAAAAGGAGTTGGAGACAACAAAAGAAATGCTAACATCTTTATGTTAAAGTAAACAAAATCTTGAAGGAAAGGGGGAGGGGAGATGGTCAGCATCCCCCCAAAAAATATACTGAATTATTTGGAAACATGCGAAACCAACAGACAAAGATATTGGGTATAGTGAAGAATCTACATTCAAAGTCCCTAGAGCCATTCTGATGTCTGAATTATGTCTACCTATGTCCTTAATTCATTCCGAAATGACAAAATTGGACATAGTATGAGAAAGGTTTAATAGAAACATAAGAAAGAAGCAGACAGAAATTCTATATATGGGGAAGAATTTACATACTAGGTCTTTTGTCTTGTTGGCCATTCTAGCAATCTTGTCTGTAAAATTCTTCACTATAACCCTTCCTTGGATGAAACAAAATTTGGCATAGTTTGAGAAATTAGTTTTAATGGAAACCTAAAAAAGCAGCTGGCAGAAATACTAAATTGACGCTGTACAACAAAAACCGCGTAACTGCAGCTTGTTTTAAGCTGTAGTTACGAGGTTTTTGTTGAAAAGCAACAATATAACAGGAAGAATTTACATACTAAGTCTTTCGTCATGTAGCCCATTCTAATGTCTGAATCGTAATGTCTACCAATGTCCCTATTTGTATTTGCTACTACAGAAACTTGGTTTGGGAAAGTGCTATATGGAAACATAAGAAAGCAGTAGACAGTAATATTCCGTATATAGTGAAGAATTTACATACAAGGTCCCTAGACACATTCTAATGTCTTAGTATTAATATCTAGCTATGTTCTCAAACCTTTTTAGGCTGACACAATTTTAGAGAAATTTGAAGAGGTATAGCAACAAAAAACTAATAATAAAAGTAATATGATATGAACCTTTACCGAAATTTTTACAAAACCTTTCCTTGAACAGATGTCAATGCCACATCTTGTGGAAAAGGTTAATACAGCTGATATATTACTAAGTAACACAGAATTATCAAGCCATTGATAAGGGGTTTAGATGATAATTATTATTCTGTGACTATATAACACTTGATAACACTGAAATATTGAGGCAAAAGGAGAAAATGCTGATTATCAGCATTTTCTTCTTTTGCCACAATGTTTTCACGAGCCTTTATGTTACGGATGTCAATGTCACGTCTTGTATGGGTAAAGGTTAATACAGTTGATATATTACTAAGTAACAGAGAATTATCAAGTCATTGATAAGGGGTTTAGATGATAATATTCTTTGACTGTATCACACTTGATTAGGTTTGTGATTTATTCCCATTTATTTTGCCAGGTACCTTTGATTACTAAATTGAGGACCTGATAGGGGTGCTTTGAACTCTTTGAATGGATGTTGTGTTTGTGCTTGTGTTAGAAATACCAGGGACACATGAGTAGGTGCCCTGTGACAGTGTCACACTTGATTAGTTCTGTGATTTATTTTACCAGGTACTGTTGAATATAAAATTATATAAGAGGTCCAGGTTGGTGTGCTATGGAGTTTTGCAATGCAACATGTACATTCATATATATTGGAAAGTTTCATTGATATCTTGGCTAGAAATGTCATAATGCACTAGCATTAGCATTTCTTGGAATTGCCCTCGCGTGAAACATCTTCCTATTGTCAGTCAGTGTGTTATTTGCGTATCATATAGGAACAATATACAACAAAGGCATTGTAATAGCATTTTACTGGATGAGTTCCCTTCCTATTTAACTTTGACCTTGTACCGTGACCTTGGTATTGCGACCTTGGTATTTCGTAAAGGTCTTGCCAAAAAGAACAAGGAAAAGTGAGAAAAATTAACAGACAAACGGACAGAAAATAAAGTTAAATTTTGCCATTTTGCAACAACACCCTCCCTGCCCCTATCTATAGAATTCTTTAGGTGTTACTTATAGTTTGTAGTTGTACTCTATTGCTGTTTGGTTATAAAATGTCACAATCTTTGACCTTCATGTTTGACCAATTTATTCAACTATAACTATGATACATGAAGGGCCTCAATATAACTTTCTTGTAATCAGTCAGGTAAAGAAAAATTTCACTTTAGTAAAGTTATAGACGTTGATAATATGGGCCATAGTTGTTTACATTTCTTCATTGCCCAATGATAAGCCCTTGTTTAGCTTGATAAATATCACCCCAGTCCAAAACTAGCCATTGTTTACACAATGTATTTAGGAGTTAAAGATAAGATGGGGTATTCACTTTTCAAATTGCAATATATCATTTATTGTTTATCAAATTCTATGTTGTGGGTACTCATTGGAATCGTCTCTTCGAGACGATTCCAATGAGTACCCACAACATAGGGTTTGGATTTGAAACAACAATTTCTGAATGCTGTTTTCCCACTTTATCCATTGCTTCGGTATGTTAGTTGAGCCCTTATTTGGCCGTTGGATGACATTTAGTGTGGTCTGTTCGTCTCATACTTGAGTTGTGGACATTTATGGTTAATATAATAAAGTTGATGTACATCATCATCTTGTTGGCTACTTTTGCTTGTGATATATCGGTGGACATTATTTTTCTGTGTTTTGTGAAATATTTTATGAATTTGTAAATTTCAATATTTACCAACTTTGTATTTATCAACTGTCGTCTTCTTTCCTTAGAATACTGTATAGTTGAAAGTGAAAGTTGAAAGTGTTATGCTTTTAATAATTAGACAGTTTCATAATGATTTAAGTTTGAAAATTGAAATATTTGTGTTAAAGTTTTTGCAAACTCAGCAAATTTGAGCAAAAATAATTAATTTTGATAGTGTATTGTGTATTTATTGAATGTTCTACAAAGATTCCTGATTTTGTCAAACAATTTGTTTCTTGTGAACTGTGATTCGCTACTGGAATAAGTATTTTAAAGATGAATCCTGCCACACCCCAGGATAATTCTGTCAACATGATAGTAAATATTTTCTTTTTCTCTCATCATTTAGCAGCTGAGTTATATAGAATGAAGGATTTATGTCAATCTTTATTGTATTTGTAATTTCTTTTTCATCCCAATCCCATATTAATTAGGTACTTATTAGAATCATCTTGGCAATCTCAACAAATATTGATCTGATTGATACCCTCTTTAGTTTCCGGGCATCATTTGTGGCAAAGGAAATTGGCGAGGGATACCCCTCGTCAATTTCATTTGCCACAGATGATGCCCAAAGTTGCACAAATCGTTTTGTACTATCGTATGTAATTAATGACGGAACAAGTACCTTGACAAGTTGTCATTGGTTTTAAACATCAGATGACGAAATTTACCCATAATTCGATATGAATGAAAGTTCAAGATGCAAACATTTCAATGGTAGTTAAATATTGTTTGTCTATAAAGGCCTGGTCACATACACCATTCTGCGTCCACATCATGGCCATAGCACAACTTAATCAAAGGACTCATGCAGTTAAACTTTTGGACATGACTTGGATGCGATATGGACACGGAATCGTACGTGACTGGCCTTAAGTAACAGCCAAGTACAAATTTTGTGCTACAACAACTGTTACAAAATTAATGTATGATTTGATTAAAAACCCTGGTTAATTCAATGACAGCAGGGTGTCTAGCAGTTTCCCTAGTTAGGCGGAAACATTTCCATCTTGGTGACATATTGACCTTTGTCATATTTTATGATGGGATATAAAGAGAGATAATCCGTGAAATTATTACATAGGCACAAGGCTAACCTCCATTGAAAATGTCATAAACTGAATCATATCTGACATTTAGTTGGGATTTTATGACTTATAGTAAAGAAACAGCTTTCACCAAGTTGACTCTAAAATACTACAGAAATCATGCATGGTTTTGAGATACCTTATAGTCAAAGAGCTTTAAAAAGCATAGAGGGAAAAGAAGAAAATTCTGATTATCAGCATTTCCCTCTTTTGTTTCTGAGCTTTCTAAGGTGAAGCATGCACATTTACAGCACTATGATTTAAAAAAGATCCCACTCTTACTCAAGGTCACAGGTCAAGTGATAGTAAAGGTCCCTGTGACCCAACCCCCTCACCCCTGCTTTTTTTTTTGGGGGGGGGGGGGGGGGGTGGTAGGGTTAATTTGTCTACTTTGTTACAGGTCCAATTTGAATGAGTTTCGACCTGAAAGTTTTTGATATAAATGTAAATGATAATTGTATTTTGAAACATTCATTTCTTATCTTTTAGTGTAGTACCCTTTTCTTTGATGACAGAAAAGAAAATGAATGCCCCAAGCTGTTGAGAAATGCTTAATTTGAATGAAAGTTAATGTAATTTATTGTTACATTCCTGGTTACATGAATTCTCCTGTCCTTTCTACAAGTCATTCCCTAGGGGATTTGTTGACAGGAAGTCACATGTTGCTATTGTCATGGTAATTGTTGTCATGGCAACGGGATGTTGACCCTGCTCAAACTTGGCAGAAATGGTTAAGTCATTTTAGCAGATGACAAAATTTAAGTCTTTTTCTCCTTTATCCTTGAGTATTTGCAAATAGAAAGAGTTTTCAAAAAACAAAATACTTTGACAAACTGGTTTAGAAGGGCATCAGAAATTTGCATAATTTTTCAAAAGCTTTTTATGTAATAACCTTTGATTATTTAAAGCTAAGAGATCAAAGAGCATAATCTGAATGTCACGAAACTAGTTCTCAGATGTCGCTATATGCAGACTTAACAAATTGGTATCATCTATGGTATCTTTGTATGCCATGAATTCTTTACCATTGATGTTTATCAACATTTTCTCTTTTTGCCTCACTCTTCCCCAAGCCTCCCTTAATGGACTTTTAGAAACCTGAACTTGTTTAAGAAACAGTTATTCAATTTCAACACACTTTTTGACATTGCATATGAAAACTGCATCAGAAAACATTCTAAAAAATGAATGTATTGCTTGTGACAATTTCTTCATTAACCACAATGTTTTTTCTAACCAAAATGCAGAGATTTTTATAGTCTAATCAACTTGAAAACATCCTCAGCAACACCTTTCAAATAGGAACTGTCCAAAGTTTTGCTGTCATGATAATCGTTTCAAAAGGGAGACTGAGGGAGGACATTTTTTGGTAGGATGTAAAGCAGTAGTGATTACCCGTTTTCTAGACAGTAATTGTATTGTAAGAACTAAAACGTCCTACAATTTCCATATAAAGTACCCGCGTAATTAGTTCCTACAGACGGGCGGGAGGTTTTTTGTTTCGACGGAATTCAAACGGCCCAGACATTTTGTCTCAGGATTTGTTTGATTGAGTATGATTTGTCTGATTGTTGAGACAATTTCATTCGACTTAAAAATTTAAAAGTACCGTACAGCACTTTATTTCTGCGGGGTCCAAATTCTGCGGTTTTTCCAGAAATCAGGTGGGTTAAATTTCTGCGGAACATATTTCTGCGGTCTCTCATTTTGCAAAAACAAAGATTTTATTTCTGCGCTATCAAAACAGTTTAAGTCAGTATCAGACATAGTTTTAAAGACGATGATTAGGCCTACTAAATATTCTAATTACTCCGTTAGGGTAAAGGGATAATCCCACTTATTTACCAGTGTCTATAAAGGGCTTAAGGCGTTATTGGAAACAATGCCGTATACAGATAGGTGTGAAAAGAAAGACGTGTCAAACTGTTACAAATCAGTTAAACTTGTTAAATCATTATTTATTGATGATCTAGAATGTCTTATCTACACCTAAGTTAAAGCCGTAGTTACGCCATTTTTGAATAGGAAAGCACTCCATTGTTATGATATTGTTCTTTCCATCGGGTGGTAACAGTTTAACTTGTCCATGTACTGACTAAACGTACAGAATGACAACAACATTTACATTCAGGATTAATATTCTGCGGATTTTATTTCTGCGGTGCTGTCCACGACCGCAGAAATAGTAGAAATAAAGTCCCCGCAGAAATAAAGTGCTAT
This sequence comes from Fragum sueziense, assembly GCA_963680895.1. NCBI lineage: Eukaryota > Metazoa > Mollusca > Bivalvia > Cardiida > Cardiidae > Fragum > Fragum sueziense. The sequence goes on from OY804607.1 coordinate 9,161,350, forward strand.
ACGGTACATGTTTGGAGATGATACAGTTTCTGATCCAAATGATGTCGGGCAAAATTGATGTTGATAAAGATTGGATTTGTGTTCAATATAACATGGAAAATGATTATTATTGAGGTAAAAGGAGAAAAGGCTTGTTATCGGCAGTTTTATGCTCCTTGAAACAATTTGCCGAGGAGCATGATTATAGTCAATACCCTTCCGTCAGAATGAAATGCATAGATCTGCTCTGGCATTTGGTTTTGATGAGTGTTTGAAAGATTATTTAAAAGTAATGTTCACATTTAAAGGCCAATTTTAATGTTGATGAATCACCATAAACAATGACATGTAATGTTTCAATTAAAAACGTAACTATAGTTTGTGTAAAGCTGTTACATACGAGGTATTTGTTGAAAAGCATCAATAAGGAGGATTCAAAATATATTATTTTATCTGCTAAATGAGAAATTGAAGAATTCCATGCAGGTTACAAGAAAAAAGGCTGAAACAGAGCATTATATCAATGCTTTTCTATAAAAACCTCGTTGAAAAGCAACAATATCTGTAGGCTCTCTCTGTAGAAATTTAGGAGGAACCATGTGGCAGACAAATCTGGGAGAAGAAAACTAATTTGTTCTTGTTTTCAATAGAGCTTGTCTGGTATGATGAATGGCCGTGGTCAGATTATCTTTCTATATCTTGTAAATTTACTGGAAAAATCACAGGCATTGGCCTTGTAATTATTGACCTATAGTAATCTTGGGCACTCCCTGAGCTCTTTTCTTCGTGAATTTCTAAATCCCTTTTTACAATCCTATGCAATTAGTTTAGAAAATATGATGAAATAGGAGAAAAGATAGAGAAATGAACCCTGTAATCATTGACCTTTCTGATCATATGTCACTCTGATGTGTTCTACAAGTTGATAAGTATTTTGTATAACCAGTCTGGCAAATTTTTACATTGCTTCTGGATTCAGTTTGGTAACAAATACCATACAAGACCTTTTTTCCAAATCCTGGCTCAAATAAATAATATATCAGTAAATATTTTCAAACTCTGCCATTCAGATGGATGAAGTGATTGTAAAGCCACTTTCTCCAAAACACAAACAGTAATCCATTTTCTTTTTGTGAAAATGAGTTTTCTTTTTTTGGAGGAAATTTTCTCCAAGCAGACTGGTTTATTGGTGCTGAAATTTCCTGCAGACAATTATTTCCTCAGACTGGTTAACAGCCTTTAAATTTTAATTAAATGTTCTGTTGGATATTGTTTGATGGCCGTGTTTTACAGAACATTTAAAACTCTTTAAGAAGATAAATTCTTCCCAATCAGGAGGACCCTTTCTGGGAATAAAATAGAACCTTGTCGTCACAATTTCTAGAAAAGATGAATAGGATGTCTTAATTTTAGGTCTCATATTGTTCTCAGCCATTCTAAATAAGAAAAAATCATGACAATGGGGTATATTACTATATTATCCTAAAGTACTAAAGGGGGGGGGGGGGGGTATCATCAACCAGTATAAATCCAAGAATACCTTTAAAATCACAATAGAATCAATCTGATTGGACAAGACATTGTCCAATTAGATGGCTTGTAATGTAATTTTGCTTTAGACAATGTATTTAGAAATCTTGATCTCTACAAATCTGTCCTTTTTAGCTCACCTGAGCACGAAGTGCTCGAGGTGAGGTATTGTGATCGGTCTGTTGTCCGGCGTCTGTCTATCTGTCTATCTGTCTATCTGTCTGTACGTCAACTTTTCACAAAAAAATCTTCTCCTCCTCAAGTACTTGGCAGAATTCATTCATATTTCACACATATGATCTATGGGTCATGCTTTTTCAAAATACTTCAAAGAATTTGAATCGGGGCCATAATGGGGTCAAAAAGTAGGTCACTAGGTCAAATCGTCTTTTTGCTCTAGGGGCCACATTTGTTGCTCAATCGTTGTGAAAATTATTCAGAATATTTGTCTTGATAATATCTAGGTCATGATAACAAATAGGTCAAGCCAGGTCAAAAACTAGGTCACTAGGTCAAATATTGTAAAATTCCAAAAAATAAACGAGACTTACCTTGGTTAAAGTTGATGTTTGTTTGGAATTCTTTGTAGTCATCAAACACGGAAGAGATCAGATGAGATGCGCGCCGACAATCCACTCAATCGTCAGTGTTAAAAGCCAGTAATCTTGACAATGATTCAAAGAATTTCTCAAAACAGTAATTCCTTGAAAAACTGACCATGCATTATGCATGAAGTATGCATTTTGATAAAACAACTTCAAACACCTCTGGGAGGGTTGTATCATGGGTGGGCATCTGATCTCTTCCGTGTTTGATGACTACAAAGAATTCCAAACAAACATCAACTTTAACCAAGGTAAGTCTCGTTTATTTTTTGGAATTCTTTTACGTCATCACACTTCCGTTCTCAGATGAGATTTCAAAGCTGAAATTATTTGAATCAATAAACATAGCATGATACCCATGTAAATTTTACTAACAATTATATACAACCACAACAATGATTAACTTATTGTAGAATAGCAGAGTCATATGTATTTGCACCAATAGATATTGGCTTCTGATAGAATTCACTGAAGACTCGGGCACTAGCCCAGCCTGCTGTCTTTAAAATGTCTTCAATAGGAACACTCTTACTTGCAGCCTTAGAAACCGATGCTGCTCTGACACTATGAGCCTTATATTTTGTGCAATCAATTCCTGCCTCTGCCATTACAGTTCTTATCCACCTACCGATTGTGGCACTTGTAACAGAATGGTGTGGTTTGAAATAGCTTATAAACAACCTTTTGTTATTTCCCCTCAAAACTTTGGTTCTTTCTAAGTAACATGTTAAATTGGTATAAACACAAATTCTCCTATCTGGAGCAAATTCCTTCAATTCAACAACAGGTAATGTTCTACCTGCTCTTGATTGTTTTAAAGGAGCCATATACTTCAAAACATACTTTGAGGATTCCTTCCTCAAATCTTCAATGCTTAGTAAACTCAAGGACTGGGATCTACCAGCCAATACAAGTGCAATTAACATAACTAACTTAAATGTCAGCAATTTTAGCGACATTTTACAATCTACTGAAAAAGTTTTCAGGTAATTTAAGACAATAGAGACATCCCATGTCTCAGTATATCTAGCCTGAGAAGGTCTTAAATTAAAAATTCCCTTCATAAAGCGGACAACCAAGGGGTGTGCACCCATAGAAAAACCATCTTGTACTAACCCTAGAGCTGAAAGGGCAGATCTAGCAGAATTGATTGCACTGTAGCTTAAACCATTATCAAAAAGTTCTGATAAAAAATCTAGCACGGCATTTACATTTGCTTGAAAACAAGTAATTTGCCTTTCACTACAGTACTGAAACCATTTCTTGATATACATTGAGTATTGTTTTTGAGTTCCATGTCTCCATGACGACAGTAGTATGTTGGTAGCCCTTGTTGAAATGTTTTTACTTTCGAAGTTTTTCCTGATAATCGACACGCCATCAGAGTTAGTTTTTGGTGAAGTGGGTGTATCTTTTGAGTTCCTGGTAAAGTCAGTGTTGTCCTGTCCACCGGTATTATGTACGGAGTCTGTACCAATTGATCCATCACTGTCGTAAACCAGGATTGGGTCAGCCATATTGGTACTACCAGGATGCACTCCCCTTGGTCCTCCCTGAGTTTCGTCACTAGACGTGGTATAATACTGAAAGGAGGAAATGCATAGAAATAAAAATCTGTCCATTTGATCGAAAAAGCATCAACAAACTGCGCATCCGGGTCAGGTTTCCAGGAAACAAAACTCTGCAACTGGCAATTCAATCTTGATGCAAACATGTCAATAACGGGTTTATCCCAAAGATTGAAAATCCTTTGAGCAATAGTCTCATTCAACATCCATTCCACAGTATCATTGTAATTTCGTGAATCATAATCTGCTACATTCTGAGACCCTGGAATGTATGCTGCTGTTAACCAGATTTTCTTAGTAATAGCCCATAACCATATCTTTTTGGCTAATTCATTGCATGTTTTAGACTTAATTCCACCCATATTATTAATATAGGACATGGCACAAGTGTTGTCTGTTTTCACTTGCACATGCAAATTTGTAAAATCTTTGCAAAAGGATTTCAAGCCATAAAAGATCGCCAAGAGTTCCAGATAATTGATGTGTGACTGGCTTTCTAGCACAGTCCATCGACCACCAACTCTCCAACTCTCAAAACTGGCACCCCAACCAGTTTTAGAAGCATCAGTTGTAATTATTTTGCATGGATGGCCACGCGAAATTTCTCTCTTTATTGTGGGAATATTACTAATCCACCAGTCTAGCTCTTGGTGCATATTGGACGTTATTAACATCTTTGCATCAAAATTTCCATGAGATCTAGACAGCGCTTCTATCTTGTTCATCTCTAGTTGCCTGTAAAAAAGAGCACCAAAATCATTAGCAGAGAAAGAAGCTATCATTAAACCAATAACTCTTGCAACCTCCCGAATAGATGCTTGCAATTTCTTTCTCAATGTTTTACACTCAAACAAAAGAATAGCCTTTCTTTCCTCTGTCAGATAAACTATCATTAAATTGGAATCAATATGATTACCCAAAAATATGATATTCTGACATGGAACAAAGACAGACTTTTTATCATGTGTGACAAACCCTAGAGATTTCATAAGTAGCACTGTGTCATGAACATTACTCTCACATTCAATAAAAGTATCCGAAACCAGAATTGAATCATCAATGTATCCTGAGTTTGAATGACCCTTTTGTCTTAATGTAGCAAAAACTGGTTTCATTAGCTTTGTAAATTTCCGGGGCGCTAGCGCTATCCCATTTGGTAGTGAGGTATATTCGTAAAGAATGCCTTGCCATACAAATCTAAGAAATTTTCTATGCTCTTTAGCAATGGGAACTGAGTAATATGCATGCCGGAGATCAATAGAAGCCATGTAACAACCAGGCTTGATAAGTTTAAGAGCTGTTTCAAAAGTATCCATTTTAAAATGATGGTATTCTATATAAGAATTTAATTCTTTCAAATTCAAAATCATACGATGTTCACCATCTTTCTTAGGTACTGTAAATATTGGAGATACAAACTGATCGTAATCATGCTCGGCTTCTTCTATAACCCCTATTTTTAACAATTTTTCAATTTCACTTTGAATAATTTTCTTTTCAGAGTCATTGAAATGCTGCACCCTGACTGATGTCTGCACAGGGGGGTTATATTCGAATTCAATGTGACAATGAGCTACGATATCAAGAATACTTTGATCACATGTAATCTTTTTCCAGTTTTCTATAAACCTACCAAGCCTACCTGCTTCAAAGGCTGTTTGCTCTACTTCTTCATCGCACTGACCTCCGGCCTCTGTGGGTTTTTTGGCCGTGACAGAATTTGTGAATTGGTCTGGGGGCCACCTCGCCCCCTCCGGTTGTATGGCCGAAAGCGACCACCTCTATTAAAGCGTCCTCCTCTTCCGCCACGAGGTCTCCCCCTGACCCCCTGGACGTTCTTGCTGATCTTGTTTAATTCTTCTATGTCTTTAATGTCTTTTATTATACTATCACCATACAGCCAGTCAGAGAACGATGTTGAGGAGCAGAGATGATGTAATTTTGGATCCATATCCTTTTTGTGGTTCTCTTTACGTCTTGTGTTAAGCCACTTGTTAGCCTGTCCGAGAAGACCTATAGCATTCATGCCCCTTTCCATGGAGACCTCTCCAAGGGAATCTGCCTGTGCTTCCATGATCTTTACTATATTGCTAGTAGCTTTCACTATGCAGTTCTGGATTCCGCGTAATTTTGAGTCCTCGATTTGTGTTTGTGTTCTCAATACAGACCAGACGCCTGGGTTAACTTTTGTTTCTTTGAGCGATTCACAATTCATGGGACGTGAAATTGTCTTGACTATTTCTGCCAAATTTTCATCCGGCATACCCTCACGGAACGCTTCGTTCACTAGACTAGCCAAAGTTTCATTAACTGGGACATCAGTGACATCTGTCTTCTTGAATTTCTTGGCATATTTGTCAAAGATATCATCATTTGGAACGTTCTCCGTGTCCGAAAGATCGTGTTCCGACTGACCAGACTGAGCGCTAGTTGCGTCGTAATAATTGTTCTCATCATCATAATACTGATAGTCATCATCAGGGCGCTCCTCATACAGCGCGTCTACCCGTTGAGAAAGCATTTCCACATTACTATTAGTCTTATTTATGTTAGCATTCATGTCTCTCAGGATTTTCAATGCCTCGACATTAAAGTGGTCCGCGGCTTTAGGAGGTTCCCGATTCATGGTACCTGCTGACTGTTTCGTAGAACTTTCAGACGGCTGCCTGACCGCCTTTTGCTTTGGGGGAGGGTTGGAAGATGTATTCTTCTCAGCTTGTGCCGCCTTAGAGGTCTGGGGAACGAGCGAAGCCGCTGAATCCGGCTTATTTTGACCTTTTTCCAACATAGCGGAAGCCATTACCCACGAGGAAGAAAATGTGTGCTTACGTCACCAACTTTTGTGCACACGTCTCCAAAATGTACAAAAACGGCCACGTGGTTTTCCTTATTTGGGAAAATCAGTCACGTGGTTTTCCTTATAAGGAAAATGAAACAAGGGGTTTTCCGAAGTAAACACCCTATTAGTAAAAAATAGAGAAAGATTTTTTCTCTGTGAACGTATCGGAATTAAACAGCAAAAAGCTGTACCAATACAAAAACAAGGTCCGAAAATAGAGTACAATAATAATACAGTCTATATTCATAAATTAAAAAGGACCTTCACTGAACAAAGGACCGACAGAAAACACGTCTGTTCAGTCCAAGAGTGGCTGGCGCACTGACGATTGAGTGGATTGTCGGCGCGCATCTCATCTGAGAACGGAAGTGTGATGACGTAAAAGAATCCATCTTTTTACTCTATAAGTGCCAATTTTGGCACACACTTTGTCAAAATTGTCCTGAATGTTTATCTTGATGATATTTAGGCTATGTCAAGAAGTGGGTCATTCCAGGTCATTAATTAGGTCATGAGGTCAAATCTTGTGAAATCCTTCCTTTTGCTCTGGAAGTGGCAATTTTGGTCCAAACTTTGTCAAAATTGTTCTAAATGTTTATCGTTATGATATCTGTGTCATGATCAAAGGAGGGTCATGCAAGGTCAAAAACTATGTCACAAGGTCAAATATTACAGATCCTTCCTTTTGCTCTAGAGATGCCAATTTTGCCCCAAAACTTTGTCAAAACTATCCTAAATACTTATCTTGATATCTAGGTTATGTAAAAAGTGTTGGTCATGTAAGGTCAAAAACTAGGTCATTGGGTCAAATCTTGGTTTTGCTTTAAGAACAGAAATATATACTTAAACATTGTGAAAATTGTTCAGAATGTTTATCTTGACGAAATCTGGGTCATTTTAAAAGTTGGTCATGTGAGGTCAGAAACTAGGTCACTAGGTCAAATTTTGTTCTTCCTCTTAGAACCAAAATATTTACTCAATCATTGTGAAATTGTTCAGAATGTTTATCTTGACGAATTCTGAGTCATTTTAAAAGTGGGTCATTTGAGGTCAGAAACTAGGTCACTAGGTCAAATTTTGTTCTTCCTCTAAGAACCAAAATATTTACTCAATCATTGTGAAAATTCAGATTGTTTATCTTGATGATATCTTGGTGATATGAATAGCAGGTCATTCTAGGTTAAAAACTAGGTCACTAGGTCAAATTTTGATTTTGCTCTAAGAACCAAAATATTTACTATATTATTGTGAAAATTTCCAGAATGTTTATCCTGATGATTTCTTGGTGATGTGAAAAGTGGGTCATGCGAGGTCAGAAACTAGGTCACTAGGTCAGATTTTGTTTTTGCTCTTAGAACCAAAATATTTATTGTGAAAATTGTTCAGAATGTTTATCTTGACGAAATTTAGGTCACTTTAAAAGTGGGTCATGTGAGGTCAGAAACTAGGTCACTAGGTCAAATTTTGTTTATGCTCTAAGAACCAAAATATTTACCCTATCATTGTGAAAATTGTTCAGAATGTTTATCTTGACAAAATCTGGGTCTTTTTAAGAGTGGGTCATGTGAGGCCAGAAACTAGGTCACTAGGTCAAATTTTTTTTTTCCTCTTAGAACCAAAATATTTACTCAATCATTGTGAAAATTCAGAATGTTTATCATGGTGATATGAATAGCAGGTCATTCTAGGTTAAAAAAAACTAGGTCACCAGGTCAAATTTTGATTTTGCTCTAAGAACTAAAATATTTACTTTATCATTGTGAAAATTGTTTAGAATGTTTATCCTGATGATATCTTGGTGATGTGAAAAGTGGGTCATGCGAGGTCTAAAAGTAGGTCACTAGGTCAAATCTTGTTTTTGCTCTAGGAACCAAAATATTTACTTTATCGTTGTGAAAATTGTTCAGAATATTTATCTTGATGATATCTGGTCAATGTTAAAAGGGGGCCATGTGAAGTCAAAAACTAGGTCACTAGGTCAAATTTTGATTTTGCTCTAAGAACCAAAATATTTATCATTGTGAAAATTTCCAGAATGTTTATCCTGATGATATCTTGGTGATGTGAAAAGTGGGTCATGGGAGGTCTAAAACTAGGTCACTAGGTCAAATGTTGTTTTTGCTCTAAGAACCAAAACTTTATCATTGTGAAAATTCTTAAGAATTTTTATTTTCACAATATCTGGGGCATGTGTAAAGTGGGTCATGGGCGGTCAAAACCTAGGTCAAATTTTGTTTTTGCCCCAAAAAATCAAAATATTTATTCATCATTGTGAAAATAGTTCAGAATTGCTTATCTTGATGATAAATGGGTCATGTAGAAAGTGGCTAATGTTAGGTCAAAAACTAGGTCAAAAGGTCAAATCTTGTTTTTTTGCCCTAAGAACCAAAATATTTACTCATCATTGTGAAAATTTTTCTGAATGTTTATCTTGATGATGTCTCGGTCATGTAAAAAAAGGGTCATGCGAGTTTGAAGTTTGCAAGCTGTTTGTTTCAAAGTCCTCTCAGGTGAGCGATGCAGGGCCATCTTGGCCCTCTTGTTTATTAAAAAAAATTGTTTGAGGATTCAAACCTTCCTGCCTTCCTGCACTTTTCAGTTTCTCCAGTATACTAAGGTCAAGCAAGGTCATTGATCAAAGACTAGACATGTTATGATTTACCAACCAGATAGCATGCACGATTCTGTCAGTCCTGCTCAATCAACACACAAACTAACCAGTTTGAATACTTTGTGCAAAACAAGCATGTATGTATGTGGATTTTATATGCAAATACAAGAGTTTAACAGTAAACCCCTGGACCAGACATGTTATGAGTAAGCTACTGGATTGGGTGCATAATTTTGTCAGTTCTGCTCAATCAACTAATAGACTGATCAATTGATGTTGCTGGTCAAACGGTTACTGATACAAAGGTTAATCATCGCTGTGCTTGTAAACTAGTTTTGTAGACAAAGCTTTCTGATGCAAAAAACAAACACCACCAATTTACAATAGATAGAGCTGTCTGTAGCCTTGAACAGTTTGCTATAGATAAAGCTTTTCGGAATCTTTTTACAAGTTTAGTAAAGATATAGCTGTTTGAATCTTTTTACAAGTTTAGTAAAGATAAAAGCTTTTCTGAATCTTTCACAAGTTTAGTAAAGATGAAGCTTTTCTGAATCTTTCACAAGTTTAGTAAAGATAAAGCTTTCTGAATCTTTCACAAGTTTAGTAAAGATAAAGCTTTCTGAATCTTTCATAAGTTTAGTAAAGATAAAGCTTTCTGAATCTTTCGCAAGTTTAGTAAAGATAAAGCTTTTCTGAATCTTTTATAAGTTAAGTAAAGATAAAGCTTTCCAAATCTTTCACAAGTTTATAATCTTTCACAAGTTAAGTAAAGATAAGCTTTCTGAATCTTTCACAAGTTTAGTAAAAATAAAGCTTTCTGAATCTTTTATAAGTTAAGTAAAGATAAAGCTTTCCAAATCTTTCACAAGTTTATTAAAGATAAAGCTTTCTGAATCTTTCACAAGTTTAGTAAAGATAAAGCTTTCTAAATCTTTCATAAGTTTAGTGAAGTTGAAGCTTTTATTAGTAAAGTAAAGATAAAGCTTTCCAAATCTTTCACAAGTTTAGTAAAGATAAAGCTTTCTGAATCTTTTATAAGTAAAGTAAAGATATAGCTTTCTGAATCTTTCACAAGTTTATTAAAGATAAAGCTTTCTGAATCTTTTATAAGTTAAGTAAAGATATAGCTTTCCAAATCTTTCACAAGTTTATTAAAGATAAAGCTTTCTGAATCTTTTATAAGTTAAATAAAGATAAAGCTTTCTGAATCTTTTATAAGTTAAATAAAGATAAAGCTTTCTGAATCTTTTATAAGTTAAATAAAGATAAAGCTTTCTGAATCTTTTATAAGTTAAATAAAGATAAAGCTTTCTGAATCTATCATAAATGTGTTAAAGATGTCTGAATCCTTCCCAAGTTTAGTAAAGATAAAGCTGTCTGAATCTTTTACACATTCAATAAAGATAAAGCTCTGAATCCTTTACAATTTCAATAAAGACAAAGCTGACGGAATCCTTTACAAGTTCAGCACAGATGAAGCTTTTTGAATTTTTCTGAAGTTAAATGAAGATATATGCTCTCTGAGACTTTCTTATGCTAAGGAAAGGTGTCACATGTAGTAGAGAATGATCAGGATAAAAGTTTTGCTGCTGAATTGCACCTGAAAATGCAATTTTAACAAGTGTCATTGAATTTGTTTTTCAAGATTACAGGTGATTTATGTGAAATATGTAGACAAAACCATCTGCAATGTTGATGATTCAGCCAAAATATAAGTAATTATTTAATCCTGTATTTGTTCTGTTTATTTACATGAAAGCCAGATGCTTTGACTTTCCCAGAACTGTTTCTGGTTAAACTTGAAATGTTCCACTATTTTCACAGGTGTTTTATTTACATTAAACTGATGCTTTCAAAACATAATAGAGGGTATTGCTTCCTTTATCCATTTGCAATCATGGTTTTTGAGATGGTCAATGAAATTCTATATCACATTCAAACATCCAAAGTTCATTGACTCTTCCTGAATATTCAGAATTTGTAACTTCCATAGATACTTACAATTCATCATTCTTATAGACCAGGATCCTGACTAGAATCTCTCAATATTAAGATATTTCTTCAAATGCTTTCAAGTTGGAACAAATTCATCAATTCAAATAACTGTTTCATTAACCCTTTCTCAAATAATTTCAAATAAAAAAATTAGGCTTCTGGACTAAAAAAAAGCTAGAACTAGAGAAAATTTGGTAAAGCTCACAAATCACTAGCGCTAATATTTATATGCCACAGAAAATATTGACGTCCATTGAGAAGTGTCTTGAGACTGGTTCAGCGGTTCATTAGATTAATTTGTCATGTCAGATTAGGTTGGACAATTAGTCTAGACCAGTCTGTCTTTCCTGTCATTGATTTCTTATGATTTCTTATAGCCTGGTGGGCATCCAAAATGTTAAAGCTGTCAAATTGTCTGCAAGATTTTTATGTGGATTATTTTTCTGTCTGTCTGTTTGTTGAGAAAAGAAATGTTTAGACATTTTATACATGTCTTTAAAACGACTCTAAGGTATCCATCATTAGATACCAAACGCTTAATGCAACTTCGAACATCATCTGTGTCAACAGAAATTGACGATGGTAAACCCACATCAATTTCTGTTACCAAGGATGACGCCAAAGTTGCAAGAAGTGTTTGATATCTAATGACGGATGGAATGACTTACAAAGTTTGGGAATGCTGATGCATTGTCTGTTGCCCTCCTTATACCAGATCATTTCTCTTCATTAACTGCTCTTAGTCTGCTTCAATTTTTAGAACAGATCTCAATATGACCTTAGTCATGCTGTGAAAGAAAGCAATAATGGACAATAAGGAATGATTGACCAGTAATTAGGGGAACATAGACACAGCTCTATTGAATTAACTAGAGGACAGACTGTTGGTGTTCCTTTGATAAATCAATTTGGTCAATCAGAAATACAGTTCTAACCTGAGGTCATTTCTGTATATATACAACTATATATTTGTCAGCGTAAGTATAGCCATTACTAGAAGACATTTTGGACCAGTCTAAAATAATGCCTTTTAGCATCTAATCTCATAAAATCTCACAAAAAAGTTCATTTTGAAAGGTTGTCTTTTTGTACATGGTTAGGTATGGGCGATGAAATAAGATGACCAGTAATTTTGTCATGACTTTATCAAGTACCTTTGCAGGAGTAATTATGGGAGGATAGACACTGCTCTATTAGATTAACCAGTTCTTTAATAAATTAATTTGGTCAAACAGAAATACAATTCTAAACTTGAGGTCTCCCTGTTGCCATTAGCCCACATGAACAGTTTAAAACATGGTGGTTTCTGAATTAGTCACTTCACGAACAATTTTTATGACACTGGCTTTCAAAATATCATGTTGCCATTTTGCTTAAAATTCATGAAGTTATATTGGTCTATATTGTGGATTAGTCTGCCATGTCGTGAGCTTAGAATAATTTTAGGGAAAGTTGCTTTCAACTGATTCATTTTGGTATCTGGCATAATAGGGCCAAGACTGATGAGAATTAGTTCTGACACAAATGACAGAAAATGGACCCTAGCAGCTGTGTATGTAACTTGGCTGACTTCACAACTGATTAGTCCAGCTTTTTGTTACTTCATGATAAAACAGGCAAAAAATACAAAAATGAATATTTATCATTCTCATTATCTGGGGAAATATTTGGGTAATTTTTTGTCGGAATTAATTCTTCCCTGTTAAACCGTTTCCTTTCTGAGAACATATGTTGAGAATGAGACAAAAGAATGAAATGTCGATAAATCACATATTTCAATATTTTCTGTGCAATAAATTGTGTATATGTATCCTTTCTTTATTCATTGTTTTCAGCAGTTTTCAAGATGTAATGCTTGAATATTTTGTTGTTTTGGAAAGAATAAAAACATGGCATTGTCATCATATTTAAGTATGCTAATTTGTACGTTATAGAGAAATTTGTTATTATGATGTGTCCATGTTATTTGGGTGAAAATTAAGGAAATAGGGTCCCCTAGAGATATCTTCTTCATATTTTAAATTTAGAATTAGTTTCTATAATATTAAGGATAATATTAAGTGTAATGCCCTTACGAAAATTTTGTGTATTTTAATTGTTTGAAGAGTAATTGAAAAATCACTTGTAACCAAACAGACTAAACCCTTAATTGTATTTTTAAGTTAATGCAGAATTTTTAAAATGTGCAAATTGAAATCATATGCACTTACTTTAGTTTTGCACTAAACTCACCAGAAAGTATTATCTTTTCAGCATGAAATGACCGTACTTTATTCAGATGCTGATTGCTTTGATGCCTAATTTTTGTCTGACATTCATACAAACATCTTGTAAGCTAGCACAACCCTACCTACATCCAACATTGTCTTCTGCAAAATTTGGAGAAAAAAAATCAAAATGATAAAGACTAATGATGGTTGGAATTGATTTTGTATATTGGAAACCTTCTGTATTTGTTCTGTATGAATGTTTGATTTGCATGTAGTCTAGACATACTAGAACCAATCAGATTTACATTATTGATTGCCTTGACATACTGGGGAGACTTCTGAATAACTTGTTGCTCAGAATCTTGTTCAAGTTGATGAGGTTTTAGAAATATTTCTATTTTGGGTTAGAAACCTTGTGAAAAATGTAGAAATTGCTTGTCACAAGCAATTTCTTCATTTTCCACGAGGTTTTCCCAAGCATTTTCTACAAGGTTTTCTTGTGAGGGAGTCATTGTGCAGTAACGGGTTGATGCTGTGAATCTAAAAAAAGATCTTAGCCTAAGGATGACACAATCAGAAACAAAAAGGATCTTTCATAGAACATGGTCTGTCCTAGAATCTGGCAGAAGTTTTCACTAGCTGCTGATTGGTCGGTACACATGCTAAGACATAGGCACCAATAAGATTGTCTCAATACTGTGGAGACTGACATTTAACTTGTTGCTCTGAATCTTGTTATTGAGGATTTAAAAGTATCAGAGACAAAAAATATGAAATTAGAATGTTTCATTGACCATTGTCTTTTGTAAGAAATAGATTTCTGTTGTAAATTCTTTAACATCCTTGTAGACTTGTTTCAATAGATTGCTGCTTTCAACAAAAACCTCCTAACTGCAGCTTAACCCTTTCCCAAACGACAGAATTTTAGTTTGATCCACTTCAAAAACTGTCACAAATGACAATATAGATGTTATTAAAGATAGGATTTGTGTAAAATATGACACAGAAAATATTGAGACAAAAGGAGAAACTGCTGGTTATCAGCAGTTTCTTCTTTTGTTTCAATGTTTTCCCAAACCTATTTTATTAAGGACGTCAAAACCAGGTCTTGTTTGGGAAAGGGTTAAAACTGTTTTGTTGAAAAGCAAGGGCTGATGCAGATTCAGGTCGGCACTGACTGTCTAAGCTATAACATGTTATGATTGGTTTAGTGGAAGACTTTTGTCGAGTGCCGGCTGTCAATCAAAAACATCGATAAACCAATGGATGATCAGAAAAATTCCATACCCCCATTATTTGTCTTAAATTCTTTGTAGCCACGTCACATGATATTGTATAATGATCAATCGACTATCAAAATAATGGACATGCCATTGATGAACGATCAGGAAGATGCCACACCCCCCATTGTTTGTCGTAGATTCTACGTTTTGCGGAGCGATCTATCGATTGGTGTTTGGACAATTGTAGATGCCATGATATACTTACAACAATTTTCAGCTCTCCTTGTCAATTATCTTTGAGGTGAAAACATGGCATGACAACAAGATTGAGAATAGGAAATAAGGAACAATTCAAACTATGCAAACGATTTCAAGGAAATAACTGTTTTCCTGTCATGGGGAATATTGTAGCCAAATTTTCAGAGACTGGCTGCCAAGACTTGTAACCTATCCAGCTCAACCCTTTCCCAAACAAGACCTAATTTTAACGTTTCCTAGTATAAAGAGATTGGGAAAACATTGAAGCAAAAGAATAAAATGCTGATGACAAGCATTTTCTCCTTTTGCCTCAATATTTTCTGTGCTATATTGTACTCAAATCCAAGCTTTTTCAGCAGTTATTTTGTTCATTACAGCTGCATCCAAACATGAACAGTCACAAATTTTAGCTGTTTGGGAAAGTGTTAAGCTTGTTGGCACTTGGAGATCTGACAATAATGCCAGATAGATGGAATGAAATATTTATGGAGAAAATGTTACAATCTGTTAACAAATTAATGAAAATGAATAATCATGATTGCTGAAATTTAATACTTTCAATTAAGTATGGAAATTTTTGACCAGTCCAATTTCGAATGAATTGCAGACTGTAGCAAAGTAATGATATCAAAAGTAGAAAATGGGTATGTTTAATTATATAGCATAGAAAATACGGGTTGAAAAGCAGCCGTTTTCAATTTGGAACAGTCCAAATGCTTGCTGTGTTGGAAAAGGTTAATTAATCTGTTACCACATTATAGACATCGTTGAAGCTCCAAATATGAAAATATTGTGGAAAATGAAGAAATTGCTAGTGACAAATAATTTCTTCGTTTCAAACCATACTTTCTACCCATGAAGACCGAAAAATGTAAGATTTCATTCACTTGAAATTGTTATCTGCATTATCTTCAAATTTGGGACTGTCTAAATTTTTGCTGTTTGGAAATGGTTACATAACCGTTCTAGAACTATCAGACTTTTTGGTGTGAAGATATTGTATTAAATATTATTTCTAATTCCTATAGTTTAATTATGCTGTAACATTATAACGGCTTCACGCAGACAAAGAGGCTCTGCTATTAATTGAATTTATATCGTGAAAATGTGAACATAGTATGATTCTTTCATGCTGACTATAATTTTTCTACTATTGAAATCATTTAACGGAACTCAAATTAAAGATGAAAATTCTGTCATTGTGAAAGGCGAATAAAAACAGAAAGAAATTAAACCATTACCACACAATGACTCTTTTTGACTCCCCACAAAATGATGGCCATGGAAAACGTGGAAATTGAAGAAATTGCTTGTGACAAGCAATTTCTTCATTTCTCACAATGTTTTCCATCCAAAAAAATCTTAAAATTAAAAATTCCATGTACTTGAAATTATCATCTGCAGGGTCTTTCATTTTGGACTGCCCTAAAATTTTGTCGTTTGGTAATGGGTTAACCTTGGGTTACACCAGTCAAAACTTGAAAATCCAAATTGCATTTTGGCAATTGTCTGATGTCATGTGAATGTTATGACCATAAATTTTTGATAAAAACAAAATTGATATTGTTACATTGCATTTTCATTGAACATAGATTCTAGTTAGCACAAAGGCTGATAAAATTAAAGCCACAAATTATTCCCCTGTTAGCTTGTACAAGTTTTATGGTGGTAGCAGTATATTTTATTAGCTCACCTGAGCAGGAAGTGCTCAAGGTGAGCTATTGTGGTCACTCAATGTCCGTCGTCCGTCCGTCTGTCTGTCCGTCTGTCTGTCCGTCTGTCAACAATTTGGTGTTTACACTCTAGCATCGACAAAAGTTGGCCAATCTTGATCAAACTTGGTCAAAGTAAGTATGGGCATAAGTTCTCGGATGAGTTCGATTATGGGCCTGATCGGATTAGAATGTGCTGAGTTATCTGCCCTTGAATGTAAAAAAAATGCTGTTTTTGACTTTGTTTACACTCTAGAATCTACAATTATTGATCAATCAAGACTTGGATATAATGTTGGAGACCATAAGATCTCGGATGAGTTCGATTTTCAGTCTGATCTGACCAGAAAGACTAGAGTTATGTGCCCTTGAATTTGACAAAATTGCCATTTTCGACTGTTTTCGACCTTGTTTACACTCTAGAATCTACAATTATTGATCAATCAAGACAAAACTTGGACACATTGTTGGGGACCATAAGATTTCGGTTGAGTTTGATTTTCAGTCTGATCTGATTAGAAAGACTAGAGTTATGTGCCCTTGAATTTGACAAAATTGCCGTTTCGGCCGTTTTTGACCTTGTTTACACTCTAGAATCTACAATTATATATCAATCGAGACAAAACTTAGACACAATGTTGGAGACCATAAGATCTCATAAGATCTCAAATGAGTTTGATTTTTGGTTTGATTGAACTAGAAAGTCGAGAGTTATGTGCCCTTGAATTTGACAAAATTGCTGTTTTTAACTGTTTTCGACCCTGTTTACACTTTAGAATCTACAATTATTGATCAACCAAGACAAAACTTAGACACATTGTTTGGGACTATATAATATCAGATGAGATTGATTTTTAGCTCACCTGAGCACGAAGTGCTCAAGGTGAGGTATTGTGATCGGTCTGTTGTCCGGCGTCTGTCTATCTGTCCATCTGTCTATCTCTCTATCTGTCTATCTGTCTATCTGTCTGTACGTCAACTTTTCACAAAAAAATCTTCTCCTAAAGTACTTGACAGAATTCATTCATATTTCACACATATGATCTATGGGTCATGCTTTTTCAAAATACTTCAAAGAATTTCAATCGGGGCCATAATGGGGTCAAAAAGTAGGTCACTAGGTCAAATCTTCTTTCTGCTTTAGGGGCCACATTTATAGCTCAATCATTGTGAAAATTGATCAGAATATTTGTCTTGATAATATCTAGGTCATGATAAAAAATAGGTCAAGCCAGGTCAAAAACTAGGTCACTGGGTCAAATATTGTAAAATCCATCTTTTTAGCTCACCTGAGCACGAAGTGCTCAAGGTGAGCTATTGTGGTCACTTTTTGTCTGTCGTCCGTCTGTCTGTCCGTCTGTCTGTCTGTCCGTTCACAATTTCGTGTTTACAATCTAGCATCTACAAATATAAGCCAATCTTAACCAAACTTGGTCAAAACATGTATGGCCATAAGATCTCGGATGAGTTCGATTATGGGTCAGATCGAACTAGAAAGTCAGGAGTTATCTGCCCTTGAATGCGAAAAATACTTAGTTTTGACATTGTTTACACTCTAGCATCTACAATTATTGATCAATCAAGACAAATCTTGGACATAACATTGCAGACCATAAGATCTCGGATGAGTTCGATTTTCAGTCTGATCTGACCAGAAAGACAAGAGTTATGTGCCCTTGAATTTGACAAAATTGCTATTTTCGGCTGTTTTTGACCTTGTTTACACTCTAGAATCTACAATTATTCATCAATCAAGACAAAACTTTGACACAATGTTTGGGACTATGAGATCTCGGATGAGTATGATTTTCAGTCTGATCTAATCAGAAAGTCGAGAGTTACTTGCCCTTGAATTTGACAAAATTGTCATTTTTGGCTGTTTTCGACGATGTTTACACTCTAGAATCTACAATTATTGATCAATCAATCCAAAACTTGGTCACAATATTGGGGATCATAAGATCTGGGATGAGTTTGATTTTCAGTCTTATCTGATCAGAAAGATGAGAGTTATGAGCCCTTGAATTTGACAAAATTGCCGTTTTTGACTGTTTTTGACCTTATTTACACTCTAGAATCTACAATTTTTGACCAATCAAGACAAATTTTGGACACAAGGTTGGAGACCATAAGATCTCATATGACTTTGATTTTCAGTCTGATCTGACTAGAAAGGTGAGAGTTATGTGCCCTTGAATTTGATAAAATTGCCGATTTCGGCTGTTTTTGACATTGTTTACACTCTATAATCTACTATTATTTATCAATTAAGACAAAACTTGAACACAATGTTTGAGACAATAAGATCTTGGATAAGTTTGATTTTCAGTCCAATCTGATAAAAAATGGAGAGTTATGTGCCCTTGAATTTGATAAAATTGCCAATTTCGGCTGTTTTTGACATTGTTTACACTCTATAATCTACTATTATTTATCAATTAAGACAAATCTTGGACACAATGTTGGATATCATAAGATCTCGGATGAGTTTGATTTTCAGACTGATCTGACTAGAAAGTCGAGAGTTATGTGCCCTTGAATTTGACAAAATTGATGTTTTCGGCTGTTTTTGACCTTGTTTATACTCCAGAATCTACAATTATTTATCAAACAAGACAAATCTTGGACACAATGTTGGGCACGATGAAATCTTGGATGAGTTCGATTTTCACAATGTTATTGACCATAAGTTCGTTTTCAGTCTTAAATCATTTTGGTTCAGGTGAGCGATATAGGACCATCATGGTCCTCTTGTTACTCTATAAGTGCCAATTTTGGCACAAACTTTGTCAAAATTGTCCTGAATGTTTATCTTGATGATATCTAGGCTATGTCAAGAAGTGGGTCATTCCAGGTCATTAACTAGGTCATGAGGTCAAATCTAGTAAAATCCTTCCTTTTGCTCTGGAAGTGCCTATTCTTGGTCCAAAATTTGTCAAAACTGTTCTAAATGGTTATCGTTATGATATCTGTGTCATGATCAAAGGAGGGTCATGCAAGGTCAAAAACTATGTCACAAGGTCAAATATTACAAATCCTTCCTTTTGCTCTAGAGATGCCAATTTTGCCCCAAAACTTTGTCAAAACTATCCTAAATACTTATCTTGATATCTAGGTTATGTACAAAGTGTGGGTCATGTAAGGTCAAAAACTAGGTCATTGGGTCAAATCTTGGTTTTGCTTTAAGAACGGAAATATATACTTAAACATTGTGAAAATTGTTCAGAATGTTTATCTTGACAAAATCTGGGTCATTTCAAAAGTGGGTCATGTGAGGTCAGAAATTAGGTCACTAGGTCAAATCTTGTTTTTCCTGTAAGAACCAAAATATTTACTCAATCATTGTGAAAATTCAGAATGTTTATCTTGATAATATCTTGGTGATATGAATAGCAGGTCATTTGAGGTTAAAAACTAGGTCACTAGGTCAAATTTTGATTTTGCTCTAAGAACCAAAATATTTAATTTATCATTGTGAAAATTGTTCAAAATGTTTATCCTGATGATTTCTTTGTGATGTGAAAAGTGGGTCATGCGAGGTCTAAAACTAGGTCACTAGGTCAAATTTTGTTTTTGCTCTTAGAACCAAAATATTTACTTTATCATTGTGAAAATTGTTCAGAATGTTTATCTTGACAAAATTAAGGTCAATTTTAAAAGTAGGTCATGTGAGGTCAGAAACTAGGTCACTAGGTCAAATTTTGTTTTTGCTCTAAGAACCAAAATATTTACTTTATCATTGTGAAAATTGTTCAGAATGTTTATCGTGACGAAATCTGGGTCATTTTAAAAGTGGGTCATGTGAGGTCAGAAACTAAGTCAAATTTTGTTTTTCCTCTAAGAACCAAAACATTTACTCAATCATTGTGAAAATTCAGAATGTTTATCTTGGTGATATGAATAGCAGGTCATTTGAGGTTAAAAACTAGGTCACTAGGTCAAATTTTGATTTTGCTCTAAGAACCTAAATATTTACTTTATCATTGTGAAAATTGTTCAGAATGTTTATCTTGACGAAATTTAGGTCATTTTAAAAGTGGGTCATGTGAGGTCAGAAACTAGGTCACTAGGTCAAATTTTGTTTTTGCTCTAAGAACCAAAATATTTACTTTATCATTGTGATAATTGTTCAGAATGTTTATCTTGATGAAATCTGGGTCATTTTAAAAGTGGGTCATGTGAGGTCAGAAACTAGGTCACTAGGTCAAATTTTGTTTTTGCTCTAAGAACCAAAATATTTACTTTATCATTGTGATAATTGTTCAGAATGTTTATCTTGATGAAATCTGGGTCATTTTAAAAGTGGGTCATGTGAGGTCAGAAACTAGGTCACTAGGTCAAATTTTTTTTCCCTCTAAGAACCAAAATATTTACTCAATCATTGTGAAAATTCAGAATGTTTATTTTGGTGATATGAATAGCAGGTCATTCAAGGTTAAAAACTAGTCACCAGGTCAAATTTTGATTTTGCTCTAGGAACCAAAACATTTACTTTATCATTGTGAGAATTGTTCAGAATGTTTTTCCTGATGATATCTTGGTGATGTGAAAAGTGGGCCATGCAAGGTCTAAAATTAGGTCACTAGGTCAAGTCTTGTTTTGCTCTAGGAACCAAAATATTTACTTTATCGTTGTGAAAATTGTTCAGAATATTTATCTTGATGATATCAGGTCAATGTTAAAAGGGGGGCCATGTGAGGTCAAAAACTAGGTCACTAGGTCAAATTTTGTTTTTGCTCCAAGAACCAAAAATATTTACTTTATCATTGTGAAAATTCCCAGAATGTTTATCCTGATGATATCTTGGTGATGTGAAAAGTGGGTCATGGGAGGTCTAAAACTAGGTCACTAGGTCAAATTTTGTTTTTGCTCTAAGAACCAAAATATTTACTTCATCATAATCATTGTGAAAATTGTTCAGAATGTTCATTTTCACAATATCTGGGGCATGTATAAAGTGGGTCATGGGCGGTCTAAACCTAGGTCAAATTTTGTTTGTTCCCCAAAAAATCAAAATATTTATTTATCATTGTGAAAATAATTCAGAATTGCTTATCTTGATGATAAATTGGTCATGTAGAAAGTGGCTAATGTTAGGTCAAAAACTAGGTCAAAAGGTCAAATCTTATTTTTTGCTCTAAGAACCAAAGTATTTACTCATCATTGTGAAAATTGTTCTGAATGTTTATCTTGATGATGTCTAGGTCATGTAAAAAGTGGTCATGCGAGTTTGAAGTTTGCAAGCTGTTTGTTTCAAAGTCCTCTCAGGTGAGCGATGCAGGGCCATCTTGGCCCTCTTGTCAGTCAAATCTGTTTAGAAAGCTGAGAGTTATGTGCCCTTTAACCCTTTCCCAAATGACAAAGCTTTAGGGTGATCCACGACAAAATTGATGTTATTAAAGAGAGGATCTGTGTAAAATATGGCACAGAAAATATTGAGACAAAAGGAGAAACTGCAGGTTATCAGCAGTTTCTTCTTTTGTTTCAATGTTTTCCCAAGCCTTTTCAACTAGGGACGTCAAAACCAGGTCTTGTTTGGGAAAGGGTTAATTTGACAAAGTTGCTGTTTTCGACCTTGTTTACACTCTAGAATCTACAAATATTGACCATTCAAGACAAAACTTAGAAACAATGTTGGAGACCATAAAGTCTCAAATAAGGGCGATTTTTGGTCTGATTGAACCAGAAAGTCAAGAGTTATGTGCCCTTGAATTTGACAAAATTGCTGTTCTTGACTGTTTTCTACCCTGTTTACACTCTAGAATCTACAATTATTGATCAACCAAGACAATACTTTGGCACTATGCTGCTGATTGTAAGACCTTGCATGAGCTGAATTTTCTGCAATCAAATGAGAAAGTGGTCAGTCATGCATGTGCCCTGAAATCTGACAAAATTGTTGTTTCCAATGAACAATCAAGACAAAATTTGGATTATGATGTTAATTACGATAAGATCTTGGATAAATGAATTATAGAATAATCAGAATAGTTATCTGCCGTTCAAACTTTTACTCTAAAAACTTCAAATAGTGACTAATCAAGACAAAACTTGACAAAATGTTATTGACCATAAGTTTGTTTTCAGTCTTAAATACAAAACAGTGGCTCATATCATTTTGGTTCAGGTGAGCGATATAGGACCATCATGGTCCTCTTGTGATTAAACACTTTCTCAAACAAGACCTGGATTTTGAGTAATAGAAAAGGCTTGGGAAAACATTGAGACAAAGGAAGAATATGCGGCAGGATAATCAGCATTTTGTTCTTTTGCCTCAATATTTTCTGTGCTATATTGTACACAATTCATATCTCTTTCAACATCCATTTTGTCTTTTTCAACAGGTTTCAAACTGGAACTGTCTAAATGTTTACCGTTATGGAAAGGGATAATTTTCATTTTATGACATGAAATGACTTTTGATATCCAACAGAGTAATTTATATCGGCCACAAAAATATGAATTTACAATGAAGGCCATTAACACAAAGAAACTGGAAAACTTGTGGTAAACTTTTTCACAAAACATGGGCGGAGGTGTTGCAGAGGTCTCTTTTCCATATGACCTAAGCTGTTGAGTGGGACGTAAAACTCAATTCATAATTTTTCCAAAACAAGCCCATGATGTGAAGTCCCTAGCTAACAGGGAAAGCTTTGCAAAACTTTGAGGCCTCGTGATAACTAACATAAAGATATTCTTTTGCTTCCATGTTTCTATGCGATTATATCCAGAGAATTTCTACATGTCTTTGTATAGATTTTGTCATCTGGAACTCGATCCTGTCAATTTGGCCCTTTCTAAAAATTTGTCGTTTGGAAATGCTTTACTGAGCCATGCTACGTTTTGTTGTTTTTCAACAAAAACCTTGTAACTGCAGCTTGAAATAAGCTGCAGTTACAAGGTTTTCATTGAAAAGCGACAATTTTCCGTGACATGGAATATGGTACATGTTTGAGTATAAAAAATCAAGATGGAGAAAATAGGGAACGATTTTATCCAGTTAACTGTGACATAATTTTGGAAAAACAATAGTATTTCGTTGGTGTTGTTACAAAATCTTGTATCTATGGCTTGAATCAAGCCGTAGTTGTGAGATTTTATATCAACACCGACAATTTATCGATACATAACGATAAACACAGTCTATTTTTAGCACAAAATTAATTGCTATTGAGACAGTCTCCGCCACAAACACAATCAATACCTTGTTCTGCCAGCCATGAATTTATGATTAATTCACCGTGAAATTTTATATACTTTTAATGAAAATATCACTGGGTATTACAGAAATTGCCCATATAAAATGGCTTTTCATAAGCCAGACAACCTTTTAAGTTTGATGTTGTTTTTTTTTAAAAAAAAATAGACACTTTGGTTTTTGCAAGATCATATTACAGTGCACTCCACGTATTACGAGTTCGGGTAATACGAGATATCGTCTTTAACGAGTACAAAACAAAGTCCCTGTCATTTCCCTTCTATTTTCCCTTTGTTTTATATCGGATAACGCGAGATTGGTTTGAGCGAAAAATCGGCTATAGCGTACATATTTTCTTGGTCCCGACTCTATTTTTCACACATTAACGAGGTTTGGTCACAAAGCGTGTCGTCTGCAAACAACATTGCCCTAGCCCTGGCTGTATTTTTCACACCTATCTACTAGGTCCTAAAGTGTGCTGTCGGCAATCTGACATTTCAAGGTAATTATCAATCAATTACGGGATTAACACGTTCCGAACTACCTATTGTCATATTGACAAAGTGTTATTGCAAAACACTCCAACATTAATCCAGCTCGAGTTATGAGCATTTGTTCCAACATCGACCATATGCGATGAATTTGGAAAATACGGAAAATACGGGAGACACGACTAAAAAGCGGAAATCTTTTTCCTTAGAGTTGAAATTTGAAATCAAGAATAAATAAGAACAGGGATTTTCCATAAGGACAATGAAAAATCACAATGTTTTTCAAATAGATATTTTATGATGTACATAACCATTAGTATTTTAAGCGCACTTATGAACTGTGAAGTGTAATGTTCGTATGTTACTCTTAGTGGTGTGCATTAAAATATCAAGAGTTATCTATCTTTATGCTCTCTAAAAAGGAGATTATAAATGTGTCATAGTTCACTTCCGGTGAAAGCGAAAGTAGACATGGGCAAGTGACATGGGCAAGTGACCAATTTTCACGCATTCTGTTACAATTCGGCTTTAGCGAGACATGGATATAACGAGGCATCGAGTGATGTCCCGGCGATCTCGTTATACACGGAGTGCACTGTATTGTCTGGGTCAAAATCTGACATTTAGTATTCAAACTTCATACTGTCCCAAACAACCAATTAACAAGTTTTTAGATCGATGAAATTGAAAGGTTCAATAACTGTTGCACTGACATAAGTTTTTAAATTGTTGAAATTCTAGAATTTTAAATGTTTGTTACATATTTCTATGTAGAAATCATTGTGAGATATGACGAAATTGCTTATGATAAGCAATTTCTTCATTTCCCACAATGTTCTCCAAAGCCTTTAACTTGAGGGGCACAGGAATGGGTTAAGCACAGATTGCAAAAGAACAAAATGGAGGGAAATTCAGCATCTCCTCCTTTTACCTCAATATTTTCTTTGCTTAATTGTACAACATCCTATCTCGTTTTATCTTCTGCATCTAGGGTTATTTCAAAATTACAGCAGTCTAAAATTTTTACTTTTGGGAAAGGTTAATAATACTGACAACTGCAAATACATTGATTTATATAACTTCATGTATTTTCCTTTTCTTCATATGTTTTCCTTTCTTCTCTTTCCAGGGTAAATGTCAAAGAAAAGAGCCGCCCTGTAAATATCTTCACCCTCCCCAACATTTACGTGAACAGTTGCTACAAAATGGCCGAAACAATTTGATATTGCGTAACCTACAGGTCCAGGCCGCACAGCAGGCGGCTTTAAACCAGTCCTTAGTCTCCGGTGGCTTGATACCTATTGTAAGTATTAACTCTTGTACTGATGACTTTTCTGCAAATATTTTGTTTCAAACAAATCGACTGTTTCATGAATAATTGTGGAACTGTTCGAGGGCTCAGTGCAAAACTATTGTAACTACATATTTTTCAGAAATTCACTTTTTTGCATTTTCTGAATCTTTAGGAAGCTATACACCATGTGTTCTAATATTAGGTTTCAATTCTGTATACTTAAAAAGATATTTACAATTTTGAAAACATTTTTCCTCTTTAACTCTGAGAAAGTCAATAAGTTTTTTCCTTCTCCTGTAAAATTTTACAAAATGTAGTTACAATAGTTTTGCACCAAGCCCTCGTGTTTGTCAATGTCAATGGGTTTTCTGAATTTGATCCGGAATAATTATGACACATATATTCTCAAGACTTAAAGTGTGCCTGCCCGGCCAATTGAGATTTGAACACCTCCTGCAGGTCACATACACAAGGTTGGGTCCTCAAATAAGCTCTTCAAATTATAACGAAATGATTACGCTTGTTGCTTTGCATGCAGTTTGGTTAAGAAGCTTTGCTTTATTCTGCAGTTCTTAGTCATTGTTGTAATTTATATATGACTGACATTTAAGATTGATGTTACTCATTAGCAGATTGATGATATTTGGAAATGAATGTAATTACAACATTTTCTCCACTAAAAATTTTATGTTGCAGTTTGCATTACAAATCAAAATTCTAGGATGAAATGACATAACTGTCATGTATCTTATTTTGCTAGACATCCCTGGGTCATTGTAGCTTTAGATTTAGTCATTTAACCCCATTCCCACACAATGACGCCTTTCGATGCCCTACAAGGTAAAGTCGTTTGAAAACATTGTGGAATATGAAGAAATTGCTTGTGGCAACACTGACAAAAAACAGTAAAATTTTAATCACTTGTATTAGAATTGTCGTCTGCGTTAGATATTGTATTTGAATTTGGAACGGCCCAAAATTTTGCGGTCTGGTAATGGGTTAAGTCATTCTTCAAGAAAGAAACGCCCCTGCAAAAAAGTTCATTAAAATTTAAGAACTGTTCTAGAACATTCTAGAACTTTAACTGGCATTTCTAGAACCGTTCTAGAAGTGCC
This sequence comes from Fragum sueziense, assembly GCA_963680895.1. Taxonomy (NCBI): domain Eukaryota; kingdom Metazoa; phylum Mollusca; class Bivalvia; order Cardiida; family Cardiidae; genus Fragum; species Fragum sueziense. The sequence goes on from OY804607.1 coordinate 9,187,978, forward strand.
AGTTAATGTTCTAGAATTTCCTAGAACAGTTCTTGAACTTCAATGAACTTTTCGCAGATTAAGCTGAATATTGGGTTCGTGTACAAATTCGTATTTCACACAAGTATCATGTTGAGCAAAGGATTAATGCAAAAAAAGACAAATGAGCTCTAGGCTAGGCAGATGGATGTCTGCTATGCTTCAATATTTGTCACAATTCAGCTACATTCTAATATATTATAACCCTTTCCCAAATGGCATACAATTACACTGGTTCAATTTCAAAGATGCTGCCAATAAGGTGACAAAGATGGGTGCTCATAATTAAAGATAAAAGTAGACGTGTACAAAATGGCATAGAAAATATTGAGGCAAAAGAAGAAAATGCTGATCATCAGCATTTTCTCCTTTTGCCTCAATGATTTCCCATGCTTCTTCAATCAGAATCATCAAAAGGCGGCACTGGTTGGAAGAGGGATCATAGATGATGAATTGCTAAGGGAAGCAAAAACTGCACATCTCTTTCCACATCTGTTCCACGATTAATCTTTTCCCAACCAATCCTTTGTTTTGACGATCACAACTGAGAAAGCTTCGTTAAAAAATAAGATAAAAGAAGAAATTGCTGATAACCGTCATTTTACTCCTTTTCCTTCAATGTTTTCCATACTTTGACTCACAATCTGTGGGCTATTATGATGTGATAATGTCTGCAACAACATTAAATTGGAAGATTCTAAGACTGTTAAGTTTAACGATTTAAGAGAATCCAATTTACCAAAAGAAATCAAGCTTTGATTTCCTTGAAAGTATTTTAGAAAGTGAACATAGAATTATTGTTGTTATTCCATAGCTCTTTTGAGTTAATTTGTCTTCAAACAGATCTGAAAACTAGAGATTAATTAACATGAAATATAGGTTTTTAAAGATGATTAAGTTTTAGATCAGGGGCTTGCAGATGACAAAATGTAATGAAACAAAATGTTGATGATATTAAAGATAGCGGAGAAAAGTGAATGTATGATATCATAGGTCTCGTAAAATGCAGAGTATATCTAGCTTATTAGCAAGGTCATTAATCGGGAGCTGTACATTTATAACAATCTTCTAAGCAAGGTAACTCCAACAAACCTTTAACAGTCTTCATTTTGTTTGAAGGTCAAGGTCAAATAATTATATTCTTCAGTCTCTTAGAAACCAAAGAATTCATACTTTCATGACTATGAGTGGATGCAAACATTGTACAGAATGAGACATGTAAAAATGTAAATGATCGCGGCAAAAATGACCTTATCCTAAAATTGGCAAAATAACACAAAATCTCAAATATAGTTGCATGAGCAGATCAATTTACAAATGGTAATTTATTTTCTTCTAAAGCATCTCAAGATTCCAACATACACTGTACTTTCTTTTAAAATACCTTAACCCATTACCACACAGTGACGCCTTTTGACACCCCGCAAGATTAGGGCTTTGGAAAACCTTGTGGAAAATGAAGAAATTGCTTGTGACAAGCAATTTCTTCAATATCCATAAGGTTTTTTTCCAAGAAAGAACAAAAAACATTCAATTCCGTGCATTTGAAATTGTTGTCTGCAACACTTGAATTTGGAGTAGTCTAGAATTTTGTCGTCTTAATGGGTTAAATACAGAGTTTTGGTTAAGAATAGTTACATTAGTTTTGATGCATCGGTAGGATGAATATGTAGCTTTTTCAAATCGAACAAAACTTTTCTGCATTGAATTGTCCCCTAGGGTATAGAATTTGCATTTTTGTTGTGGAATTTCTCAGAAAAGCATTTCAGAAAGTATCCTGAGACAAATTTGCAATGAAATCTAGATAACTGATTGATTTTCGGGAGAACTTTTGATGTTTTTGCAAGTAAAATTTGACATCAGGCCCGCTTGTTTGTGGGAATAATGTTCTCTATTGACATATCAGTGAATTTCGCATCCCTCGATAAGAAGAAATGACGGACGGACCTGATCATGGATGATAAATCTGACAATCAAACTGAGTTACTGAAGAAATTCTGCCTGGAATTCTTTTTCAAATTTCTCTAAATTAGTTTAGATCATCATTGTACAATTGGGAACAATCAGAAGCTATGGAAACTGATATTGTTTTGTTTGCCTGTTGCAGATATTTATAGCCCCACAGGAATTTGAGGACATTTTGACTCTGTTGTAAGATTGCAAAAGTTTATAATATTCTTTGCAATAAAAATTATCAATGTAGATAGAATCATTGAAGCGCTCTTATAATCATATAACCACAAATTCACATATTGTCGATTTTCAACAAAAACCTCTTAACTGCAGTTGCAGTTACATGGTTTTTCGATGAAAGATGAAAAGCAGCAATATAAAAAGCAATAAGGATGGGTTGGGGGGGATGTTGCAAGATTCAAGGATCAAAGCTTCTAACTCATTCACTGGGCTTTAAGATAAATGTATCTCAGAATTGCATTGTTGATTTGAGGCTGTTAAACTAATCAAGGAACCACATTATAAATACATTATCTGCTGCTTTATTATGCAATTTATCTCAGTCAAGAATTGTTGTGGAAAAAATATCCACACATTTGTTAGCACTTCATCTAGCTAACATGCTCTAGTAAAATATACATGTATTCTAAGAAAAAGAGCAGGTTTTATTTACCTCCTTTGTCCTGAGAAAATGTTGATATCAAAGGAACTACTGCACTTTTTGGAAGAAGTCAAATGTCCAAAATACCTCCCTTCTCTAAGATTTTTGACTTGAGAAGGAATTAGTATTAAAATGGGAAAAAAGATAAACATTTAGCAAGAATCATGAATTGGTGATACATATGAGCCAATGGCTTTTCCCTGGCACACAAATTGTGCATTTTGCTGCATGATTATCAGTTGTGTCATTGTTGCAATAGACATGACCCCCCCCCCCCCCCCCCCTAATATGAAGATCAGGTTGACATAATGACCCCTTCTAGTAAAATTTGGAAAAGGGTACCTTATAGCAATACTTATGGTTCCAAAAAAAGTCTTCTAATCCTTTGTGCAGTCTGATCATGTGCCAAGATGCTGGCCAACAGAAAGAATTTACTTACATCGCACAAGTCATGCAGAAACTATGAACATGGATCTTGATGGAATTGTGCTTATGTACAGACTTGTCTGTATGTTTGTCTCAAAAGGGATGAGGATTATAAGGCCTGTTTGTTTTTGGTATACATACCATCGCTTTTCAACGAAAACCAACTAACTGTACCTTGTTTAAGCTGCAGATAACGAGGTTTCCATTGAAAGGCAGCATATTTTAATATTAAACATCAGCAATACTAGAGGTAGTCTAGGGAAAGGGCTAGGTTGTTGAGAAAAAGAAACACGTAAAGTTTTGACATTGCCAAGACGGCTCTGTCTACATCCCTTCTATATCCAGCATGCTGTTACTATGGTATTCTGAGAATGCAGATTTGATTGAAATCTAATTACTCATCTCTACTGGCTTCGGAATAATGTTCCAACCTTCTTAACATTCCCTGGCTCTTGAAACAGCTTCACCGATGACATGAAAATAGGTAACCAAAATAGCAACAACAAAATGGAAGTATTAGTGCGAAAATACTGTAAAAGCATGTAGAATTGTGTACAGTCAAAATGGTTTTATATTAAGCTCTCAGAAATTGTACTGGCAGTTGGAAGGACACTAGTAGCAGAAGACCAGAAATTTTTTGAGTGACATTAGGTATTCCTTTGATTAATATGATTTGCTGCTATAATTCCTTTGATATTTTATGCATCTGTATTACATATTGCTGTAAGTCTGTCCATCCTTTTGTCTTTCTGCCCAAAACTTTTAAAACATGTGAAAACTAAAATTAAATTAATGTTTTGAGGACATTTTGTGCTTTGCAAACACATATTTTCTTTTCACATTACTACATACAATGATAAACATGAAGTAATAGTACAGAATGCACAGATATATGATGTTTGTTAGCAGATAGGGAGCATTTTGATTGATCTATGGAAGACTGGAAGATTGACATCTTCATTTATTAACCCTTTGCCAAGCAACAAAATGTTAGGGTGGCCTATCTTAAAAGTTGCTGCAAAGTAGATTTTGGATTCATGTACATTACCACAAAGAAAATATTGAGACAAAAGGAGAAAATGCTGATAATCAGCATTTTCTTCTTTTGACTCAATAATTTTCCCAAGCCTGTTTCTCTTAGGGATGTAAAATCACTAACAAATAAGTCTACTCATTAACACACTTCATATTGTCAGCTACTTTAAAAAAATGTAACTACAGCTTGAATTATCTTTAGTTACAGCATTTTGGAATATAGGGGATGATAATCACCAGCAGCAATCCACTTCTTATGAAAGACAGAAAGATTGGCATATTCATTTCATGTCTTTCACTCACAAAGAAGTAAACTAAACATAGTTCATAATATGCAATCATTCCCATTTGAACAGGTTCTTGAGAAAAATTGAAATCCTTTAACCAACAGTTTCTCAGTCTTTGATCATGAATCTTGGGATTTTTGATTTGGATGAAATGTTCACAGATTATCCCTAAATAAGTAATCAGACCATGCACCTATTGTCTGTTTTTGTCGTATTATGCTGTCTCACAGAAAAAGGTGGCTAATTGCAGAAAAGTAGTTCTATTCATGAAAATTGTTGTTGTCATTATATTTTAAAACGATTATTATACTGACTCATTAGTTACTTTTATCATGATATCATGATAGAGAGATTATCTTGCAGCTTTGTTTTATTGTGTCTTAATCTGAATAATAGTTTCTTTTTGAAGCTTTGTTAGTTAGCAAAAATATGTCTCCTATTAAATGTTAGAGGTCTTTGAATTCTTAAAAAATTAAAAACTTATCCCTCATGGCTCAGCTAGAGATAGTTAGCTCCACTGGCCGACAGGCCAGCGGGCTATTGTCATGGCGGTGTGTCCGTCGTGCGTGCGTCCGTGCGTGTGTCCGTGCGTCCGTCCGTCCGTAAACTTTTTCTTTAAAAATCTTCTTCTCAGAAACTACTGGATGGATTTCAATCAAACTTCACAAGAATGATCCTGTGGTGACCCTCTCTCAGATTCATTCAAAGAATTTGGATTGAATCAGAATAACCTGAGTTATCTGCCCTTGAATGTCAAAAATAGCTGGTTTTGACTTTAAATTTACTCTAAAATCCACAAATATCAACCAATCAAGACAAAACTACAACAGAATGTTTGTGACTATAAGATCTGGCCTTGGTATAATTTTCAGCTTGATCTGAATTTTACATCATGAGTTATGTGCCCTTGAAATTGACAAAATTGCCCTTTTCGGCTCTATTTTGACTTTGTTTTCATACTAGCAAATACAAATATTGACCAATCAAGACAAAACTTGTACAGAATGTTGGTGATTATAAGATCTTGCCTTGGTGTGATTTTCAGCTTGATCTGAATTTAACATTATGAGTTATGTGCCCGTGAAATTGACAAAATTGCCCTTTTCGGCTCTATTTTGACATTGCTTTCACTCTAGCAACTTCAAATATTGACCAATCAAGACAAAATTTGTACAGAATGTTGGTGACTATAAGATCTTGCCTTGGTGTAATTTTCAGCTTGATCTGAATTTTACATCAAGAGTTATGAGCCCTTGAAATTGACAAAATTGCTATTTTCAACTCTATTTTGACTTTGTTTTCACTCTAGCAACTACAAATATTGACCAATCAAGACAAAACTTGTACAGAATGTTGGTGACTATAAGATCTTGCCTTGGTGTGATTTTCAGCTTGATCTGAATTTTATATGAGTTATGTGCCCTTGTTATTGACAAAATTGCCATTTTCGGCTTTCAATTTTCACTTTTACAACCATTTAATTAGTATTAACCAATCAATACAGAATTTTCACAGAAATCTTACTGACCATACGATCTTACTTGCTTGTAATTTTCAGCTTGGTCATGCATTTGCTTGTTTGCGCAGCCTGAACCTTTGAAATTGTATTCAACAAGACTAACAATCAGGCCTGTGGAGCGCTTCCAGGCCGCCAGGTTTTAGTTTTAGTATTACTGCTGCAGCTTGTATGTCTTGTCTGTAGGCATCAATTAACCCTTTCCCAAACGACAAAATTTTAGGTTTGTCCATTTCAAAAGTTCCTGCAGGTGGCAAAGTAGGTATTAATAAAGATATGTTTGTGTACAAAAGAGCAAAGAAAATATTGAGCCAAAAGGAGAAGCTGCTGTTTATCAGCAGTTTCTTCTTTTGTCTCAATGTTTTCCAAAGTCTATTCTATCAGGGATGTCAAAACCAGGTCTTGTTTGGGAAAGGGTTAATTAAGGTATTCCATACATCTTTAGACACCAAACACTTTGTGCATCTTTGGGCATCATGACCATGGCAAAGGAAATTGTCCATGCTATACCATATAGTATATTTCTAGGTGTCATCTGTTGCAACTGAAATTGACGAGGGATACCCTCGTCAATTGCATTTGCCACAGATGACAGTCAAAATTGCACAGAGTGTTTGGTATCTGAGGATGGATGGGATACCTAAACCCTTTCTCAAACAATTCCACTTGCAGACTGCTCAAAATCAGAATCTATGTAATTATAGACAGAGTAGGGTGTTTCTCAAGGTAGACTTTTGTATGTAACAGTGTAGAAAACATTTAGGGAAAAGGAGAGAATTCTGGTATTCAGCATTTCCTTCTTTTCTTTCAAATGGTTTCCAGTGTTTATTTTTCAGGGGTGTCAAAATTAGTTATTGTTTTGGAAAGGATTACTTAATGTAATTTGTATATGTACTTTGCTTTCATGCATTTCTGTCAGTGTTCACTTTATAGTTCTGCAGAATTAATTTAATTAATTTTCTATTCTATTTACTAGACATCAAAAAATTATTCATGGCAATATTTACTTTAAGTTGTACTAGCAAAGTTTAACTTTCAAAAACATCAGTTTTTAAACATGAAGAGAAAAATAGAATAAGATATAAAATGGGCACTGACTGCTACATCATGCTTTAATCCAAATTTTAATCTATTTTCATTGAAGCAGAGCAGACCGACCGAGATCCCTGCTGCCCCTATTCGACAGGTAGGCCCCTAAAAGGGAGCTAGAACAATAATTGTACAGCAATACCTTTAACTATGTTTGGTTCTGACCAAGCACCAATTTCTGGATATTGGCTTACAACTTTATTTGGATCATTCTTTCGTTCTGTTGTTTCATACCCTTTTAGATCGAGCTACAAAAAAGAGGGGGCTAGTAATTGCTTTTCAAAATGTAATATTGTATTTATAGTTCACTAAATCCTATGTTGTGAGTACTCATTAGAATTAATCGAGACAATTTAAATGAGTACCAACAACATAGGGTTTGGATTTGAAATACCACAATTAAGATTGCATTCACCCTCTCTTTTCTGTGGCTCTGCCATTCCCTTTGTCATGCTTGATTCTGTGTTTTTGAATAAGTCTGCATAATCATAGAGCTTTCAGTGTTTTCAAAAAGATGTTGTCTTTTGAATGCACTTCTGATATAAAGATCAGCATGACAATGGGTCTCACTGCACTAATTTATTGGTGCCAACGGATCTTCATGTCTACACGTCCATCTTTCTGTACACCTCTCCATATGGTTATATATGAGAATTTAAGCTGCACATGGCTTTGTAACAAACAAACCTCAAAAATCATTTAGAAAGTTAAATGCAATTGATCATTTCCTTGGTATGGTCATGCTTAACTGTTAAATAAATTGATCATTTCCTTGGTATGGTCATGCTAAACTGTGATACACCTCCCTGTTTTGTATGAAGCTTTATACAGACCAATTTAAAATTAGTCAATTGATGCTAATTGTTGACGGCCCAACTTGTATATATCTACCACAGTGATTGTACTGGTAATACCCAGGAAAGCACATGGATAATTGTATTTATAGTCTCGATAAGGCTAGATAATTTTTGAACTCCGTCATTGGCATCAGTAATATTGTGTGTTTGGTGTCCTTATACTGCATGTTTTTGTGTATGTATGTAGTGAGGTCTGGCTTTTGTGTTTGTGCCATTATAACAGATACCAGGAGACTTTAACCATGATCACCACTCTAATCTCTATTATTCATGAAGGTTGTAGATAGTCTAACAGAGATGTTATATGGAGTATTAAGGTAGTCTACCCCTAATAAGATTCGCGCAATTTCGGAATTATTGGGGCGCAGTCAAAAACATTCGGCGGTGGAACTTTCGACAGCTGAATGTTTATGACCGCGCCTGAATAGGTTTGGATACACAACAACGATGCTAAAAAAAATCTGATGTTTGATTAATCTCAAAATGGCCACATTACGGGTATTCTACCTTAAATAATTTAGTTTTAGTCTAGCCATAGCTACAAATAAGTGGGAGTTGATGGGATTTTAAAACAGAAAGTGTAGTTTATTGTCGACCGAATCCTATTTTGTGGGTACTCATTAGAATGGTGTGTATGAGATGATTGATCGAGATGAGTACCCACAAGATGGGTTTTGGAAGTGAAAAAACAAAATGAGAGTACCTTGTGATGATTATCCTACATCCGCTTTTCTCTAGCTCTGGTCGTATGAAACCCAATCCTTGATTATAATATAGTTGTTTTAGTTTGATCACATTTATATCATCCTATTTCACATTAGAGCAATCATGTGATGCAAAATTCTCAATAATTGTCATCAATTCTGTTTAACTGTGACCAACTTGAAAAAGAGTCGGAGCTAAAGAGGTGGAAAATGCCTGGGATTTGCTAGTAGTGGTGGATATTCTTTCATACAGCAGGTGAAACAAAAATTATTGAATACGTACCAACCCCTGCAAAAACAGTTCAAGAACGCATTTAAATTTGAGAGCTGTTCTAGAGCAGTTCTTGAACTTTATGTTCTTGAACTTTTTTGCGCAGGGGAATAACCACACCCAGAAAATCCATGACATTTGTACACCTCTGCTTCAAGTCAAATCAATCAAGTATTAACAGATTCATCGAGGATTTTCTACAACTGTTATTGTTGATAATTGTGTTACATGATTCCTTGACATGTAATTGTATCTTATTATTATATCATCATTATTGATATCTGACTATTATCACTTTTCCTAATAAACATTGGAATTAGAGTATTAGAGAATTATAGAAGAAAGTAGAGATATTTTCAGAGCTTTTTGGGAGGGGGGGGGGTATTGTTGTCTGCATTTGGTCGCAATTTCAACTTCAGACTAGGAAAAGTTGTACTGAATTTCAGCTTCCTGGTTTTGACATGCTTAAAGTTTGCAAAAACATTCAGACAAAAGAAGAAAATGATAAAAAAAACAGCAACAGCATTTTCGCTTTTGCATCAATATTTTCTGTGTTATAGTGAACACAAATTTTGTCTTTGTTAACACTCATGCAATGGACAGCAGCAGTTATCAAATTAAATTCATTGCTATTAGATCACATTGAAACTGTCACATTTTGGAAAGCGTTGATACATCAGAAAATGAAGAAGGTCTATTTTGGAAATGTCTGCATATCTGCCATGCAAAAAATATCTCCGCTTTCCAAGAGATTGATCCTAAATGAACTGATAATATTTACACATAATTAGTTTCGTAAATGAAAAGAAAATACCAGAAACGAAAATATGACATAAAAGTTGTGAAGCATTTCATCATCAAGAATTCTTATTATTGCATCTAATAAGGCATCCCTCTTTAACCGTTTCCCAAGCAGCAAAATTTTGCGCTGCTCCAAATTGAAAGCTGCTGCAGACGACAAAATGGATGTTGATAAAGATCGGATTTATGTATAATAAAGCTCAGAAAATATTGAGGCAAAAGAAGAAACTGCTGGTTATCAGCAGTTTCTTCTTTTGTCTCAATGTTTTCCCAAGACATTTCTATTAGGGACGTCAAAGCCCGGTCTTGTTTGGGAAAGGGTTATTATAGGCAACTCTTCTTGTGATGCTCTCCAAAATTATTTCTGGTTTGATGCTAATTTGTCAAGCCTATACAGCAATATAGTGTTGTGTTTGGATAAATTGTATTGCCATTTTGTCCTTTTCAAACAATGATTTCTAGATCTTACTTATTGGAGTGGTATATCAGCACCCAACAACTTTATATTTTAATTCCTATATAAAAAATTAGGGTCATGTAGTTTTACCAATTTGTCTGTCCATACACAACTGAACATGATCAATCGTTGATATGATTTTAAACATGGTTATAGAGGACGAGAATTGACCTGGCAGAGCATTCCATTCGATTAGCATGGGCTGCTCTGCCAGGTCATTTATCGTGAGGTATAACAAAGTTTAAATGGCTTTTAGAATTCAATTTTTAAGTATGAAATATTAATGTTGGTACCAATTGACTTTGAAAATGCTTTAGTGCCTTCATGTAAGACATCATGATCAAGTACATTAGGTGATGTAATCTGTAGAAAATTATACACTGTTTAAAGACTTGAAGATATTTGTTGAAAAAGATAATAACAAACAAGTTTGAAATATCAAGGACTTACATTTTATGCAACTGGCTCCAAATGTCTAGAAAATAGTACAGTTTTTGTGCGAGTGTCAAGTAATTCCAATTGAGCAGCTGGAGGCTCTTTAGATAGTGTGTTAGTACTGGAGAGAAAAATAACTTGAATCCATAGTTAGGTGCTCCAGCCGCAGGGATATGGCCATAGCAGTTGACAGAGGAATTAATCCCTAATCAATCATCATTGTCCATACAAAAGTTCTGTCTGTATTTGGATCAGTTTATTGTTTCCTGAATTATCTACCCTTGAATTAATGCCTATTACACTAAAACCCCCCTTCAGTTTTAAATTTACAGCACCAGAAAGCCCTAACTTTTCTTATGCCTTTCCCAAACAAGACCTGCTTTTAATGTCCCTAATAGAAAAGGCTTGGGAACACATTGATACAAAAGAAGAAAATTCTGATAACCTCAGCATTTTCTCCTTTAGTCTGGATATTTTCTGTACACCAATCTTTTTCAATATCATTTTGTCATCTATCTGTATGCAGTCATGAAACTTGAACAGTCTTATTTTTTGTCCTTTGAGAAATGGTTATGCAGAAATGATAAGAATAGGCTTGGAATTTCTCCCCATAATGTCATTAACATATTTTCTTTGTGCATCAAATTGACTAATTTGTCACTTTTATTCAAAAACCTCGTAACTACAGCTTGTCTCAAGCTGTAGTTACGATGTTTTTGAAGAAAAGTGACAAATTCCTCCTCACAAAACTGAAGAGGTTTTGGCGGGAACTGATATGTTGTTGGCTGATAAATGCAGGCAGATGATGAGATGTTTTTTTGCGTCTGCCGAAAAGATTTGAGAGGTTTTACCCTTTTCCAAAACAAGCCCTGCCATGGTTTTGATAGAATTACAAAATCGAATGAAGAAAACACTGATATAACAGAGTTTTTCCCACCTTTTCTCCCAATGTTTTCTTTCTTAAATGAAGTTCATCTAATTTCAGTTTTTGCAACAGCATTTAAGTTTTGACTAGCCTTTGTTTAGTGTCTGAGCAACAAATTGAAGGATGTGTAAATCAAAATTCATTGTTATGGTTGGAAAACTTGTGTTGTGGGTACTCTATGGAAGTGTCTAAAGCGCTTGATGGATGAGTAATAATTGTTTTGTAATTCAAAATGACTTAAAGCTATTTAACCTGTGATTCTTTTATGCAGTCCCAAACAAAGCATCGTTTTGACAACCCTAAGCAGCAGAAAGAGCATCAAAATGTATTGATAAAGAAAAACGCAGTTTTCAATGATCATGATTGGCATTTTCTTCTTTTTCCCAAACATTTTTCCTTTCAAAATAGGATTGTCTTCAACTTATCTGTCTAGAAAAGGGTCGAGAAAAGTTTTTTTGTGCCCAAGAGAATGAAGTGCATGCATCTTACTCGAAATATACAGCAAATCCTAATTGCATGCATATGCAGACAAAATGAAAGAAATAGCAACACACATTGTTTGTTGACATTTTAATGGGAAATGGCGTTTTTTGTCTCTCCCATTCTGTTTGAAGACAGATTTTTGCAGTGACATGCAGAAGCATTTGCTTTAGTTTCAGATTCTGGCACTTAAATCAGGGAAACAAAGAGAAATAGTAAGGTGCATTTATTTAGAACTATTTATCTAGAAAATATATCGCTGCTTTTCAATGAAAACATCGTAACTGCAGCTTAAAACAAGCTGCAGTTACGAGATTTTTGTTGAAATGCGACAATATATTATATACTTCAGTGTTGTTTGTGGGGAAGGGGAATCAATGTTTGAGACTTGACATTTGTGTCCCCTTGTTCTGATCCCTGAAATATCTAACATGGGCCCCTTTAAGTTTTGAAGTAACCCTGTAAATGTCTCTGGACTATTTTATGCATTAAATTTGAATATTCATTCATCAAATATACAGTTGAATGATTCTCGGAGCTTTATGTCAAGAATCATCAATCTGAGACGATAAAATCAGAATTGCAGATTTCTGTGTCATTCTGGCTCACTTGGCATAAATTTACATGCAAGCTGCTTTATGGAACCCTTTCTATGACAGTGAAAGGTCATGTTGGTCACAGAAAATAAAGGAGAAAAAAGAGAAAATGCTTCTCTGCAAATTTCTGTTCATGTACAACAAATGTGTTGTTTGCAGCAGCTTTGAAATCTAAGGAGTCATATTTTTGCCATATTGGAATAGGTAAAATGAAAACAATATTTTATTTAATGTCTGGCTATTGTCTTCAAAAACCAAGTAAGTGCAGCCAAAAACCAAGTAAGTGCAGCTTTAGACAAGCTGTTGTTACTGTGTTTATGATGAAACAACCAAATAATCGCAACTTGGAGACAAGATTTGATTTAGTAATGGCAAGATAAGATTTGATATAGAGATATGGCAAGGCCCAGTAAATCAGTTGATAACATACAATTTGGAGACATCAAAAGATAAGGGTATTGGATCTGGATTCCATGTCATTTGCAAATATTTACTGAAAACTTGAAAGAAATTTAAATTATGTAAACAGTTGCGTTAATTTGCATTTGGTTACCATGAAAACTAGAGTGCTTTTGATTTTTATTGGGGAAAAGTCTTAATTTTGCATTCTCATGTAATAAGAGACTTCCACATGCTTTACTTTTTAGTATCTGATGCAAATTTATGTAAATTTATGCAAATTAGGGTCATTTAACTTTTTGTACATGTAATTTCTCTGACTTTTCAGTATGAGTCAAATTTTGATTTGAGAGAATTCCTTATTGAATAAAGCATGATGTACTATAAGAACTGGAAGGCTGTCTAACCCTCTCCAGAATGGAAAAAATATAGACTTGTGCAATTGACCAAACGCCGACTGTCAATCAAAAACATCGATTAGCCAATGGACGATCAGAAAAATGTCATGCCCCAATTGTTCTTCGTTGCATGTGTTTTTGTCTCGATTTATCGACTGACTATCAAAACAATCGACATGCCAATGGCAAAGAATTTTGTGCTAACAATTGACTAGGTTTACCGTAATGATTTGATAAACCGTCAGTGTTGTTATAAAATCTCATAAGTACGGCTTAAATAAGCCGTAGTTACGAGATTTTATAACAACACCTACGAAATACTATTTTGTTTGTCCGAAGTTACGTCACGATTAACTGGATAAGATTGTTCCCTATTAACGATCACATCCCCATTGTTTGTCTTAAATTCTATGTTGGGCGGAGCGATCTGTCGATTGGCGTTTGGTCAATTTGAAAGCCACCGTACTGCAGACAGCAAAATGAATAGGTAGAATTTGTGTCTCTATCCCACAGAAGTACAGATATGTTGTTTGGCCATTTTAGCTTGAAGCTCTTCAACTTTCATTGTCATCATCATCATCGCGCATCTTCGTTCATTTATGAACATACCCGAAGTAGCAGGGTCATTATTTCGTCATTAGTAAGTCTAAAAAAATTAATGATAATTTAGTTGTATACATTGGATTTCAGAACAACAACCTAACCTACAGTAGCAATGTTCCATCCTTCACCACACGACCCCGGACAGAGGTGAATACCACATTACAGTATAACCAGTCCTATATACTTCACAATATCTTATAGTTGTCTCCCTTGATTATAAAACTGCCATTTGTATTTGAAGATTGAATTAACCCATTACCACACAGTGACTCTTTTTGACTCCCCACAATAAACTGGCTATGGAAAATATTGTGGAAAATGAAGAAATTGCTTGCGACAAGCAATTTCTTCATTTCCCATAATATTTTCCACACAAAATAATTAACAAAAAATACCTTTTCATTCATTTTTAGTTGCCGGCTGCAACATCTCTGAATTCGGACAAGTCAAATGTTTGTTGTTTGGGAAAGACTTAAAGAAAAAAAATCTCTTCTGACTTGAGTTCATCCAATTGAAATGTCAGTCATCTGATCTTGAAGAAACAAAATTGCTGTTTAGAAATGTTGGTTTACTGACAATTTCTTACTTTAATTCTAGCTGTCTGAAACATGTGGGAAATGTTTTAATGCTTTAGACATTGGCAAGACCTTGGATATTTTGTACTTTTTTCGATATCTAAATATGATGAATATGATGATTATGCAGTCAATGCTCTCAAAGTTCATAGCTTCAGACTGTGCTATGAGGCCGTATCAAATACAGTGAAAACAAACAAAAATTTATATAGTCTAAGGGAGACAACTCAGATAATTTTAGATTCTTGCATATTTCTGTTTCATCACAATCATGTGAAAATGGCTTATTGAGTATTGAGTAGGTAAGTGCAACACTGAACAATTGCAAGTGCATATGAGTTGCGATGACCCAATGTTATATGTGAAAAGATCTTGCAATTTACTCTCTTAAAGTGACATTTTACGATTATTTTTATATAAATTTTACTTTTATTCTATCTGAAAGAGCATCTTTTCTTATGGAAATTCTGAAAATTTCAAGTCAAAATATTGACCAGTTTACGAGAAATATATATTTTTGTGCTAAAATTAGACAAATTGTTGTGGACAACAGTTAGGATTTATATGGAATTTGTCGATTCTGTATCAACTTTAAATGTGTGTTTCTCGCTTATCAGCAACAACTTCAAAAAACTAATAACATTTATATTCATTAGAATGACCAATCTTGGCATCAATACATACTTTAAAAAATTGAAATGAAAATGAAATGTCTCTTTAATGTCCCGTTAAATTTAAATGTTTTTGTTTCTACCAAGCTTGTCATTCCAATTCAACTACCAGTTCAGTCTGCATGAGCAATTATTGACAAAAATTGATGTTTTCTCTTTCAAAACTTTCAAAATTCACATATATTCAATAAGCCATTTTTCATGTGACAGGGAGGCCATTGTTTTTGTGTGTGTTTCTGTTTGTTCTGCTTTTCTGTGTACCAGACCTTATATGGTGATCCCCTATCTTTTTCTTCACATATAGGTCCCGATAAATGACCTGTCAGGCCATCTCTAGCTAATAGCTAGAGATGCTCTGACAGGTCATTTATGGGGACCTATACTTTATACACCATACTTATTTACAAATATCTTTGTTTT
Source organism: Fragum sueziense (assembly GCA_963680895.1). NCBI lineage: Eukaryota > Metazoa > Mollusca > Bivalvia > Cardiida > Cardiidae > Fragum > Fragum sueziense. Next base: position 9,203,555 of record OY804607.1, read on the forward strand.
GTACCCCTGTTTTGAAGAGGATTTAACCCCTGACCATAAAAATTGAAGACTGGTCCAGAACAAAAGGAGGTACAGATGGGTTGTGAATGAAATATGAATTTCTAAAATAGAAGAATGGTAAGAAAAGGAGAAAAATGCTGGTTATTAGCAATTTCTTCTTTACCCCCAAAGTTTACCAATTTGTCTTGGAGAAAGTGGAAAATGTTCATTGTTCAGGAAAATGTTTATCATCATCATTAATTTGTGTGTCTTTTACTCAGTCTGTGTAACCATTTAACTTGAAGATATATAGGGCACTTTGTATATCTAGTGGTTTTTTTCCCAGAAAATGTAAAGAAAAAAAGGGAATCAAGTTGTTAATATTGCAATCTGTGTTTGATTATGACTGTGAAAAATGGGACAGGATAACGCTTTTGGAAAATAAAGCAATGCAAAGAGACAACACTGTCTTGTTTTGCTGTAATGTTCTTAAAACTTTTCTTTTTCGTTTGCTAGGCACATTGGAAGAAGGGAAAGCAAAAATGTCCCCAAATTCTGGTAAAGATCAGTCTGATGTTTTTTAGAGGAAAAAAGATAATAGAATGCACTTAAAATGTCACTAACAAAACTACAGTGCAAGTTTAAATTGCATGAGGCCCCCATTAACTTGAAAAGAATCGCATTTGGTGTGCATATATTTCCCCTTAAGCCATTTTCTGAACAAAGAAGTATTTTGAGGCGCCTTATAGGTAAAGCTTAGAGAAACATTGAGGAAAAAGAAGAAAATACTTATAACTTTTTTCCTAAACATTTTTTAGCTCGACTTTTCGAAGAAAATGAGAGCTTATACTGTCACCCGGGCGTCGGCGTTGGCATCGGTGTTGCAACAAAGGTTAAAGTTTTTTCAAACATCAATGGCTTCCATACTTTCAAAGGGATTCAACCCAAACTTGGAATACTCATTCACCACCACACCCTCTACCTTACTACCAGGGCCCATGACCCTGGCTCCACTATATTTGGAGTTATGCCCCCTTTATACTAAGCAACTCAGAAAGTCGAGCGCACTGTCTTCGGACAGCTCTTGTTGAGCAATATTGTACACAAATCTTATCTTTATCAATGTCTATTTTGTCATCTACAGAAGCTTTGAAAATGTTAAAAGTTTTGCTGTATATGAAATAGAATAGGTTCAGATACATAACAAATCGTCGGTGCTATGACAAAATTGCGTAACAAATTAGTTACGCAATTTTGTCAAATTTTTTTTATAAATGCTTTCTACTAAGTATGTAGGGGCGCATATCCTGTCAAAACGGCGTTTCTCTACACCTATTAGAACCCTTTCAATTACTATGTGACAAAATTGCGTAACTCGATTTAGCTGACAAAAATGCGTTGTACATAGAAAAATTATTTACACGAGAGTGATAAAAGGCTGAGAAATGGCATTCTCCTCTGTTTTTCTTCTACTTTGACCAATAAATGAACTGTAAGTTATGTTCAATTACCTTATTTTACCTTAAAGAAGCTGAATTGTTCATGTAGTTATTGAGTTACGCAATTTTGTCGGCACATTTTTTAAAACGTTAAAAAGTACTAAAAACGTTTTTGGCTCTCCTGAAAAAAATGGTTTTCGAGCAAAATTTCTATTACGCAATTTTGTCATAGCACCGACGAAATGTTACGACATCGCACACAAAATTACCATGTCCTGATGGATTACACTATTGTTGATTAAAGAATTTCTTTCTGTTTTGACTGTTTTAAAAATTCATCCAAATAAAGAATGAATATAGCAATAGCCAGCCATAATGTGAGATATTAGTTCATTCATATGAATTTTCAGATGTTTTACCATGATTCATTTTGCATTTTATATTCATGTCTCCTTGAGACATCCTCATCAAAATTCATGACTCAAAACAGATTGGATAAATTCTTCCTTTAACCTTTCCCAAACGACAAAATTTTAGGGTGGTTCAATTTAAAATCAGTTGCAGACGACAAAATTCTTGTTGATAAAGATAGGATTAGTGTGAAATAAAGCCTCAGAAAATATTGAGGCAAAAGGAGAAAATGCTGATTATCAGCATTTTCTTCTTTTGCCTCAATGTTTTCCCAAGTCTTTTCTAATAGAGACGTCAAAACCAGGTCTTGTTTGGGAAAGGGTTAATATTCATGGTAATTTATCTGTCTGTCTATATTTAACCCTTCAACTTTTGGTACAATTTGAAACTTTTGTCCAGAATGAAAATGTAACAATTGTTGCATGAAAAGGATTATCGGTAAAGTCCCTAGACCCAAAGTATGATGATCAGATCTGTTACACGGTTGGTAACCCAAATGTGGTATCTAGTTGAACACTAACACACGTTGGGTAACCCACGTGACTTTTAGGAAGCGTTCACATCGAAAAAATCGTCCGCTTCAAGGTATGTTTTGTTTAATTTCTCAGCTTATACGCTACGGATTTTGACGAGATAAAGCGCACGGAACGCGCCTTTGAGAAGGCTAGTCTGGGCTCTAATTCACTCTGCTCAAAATCCAGTGGTTTCTTCAAACATTCGAGCCAAAGTATTTGTAAGTGCAAAACTAAAGTGGGAAGCGTTCACATGCACCGAAGAAAACTTTCGCTTGAATGTTTGAAGAAACCACGGGATTCGGAGCAGAGTGAGTTACAAACGGGAATAGCCTTCTCAATTGCGCGTTCCGTGAACTTTATCTCATCAAAATCAATAGAGTATAAGCTGAGAAATTAAACAAAACATACCTTGAAGCAGACGATTTTTTCGGTGTTAACGCTTCCCAAAAGTCACGTGGGTTACCCACCGTGTGTTAGTGTTCAACTAGATACCACATTTTGAATCTTAATTGATTTGTAAGGTAGATAATTATTAGATTCAGAATTGATACTTTTTGCACTTCCCAGAATGTTTTTTTTTGCATTACAGTCGCAAATAAACCTGCAAATAGTCTATCAACAATTGCTTGTCATTGTTTCATCAGAAGTCAAGAAAACTACAATAAAAATTTGTTCATCGGTGTGATTGCCCTTGCAGTTGTCTTCAGCATTTTACAACTTCTTTTTCCTTCCAATATTTTGACAATATCTCCCCCCCCCCCCCCCCCCCCAAAAAAAAAAAAAAAAAAAAGACTATGGATATACCATGTGGAAGTTTACATTGTTGTGTGGTTTTGTTCTCTTTCAAACCTATTTTGACACTTGATTTTCTTGGTAACTTATATTTTTATTCCATTACCTTAATCAGTTTCTGGATAACTTCATAATTATGTTGTACCAAACAAGACATCTGTTTGACTACCTACAAGGGAAAACTTTAGAAAACATTGTGACAAAAGTAGGAAATAATGACAATCAACATTTCCCCCATTTGCCTCAATAGTTTCTGTGTTATATTGCACATGTATCAGATTTTTATCAACTTCTGTTTTGTCATTTACAGCATCTTTCAAATTAGTCTAGTTGGAAATTCGGTTGTTTGGTTACTTTATGTAAGATTGTAACAAATTTTTAGGTGAAGGGAATTCTTTAGTCGCAACATTTTGTGCAACATATGATGAATTGAATTTTCAATTTTAATATGATGTATGCAATTCAAATATCATTTGAATATATCGGCTAATTGTTCTGAAATGACATAACTGAAGCTTATTCAAGATGTAGTTACGGCATTTTCAAACAAAGCCAATGATTTACTGTATTGAGATTTGCATTGATGTTATATTTTCATCAAGATTTGCTGTAGAGATATAATCAGTGTGCAGTGAAGTTATTTACCTTTTTAAAGGTAAATAAAACAGATTTGAAATTCAAAACTCTTATAGGGCTTTCCCAAAAGATTGGTCCAAACTACAAATTGAAAGGATATTTATATGTAACAGATGACAACAGTTACTAGTTGTATCTGAAAAACATGGCACATGAAATTTATTTGTTACAGTGAAGAAAATGTCCAAGGAAAAGGAGCATAATGGTAGATTATTAATCAGAATCTGGATGTTTTTTAAAGTTTTCCAAAAATATAGACTTATAGAAAAGGTATAAAACATCTCTTCTCTCAACTGCACTTGATACCCAATTGAAATACAAACGATGTATTGGTCTTATTTCACAATCTAGAATTTTAGTATTTTTTAGGTACAGAATATTTCTATACAGAATGTTTCTATGCAGATCACAGCATGCCTTTGATAGCTTAGAATGATAACAATATACATGTACTTATGCTAAATTGTGGCTGAAATGTCAGAGTAGATTAAAATGAGTACCCATTAGATAAGGTTTGGTTTAGAAATAATAGATTGAAATTGTAATTTGTCAGTTTTGGAGCTAATGTACAATGTCATACTTTATGTTATAAATTTGATGTCATGTTTTAGTAAGCCTTGCTGTACAAGTTGTGATTAACCCTTTCCCAGACAAGTTCTATTTTCACAACCCTACAGGCATTTTAGTCTAGAACCCTTGTGAGAAAAGATTAAAATGTTGGTCCTTTTCCATTAATGATTCCGATGTTGTATGGTTGCTTTTCTTCAAAGATCCTTGTAAATACAGCTTCATTAAAGCTGTAGCTGCAAAGTTTTTGAAGAAAATTGTATATTGTAGAGTATGCAATTGAATGGAATGCTTCCTGAATGGAAGACTACTTTCTCTTTTGTCATCTTCAAATCTTCTTCATTTGGACCAGTCCAAAATGTTGTTGTTTGGGACAGGGTTTGTATGTTTGTGATTGTGTTCTTGTGAATATTCACCATAATTATTCTTCTTTCAAGCATTGCTAATTAATATTTGCCATTATGGATGCAAAGGTTTTAATTGACAATTGGTCCAGAAAAGAGGAAGTTCCCATGTATTGCATATCGTCGGTCACATTCGAAAGACACATCTTAGCATTTAGCTCATATTATTATGATAGAATTATTATATGGTCGTATTTAATGTAAACTTTTATGCCTGCAATGAAATACATATTACAAAATTTTACCATTTCCTCATTTCTGGATTCTCAGTAGCTATATTTGTTTTCTATGACATCTATTGGCAAGCACTGACTTGAATGTTTTTATTTTTCTTGCAAAACTCAGCTAATCATGTAAAACAACACTTTAAATGTTTTTAGCTTCTCTAAGATAGGTTTGTTAGTATACCAAATGTCCAACATTTATTAGTTTATGATAGGGTTATATAAACTATTAAATATACACTAATTTGGATGCATATGGTCCTTTGAAGAGTGGAGGCATTGTATTGGGAATGGATGTTGAATATTGCCTAATGAGAAAATAGCCTTGGCATTGTCTTGAATATTGTAACTCTAATTTTAAAGTTGGCGAATCAGTAATGACAAAATGACTGAAAAAATGGATTTATGTACAATTAACCCTTTCCCAAACAGCAAAATTTGAAGGTGATCCACTTCAAAAACCGCCACAAATGACAAAATGGAAGTTATTAAAGATAAAATTTGTGTAAAATATTGCATAGAAAATATTGAGACAAAAGGAGAAACTGCTGGTTATCAGCAGTTTCTTCTTTTGTCTCAATGTTTTCCCAAACCAATTCTATTAAGGACGTCAAAACCAGGTCTTGTTTGGAAAAGGGTTAAGCACAAAATATGGAAGGAAAGTGGGACTATTATTTAAGTTGGACATTTGGTTACTGTTGCCAGAGGTGCTTTACAAATAGCCATTTTCTGTTCTTTTTGTTTTATTTACACAAGGACAAAAGCAAGTTTGTGGCATGATCAAGCAGCAGGCTGGCTTTATCCTTCACTGCTCAATTTGTCTGTGCAGGCTTCTACACTGGAGGATACTTCATGCTTACAGGAATAGTATATATCCTTGTCAAGCCGAATTAAAACCAGGAACCATTGTAAAATGAAACTGCATATATGAGCAGCATGATCTTGCTTCTGCTGCCTTCCAGGGTGTCCGAGATAGATTCTATTGGAGAATAGCTTGACAAGGCTTAATTACTCATCAATTTCCTAAAATGATGAATCTGCATCTCAAAGATCATTTAGATTATAAATTAAAGATCATTGTTCATTTTGCTGAAAAACTTCAAAAATTCAATTTTCTTCAGAAATCAAAGGAATAAAAGCACTGTAAAATGCCAGTGATATAATTTCAGCTTAAATACCATCTAAAATCATATCTATGTATAGAAAAGCCTGTCAGATGCTAGTATTTATAAATTCTGAGCAAAAGTTTTTGATTTTACACAAGCATGAAATGTCCCCCCACTCTAGGAGCCTGCACAAGGAATGCTAAGTACCAACAATACTAATCGGTTTGCATGTTTTTCTTTTATTTGATGTTTGAGGCGGGATCAAACAACAAGACGATGGCGCTACCTGCACCTACTGTTTTACAAGGCAGCCCTTACCCCACTCCAATCTTGGTTAGTGGTAACATTTTCTCTATCACCAAACAAACAGTGGACACACAAACAAGGAGCCCATGATCAGACTTGCTGAATTCTCTATTATCCCTTTTCCAAATGACAAAATTTTAGGGTGATTCACTTCAAAAACTGCCACAAATGACAAATTGTGTGTTATTAAAGATAGGATTTGTGTAAAATATGACCTAGAAAATATTGAGACAAAAGGAGAAACTGCTGGTTATCAGCAGTTTCTTCTTTTGTTTCAATTTTTTCCCAAGCCCTTTCTATTAGGGACGTCAAAACCAGGTCTTGTTTGGGAAAGGTTTATAAGGGTTTCTTCAAAACACTGCTGTCTTCTTTTAGTTGAGAAACAATGGTCATGCGTTTTTCCACAAAAATCTGTTATTTTTATGCCCATGTATCGAAAGATCTGGGACACATTGTTTTACTTGTGTCTGTCTGTCCGTCCGTTCATCTGTCTGTCTGTCAGAAAACTTTATATTGGCCTTTTATAGGGGCATTTATGCTTCACAAACACAGCCATCTCGTTCTATTTAAAGATGTTTGTCTGATCATGGGCTCAACCTCTGAATCTTAGAAAAAAAAGAATCCATTACTTCTCACAATATTCAATCTGATTGGCCAGTATGTATGCACTTACCAATCCGATTGCTTCTTTCATTATTTTCTGTATCATAATTAAAATAGAAGGGCCCCCTTTTACTTGGTAATGAACTAATGAACATTTCTTGTCTGATTGAATAAAAAGTGTGTCTTTGGTCAATCAGATTTGTTGTGGTATCTTTTAAATTTCAACACAAAAAGTTCTTAATGGCCTTTGTAAAATGGGGCCCTGGTCCTTTAATATGTAAAAGCAACAACAAAAAATGTGTCCATAGATGGAAAATCATATTTTATATTTTATTCACTTTCACTGTGTGTGCTTTGTGTTTATTAGCTAGTTTCGCTTCAACCCTTTCCCAAATAATAAAATTTGAGACTGACCCAAATTGAATGGAGTTGCAGACAACAAAATTCATGCTAATTTATGTAAAGAAATCTCCAGTTATCGCTTAGAAAATTCTGAAATATTTCTGATTTAGGATATGGTTTGGGCGTCAAAAGATGTCACTTTTTGGGAAAGGGACTATTGTATAATTCAAAATTTTAATGCTATATACTGCTTCTATTTATGTGATGTGACTTGCTATTTTGTAACTGTTTTAGATGCAAATCTTCTTGCAACTAAATTTCTATGGCCAATTTATTTCCTGAAATTTTGTTAGGAGTAGATGGAGCAAGTGGCTTACAAAAAAGTTGTTTTCAAAGCATTTGTTGTAAAAGAATACCACTAATCTTCAGATTATGTACCAGTAAACATTTATGAAAGCAACAGGAAACTATATACTGTTCAAAATATAGCTATAACAAAACCTGAAGAAAAGAAGTTGCTGCTTCAAAAAGTTCTTGTTGCTAAGTTACCCAAAAGTTGAGATGGTTACATTATTCAAAAATAAATTTTATTTATTTAAAGTTGCTTGTTGAGTAAATCTGAAAATTACTTCCTTGTGTTTCTCATGTTTATATAAAATTTTATGACAACTCGAAACACAAAGCTTCCTTTTAAGCCATGATATCCTATTTTCAGTTGTAATGTTGTTTGCATGTTAGTCTGTTGCTTCATAAATTTACAATTGTTTGCTAGTCTTGCTTCCAAAATATAACAGCAGCTTAAAATACTACAAGTAATCACTTGTAGTAAAACAATTACTTTTATTTTCCACTTATTTGTGCTTTCAAATTACAAGTCAATCAGATGGTCAATATGGTACCAATAAGACAGATAGAAGGTGTCGACAGTGTGCTCTTCTGAGAACAAGCTGACACACACAAGTTTCCAGTAGATGTCTAATAGTTGTTGGCTGTTCCAAAAGATTAAAATAATTAAGAAAATGAGATTGCATTTGTTTGAAATAGCTTATTTTCCAAGCCATTTTTCACAAAGATATTCATGAATATTTAGTGACAGCATTTATTATTGGCATTTCTTTGGTCTTTATTAGAAATCATGCATAATGCAAAAGGAGGGAAATATATTGAATGTTCACTTTAAAACTCAGGATATTGGGCATAGATGGTGGAAAGTAAAAGTGTTGTTTCCAGGATTTCTGCAATTGTGCCTTGGTTGACCAAAGCATATCTCTGGTTATTTTGTTTGCTAGTGGATGTGCCATTGCATCACAGCCTTAATTTCTGTCTTTCTCGCTGTATTTACTGTGGCTGGCTTTGATTTTATTGCGACTTCATTCAGATTTAACTTAATTCAAATTATTTTGCTACTTTTCAACCAAAACCTTGTAACTACAGCTTGTTTAAAGCTGTAGTTACAAGGTTTTTGTTGAAAAGCAGCCATATGTTACATGTTCTCAAAAAATTGTCTCCCCATATCATATAGCATTGTGTTCATGATTATTCCATGTTTGATATTTGTAGGGTCATCCGTACCTAAGCGGTGCCCCCACTCCCACATCAGCGGTAGCATTTAACCCGTACCTGAACACCACCAATATGCCTACGATAGCGGCCGTCAACGGCGCGCCACAGATGAACGGTGATTCAACGTCCATCATGTCCCAGCATCCTCCTGGTGTCATTCCAACCGTCAATCCTGCCACTGCGAAACTGCAGCGACCAGACAGGCTAGAGGTAAGATACGGGTCGCTATGGTAACCAAATTTTCATTTTTCTTGATTTTTTTTTTTTTCGATTTTTTTATGGAAATGGAAACTTTCACCTACTAGTAGTAAGAAAATTTGCTAAATAGATATTTTCTTTGTTACCAAGGCAACAATTTGGTTGTTTTGCTAATAAATTCTAGGAATACCATGGCTACTCTCTATGTTTATGAATTATCTGCCCTTGCCATTCTGATGAAAAGAAATAATAAAAAGAAAATTAGAAAAAATACTGAAAAAAAAATAAGCTAGATCTATTCTGCAATATTGGTATGGACAATAATACAGTATTTAGGAATATTTGATCAGAAAATGTAGGACAAGATAAGACTTCAGATCTGTGCAGTCTGATCTTGCCCTACACTTTCTGTAGAATCAACCATGTATAGGTTGGGATCAGCATGATGAGGGCCAATGTATAGTTTGATTCAGCTTACACAATGTGCTTTCCATGCAAGAATATGCTGCATTGATGGATTTAACAACTCTAGTGAGATGCTATAAATGCTTATAATGTAATAAAGCACTGCTTTAGCGGTTTGTCATCAAATCTTAACTTTGATATTTTTATGCTCCCCGAAAAAATTTCGGGGGAGCATATAGTTGCCACGCTGTCCGTCCGTGTGTCCGTCCGTGTGTCCGTCCGTCCACAGCCATATCTCAGCAACCCTTGGACCAAATTCAATGAAACTTCACATGTGAACTCCCTGGGTCAATACCTAGGGACCTTTTTCTCCGTTTGTAATTTTAAGGCTGCGTCATGGAAAAAGGGGCCTTAGTGTAAAAATTATTTTTTCTCTTATTTCTCTTCATCTAATGGGCAGAATTTAATGAAATTTTGTGCTCATGTAATAAATAGGATGTTCTAGACCATATTCTATAAATTATGTGTGTACAAAAAAGCTGTCATGGGAAAAGGGGGCTTAATGTATGATAGTTTTTATTTTGTGACAAACACTTATTCGGGGAGCATAATCGGTCTGTGATGGCTCTTGTAATACATGTATTTGAATAATATGAAACGATTGCCATGGAAACCACACTGTGACCAGTATATTTATGGTACATCTCTGCTGGTGTCATGACTTGGTATTTAAGATATTGTGCTAATCTGCCCTCATGCTTCAATTCTTAGGCTCTTGCTCAGAAAATACTTCAATATGTCGTTAGGTTGGTGCAAAACTGTTGTAATGTCTCGGGCTGTATTCACCCATATTTCTAAATCCACTGTCTAACGCACTTACATAACAATGCATCTGATTGGACGAAACATATGTCTTGGCCAATCAGATTGATTGTTATGTGATTTAAAAGAAATGTGAGGATTAAAACTGGTTTTGAACAGGCACTTGGAACAGTTTTGCATCGAATCTTCATCATTATTCTGTGAAGTAGTCCTAGATTTAATATAGGCTGATTATGGTAATACTTGACTGCCTATACTGACATTTTTCTAACACACACAAAAGTCCTTCTTTACCGACCCCTTTCCTATCAAAATTCATGAATATAGTCTTGCAATATCTTGCATAATTATACTGAATTTTAGTTATAGTGAAACTTAAACAGAAATCCTGGTACAAGAAAAGTGATGACCACATGGTTAGGTGTACTGTTGAATCACAAAAAATATAATTGATAAAATTGGTAGAATTTGGTTTCAAACCCTTTTAGTTTGTGGTAGGTATATCAGATATGTTGGGGAAAATGTCAGGGGCACAGTCAGATGTTACTAAAACATTGATACTATGCACTTTGTATTTTATATATGCAATTGTTCCCTCAATATGTATTGTTGAACTGTTGCCCATCTGTCTGTCAGATACAAAAAGAAGGACGTTATGGTTAAATTCCAAGCAACATTAATTTGTCAAAATATTACTCGAAACATTGACAACTGCATCAATGTCACATGTAAAAATGCATGGTGTTTCACATTTGACCAGCCTTCCTAGACCATAACTGTCCTTGTCATCCCATTCTCCTATACAACTCCCACATACCCATGCTCTCAATGTAGGAATGCTTTTGTGAACAAACTTGCTAGTATAATATAGGTCACGATATATAACCTGGCAGAGCATCTCTAGCTCAGATAGGTAGAGATGCTCTGCAGAGATGCTCTGCCAGGTCATTTATCGGAACCTACACAATGAAGAAAAAAGGGTAAGATTCAATGGCAAATACATAGGAATGTATTAAGAATACTGTTTTAAGAAAGGACAAGAAACCAACGATTAAATTCAGTTGAGCACACATCTTTTAACATGCAAGACCTTAAACCATTACCAGATCACATTCTTTTAGACTGGTCCAAATTGGTTAACTGGTTAACAATCACAGCTGTTCTACACAATAATTCACTGTATTTCTAGTGTTTAGCACATCTTCTACAATACATCACTTTATTCACACTTTCCTGTCACTTAACATTGCACCATTAAACACCTGTTAGAAATATATAAACACAAATAAAATTGAGAGCTGATAAATGAAAGAACAAACTATCTTATTCTTGGTCTTATTACTTGCAATATATCGTCGGTGTAAATGCAAAACCTCGTATGTCGATTGTTGCGATTTTCAAAGTACAAACGTGTACGCCCAGTTAAGATAATTCTCGCAGGTTTTGAGATATTTTTACTAGTCAGTATTAATGACACACTATTTGTGAACAATATGTCCAATTTTCAAGTAAAACATTTATGTTTGGCAAAAGTTATTACACTTTTTTCCATCCCATTTAAAATTTTCCAAAAACGAGATACGAGGTTTTGCATTTACAACGACGATATGCCTAATGTGCAATAAATCTTATAAGATAGTATTGCACAAGTAAATGAAGTGATCTTTGAGAATTTAATCCCTAATGTCAATGAAAATTCCATATGTATTATAACTGGAAAGCAATATGATATAAATGTGCATACTACACAGAGATAATTGCTTTGTAAATATCGCTGGTCACGTTAGAAAAATGTCGTAACTACAGCTGATTTAAGCTGTAGTTACGACGTTTTCGAATGTGACAGATGATATATGGTAACTTGCTGTTGCTAAATTTCTAATTAGCTATATAGTCAGACGCTAACATAGATGCTATATAATATTATCATGATGCTAATCAAAATGCTTTAAACTGCTCAAAGGAGTATTAGAAAAGAGACTGTTGCATTCAACTTGTATGTAAAGTATGTAAAATGATGGAAAAGTGGGGATTCGATCATGCTGTAACTTACATGTATGTACGTAATTGTGTTGACTGCATGTTGTCCAGTTGAAAGAAAACGCAAAAAAGTTGTATTGACTATACTTTTGAATATAACTTGATAAGTATCTAATAGGATTTGCATTAATTACAGTACTGTAAACATGCAAATGACAGCTTTGAGATCATTGAGCCACAAAATAAGATGGTTTATCATAGGTTGATTTAATTCTATCTTCAAAATGAAGATCAAGAATAAACAAAAAAATGATCGCTGTAGTTCATTCTTAAGATACCTTACAACTTTTGCTATAATTCCTTTACTCCTTTTCCAATATTGTAAACAACGACTTATGTAACAAGACACTACCTCTGTTTTAGCTGAATTTAAGATTAAGAAAGAAATATTAAAGATATTTATGAATATGTCAATGGTAGGAAATGGTGAAAAGAATGGGACAAAAATACTTCTGTTTTAGCTATGAGTTTGAAAAAATGGTGAAAATAAAGATAAATAAAAATGTATCTGTAAAAAATATGTCATTGTTAGGAAAATAGTAAATAGAATGGGACAAAAAAATAATGAATGAGTCAGGACTTGATGGCAGTCCATGTCGATCTAGGAAATACCAATTGTCCCTCCGAGAGTTGCTTGACAACACAAATGTCCTTCAAGGGGATTTCAAAACACATTTACAAATTACTTCACAACCATTGCTTCACCCATTAATGCCATTATCGTAACTGAGGAATGACAAATAAGATGGCTTTTTGCAGGGCTGTGGATAAAAATGAATAGTAACATTCTAAAGCCAATATTTTTTCAAATTTTTATTCAAATCCTATGTTGTGTGTACTCATTTTGAATTGTCTCAACGAGACAATTCAAATGGGTACTCATAACATATGGTTTGTATGAATGATAACTGATATTTTTCAAATCAAGCCATTATGACTCAGAGGTATCAAGAGCTCTTTACTTGCCACTGTTCAAATAGATGTGTTTCTAATGATGTTTGTGTGTGTACAAAGTAATTTGTCAATGATAAAACCTGTGGGTAATGAAAGGTGAACTCAAATAAGAAATGAATGGCGGCATGATGCCATCAAGTCTGCTAGATAAGACACATTAGATGGAGAATTTATCGACTGAAATTCAACTTGACACTTACTTAACATGCTTCAGAAATTTCCAGATAACTGCTGTTGGACTAAATTTGCTCATAGAATTTTAATGCCAGGTTGTACTACACTATTTAGTCAATTGTCAAATAATCCAATGTCAAGGTCAAAGTAGATACATGGCAAGAATAGTGATAATTTATATGATGCAATAAGATGTAATTCTTAGTTTCTCTAACTACATGCTTTTACATTCCTACAATCAGCTACATGTTGGTGACAATATTTTGTTTTTATGACAAAATGCTTTTCATAATTATAATATTGTCAATCTATTTCTAAAGCTGTTCATTTATGCATGGGGAGTCCAAACAAAAACCGATGGAGACACTGATGCCATCAAGTCTGCTAGATAAGACATATTAGATGGGAAACTTATTGATTAAAATCAAACTAAACACTTACTTAAAATGATGTAGAAATGTCTTAACAGCAGTAATGAAAGTCTTTCAGGAATCATTTGGCAAGCCATTTGTACATTCAAAGCAGAAGAGTTCTTGTCCATGGCCCTGGTCAAGGTCATTGGTCAATTTGTTCATGGTGACTGGTCAAGGGATGTAAAATTTGCTAGTTGACCGTTCTTTCTGCTACAAAAAGTTTATGAAATACATTGATTGTAGATACAAAACATTACAGCTTTAGACATAACTAGAAGGTAACATGTTAGAAAAGTTTGTATCAAATCTCTAGCTATCCATTTACATGATTATTACGCAGGAAATGTGCACAAGATTAAAAAAAAATGAAATGGTCATAAAATATAGACACCCATGCTATATATCCAGCATGATACATTTCAAAAGGTAATACAAGTAACTTATATCAGATGATTTTTGAAATATTACCATGTGTACAATATTTATCAAAATTGCATCAGTTTCATTTCACAGTATGTGGTAGAAAAGATATTTTCGGTGTTATTGTAAAACTCCGTAACTACTGTTTAAATCAAGCTGTAGTTACGACGATTTGCATAACATTGACGATGTATTTTTTGTACCAAGAAGCATCTTGTCACAGGCAATTTACCGAAGATCCCTGGTGTGCTATTAAATATCAAATGCTTCTGACTTTGAAAATGTCACATGTATCCATTTACTGGCTTCTGACAGGTGTAATTGAAAAATGATTCTGCAATCTTGAAACATCCTACATTTTAAAAAAGAAATCCAGCTATGATTGAAAATTAATCTGTGTAAATGTCTCATTTGAAACTTAGTATGGTGTTAAAATAGTGACATAAAAGACACTTAAAACTTAAATTTAGATTTTAGAAGTGCAATAAGTCTTGGAAAGAATTAATCCCTAAATTCCCAAACAGAGAAGTGTTTTGAAATCACCCATTTTTTATAGATTTAAAAATGAGACTGCAGGAAAATAAGAAGATGCTGATGATCAGCTTTCTCTCAGTTTCTTTTCAATGTTTTTATGTCATAACCAAGATATTTTTACAAAAAAGCATACATTTTGTTCTCTGCAACTCCTTTCAAATTGGATCAGTCTAAATATTGTTATTTTGGAAAGTGTTAATTAGATGATTAAATCAAGCAATTAGAGACACTATAAGGATACAGAATTAATGATGTAGGGATGAAGCTAATTGACAAGAACATTATTAGACTCTGATAATGTCACTGCAGACTGACACAATGAAATATGTGTTTGTTGCATTCATTGGCTTTAGAATTGTCTCTATCAACTTTTTTCCCAAACGAGACCTGGTTTTGATGTACCTGATAGAAAAAGCTTGGGAAAACCTTCTGTATCTGTATATGTATTTAATATTTGGATCTTGAAATCTTCGGAGATGATTAATCCGAATAAATTTTTAGTCCTTCTCTTCTATCCATTTATTTATCAATCAAGTCAATATTAACCAAGAATCAATAAAACACACTGATCTATAGGTGATATGATCATAATCTTTGATCAAGTAAGAATACAAAACTATAGAAATTGATTAGAGATGAAGCCAGTATGAAATGTTAAAAATTGACATAAAAATTATTTAACTAAAAGATCAAACCATCCAATGATATGTGAAATAATAGCTCCATAAAACTGAACTACTAAATACAAAATAACTAATTTGAAATGCTGTTTTCTTATGCCACTGGCCCATATACATAGATATTATTTACAAAAACGCCCCTTATATAACTATTACTCAAGTATATTAAAAACTGAAGTATTTATGGGAAAAAAATAGTGTGCTTAGAAAGTAGTAGTTGGTTGAGGGTGCTTTGAATTGAATAATTGTAGATAGCTAGATTTACCTTCTATGTTTTGTAATGTTAGATCTAATGACCTCAGAGCACTCTTGTTTGATTTGACACCCTAAAGCTATCACAAATACACTACCCACAGTACTTTCGGAACTTTGATTTTGGTACTTTTTCCCTGAGAGTTTAATACATAACGACTGTAAGAACCTTACTTTACAGGTTCCTACATGAGGGTCTGTATTCAAAAACTGATTGGGCAATTCTGATGTCTTATCCAGTCAGGTTGTTTGTAATTTTTCTAGAAATGAAAATAATAATGGAAAATTTTCAATTAGACTTGAAATGAGATTGGTGTTTGAATATAGGCCCTAGCTGTTCTGTATTAGAATCTTAGTATTTGACCTTCACCTTTCTAGCTCTGTAACCCTTTGTCTTTCCTTTCCCTTTTTCTATCGTCACAGGTATGTCGTGAATTTCAGCGGGGTTCCTGTACCCGACAACCTTGCGAGTGTCGGTACGCCCATCCGCCCGACAATGTGACGGTCGACACTAACGAAAATTGTGTGACCGTCTGCATGGATTACATTAAGGGCAAATGTACACGGGATTCGTGTCGATATTTTCACCCTCCGCCTCACCTACAAGCGCAAATAAAGGCCTGTCAGCAAAGAGCTAATGCCGCAGCTGCAGCGCAGGCTCATGCCTTGGTAGGGTATCTGACCTGTACATCATCATGTCATTACCCCACCCACCCTTACTGCCAGCTACCTCTACTCTCTCATCACTCTATCACTGATACCATATATTCACCAACAATGATAATGCAATGGCAAAGTTGCTGACCAATCTGAATTGAAAAGAGTTGCAGACAAAAAATTGAAATATAAAATTAGATATGAATTAAAATATCAAACTTTGTTTTCGAAGGATAATAATGTTAATGAAAAGGGAGAAACTACTTGTTTGAGTTTGAGTTTATTGGGGTTTTACGCCGTTTTCAACTACCAGGGTCATATCGCGGCGGCTGGAGCACCTATCCATGGATTCCTGTTGTTTCTCAAATCAGTACTACCACAACACCCTTACCGAGCCTCCAGCTGCTCGCCCAACTAGGTTAACGATTTCAAACCCATTGGTGAGTGACAATTTTGTCAGAAAGGGTATTAGCCGCGCCCGGGTATCGAATCCGGGACCTCTCGAATGAGGCTACCAACTGCACAAAGGCCGCGGCCCGAGAAACTACTTGTACATTAACATGATGAACAAAATGGAGTCATATCTTTCCAAAATCGAATTGCAATAATGAGTGATTCTTTGAATCTTATCTCATATACTTGCAAACAAACTTTGTATAGACAAAAAATCATTGAAAAAAAAGATGATACTTTGAGGATAACATGCCAGATAAATATTGTTGGTGGATATATGAACAATCTATAGTCCATTCACGATATTATGCACAAGTTTACAATACATACCTATGTAAATAACACAATATCAAACTTTACTGTAATATTGCATTACTGTGATGGTTCTAATATTGCCCCACACCTGCAATATTCAAACCCAGCAAAGTATGCAAAATTTTAATGGAAATTAAAACACCTTTCTATTGTTTAGATAGGTAAAGTAGGTAAACATGTGCTATGATATCGTGACCAGCATGTTCCATTAATATCTACAAACTGGAGGAAAAAATAGTATGATTACATCAGTTATGATTATTGAATTCAAAATTATTCTACAAAAAATCATCAAATTAATTCTGATGTAGCTGAGACTCTAGAAGCAGAAAATAACTTATTTGAAAACATCAAGTAGTAATGAAAAACAATAAAATGAGAAGTATGTAGATAAAGAATATTCACATGGAACTTGCTGTCCTTAGCTTGATTAACACCCTGAGTCACTTCTTTTGGAAATGAGTATAATAATTACCAATAAAGCCATGAAGTTGCAACATTGAAAAAGTCAAGTAATATTCTTGTAGATTTGCAGTACGGACAGCAATCTCTTGGCATTGAGCAGAAGCTACTGAGATACATGCATTATGAAGTTTTGTCTGGATGCTATGTTTGTACTGTTTTGAGATTATGAACAGGACTTAACATGTGATAAGGAAAAAGACCAGTGCAATACAGTTTAGATTTTAAACAGCATCAACCAATCAACTGGCAGATAGTTGACAAGAAGTAACTAAACCAAATTGAGGGATAAAGGACTTTTGAAATGAACTTGAAATAAAACAAAAACATACAAAACTTAGATTCAAAAACAGACAAAAGCTAACTTCATTTCCAAAACAAGTTTAACCTGCCTTTTCACCATGGATGCATTTTTGTGTGGGTAATTGAATTAAAAAGTGTAATGATTTCATAGATATGAAAAAAATGTATAAACATAAAAAAGTCTGCTGCTGGCTTTCCTGTCTCCTGTTGAATGTAATCTACATATAATTTCTAATTAAGCAACATTAATTTTGTAAGATAAATTTTGAGCAATTCGTGAAAAATATTGAGCAATTCATAAAAAATACTAGCAACATAAAGTAGTTATAACCTACCACACAAACATGTATTCTGTATCATCTTTTTCACTAGTTTGTTTCCTCTTTCTTGCTTATTAGTTTTCTTTCTCTTTTAATCGTGCCTTTTATCAAGCCCATTTGTAGATAATTCATTTACATATTGCTGCTTTTCAATGAAAACCTCGTAACTGCAGCTTAAAACAAGCTGCAATTAGCAGGCTTTTGTTGAAAAACGATGATATCTACAAATGGGCAAAATACAGCACAAATATCTTTTGGTTTGGTCTAGAATTGATTGACCAAAATAATAATTTAAAACTAGAAATTTGGAAAATGCAGACATGAATGACCATCCCAGATACATTGAACATTGGCAACTTTGCTGAATTTGATGAAATTCAAAAAATAACTTTCTAAATGGGAATCATGTTGGCCACTGAGCAATTATCTAATTAATAATCTGAAAAATCTTGCTGAAGAGAGAAATATTCTTGGTCTGAGAGAAATATTCTTGGTCTGGATAAATTGAAGGTCAAAATTTTATCACTCTCATACAATGCTCTGTGGAAATGAATGTGATATCTTTGAATTGTGCTGCATTTTAGCTTTGTTTTGTTCCTTTGCTTGTTTTTAACTGGGTTATGCAATTTGACAGTTTCATTGTTAACAGTTTTATCATATCTAAAGTTTTGTTACTTTCTTTTTTGTATGATTTGATATTTTCTAATATTTTTTGCTATGATTGGTATTTACAAAATAACCAATATTATTAATGTCTTCAAAAATACAAGAAAAAAGAATCTTGTCAAACGAAAGCAAAATTGAGACAAAAAAGTTTAGATCATAACTATTCTACAGTTTTGTAATTGGTGTTAGAATGGTTGTTGTTTTTTGTGACAAATTTAAAGAAAAGTATAACACAGTTTGTATCTTCCCTCTATTAGTTACTGCACCATGCTTCCTGCTTCTTTGCTGCTTACATTAAATGGAATGGCTAGAATAATAACACTCTCCTATATGTCGTTGGTGGGGAGTCAAAACCTCGTAACTACAGCTTGACAAAGCTGGAGTTACGAGGTTTTGATCCCCCACCGGCGATATACAAAATTCAAAGACACAAGCTTTAAAGAACTTTGATAGATATTTCCTAAAATATTCTGAATTTTATACATTTTCTTTAATCTTACAAGCAGTCTGATTGACATGACATCAATCAGACTGATGTCCAATCAGAATGCTCATTTATTATGATGCAGATATTAAGGTAATGGATATATTCCATAGCCAAATCTTACTGAAAAGTATCATAGATATGAAAATCTGTGGTCAAAGACACTTGAAAAGTGCAACCATGTTTCAGAATCAAATTGATTGAAGAACTAAATATTTTGGAAAAATTGAAAAAAAAATTGATGGTACTTTCTATGTAACATTTTTGAAGGTTTATGTTGAAAATTTGCATTTTGATGAAGCATGGGCATCATGCTGCTTTATACCTTATATGGGATTTTAACAGGAAGTACCAGGGGTTTTGCCTAATTTTATTTCATCTTTTTCATCTTGATAAGGGACTTATTATGGCATACCAAGTTTAGGTGTGTCAACATATTTTTCTGTAAATATATGAAAATAAAAACAGGTCATTATGGCAGTGATGACTTATTAAACATGACATAACTACACCAATTGGTATTGTTGAAAGCTTTAAATAGGTGTTATAGCTTACCTGAAACCAATTTAGAAATTTAGCAAAGTCAATTCTTATTGCAACTCAAGGTGAAACAGATGTTTTCCTCTTGGTTTCTGATATTTGTCAACCCATTACCAGACGGCAATATTTTTGACTGTTCCAAATTCAAAGATGGTGCAGACGACAATTCCAAGTGAATGAAATTTTGCATTTTTTGGTCTTTTTACGAAGAAAACATTGTGGGAAATGAAGAAATTGCTTGTAACAAGCAATTTCTTCATTTTCCACGATGTTTTCCAAAGCCATAATCTTGTGGGGAGTCAAAAGGAGTAACTGTGTGGTAATTGGTTAAAGATGAGAAGATATATAGTAAGAAATTTGTCTCTGTGCTATTCCATTACTTTACATAAACCTTCGGACTTTGAAGAAGTTTCAATCAAACAAATGAGGATCATCCATGAAAATATTATGGCAAAAAATAACTAAACCCCTTTGAAAGGAAACCATAATTCTTTAGTACAATAATTGGCCTTTAAATCTAAATTGCTTACTCAGGCTTGCTCTTTAGCTTCATTTAAATGGTTCAACCAAGTTATTTTTAGCAATAAGGATTGGTTTTGCTCTGTAGATATCTAGTTCTGATAATACTGCTACTTCCTCACTGTTTCCTGGTAGTTATAGCCTTGATAATAACAGAGATATAGATAAGAGGGGGTTCCCAAAGAAAAAGTACAATATATCATTCATTGTTCATCAAATCTTGTATTGTGGGTACTCATTTAAATTGTCTCACCGAGACAATTCAAATGAGTACCCACAACATAGGGTTTGGATAAGAAATAACAATTTTAGAATTCCCATACCCCACCCCCTCTCATCAATGGCTCTGAATAATGCTTGTAGTTATTTCCCTATGCTTATATCCCTGACCTCTTGTCACCAGCCTTATTCGATCCACGAAACACGTGTACATCTTGAAATTTGAACATCAAAACAAAATCAAGAATAAGAGCAGAGTTGCTTCCATAAGGTAGACACTGTTCCTTTTGTCATTGACTATACTGAGAAATTGATACTGTTTTCTTTTGTCATTGACTATTATACGGAATCAGTGATGCTGTTTCTTTTGTCATTGACTATATTATAAGGAAGCAGTGACGCTGTTTCTTTTATCATTGACTATAATAAGGGAGCAGTGATGCTGTTATTTTGTCATTGACTATTATAAGGAATCAGTGATGCTGTTTCTTTTGTCATTGACTATAATAAGATAGCAGTGATGCTGTTATTTTGTCATTGACTATAATAAGGAAGCAGTGATGCTGTTTTTTTTTGTCATTGACTATTATAAGGAAGCAGTGATGCTGTTTCTTTTATCATTGACTATATACGGAAGCAGTGATGCTGTTTCTTTTGCTACTGACAATACTGAAGCAGACTGTTTTGGTTGGCACATATTCTAATCGTGTTTGCAGGGAAATGGGGGCTTTATTCGGGAGAATGATTGCGATGTTGGTGAACCAGCATGGTCATGTGACATTTTATTGCGATGTGATTGGTAGAATTTTTTGATGGACAGCCTAAAGTGACTGTGCTTTATACATTTGTTGATTATCATGTACTTTTATACATTTGTTAATATCATGTAATTTTAATCACTTTATATATTGCTTGTATTTTTATCATACTCAGTTTTACAAAAGTATACCAGAAAACTTCAAGATTTTGCTCTGGCAGAGATGTTGAATTTCTATGATTGTCAAATTAGAAATTACTGGATACGTGGAAAGATAGCATACCAGTCAATTGACTAATCTCATTATTATGGTGTACCTAAATCAGGTACTCATGGATCTTCCATTTTGCAGAATAATGGCATGAAACAAATTGGCAGAGAAATTCTTGTTTGTATTAACAGAAACAAATTTACAGCAAGAATTACTTAGACATTCTGGAATTGTTAAAGCCAAATATAGTTAGATCTATTTCCAACTTAAATCCTGTTATTTAAATGAGGATTACGCAATTTTCTTGGAATTCCCTGGTAGACTTTGATTTTAATGTCTAAGCTTATGCTTGTCTTAGTTTTCTCCTAGAAAACGCTAATCTTGTATGGAACAGCTTAATATATCAGCAGGGGACCTCTCACCATACAGTTAAGTATTTTTCCCTCACCATAACAAAGCAGCTTGACCTTTAAAAGAAAGGCATTCCAAATGAAGAACTTCCTGGATACACCAGTCATGTGACCAGCAGGGCGGAGTTGCCATGGCGATATCATATGTGACTTGTCTGGCAATAAGGGACAATTAAGGAATTGTGGCATCTAATGATTTGGAAAAGATATTATAAATCCAGGTTTATTTCTTAGCAGAATTATCATGCCAACTTTACACCAGTTAAGATTACACAATTCCAAAATATTTCTTTTGCCTTGACAGGTCACATATACACATTTGATGACATTGTTTACTACTTTAAGGTGGCATAGAACTAAATAAAATAGAGACAAAAACTTCTTGCTTTCCTTGGTGAAGTTAGAATTATCCAGAATGGAACAAATTTGACTTTGCAATTGTCCTTTCAACAATAATACTGCAACATGGTCTTATAAATGGCAGCTGCTGGAGGTCTTTGATTTTAATCGGTCTACATTACGAGTGCTTATTCAAAAGGTAGCTCCTTATGATATTTCATGGCCCAATCTTGATCATAGCTTACCCTGATCTATGAATTTGCTGTCCTTTAGAAATATGTAAGAAAAAAGGAAAAAAGGAATTTGCTGTCCTTTAGAAATATGTAAGAAAAAAGGAAAAAAGGAATTTGCTGTCCTTTAGAAATATGTAAGAAAAAAGGAAAAGTAAATCAACCAAACAAAAGACATCAATATCTTGGAATTAATTTCCAGATCTTTTCAATCAAGAGACAATTCATCAAAATTTTTTAGCCTTACATTGTTGTAATTATTCCTTTTGTTGTGATACTACCCAAGTCACTGGTTTAGTGCAATATTGCTGTTAGTGAACATAATAAAGCACTGACAATAATTCTGCCGCTTTACTGTACAATTTGAAATACAGCCTTTATGCATTTACTCCACTCACAATTGAAGCAAGTGCCTTTTAAAAAGATAATGGAACAAAATGTGTGTCTTATTTTGTCTCTAGCTTATTTTGGATGCTATCTTTGGCAAGCCAACTGCAAAGATTTGGAATTACATACAAATTTCCCCAATTATTTGACAAGAGCAAATCTTTGTAATGCATTGCTTTCGTAATACCGATATCTCTTTCAAAATATGCTGCTTTATATGAAATTTTACCAATGCAATAGTTTGAATTTGGTTTTATTTTAAACATGTATTTTGTTTTGGGCTAGGGTTTAATCACGCTTTCATAGTTTTGGCATTTGATTTGACTGTACAATTAATGAGGGCTAATTGTGCAAAACTATTGTTAGTTAACCCATTACCAGACGACAAAATTTTGGACTGTTCCATATTGAAAGGTGTTGCAGACGACAATTTCAAGTTGATGAAATTTTAAAAATCTCTCCATATTGAGTTAGAAAACTTTGTGGAAAATGAAGAAATTGCTTGTCACAAGCAATTTCTTCGTTTTTCACAATGTTTTCCCAAGCCCTTTCTTTTGAAGTAGTCCAAAGGCGTCACTGTGCAGTAATATTCAGTCGATGGTTGTGGAGTCAAATTATTGTGTCGAAGAATATGACTGACTCCATTATGAGAATCAGCTTTGTCGCGCTACCAATGTCGTGATATGATCTGCCGTCTCTTGCGACTTCGACATAATAATTGCCAACAGTCACTTAACATATAAATTCACTTACAATTTTGTTGCACAAAGCCCTCAACATGATCTTAGCGGTTGGTTTGCGTAGATTGTTTTATATATCGTACAATACTCCTATTTACAGATTTACGATTGCGGCCAGAACTTAAAACACAATCTGTAAAGGACATATTTAATGTCTATAGCCTTTAGTACAGTTTATTGGATGGAAACATCTAATTATATGCATGTTGGATTGAACATTTTTTACCGATGGTGCTATTTTATTTTATTTTCATCACTACCACTACCCATCATGCCTTGTGCTGTGCTTGCTGTTGTCATGTGCCGCCAATTCCCGCCAAAACGCCAACTTTACGGCCATTCAAACGTCTCCTTGCCAATGTCGTACATTCGTACTTGGTGCAAATTAACAAATTAGCCACAAGTGGTTGAGGTACTGACGGGAAAGAAACGCCCTCGTGATCCGAGCGAGGATCTAGTTCTGGTACTTGTCATTATTAATATCTTCTGCTGCAGTTTTGATATCTTCTGCTGCAGTTTTGATATCTTCTGCTGCAGTTTTGATATCTTCTGCTGCAGTAATAGACATGTTATAGATAAAACGGCGGGAATTGAAAAATTAATAATTCAAAATTGCTTTGATTCTACTTTCCACAAAAAACTTCCCAGAGAGCTTTTGTTTCAATGTAACTACACAGAAAAACTAAATATGTAATGCTTTATATAATTTCAAAATTGATTGGGAAAAGGTCCGCTATACTTATATTCAAGTATTTTTTTTAATCTTTTGCTTAAAACTGTGCTTGCTTAGTATATTTTGTTGATATCTTTTTAACACATCGACAGAGATATAGAATTCTAGTATATATTACACACAGTCTTATGTTCCCTTTCCCCCATATATATCTATGACATGTCTTTAACTATCTATAAAAATGCAAATTTATATTTAAAAATTACAAAGATTGCAATGATAAAAGAAGAAAACATCATGCTTTCCGCATGTAGTCCAGTGCTACAGATAAGAGGGGGTATTGAATCTTCAGAATGCAATATTTCATTTAAATGATCACCAAACCATATGTTGTGGGTACTCATTGGAATCGTCTCTTCGAGACGATTCCAATGAGTACCCACAACATATGGTTTGGGTTTGAAATAACAAATTTAGAATGGTCTCATTCACCCCGTCTTATCCGTTGCACTGGTAGTTGTAGTCCGCTTAATAAGGAAACATGATTGCACAAGTCACATGACAACTATATTGTGTATAAACGTATTATGCTCTCTTTTTTCTGCTTGTAGAATTATTTCATTCTTTAACGTAGCGCAACCCTAATTTGATTTTAGGATCATAGTCGTTCAGATGATCATTGAAATTGTAGATTGAATTCAAGCTTCGTACAGATCTTGATTCCTTGCATTGAATCATTATTTCTTGAACTGTATTCACCACTGATTCTAAAGTAATCGTCTAATTCTAAATAACATAACAATCCATCTGATTGGACGAGACATGTCTTCTCTGCCAATGGGATTGATTGTTATGCAATTTTAGATATGATTGGTTTGTTGTGTGAATACCAGCCTTGATGCTCAAACAAAAACTACTGCTCATACAAGCTGAAGCGGTAATTACAAAGATTTGTTGTACATCAACATCATTCAGATGCTTGACTTTCACTCTAAATATTCAAAGGTCATCTGACTGACTGTGATTCAGAATTTATTAGGGTTGTTATACCTTAATACAACACAATTTGTATATTGGTGACATGATTTTTTTTTAACTCAAACCCTCTGCTATCAGCTTGGAAGGAATTGAATGGCATAGTTATTAAATTCATTTGATATACTTTATTGGTCCCTTTTCGCAAAGGTGTAAGGATTTTAATAGCTTCTTGCTTATAATGAGTCATTTTCATTGAGTTTATAAGTTACTAGATATAAATCTTTCTGAAAGGTGCATAATCATTTAAATGATACACACTTCCCAGTTTGTATTTCATTAATTTTGTGCTTTCTATTTCTTTGTAGTCTTTGTTTACTTTTCTTAAAGGTCTTTGCAGAAGAAAAAGGAATCAGTTATGTGCAAAAATTATTGCATTTGTTTCCCTGATTTATTAATCGAGCGCTTATGTAACAAAAATTGCTCTTTTTAGAAAGAAAATAAAATAAGCAAGTCATTTGCATCCTAATATGTAAAGAATGATATAGGTTGCTAGAAGTTGTGATGATATGAAATAGGGGTCGTTCGAAATGTAGCCAGTTGAAGATACCTATAAATTAAAGAGATTTTTTTATGCTCTTTCCTAATAATTACACTATTTTTGAAAAGATTCTTCATTGTTTTCCTAAATTTGTGTGTAAGAAAAAAACAGTTTTATTTGATGGTTCGAGCTAAAACGCTTTTAATCTTTTACCTTATTTAGTTCAAAGTTATGCTCTAACCTACCGAGACATGTTCCGTCTATGTCATAAGGTCGATTCTAACAAGCTGTAAGCAGGGATTCTGCGTGATTTCAATGTACTCTTTGCAACTTCGTGGACAGTTCACGCTCTATTGCATGTTGGCTGATAAATGTGTAACAGATTTAGCTTGCGTAAAATTTATTAGAACAACCAAGTCATTATTGTTTATTCGATATGACTGCAAAACTGCTAGAAGTTGCTTGTCTCTTTTCCAAAAGTTGTATTTGTATATTATATCTATACCTTTGGTACTATTATTTTTTGCAATGTACAGAGTTGTTGTACAATGATTTTGGAAAATGTTGAAAATGATGACTTTCGTTTGCAGGAAATTTGATTACCCAATTGTCATGTGGTTTTGCAATTGTGTTTTTATGATGTATATCTTTGCCATGGAAAAAAATAAATCCATTGACTTTTGAAATCATTTTATAACTTACAATTGTTTTTGAATTATTGTCAAAAATGATACAATTTTGTTTTGTATAAATTAAGAAAGACAAAACATCACTGCAAATTGCCAGATGCATTAATCAACATTTTGATTATTTGACCAAATTAGGAATGTAAGTTTTTTCAAAAGCTTATCAGTAATTGTTGTCAATCAATTGAATTAAGTTTGTTTTTGGCTGGATTTGAGATAAAAATATCATTGAAATTTTGCCAAATGTGCTGCCAGTTGTTTGATGTTTTGTTTTTATTCCAAAAAGAGGATGTTTTGTTTTGGAGTAGACTATAGGGCTAGAAAAGACATGGTATTGAAAGCTTACGTCCATATAGACTTGCTAGTGATTTACCCATTGTCATAATGAATTTACCATTTCCCAAACAGAAAAAAAGTAGACAGCTGCATTATTTTCATACAGATTTTCATACAGGAAAAAAAATAAACATATACAGCATCATTACCATGGACTAATAGCGACAGTCACTCCATTATAAACATCCAGTCTTAATCTCCTATTCACGACCCCAAAACTATATTTGGGGAGGTTTATTTGGTAATCAGCTTGTTGGTCAGCAGTCTGAAGCTTTCTTCAGGTTAAAGTCCTTTGTCGACAACTAATTGACAGCCTTGATTCAAACACCACAAATTGACTCGGTGTCACAAATAATTCACACAGTGCATGTCCTATTTCAGTTATGGTTCATTGACTTTTTACCAAGTTATGGCCCTTTGATGATTTTTAGACACTGCTCTTTGCAGTCAAATAATGATATCATCTTCTCTATCTGCACATATGTTAGTCCACATCACAGAAAAACATTCTCTCATTTATGGACTGATACAGATATTGACAGAATGACTGTGCGCATCTTTTCAAGGTCTATTACACTATGTCGCCAAAAAGCGGACATGATTCATAAATGTGATGTATATTGTGACAGTGGCACTTGTTGTAGAGGATGGGTCATTGAAAATGATCACATTTAGTTACATCGCTCTAATTTTAGCCATATTTTGTTGATTGCATGTGTGACATTATGATGCCTATGTTTGTTATGTTGTCTATGTTTACAGTCTCAAATCCCCGGTATGATGGGACAATATAAACGACTAGCAGTGCCAGACGCGAAAGGTCTACCAACTGTTTATCAACCGATCTCCAATATATCATACCAACAAGCGCTCATGCAGATGCAACCGCAACAATATCTACCAGTGTCTTGTAAGTACGAATTTTGGTGAAAATTTAGAAATTCTATATTTCCTTTATTGTTCATCAAATCCTATCTTGTGGGTACTCTTTGGAATCGTCTCATCGAGACGATTCAAATGAGTACCCACAACATAGGGTTTGGAATTGAGATAACAAAGTTTGAAAGTCTTATCCCCCCAACAATATCTAAGTACAACTTTTGATGAAAATTTAGGCAGTTATGGTGCAGCTTTCAAATATTTCAATGAAAATTGTAGATGTTTAACTTTTTCCCAAATGGCAAATTTGGACAGCCCATTTTGAATGCTGCAGATGACAAAAGGGATATTGGTAGAGATAAGATTTGTGACAGAAAATATTGAGGCAAAAGTACTAGAAAATGCTGATCATCAGCATTTTGTTCTTTTGCCTTACTGTTTTCTCAAGCCTTTTCTGTTATGGATGTCAAAACTTCCCCATGACATATTTGAACATGACCAACAATATGTATAATGTTTGATATTGTATATTGTGTTTCTGTATTGTCCCTGTGAAAACCTGCATATTGTTAGTGCATGTAGAAATATTTAGCACTAGATTAAATAACCATCTCCCAAATGGCAAAAATTGGACTGTTTCAATTTCAAAAGCTGCTGGTAATTGACAAAATAGATGCTGATAAAGAACATATTTGTGTACAATATAACACAGAAAATATTATGACAGAATATGAAAATGCTGGTCATCTTGTGACCTTCAAAATTTGAACCCAAATTGTGTTGTAAAAACGATAGTCCTTTTCTTATCTGCATGCAACTCTGAAAACGTAATTAAATGTAAAAGTTCTATTGTCTAACAGCTAAACATAATTAAAAGAAACGTTTCTATTGCCTAGCACAGCTCAGGATTGTCAATTATTGATGTTGCTAGTAATACAACCTAATATCTTGTGACATGAAAATAAGCTATTTTACTTTGGCAATAATGAGAATTGCTGTTGTATTCAACTCTGTCCCAGACTTATATTTATGCCCAATGGTTTTCATTTGCTTAGAAAAAAGCTTGGGAAAACATTGAGGCAAGAGAAGAAAATGCTGATAACCAGCATTTTCTTCTCTTGTCTCAATATTTTCTGTGCTATATTCTACAAAAAATACTCTATCTTTATCAACATCATTTTTGTCATTGACAGAAACTTTCAATTTGAAATAGTCTAAACTTTATTTACTGGAAAGGGAAATTCTATAGTTAAAGTTATGAAACTTGCCCATATTTCTATCATCATGTTAGATTTACTTGGTTATAACAAAAAATGGGACATCAATGTCTCCTGAAATGTTTATTGGTTAGCATACAAATTCTTGTCTATTAGCTTAATTAGAATTACCATCCTTAACGCTCTCCCAAAATGCAAAAAATGCACTGTTGCCATTTGAAAGCTGCTGCATACTATAAAATGGAAGTTTTGGGTCTAGCATTTGAGAGCTCTGATGAATTATTAGCGAATCAAAAGATGGAATACATGAATAGGTGATCTTCATTGGGATCTTTACACATCTTGTTTGTCCTTACACAACATGTATATTTGATTTCATTTACTAGGTAGATTTCTTCTTATTTGATCTAGTTTGAACTAATTTTAAGTGCTGTCATTTAAAAGGAATGGTTCCATTTCACTGTGAATTGTTTGATTTAGTTCCACAAATAACAAAACTAACATGAAATCCTTGTCACATAGAATAAGAAAGCTTAACTTTATAGGAAAATGATCCTGTATTAAGGTATTCCATCCGTCGTTAGTTAGCAAACACTGCCACTTTGAGTATCATCAGTGGCAAGTGAAATCAGTGAAATCTCGCCAATCTAGATTGCCATGGATGACACTGGAATTTGCAAGAAGCGTTTGATATCTAATGACGAGTGCAATACCTAAGTAATGGCTTTTCCAATTTGCAGACCTTTGTGAAGCACAGTTTGACCTGGATCTGTGACTATGGAAGTGAACATTAATTCATCGCTTTTCAACAAAGACTTCATAACTATACAAACAAGCTATAGTTACAAGGTTTTGATGAAAAGCAACCACATTTAGCCTCATATGTGTTACAAGGATTTCTTAATCATTATTATTTACACATCTATCCAAAGATCCAGATTGCATCTTCGATGAATTTGTTTACATACTTTAAGCCTGTAGATTTGTTCTTCTGTTAGAACTTAAGGAAGAAAATGCCATGTTATTAGTGATAGTGATGTGACTTATAATAATCACATTGATGAAGAAAGAATTAATTTGGTCTTTGTCTTGTAAAATAGCAGATGACACTGAATTAAACTATATTTGGCATTAATTGTCATCTTTTGGACTTTGAAATTTTATTCTTTCAACTCTAAATCTATATAAATGTGTTGTAAATCTGGATATTTGGACAGAAACTGATGTTGTAGTTATATTTTGATTTGCAAATTAACCTTATTGCTTCTTTGTTTTGTAACTTTTCACCCTTATTACTTGAAGCTCTCTCCTTCTGCTAACAATTTTCTTCTGCTAGAGAAAAGCTTTGGATATGATTATTATGATGTTAGAGAAGCCAAAGTGATTAGTTGGTAATACAGTAGTTTTCTTGCTAACATGTTCAATAATGTCATTCTTAAATTAAGAGTGACAATGCCACACAGACCTAGTCACAAAATCAAGCTTGGACATTTAAAAATAGACAGAATAGGAAGGCTTGGAAAACAAAGAAAGGGCCAACAGCATGTTTAGGACAAATGTACCCAGATGAAAGATGATTTGAAATATAAAATTACAAGACTCTGGTCCTAATCTGGATAGGAATTTTACTCACATGTATTGGAATCACTGCACTTTTGATGCTAGATATCTTAGCTTCTAAACATAAAATGTTTCAACTTGCTTGCAACTTTAAAGTTTTCAAAGTTTTGAAATGCTAAAGCTTGCTATGCCAAAATTTAATGGTTCCGCCATTTGTCTTCATACAGGCAAAAATATTGTCAGTATTATTGTAATCAAGCTGGAGTTGCAAGGTTTTGTAATAACACCAAGGATATATGTTGAGCCAACTCTAGTTTGTCAATTGTATATAGATCAAATTTATCATGAATTTGGAGTATTCAATTTCAACACGTTCATGGAGATCTTGGATTAATCTACAAGAGCAACACAAATCTGTTAGAGAAGAGTACAAAAAAAACCCAAATTCATTTGAAACCTGAATCACAGAAGCAGAAGGTGAGAGCTTTTTTACCAAGTAACTCAGGGGTTAGAAGTGATCACATTAGCTAACAAAGTATATTATTTACTCTATTTTCATGCTCGTTGCTCACCTGTGCCTATGTGTGCTTATTAATGCTTCCGACACCTTATTTCACCTGCATGTACTGGTGTATTCTGCTTCGTAACAATGCGTTATGCACAAAAACGTCAACAACATGATCACCATAATTCATCCTTTCCCTTCAACGATTGATCGTTGTCGTCATGACGATGTTGTCCCATCCTGTTGTCGTGACAACAGTGCCCCCGATGGTTGTGGCTCCCCCGGAGATGTCGGCACCGACGACGTTGCTGACGGCCCCCGCACCGCCAGGAAGCATGGTGCCCAACAATGCATATAGTGTTAATTACTTTGATGACAATAGACAGGTACATATATCAACAAACTCTAATGTCTGTCTTGGGCTATTGGATTAGGGACATGTTGGTGCTTTTCAACAAAAACCTCATAACTGCAGCTTGTTTTAAGCTGCAGTTATGAGGTTTTTATGTCACCTGACTGAAGGTCATGGTGACCTATTGCGACCGTGTTTCGTCTGTCGTCGTGCGTCGTCCGTCGTCCGTTAACTTTTAACATTTTCGACTTCTTCTTGAGAACCATTGGACGGATTTCAACCAAACTTGGCAGGGAGCATCCCCATGGGAAGCCGCTTCAGATTTGTACAAATCATGGAGTTATCTCCCTTTGGGGCCCCATAAGGGGCCAAAAAGGGGTTAAATAGGGTACATCTTAAAAAATCTTCTTCTCATGAACCAGCTGTTGGATTTGATTCACATTTGATATTTAGAGTCTTTAGGGCAAGGACAACAAAGTTTGTACAAGAGAAAAAAATCCGTCCAGAAATGGCCGTGCTGGGGATGGGGGATGGGAGGGGGGTTCGCGTTATTAGTTAACTTAACATTTTCAACTTCTTATTAAGAACCATTGGACGGATTTCAACCAAACTTGGCAGGAAGCATCCTAATAGGAAGCTGCTTCAGATTTTGTACAAATCATGGAGTTATCTCCCTTTGGGGTCCCATAAAGGGCCAAAAAGGGGGTAAATTGGGTACATCTTAAAAAATCTTCTACTCATGAACCGGCTAATGCATTGGATACACATTTGGAAGTTAAAGTCTTTAGGGCAAGGACTACAAAGTTTGTACAAGAGAAAAAAATCTGTCAATAAATGGCCGTGCTGTGGATGGGGGATGGGAGGGGTTCGCGTTATTACTTAACTTTGAACATTTTCTACTTCTTTTTGAGAATCATTGGACATATTTCTACCAGACTTGGCAGGAAGCATTCCAATGGGAAGCCGCTTCAGATTTTTACAAATCATGGAGTTATCTCCCTTTGGGGCCCCAAAAGGGGGTAAATAGGGTACATATTAAGAAATGTTCTAATGTTGGATTGAATTCACATTTGGTATTTTAGTCTTTAAATAAGTTTGTACAAGAGAAAAAAAGACTGTCAAGAAATGGTGGTGCTGGGGGGTTGCACTCTTAGTTAACTCTTAATATTTTCCTTAACTGTTTCTGCTCATTTGATTCAGGTGACCGATAAGGCCCTCTGGGCCTCTTGTTAGCTCACCTGAGCACGAAGTGCTCAAGGTGAGCTATTGTGGTCGCTTTTTGTCCGTCGGCGTCCGTCTGTCCGTCTGTCCGTCCGTCTGTCTGTCCGTCCGTCCGTCCGTCCGTCTGTTCACATTTTGGTGTTACCACTCTAGCACCCACAAATATTGACCAATCTTAACCAAGCTTGGTCAAAACATGTATGACTTTAAGATCTCGGATGAGTTTGATTTTGAGTCAGATCGGACTAGGAAGTCTGGAGTTATCTGCCCTTGAATGTCAAAAATGGCTAGTTTTGACTTTGTTACCACTCTAGTATCTACAAATATTGACCAATCGTAACCAAACTTGGTCAAAATATGCCTGACCATAAGTTCTCGGATGAGTTCAATTTTGAGTCAGATTGGACCAGGAAGTCTGGAGTTATGTGCCCTTGAACGTCAAAAATGGCTAGCTTTGACTTTGTTACCACTCTAGCATCTACAAATATTGACCGATCAAAACAAAACTTTGCAACAATGTTGGTAACTATAAGTTCTTGATTGAGTTCGATTTTGAGTCAGATCGGACAAGGAATTCTGGAGTTATGTGCCCTTGAACGTCAAAAATGGTTAGTTTTGACTTTGTTACCACTCTAGCATCTACAAATATTGGCCGATCAAAACAAAACTTTGCCACAATGTTGGTAACTATAAGTTCTCAGATGAGTTCGATTTTTTGTCAGATCAGACGTGGAAGTCCGGAGTTATGTGCCCTTGAATTTTACAAAATTGCTGTTTTGGACTTTGTTCACACTGTAGCATCTACATTTATTGACTAATCAAGACAAAACTTGGCCACAATGTTGATGGCCATAAGATCCTGGATGAGTGAAACTTTCAGCTTGATTTGACTAGAAAACCAAGAGTTATTGGCCCTTGAATTTCACAAAATTACAGTTTCAACTTTATTTTCACTCTAACAATATATTGACCAATCAAAAAAATTGGACATAATGTTGATGAGAATACTTTTATCAGAACAGAGTTATGTGCCCTTGACTGACAAAATTGTTGTTTTCTTCCACTTTGTTTTTACTGTAACAGCCACAAATATTGATCATTCAAGATTATGAAAGCAGTTTTTAGCTGGATCATAATCTCACA
Organism: Fragum sueziense; assembly: GCA_963680895.1. Taxonomy (NCBI): domain Eukaryota; kingdom Metazoa; phylum Mollusca; class Bivalvia; order Cardiida; family Cardiidae; genus Fragum; species Fragum sueziense. The sequence continues at coordinate 9,237,434 of OY804607.1, forward strand.
TCTTAAATTATGTGCTCTTGAACTTGACAACATTGTGACTTTTATTCTATCTAGGTTCAGGTGAGCGATTAAGGACCATCATGGTCCTCTTGTTGTTGACAAGCAGCAATATATTTTTGTCCTTTTTGTCTGTAAATCACAAACCAACTTTGATATTAGGTATATGTTCAAACTACAAATTATAAGGTTTTCATATGTGTGCATCCCTTTGCAACAAGATGCCAAGGTCAGCATATAGATAAGAGGGGGTGGTGGCTTTTCACAATGTGGAATACTGTTTAATATACATCAAACCCTTTGTTGTGAGTACTCATTTGAATTGTCTCCTCGATATGATTCAAATGAGTTAGCATACCTTTAGCCCCCTCTTATCTTTTGGTCAGAACTGTCGGCTTCAAATTCAAGGCCAAGCTGACAAGAGGAGGATCTTGTTTCAGTTAAACTGCTGCAGCTGATGTACCTAACCATGGGTTCCTGGCTTTTCTCACTACATTACTAGCCTATAATCAATATAAACATGAAAAGGCAGAATTGCATCCTCGGAAACCCAGCGGTTATAGCTACGCTACATGACCCCTGGGGCACTTGGCTAGTTAAACTTTGAATTAGCCGCCGAAAATCGATCTGAAACGCGTGAGTGCAAGACCCAATCTGATACAAAAGCTCTCATATGTCAATGCGTTGTCAGTTACAACCAAGATGGCTGCGCTCATGATAAGTTGTAATTTGTGTGACAACTATATAAGAATTACAGATCGCTGATATCTTATACGGCTTTAAAATAGAAAGATGGGCATAGTTTCTTTTGTAACTCTTTGAAATTCGAAACATCAAATTTTTCGCACGCTAAACGATATTAATCTTCCATATTAGCAACTTACCAGAAGCGATTTGTCAATCTCCTACGCAGATATTTACCCTGAATCAGGTTTAAATTACGTATCTCTGACGTAATCACTGTTTAGATGTTGGCGATTTGTATCGGCCAGATTGATTGGTCTACTCGCCCATCATGAAAAGATGATAGAACCAATGAAACGGCGGCATTTGGGAGCGGCTAATACAAAGTTTAACTAGCCAAGTGCCCCAGGGGTCATGTAGCATAGCTATGACCGCTGGGTTTCCGAGGATGGCAGAACACAAAGATCACTCTAACTTTCTAATTAATTTTAGCTGCTATATTTTATTTGCACATCCTTTTCTGTTCAGTTTAGTTCAATAAATATTGTAGCACTATAATTTTTATTTATTTGCTGTAGTAAAATTAATTTCATGCTAACACTGATTTATAGATTTAATTCATATCATGATGCATGGCAACTTGCTCCTTTAGTTCCTTTAAGCTGTTCAACTTGGTGCAAATTAGTTTCATGAGAAAATTAGAGAGAATGTAATGTCACTATGCACTATCCATCATTAGTGTTCAACCTAGTTTTTGGACCAATGAAATTGCAGTATTTTCAAATATAACGGCGCTCTATTTCGCGTAGACACCACTGTCGGCCAGTTTACGTGACCTATATATATAGCCACGCCCCGTCTCCTGTGATTTTTAGCTCCGCCCATCTGTCGATACATGACAGATCCTTCGCTAGTTTTTTTTGTTTTAACCCTTTCCAAACAATCAATTTCTATAGGGATCCCATTTCTAAGCTTCTAAATAACAAAATATTATGTTATAAAAAATTGAGTTTCTCTTTAACCCTTTCCCAAACGACAAAATTTTAGAGTCATCCACTTCAGAAACTGCCACAAATGACAAAATAGATGCTATTAAAGATAGGATTTGTGTAAAATATGGCATAGAAAATATTGAGACAAAAGGAGAAACTGCTGGTTATCTTCTTTTGTTTCAATATTTTCTCAAGCCTTTTCTATTAGGGACGTCAAAACCAGGTCTTGTTTGGGAGAGGGTTAAAACAGCACAGAAAATATCTTGGCAAATGGTCTTGGTGAGTCAATTTCGATGACTACCCACAACATAGACATGTGGATTTGGTAAACAATAAATGAAATAATGTAAAATCAACATCATTTTCTTCTTTTGTCTCAATGTTTTCCCAAGCCTTTCGTTTAGGGGCTTTAAAACTAGGTCTTGTTTGGGAAAAGGTTAAAGAAGGATTTATGCGTCGTCTGTTACAATGGCTAAAAGTAGAGTTTGTTCTCGATTACTAGACAAAAAGACAAATGGTAAAACTTTGATTTTTACCTTTTTCGTGAATAGGTTACAGCAGTTGCTACGTCGATATTTCCTCTAACAATTGGGTTTGCGTGATTAAATCTGAATCGTCTATTTCGTCAAAATAAACCCGTCCAAATTCAAACTTGCATCCATGTGGACGCACTTCACGGGTCTTTACACAATTTTTGGCGGGGAATTACATCCGCTGTTGTTTTAGTGTTATGAGCCAATAATGAAGCGAGGTCAATGAAGAATATTGACGTCCAAAACATCGTATATGGTTACAATCAAGCTGTGAATACGCTATTTAGGTCTCTATCGGATGGAATTATTTTGGCGGGAATTGCTTACATTGTTGTTTCAGTGTCACGAGCCTATGATATGGTGCTATTAATTTCTTGTTTCTTTTTTTGAAAAAATGATGTAATTCCAGTCTGATGCAATCAATTATAGCTCCGGTTGGAGGCGTGGTTTGAAAAAGGATTGTTTAATTGTATGCTTTGATTGGTTGTCGAACACTAAGTCAGATAGAGTCTGTATAGTAGATTCTACACGAAATAAACGCCCAAAGGCTGCGCCTTTGAGCGTTTATTTCGCGTAGAATCTACTATACAGCCTCTATCTAATACTTAGATACCAAACACTTTGTGCATTTTCCTGCATTATTCCTGGCAAAGGCAATTGAGGAGGGTATCCCTTGTAAATTTCCATTGCCACAGATGATGCCCGTAAATTGATGGGTGTATACTATTGTCAATTTCTGCTGCCACAAATGACACCTGAAGTTGCATGAAGTGTTTGGTATCTAATGATGGACGGAATATCTTTTAAAACTTTGTCATCGTGTGACTGAAAAATTGTTGAAAGGGACAAAAAAAACTTACATAATCAATCAAAATCAAGATTTGTATGAATTAATTAGCTAGGAAATCTCTTGCACCAAGTTTGAATACAGCTGAATCAAACCCTGAAATGAACCTTGCATTTTACAGAATGTGGAAAAACAATATGCTAGTGAATGAACATTCCTGAAAAAGGGAAACTACACCTATCTTATACTTGTTTCAATAAACATCCTTAGTAATCTCCCTTTGTTTATGGGGAACCTAAAGCTAGCTGGCTTGCAATCTATACCAGTTAATTCCTATTTTTCGGGCAATGCTTTGCCATGCAAGTTGCACCTTACTAACCTTATCATTTGATCAAATCATAATGCAGTGCTCCCTTTTACTAATGTAGCACATGAAATGTTATTGTTTGTTTGAAGCATTACTAACAAATGCAGCTTCCTGTGAAAGGGTCAAATTAACTCTAGAAAAGTGGAAGTGATGTCATTAAAGAATGTAAACTGTTGCTCTAAATTCCCCCAAACTAAATGTTGTGAGTACTTATTAGAATCATTTCAACAAGAGCTACATGTAAGAGGTGATTATAATGAGTACCAACAACATATGGTTTTGATTTAAAATAACAAATTTAGAATGACTTTACCTATCCATATAATATGTGTGTCTTCTTGTCTAGAGTTTTGACCTGAATTTGCATGAAGCAGCTTAATATTTATATAGAAACAGAAATGCTTATTGTAGTACTGTAATCCTATCATAACACATGAATGTTGTGTCATGGACTTCATTATAACTCTATATTGTTTATGTACTATGATATTCGTCCCTTGACAGCCAGAAGTGGCTATCAGCAGTTAAAATTTAACTGCTGATAGCCACTTCTGGCTGTCAAGGGACGAATTATGTTCTCTCATTGTTGACAACCTTTGGTTTTTCAGGATTTGACCTTGACCTTTTGACCTTTGTTTTCAGTTACTGGACACCCTCCCAGTGTGCAAAGATTTTAAGATAGGCCTGTGCCAGAGGCCTACATGCAAGTACATTCATGTGCTTGAGGGTAAGTCTGCCTTGAAATTAACCCATTACTGCACAGTGACGCCTTTTGACTCCCACACAAAAAAGCTTGGGAAAACATTGTGGAAAATGAAGAAATTGCTTATGACAAGCAATTTCTTCATTTTCCACAATATTTTCCATACAAAACAATTAAAAAATGTACCGTTTCATTCATTTCTAGTTATCGTCTGCAACATCTTTGAATTTGGACAAGTCAAAAAATTTGTCGTTTGGTAATGGGATATAAAATATCTCTTTCCCAAACAGCAAATGTTTGGACTGTTCCAATTTGAAAGCGGCTGCAGACGACAAACAAGATTTTAAGATAGGCCTGTGCCAGAGGCCAACATGCAAGTACATCCATGTGCTAGAGGGTAAGTCTGCATTTAACCTTTCCCAAACGACAAAAATTTGGGGTGGTCCTATTCAAAAACTGCCACAAATGATAAAATGGATGTCATTAAAGATAGAATTTGTGTAAAATATGGCACAGAAAATATTGAGACAAAAGGAGAAACTGCTGGTTATCAGCAGTTTCTTCTTTTGTTTCAATGTTTTCCCAAGCCTTTTCTATAAGGGGCGTCAAAACCAGGTCTTGTTTGGGAGAGGGTTAAGGTAGAATAACCGTAATGTCGCCATTTTGAGATTCATAAAACATGGTGTGGTCGTAAACATTCGTCGTGAACGACCAACGTCGTGCGAATCTCATTAGGGGTAGACTACCTTAACCCATTACCAGATGGCAAAATTTAAGACTGGTCCCAAAACAAAGGTATTTCAAAGACAATTTCCAGTTAAATTTTACACTTTTAGATGCTTCTGGGTAGAAAGCATTGGGGAAAATGCAACCTTGGCACTTTTAGACAGCTTTTTATACCTGAACCTTTCTTGAAGGAAAAAAATTTTTTTTCATGGGTGAAGTATTGGGGGGGGGGGGGGGGCAAAGAATATGCAGGCCCCCTCTTCTAAATTATTTGGGAGCCCCCCCCCCCCCCCCCCCCTGTTCCTATGCCAGTGACTTGTTAATATCTGTTGTCAGATACATTAAGTGTTTTATAGATAATGATGGATTGTAAGCAATTCAGTGGCTTATTGTACTTCATTACACCATTTTGTTTTTCAGATTATGTTGAAGTAAACGATGGCCGAGTTATTGTTTGCCGTGACGGGGTTCGTGGAAAATGTTCTCGACCGACGTGCAAGTACTATCATATACCGATACCACTTCCTAACTCTGAATAGCGACCAATCAGAGGGAAATCATTCTTACAAAAAGTACAAAACATTGTTTGTAAATGCTGCCTTCACTCTCAAAATTGATTCGCGAGAAAAAACAACACCAAAAAATAACTTGCGAAAAAGATTGAATATCCTAGTCAGCTCTCTGTAAAATTATTTCTGATTCTGATATTTTTAAATCTGGATAAAAGAAATGATTTTAAGACGGATCTAATAATCGATCTTCCAAACTTATTCATTGTTTTCCATCAGTCATTAAACACAACAAATAACCATTTTGAATGTGAATTTAGCGTAAATTCTTCGAGAGAAGGCAGGCAGTGCAGGCAAGCAAGATGGTACATGCAAGATATACAGGAATTGCAAGCCTAAAGACACACAATAAATGTGATAATACAAGTGTTCTACAACAAGCAAAGCGATACAATAGGAGCAGCAGAGATTAAGAGAGGGTGAAGACATTCAAAATTTCTTATTTCAAATACAAACCTAAAATACCAACAACATAGGGTTTGATGGATTATTAATGAAAAATTTCATGTTAAAAAGTCGACACCCCATCTTATCTGTGGCTCTGGACAAAAAGACATTTATCTGTATGGAACAGTTAAAAATGTGATACACAATGACATTATAAGGGAGTCAAGGTTCAAAACCATGACTTTACAACTTGTCATGCATGTTTTATTATAGTAGAATTAAGAGGGAACCGACATATTTAATATGGGAACCAACCAGCCTCTGATTTCTAGTATAGTAGATACATGTTGGCAAACAAAATGTGATATTTTACCCAAAGTCGATATTTTTATAAAAATGGATGCTGTAAACAGTTATGTGCAACTTGTTGGACGCTGCAACCACTCACGGCTAATGTCCTTTGTATCCATGCTTTATAAACTGCCAATTATGGTCAACATATCTGACAGGAATGACCTTCATGTATGTGAACTTGACCTACATATTCTGTTGTTTTTCAATGAAAACCGGGTAACTGCAGCTTAAAACAAGCTGCAGTTACAAGGTTTGTGTTGAAAAGCGACAATAATATGATGGTCATACATGACTGTTGGTTAATATTTTGACCTATCTTGCACAGTCACAATAGGTTTGTCAAATTTAAGGATGTCGCCATTTTGGCCAAATTTAGTCACTGCATTGGTCAAGCCATATGATGGCATCTTTAATGCAAAGTTTGGAAAACAGCCTTATGTATTGACGGTCATTTCTAATGTTTTGAAGGTGATTTCTGTCGATATGTTGATGAGTTAGCGAGATTTCACTTTTAGCTTGTTGTACTGTGTAAAACTACATCCTACACAGGTGGTGTGAGGCTTTGCTTGTATGAAAAATGAAAAACAGGTGCCCCTTTAATAGGTAGGTGCTCTTGGATTTAATGGGGTATAATTGTCAGTATATAGAACTACAAATAAATTGATCGTTTGCTGACAAAACCATTGTGTTATGGGTACTCATTAGGTTGTTGTCATAGGATTATATCTCATGAGAATCTGTAGCCAAGAATTCTATGGACAACAGAAACAAATCTTATAAATTTTGCTAGAAAAGATGCCCCTTAGGTTTCATTTTATTGCAAGAAGTTAAACGTTATATTACTAGTATTCTATTTCCAAACATTGAAATTATAACATGAGAGTTCAAATCATAGGTTAGCACCACTGTCATTCATGTACCTATATCACATAAAATTCTCTAAGCCATTGATACAGTTTTAGACCAAAATGGTACAAAACATCTTCCAAATTGATCATCTAATCAAGTCCAAGAGCAGCCTTCTATTAGAGTTCACTGTTTACTTTAGTTACTTTTTGTATTTAATCATTTCTTGTATAGTGTTGCTACAAGTGGTATAGCTTATATTTGCCCTGAATGAGAGAACACAACTTTCCTATATAAAGACTTTGAATAGCATTCCTAAGCCTGTTTTCAAAGCTGGTCTGGATTCTATTTGGTTTTGCGAATCGAAATATTCAACAGCCAAGGACTCTAACTCCATTTTGTTCCTTTTGAAAGGAACAAAGTATCAAAAGGAACAAAGTAGAGGTAGAATTCTCGATTTGTGAAAGATATGGCAAATTGAACATTTGGAATTTTGACCTGCTTTGGAAGGACTGTTATCACAAATATATTGTAATAGCTGTGCTTTTTACAAAATATATTTGTTTCTTTTGATGTCTTGTCCTTAAGATATCAAGTAAGATGTTGACTGCTTGTTGGTAAAAACATGTAATAAGCCATCAAATGGCATGTTACAAAACTACAAGTTGTTTATACTACAAGGGAGACCATCTTGAATGAGCCATTTAAGCATTGAATTTTTTTATGAATTTAAACCAATGTTTCAATGATCATTTTAGATAAAGATAGTGATATTTTATTGGACAACTGACATTAAAGAGTCAATCCTGCAGAATTGAAAAAATATTTGGAAAGTTCAAAATGTTCAATATTTTGAACAACGGTTCATAAGGCTTTACTTTACCATAGATCCTCATAGCATTTTATTATGATTTCTTTTTGTGAAAAAGTTAGATGCCATAATTAAGAAATTTTGATAAAATGTTTGTTAATGTCTTTTAAAGCATTTTAGATTGTTTACTATTATTATTGTAAGTATATTTTACTATTATTAAATGGTGCAATTTTTTTATTGGAAAAAAGGTGCACAATTTTGTTACTTTGAATAACTGGTTACATTTTCAAGGTTCTTTTTGTGCCATAAGTATTGTTTTTAGTTCAAGAAAACAGAAAAAATGACACCCATACGATTATACACAATTGTTTCTTCTTTCAATGAATATCACATAGGCTAAAATGCAAATTAATTGTGAGTACATATAAAAATATATGCACATACAGTCAGTTTGCAGTATGCCCATGATATGTTGATTTCTATGATTGCCGTATGACAGGTAATCAAACATTTTTTAGCTCTACATAAACACAAAAAATGATATCGTTTGATCCTGAAATGGTCCCACTTTGGTTACAAGCACTCAAATATTTAAACTTGTTAAGAAATGCAAATGCATCACTTTGTTTTTGTTCAAAATTCGTATTAGGATTTTAGAATGTTAGACTGATGATATTTCACTATTGATGTATATGATTATTATTAAAGATAACTTTGTGCTGTTCTTGTAAAGGACATAATTATAATCTGTTTATGTTTCTCATAATTTTTTTGGTCATTTATGAAACATTATGGAGAAGTGTGCATTTATGTATGTTTGCAAGGTGCAAAAATCAGGAAACAAATCTTTTTCTAAAATGACTCAAATTATTCTTTCTGATTTATGTAATGTTCAAGATGGAAAGATGTATATGCATAAATATTGAAAAAATAGGTATATGAGACTCATTATGTATACTATGACCCCATTTTGAAAGACTTTATTCAAATTTACAACGAATTTATCTATATTGTCTCCTAAGACTTGAAAAATCTCATTCAAAAATATTGAAGCAACAGCAAAAACAATGCTTTATTTTCAAATTTACCATCAACACTTTTCTGTATCAATAAGAATGCATGAGGATAGAAAACCTGATTTTTGCATATGCAAAGAAATACAGCCTGAAAGATCTACCATGTTCTTCTTCGCAAATTTTTAGATCCTGCATTGTGACCTGTTGTGGTATAAGTTTACACTAGTCAAAATCAGCGAGATAGATAACAGGGGATTAAGACATTCTTAATTTATCATTTTAAATCCAAACCCTATGTTGTTGGTACTCATTTGAATCGTCTCAGTGAGACGATTCAAATGAGTACCAACAACAAAGGTTGTGATGAATAATAAATGATATTTTTTTGATAATTGAATTCACGGGACTTCCCTATTATATATGGCTCTGAAGACCACAACTACATTGTAGAGCTCAAATTTGTCTTGAAGGACATGTTGTAGAGGACTAAGTCATCTTTTTTCGTTATTCACCATCATCTTCAAACCATATTTGAAAGGGACATTGTATGACTGTTGAAATTGTGCATGCAAGGTGTACAGTTATATGCAGTTTCAACAGTTTGACAATTTCCCTTCAAATTGTATTGTTGTGCTAGTAACTTATCATCTGGGACTGCAATCAATCTGCACTTGGATATTTGTGCAGTCTTTTTCGACTTTGCCTGCTAATTCCAATTCAGCATATTGTCGCTTTTTAACGAAAACCTTGTATATACAGCTTTAACCCTTTCCCAAACGACAACATTTTAGAGTGATCCGCTTCAAAAACTGCCACAAATGACAAAATGGATATCATTAAAGATAGGATTTGTGTAAAATATGGCATAGAAAATATTGAGGCAAAAGGAGAAAGTGCTGATTATCAGCACTTTCTTCTTTTGCCTCAATGTTTTCCCAAACCTTATCTCTTAGGGACGTCAAAACCAGGTCTTGTTTGGGAAAGGGTTAAACAAGCTGTAGAAACGGGGGTTTTGTTGAAAAGCAGCGATATCAAATGCTCAGTTTTGTTTGACATGTCCCAAATGATAAATTTGCAGCATGACAACACTAAGATTAAGTGCCATGTTACTATATCTAGGTCGTACAACAAAGTTCTTTTTTATTTCATATACATGTACTTGTAATGTGTTACAACTTCAATGTACATTCATGTCAATTGAGAAGATAATGTTTTTTACATGTGTATATTTCATGATGTTGTTGTTGTTAGTTTTTATGACATATTTTCTACAGGAAGAGAACCAGTGTACCAGAATTATGATTGGCTTTCAGATTATTTGATTGTTTTTGCAGAATTCTGAGAAGAAATTATTGCCCCTATCTAAAGTTTGATGATTATAAAGACATTTCTTTTTGTCATCAATAATATTTCTGTTTCATGAAAACATGGTTATTGGTTTGAATTAATAAAAATTCTAGATAGAAGAGAATTTTTATTGAACAGCAGTCACAGTTTATGCCATCAGCCTAATGACAGAAAAGAGATTTAACAATGTTGTAACGAATTATGTTATCTGGAGGTCAATTATGATTTTGGTCGATTTCTGTAGAGAGAAAAAACAGTCTCAATTATGTGTAAATTTTCTATGATGTATACAGTCAATGGACAGTGTTCGAAAACCTTAAAGTGCTGAGTTGTAACGCTGATTTCCATTGGCTGTTATACTGTGTTATGTTTGATCCAAACAATTTGATTGGTGCATGAGATGATCACATGGTTCTGTAACACTAGCCAATGAGAATCTCTATAGTTTCATATGTAGAAATTATAAGACTTTGTCTCAATTTGTTGTACAGTTATAAAAGTTGTTTTATATAAGTAAAAAAAGTGTGTTAATTAAATTGAATGATTACTCTTTAAGACAAACATTGTTGATATGACAAAAACGTAAAGTCTTTTTACTTTTATGATGTGCTAGACACAAATACAATGAAGGTTGACCCTGGTTTAACCCTTTCCCAAACAAGACCTGGTTTTGACGTCCCTATTAGAAAAGGCTTGGGAAAACATTGAAACAAAAGAAGAAACTGCTGATAACCAGCAGTTTCTCCTTTTGTCGCAATGTTTTCTGTGCCATATTGTACACAAATCCTGTCTTTAATAACATCAATTTTGTTATTTGTGGCAGTTTTTGAAGTGGATTACCCTAAAATTTTGTCGTTTGGGAAAGGGTTAAACATTTTCAGTTTAATTGGGATTCTAGTTTTATGATTCATAAAGGTTGATAAGTCATTTTACAACATTTTATGCACTATTTTAATGAGAAAGGTTGTTAGATTTACAAAAAATATTTCTGGAAGAAAGGTTGGTCAAACTGTTTTATCAAAACCAATTTAAATATTACAACTGTTAAGCTTAGCAGGATTTTTATATCGAAATAAAGTTCAAAACTTAAGGGTTGCTCTTTTACTGATAGTGTTATTTCAATAAATCTATTGAATCTAGAAATGTCTTAAATGAGTATGTACATAGTATTTTTTTGAACATTTTCGGACTATTAAGTATGTAGTATAGTTATAGATTTCTTATGAAATTATCCGGTGAAATTTTAGGGTACTTGTTATTTCAATTTACACATGACATTTCTGTTTTATTCATTAACAAAAAAATCTGATATACTTAAAGATATAGACAAGGTCAAAGGTTTAGCAAAAAACTTTTTTAAGTCAATGTAATATTTTATACATTCACAATTTAGTGTTAATCCATGAACATGCTATTGAAAATAATAGCCACTGTTCTGTATCATATTTAGCTCACCTGAGCACAAAGTGCTCAAGGTGAGCTATTGTGGTCGCTTTTTGTCCGTCGTCCGTCCGTCTGTCCGTCCGTCCATCTGTCCGTCCGTCCGTCTGTCCGTCCGTCCGTCCGTTCACAATTTCTTTCAACATCTTCTCCTCCTAAACCATTTGACCAATTTTGACCAAACTTGGCAGGAATGTTCCTTGTGTGATACTTTTCAAAACTTGTTCGTGAATTTTTGATTTGTCAAAAAATGTGGGCGTGGCAGGCAGAAAGGGGCTTATCAGACTAGAAATCATAAGAAAATTCTTTAAAAATCAACCATTGGGCCCAATTGAACCAAACTCGGCAGGAATATTCCTTGAGTCACTCTTTTCAAAATTTGTTCACAAATTTTTATATTTGTCAAAAAATGTGGCCGTGGCAGGGAGAAAGGGGCTTATTAGACTTAGAGAAATCATTAGAAAATTCTTTAAAAATCAACCATTGGGCCAATTTGAACCATACTTTGCAGGAATGTGGCTTGAGTCATTCTTGTCAAAATTTGTTCACAATTTTTTTCATTTGTCAAAAATTGTGGCCGTGGCAGGGGAAAAGGGGCTTATCAGACTTGGAGAAATCAGAAGAAAATTCTTTAAAAATCAACCATTGGGCCAATTTGAACCATACTTGGCAGGAATGTGCCTTAAGTCAAAATTTGTTCAGAAATTTTACATTTGAAAAAAAAAACATGGCCGTGGCAGGGATAAAGGGGCTTATTAGACTTATAGAAATCATAAGAAAATTCTTTAAAAATCAACCATTGGGCCAATTTGAACCAGAGCTTGCAGGAATGTGCCTTGAGTCATTCTTTTCAAAATTTGACCACAAATCTTTTTATTTGTAAAAAATTGTGGCCTTGGCAGGGAGAAAGGGGCTTATCAGACTTGGAGAAATCATAAGAAAATTCTTTAAAAATCAACCAATGGGCCAATTTTAAGCAGACTTTGCAGGAATGTTCTTTGAGTCTCTGTTTTCAAAATTTGTTCACAGTTTTTATACGCCGCCGGAGGCGGACGTATATTGGCGTCATCTTCTCCGTCTGTCCATCCGTCCGTCCGTCCGTCCATCCGTCCGTACGTTAGTCCACCTTTCTTGTCAACGCAACTCCTCCTAAGTTTCTGGCTGGATCTTTTTGAAACTTGGTCAATGTTATCACCTCAATTGGTAGATGTGCATGAAGGAAGGATTTTATGGTTCGTTGATTTTTGCCTGAGTTATGCCCCTTAAAAACTTAGTCTCTGGGGCTTATTGAAGTTGCAGCCTTGTCAACGCAACTCCTCCTAAGTTTCTAGCTGGATCTTAATGAAACTTGGTCAATGTTATCACCTCAATTGGTAGATGTGCATGAAGGAAGGATTTTATGGTTCATTGATTTTTGCCAGAGTTATGCCCCTTTAAAACTTAGTCTCTGGGGCTTATTGAAATAGCAGCCTTGTCAACGCAACTCCTCCTATGTTTCTGGCTAGATCTTAATGAAACTTGGTCAACATTATCACCTCAATTGGTAGATGTGCATGAAGGAAGGATTTTATGGTTCATTGATTTTTGCTAGAGTTATGCCCCCTTAAAACTTAGTCTCTGGGGCTGATTGAAATTGCAGCCTTGTCAACCTAAGTTTCTAGCTGGATCTTAATGAAACTTGGTCGATGTTATCACCTCAATTGGTAGATGTGCATGAAGGAAGGATTTTATGGTTCATTGATTTTTGCCAGAGTTATGCCCCTTTAAAACTTAGTCTCTGGGGCTTATTGAAATAGCAGCCTTGTCAACGCAACTCCTCCTATGTTTCTGGCTAGATCTTAATGAAACTTGGTCAACATTATCACCTCAATTGGTAGATGTGCATGAAGGAAGGATTTTATGGTTCATTGATTTTTGCCAGAGTTATGCCCCCTTAAAACTTAGTCTCTGGGGCTGATTGAAATTGCAGCCTTGTCAACACAACTTCTTCTAAGATTCTGACTGGATCCTAATGAAACTTGTTGGATATTATTACCTAAATTGGTAGATGAGCATGAAGTAAGGATTTTATGGTACATTGATTTTTGCCTGAGTTATGCCCCCTTCAACCTTAGTCTCTGGGGCTTAATGATATTTCAGCCTCATGAACGCAATTCCTTCCAGGTTTTTGAATGGATATTTATAAAAACCTTTTTGTGAACACAACTTTTTACAGGTTTTTGTGTGAATATTTATAAATCCTTGTCAATGTCTTTTTTTTTTGTCTCAAGTTTTATAAGTGGCGGCGTATATTGTGACCATGGCACTCTAGTTTTCATTTGTAAAAAACTGTGACTGTGGCAGGGAGAAAGGGGTTTATTAGACTTAGAGAAATCATAAGAAAATTCTTTAAAAATCAACCATTGTGCCCAATTGAAGCAGACTTTGCTGGAAGGTTCCTTGAGTGTCCCTTCTCAAAACTTTTTCGCAGATTTTTGATTTGTCAAAAAATGTGGGTGTGGCAGGGAGGAAGGGGCTTATCGGACTTAAAGAAATCATAAGAAAATTCTTTAAAAATCAACCATTGTGCCCAATTGAACCAGACTTTACTGGAATGTTCCTTGAGTTACTCTTTGCAAAATGTGTTCACAAATTTTTCCATTGGTCAAAAAATGTGGGCATGGCAGGGAGGAAGGGCTTATCAGACTTAGAGAAATCATAAGAAAATTCTTTAAAAATAAACCATTGTGCCCAATTTTCTATTTCCCTTATCTGTTGCTCTCAGGCTGGCCCAATGTTTATCTTATGTAAACAAATAAGGGATTAGCCTTAGCTTATCAGATGGTAATCTTTCACTATATTCTATCAATCACAGACAAAATCTTGTTAATTGAGCCTATCATAAATGATCAATCTCTAACAGATCAGTATGCTTTGAAAATTAGCCCTATGTTGTATATTGCGAAATCATGAAATAATTGTTGAAAATTAACTAACTCAACAATTGTGCTAATTCATACCCAACCTTACAGGATCGATTGAAACAAAATTATTTCTTAATTGTTTCCAAACAGAAAGTCCTTGTAAGTTTCATGCCTTTGAATTTGACAAAATTGCCATTATCACTCTTGTCATCTTGATTCAGGTGAGCGATTTAGGACCATCATGGTCCTCTTGTTTGAATATAGTCTGAGTTACGAGAATTTACTTTAGACCTATATTATTTTGTCTTGATCAACTATATTACAATAATTAACTAAACATTGAGAGAAAAGTAAATTATGGAATGTAAAATGCAAATCAAGACGCTCAAGCTGTCCAACCTGTCTATATTGGAAGGTATTGCAGATGAGGAAATTACAGCGTTGAAAGGTGTCACTGTTTGGACTCAAAGGAGATCTCTGCCTGGAGTCAAAAGGCGTCACTGTTTGGAGGATGGTTAAAACTTAGGGGCGTCAATAGGCGTTAGTGTTGAGAAAGTGCTAATTAATTAGATATGTGATCAAGACAATATAGTAAAGGTTAAAATCATTTGGAACCTTTGGTTATAAAGACAATTATCAGCATTATTTCATTAATATTAGACATTGTAAATAGGGCAACAGATAAGAGGGGATAAAGCCATTCTAAATTTGTTATTCAAAATCTAAACCCTATGTTGTGGGTACTCACAACATAGGGTTAGAATAAAAATTAAACATATTTTGCTTTTAGAAAAGCCTTTACCCCTTCCTGTCTGTAGCTCTGTTTTAAAGACATAAACAGAAAATAAAATTTTCGTGTAAACTTCACATAAACATTCCATTCTATTACTCTTTAGGCGCCAAAAAGTAGGAAAAGTTTGTTTAGGATTTCTTTTTTGGATGCTTTATGCAAGCCTTATGCTTTTAAAACCCATTAGAAAAGAGTGAAATCATTTAAAGTCTTGAAAGTAAACTTGGGTAACAGTAAATTTTACTCAAGGTGTTAATGTTTCTTAATGTAAGACTATTTTAAGTAACTATTTAGAATATTCTTTCTTTAAATTCCTAAATTTTATTAATGAATTTTTCGAGATGATAAAGAAAATTATAAGATTTCAAAAGGCCTTCATGTAGTTTATAGAAGAATAGCATTTTATAAATAATTTGTTGACTTACATTTCAAGACACCATGTACTTTGCAAAGTATCTGTGAAAATTGTTATTGCTTACCAATTTATATTTTTTGGAAAAAGATCTTTATCACTTTTCAGATTTTACATTACTTGAACCATCAAAATTTCGAAAATGCAATAAAATACATCATTTTTTTTCCCCTTTTCTAATGAATTAAAAGCTTTCTTTTCCTCTTAAAGTTTTCAAATACTATGATTAATTAAGATAATGAAAATTCAGACATAGATAGGTCGCCTGAGTCTGTTGTTATAAAATGCTATTTATCTATATAGAGAACTTTTATGTCAATGTGATTATGAATAATGTTGTGTCACTGTTTTCCTTAATGTTTGGCGAGAGCTTGTCTTTTGAATTGGGAAATTTAGTGTGTTTTGCTTTAAATATCTTGAGAAATTAATTTGTCTCTAACAAATTTGCTATGTTGAAGCTTGAAGTCTAAGCAGGAAGCATTATGAAAATATTCAAATGAAACGAGAAATATGTTACTTGAAATATGTACATTTGATCCTTTATGATTTAGATAAATTGGCAAAAAAAATATCAAAAATAAACAAAAAATCATGAAAATCATTTTTCAAGCAAAGTTTTTGGATCAATCTATTTCATACATTTCATCTAATTTTGCCTAGGAAAAAATAGATAATTTCTGTCCAAGTAATCTACTCAAATACCATGAATGGAAAATAGTGACATAACACAAATGTACATAGAATAGCCATTGTGTCTCTCTATTTAACCCTTTCCCAAACGACATAATTTTAGACTGTTCCAATTTAAAAGGTGCTGGAGACGTCAACTTTGAAGTAAATAAAGAAACGATTGGTGTACAATATAGCACCTAAAATATTGAGACAAAAGGAGAAACTGCTGGTTATCAGCAGTTTCTTCTTTTGTTTCAATGTTTTCCCAAGCCTTTTCTTATAGGGACGTCAAAACCAGGTCTTGTTTGGGAAAGGGTTAATGTGAAACATTTGAAGAGTTGACATTTTTATGAATCCATAGGTCAGTGCAATACTTATGGTATATGTCTGTACAAACTAAAGTAAGGCTTTATTACAAAACTATTATTGCAAGTGCCATTAAGTTTAATAGTTAATCTTAAGATTTAAGTGCTCTTGCATTAGTTATGCAATAAGGTCTCAATAGACATTTATTGGTTCTGTTTATTCAAGCTGAAGTTATGGCATTTTGGAATATAACCAACAGAATGGTATTGTCCTGACCAATGGAGATGTATGAAAGTCGTTACTATGGTGATTGTTTCTTACTGACGGATGTTTATTTTTAGTCAGTGTTTGTATTATTATTTCTTACTTCTAAGCATGTTAAGTAACAGAACATGAAATGTTCTTAGGAGATGAGAGTGTTTATAGTTTGTATTTACTTGTTTTATCTTGAGATAAGGTCCATGATGTGGGGAGGTTGGCAAGGCAGGGTTTGATTAGTGAGTTTTGAAAAAAATTGTTCGATTAACAGAATATGGTCTTTATGAAGATCTTGAATGAAGGAAACTCCTTGCATTTAGAAAATACTATATAGCAAAATTGAAAATTTGAAGTTGCAAAAGAAACGCTTAAACAATTACACAAAACAGTCAAAGGATAAGCTCTCTAATCAAACCCTGCGAATTGAGATTATTTTCTGACTGATCAATTTCTGATTCTTGTCAATTCAGAATGTTCATTTGAATTCCCATGATATTGGGGTAAACCATACAAATGTTCATACTAATTTTACAACCAGGAATGGTCAGTCAGGATGATCCAATGTTTTAAAATTGTACAACCTTTTGTTGACAAATTTGTACATGTAGCTCCGCCTTTTGCTTCTTGTCGGCATGGAGACTGTATGACAGTCATTGCTAATAGCCAATAGCTAATGAAAATGCTTGTCTTGGCTTGAATACATTTATCAACAAATGGAAATCTATTTATAATTCAAATCTGGAGTTGACCAATCACATTTTCAAATACATTTGTCTTGAGACATGTGATAGGTTGATTTTGAATTTTGAGCTGTTAAAACGATTTTGATTGGTTGGTGAATACTGATGCCAAGGACTGGTTTTGTGTTGATTTGAATATATGACATAGACTGGTTCTATACTATTATACACTTTGTAGCCTTTCTTTTCTATAATCTGTTAACTTGCCTAGTTTGATTACCTGTAGCCATGTATATGTTTCTTCTCTTACAACCATTTCCCAAAACAAGCTCTGGTTTTTGTGACCCTTCTGGATGTTGGTCCAGAAAAACTTGAGAAAAAAAATGCATTTTATACATTTTGCTAAAGGGTTTCATAATCTTTCTATGATATAAATTACAGATTTTCCACCTGGGATGATACCCAGTTTATCTTCTATTTAACACCTTTAAATTTGGACTTGTCTAAAATTTGGGAAATTTGGAAAAGTTGAATCAGAAATGAAATAACGTTATGACCTGTTGCATTTCCCATTTCCTACATATTTCTAGCTAGACTAATTTCCTGCTGTCTCAATTTGGTGACCCAAGAACGCTTACTAAAATCAAAACAATGTTGATACTTATTGCAAGTCAAGCCATATTGTGATTGGTTGAGTTGGTACGAGACACAATCAAAGTCCCAAAACGATAACATTCCTTTGAAATGGGAATTTCCTACTTCATTATAAAGACAACTTAGCTAGTTACTACTTAGTTGCAATTCTGCATTTAATGTTAAGTTGTAATTTTTTAGAACGATGAAAATCATATTGATCAATGAGTCTGTTTTACACACATTCTTTATTAACTTGTTTCCTCAACTTTGTTGACAGTAAGAAATGCTTCTTTCTTTATTTGAGTCCCACAAACTTTTTCTATAGACAATTTTCAGTCAATTTTTGGGGTAGCTGTTTATATTTGGTACTATTTGTTTTGTATATAATGAGAAGTGTGAGAATGTATGAGTTCATAGCAACAAGCAAAATCCTAGAATGATTCAAATAAACGTTTGCCATGGTTTGTAGAAACCCTCAAGAGAAACAGTTGCTTTTCTTCAAAAACCTTGTAACTGCAGCTTAAAACAAGCTGCAGTTACAAGGTTTTCGAAGAAAAGCGAGGAAATGCTGATAGTAGCAAATCTTTTTATTTCAAGAGTATCTTTAATGAAATGCTTATAACTAACATTTCTCTGAACTTCTGTAACCCCTATGAATTTTGATCAACCAAAAATTGTTTTCTAGGAGAGGGGTCAAGCAAATTACCAGATCCAGTGTACAGATCTATTCTCATATTTAAAAGCTGACTTGTCCCAACTTTTTTTTTTATCGAGAATGGGATATGTCCATGAGAACAAAACCAGGATTTTGCATTTTGCTATGTTTCTTTTTGTAATTTGTTGCATACAAAGACACAAAATTAGTCATAATAATTTTCATCCAAAAAAGGAATGTTTGTAAAAATTTTGATATGTTACTAGGCAACATAAAATATAACTAAAATGTGCCATCACCTGTACAATTATGTTAAAATGCCATTTCCTTCATCAAATTTTCACTGCTGAGAATTTTTATGTAAAAATACGAATTTACATATATTTACATAAATATAACCATTTGTTCTATTTTACAGTTTCCATGGCAATGTAATTGGTATTTTTGTATAACATGAAAAATATACTTTTGTTAAATACACCAAAACACCATCATCCCAAATGATGCATGTAAAACCTTTCAAATGTACAGAAAGGATAAAAAGGACTGAAGATGGAATTCAATCTGATTTACATATTCAAGTCATCGAAAAACACTTTTTAACCTTGGTCATGCTGATCCTGGAATATTCCAGACACTTTGGCAGGTAGAATAGAACAAGACCAGCCTGCACATAAGTGCAGTCTGGTCTTATTCTATACTGCCTGCTTCTTTTAATTTAGCATGACGGGGGGGTTAATGCGAAGAGAGTGCCATACTTTTAGTTTAAATATACCTTTTATGGGTAGGCTTTTTGTAGTGCTATAACAATTTTACTAATTTCAAGTTGCCATAGTTACATATTATCCACTTAATCTGTCTTTTGCTTTTTGCAGAAACACCAGGACAACAATGCAGTTGTTGTCGTACATTTTGTGCTATACTTTAGCATCTGTGCCATTTTGATTTTGATCACAATGTTGTCTTCCAATGTAAATTGTAAAACTCGTAACCATTGCCATGGAAATGTAAAAAGAACAAGTTAATTGATATGTGAACATGAGCTATATATTAAACAGGCTGTTGTTAAAACTTAGTGCACTTATGGTGATTTTTTTAACGTAGCGTGAAATTTTATCCTTAGATTGTCACAATGCATTTTGAATGTTCTCAAAATTTGGGAATTCAAATCTACAAAAAGATGGATAGGAAATTACAGATCATTATCTTTATAAATAATTGTATCATCGATACTCGATTTATTTGAGTGTTGTAGCAAATGAATTTTATTTGCTCATACTAATTACAGTTTAAATGTTAGAGCTACTAAATCAAGTTGCTTATTTCTTTGGCTGTTAGGACTGTACAGCAATGAGAAATCATAAAAGCATTTTGCTTTCAAGATAAATTTAGGTAAATTAGTTCAATTATGTGTGGACTTGACAATCTAGGTTTGAAGTTTTGCATTACATGTAGATTTTTTATGCTTATTGCTTTGGCTAGAAGGGTTTCTTTTTTACAGGAAATTTATTTGATTGGCTTTCAGGGAGCAAAAGTGTTTGAGGAAATGGAACTTTGTACAAAATTAATGCTTTGGTATAGCAAGTTTTTGTTAAACAATTTCTTTGTTTAAACATCTTCCCTTCAGAAACAAGATGACTGATTTGGTTGAGAAAAATACCAGCAATATTGCTATATAGTCCATAGCTTTAGACTTCAATGAACAGCAAAAAAGTTAAAATCGAACATAAAAGTGGTCATACTTTGATACTGGGTTAGGCTTGAGAAAATATCTAACACATTAAGACTTTTGAAGACCTAACTGAATATACTGGTACACAGGTTTAGAAAGCCATCTAGGAAAAGAAGAAAATGCTAACAAGGCAAATTATCAAGGCAATTACATGAAGAGCTTTTACTTTAATTTCTATCAACCTTATTATCTGCCAAGTCCTTTAATTTTAGACCAGGCTAAAAAAAGTTATTTGGGGAAGGGAAACTAGTCTACAACTCTAAAATTGTGTCCATTTTGATGGAGTTATTTATAGACCCTTTTCAAAACAATTACAGTTACTGATTTTGATGTCCATGGAAGAAGAGCCTTGGACAAATATCGAGACAAAAGAAAATGCTGATAATCAGCATTTTCTCCTTGTGCCTCAATATTTTCTGAACTGTGTGGTACACAAATCCTTTTCTTCATTAACAACAATTTCATGGTCTGCAACAGCCTTCAGATTGGACCCTCCTAAATGTTTGCTGTTTGGGAAAGGGTTAACCCAAACACTATTGCTCCTTGACAGGTATTTCACTTGCTTTATATGTTTGGTGTCTGTCTGCTAAATGTTAACTCTAAAAGAGATGCTTCATAAATGCAGAAACTTGCGTAATCCATAGAAAAAAATGTTTAATAAAACAATTTATGGCCTTGCTTCTTATTTCTTGCATGACCTTGATTGACCCTACAGTTGCTATGACGATGACCTCTATCGCTGCTTCTCTGACCTTTACATCTCACTTGATTAGCGAGCCAGAATATTATGTGACTTGTCAAACATAAAAGGGCCATTTCAGTGTGACTAATGCTGAAAAGCCAGTCTGGTTGATATTTTCAGAATAACATTTTATCAACATTGAATTACCTGTAGTTTTTAAAGCAGAGAAAATATTCTCTGAACAAAAGGTTTGCTCCATTTTAAGAATATGAGACTTATTTTAGAAGGTGCAGTGCAAAGATAATGTGCTTGCATACAATCTAAATGCACATGACATTGGTTTTGCCCTGAAATCCTCCATATAATTTCTCGAAACTTATTATGGTTGAAGTCTTGTGATTTCTGGAAGGACCTTTTATATTTGACAGTCACACAAGCAAATTAGTTGCAATACTACCTTACAGCATTGACTCGCAGCTTTGGAAAGCATTAGCTATCGGCAGCTAAATGATATACTCTGCTATTTACGTTAGCCGGAATTTCAACCATTATCGAGCAGGAATGTGGAAGAAGGCCCCGACATGTAAGACCAACGAGGATCCAGATAAGCCTGTGAACACACGCAGTCTGATCAAGAACCGTGCTTCTCTCTTGCAGCTCTTTCTTGCAATGGTGCAGTTCAAGATATACAGCATGGTTTCTTATTTGAATGCACTTGAAAAGACGTCAAAATCCAGTCTTGCTTGAGAATGGATGAAGCAGAATAGAGACCTTGTTTTGAGAGCTGCTTTGTAACGACAACAACAAAGAGAATACGACACTGAATATTTCCAGTCAACATCAATACAAATTTTGCTATTGCCTAATTTTCATGCCTATTTTCTTAGATTGCTTTACAATATATAATCATGCAAAATAGGCAGTTGTTTAATTGCACAGATAACAAATCTTTGCTTTCACACTAACCCTCTCTGATGTCCCTCAATTTTTCAGGTCCGTCTTTTGTCATAGGCTAGCATAGTTATGTCATGGTTATTGCAAATCTTTGCTTCTTAAATTTTCAGATGAATATTAGATCTAAAATACATGTATTCAAGAGCAAAATGATTTAATATAAGTTGATATCGTCGGATACATTGGATAATGCCGTAACTACAAATGTAGCAAGTTTTGTTTCTAGCTATTGAACTTGAAATGACAATTGATTTTGATGAGCATCTGGATTTCCATTTCATCTGGATTTCCATGATTGAAAACTGGTTGAAGTTGTACCATGTTATCAAACAAGGTTTTAAAATGCTCCTCTGTTGTTTATAAACATGCTTTACGATTTGAAATAAGTAACCAAAAGATGCATAACTTTCAGCAAAAAATGAATTTGAGATACATCAAACACTAATGGTGGTATTTTGTAGTAGGTATTGAAAACTTCTTCAGTTCTTCTTGCTGCAAATAATTTTAACAACATTTGCTAGATTGGCAAAATGATATTTTAGATATTTTGGACAGTGAGCTTGCTTTACAACTGTTTCTTTGCCTCTTACTTTACTCAAGCTTTTGGGATTATCTTGGCATTAAACTGGGACCAAATGGGAAGCCTCAGCATTTTCATCTATATCTATATAACTTATAATACAATTTATTTGTATTTCTCTGGTTTATGCTTTTACTATGGGAAAGAGATCTTGTTTTGATTTCCCTTTTACTTCAACAGTACAGTGACAACAGAATAGATTCTGTAAAACCAATTTCAGAAATGGCATTGAGACATTTTTAGCTCACCTGAGCACGAAGTGCTAAGGTGAGGTATTGTGATCTATCAATGTCCGGCGTCCGTCTGTCCGTCTGTCCGTCACGGCGTCAACAATTTCTTTAAACGACATCTCCTCCTAAACTACTGGGTAAAAAAATCAACCAAACTTGGCAGAAATGTTCCTTGGGTGGTCCTTTATAAAAATTGCTAAAATAATTGAAATCCATGAAAAACTCTGGTTGCCGTGGCATCTGAAAATGGGAAATTTCACAAAAGCTCAAAAATTTCTTTAAACGACATCTCCTCCTAAACTACTGGGTCAAATTCAACCAAACTTGGCAGAAATGTTCCTTGGGTGGTCCTTTATAAAAATTGCTAAAAGAATTGAAATCCATGAAAAACTCTGGTTGCCGTGGCATCTGAAAATGGGAAATTTCACAAAAGCTCAAAAATGTCTTTAAACGACATCTCCTCCTAAACTACTGGGTCAAAATCAACCAAACTTGGCAGAAATGTTCTTTGGGTGGTTCTTTATAAAAATTGCTAAAATAATTGAAATCCATTAAAAACTCTGGTTGCCGTGGCATCTGAAAATGGGAAATTTCACAAAAGCTCAAAAATTTCTTTAAACGACATCTCCTCCTAAACTACTGGGTCAAATTCAACCAAACTTGGCAGAAATGTTCCTTGGGTGGTCCTTTATAAAAATTGCTAAAAGAATTGAAATCCATGAAAAACTCTGGTTGCCGTGGCATCTGAAAATGGGAAATTTCACAAAAGCTCAAAAATTTCTTTAAACGACATCTCCTCCTAAACTACTGGGTCAAAATCAACCAAACTTGGCAGAAATGTTCCTTGGGTGGTCCTTTATAAAAATTGCTAAAAGAATTGAAATCCATTAAAAACTCTGGTTGCCGTGGCATCTGAAAATGGGAAATTTCACAAAAGCTCAACAATTTCTTTAAACGACATCTCCTCCTAAACTACTGGGTCAAAGTCAACCAAACTTGGCAGAAATGTTCCTTGGGTGGTCCTTTATAAAAATTGCTAAAAGAATTGAAATCCATGAAAAACTCTGGTTGCCGTGGCATCGGAAAATGGGAAATTTCACAAAAGCTCAAAAATTTCTTTAAATGACATCTCCTCCTGAAATTCTGGGTCAAAATCAACCAAACTTGGCAGAAATGTTCCTTTGGTGGTCCCTTATAAGAATTGCTAAAAGAATTGAAATC
Source organism: Fragum sueziense (assembly GCA_963680895.1). NCBI lineage: Eukaryota > Metazoa > Mollusca > Bivalvia > Cardiida > Cardiidae > Fragum > Fragum sueziense. The sequence goes on from OY804607.1 coordinate 9,261,707, forward strand.
CATGAAAAACTCTGGTTGTCATGGCATCGGAAAATGGGAAATTTCACAAAAGCTCAACAATTTCTTTAAACAACATCTCTTCCTTAACTTTTGGATCAAAATCAACCAAACTTGGCAGAAATGTACCTTGGGTAGTCCCTTATTAAAATTGCTAAAAGAATTGAAATCCATGAAAAACTCTGGTTGCCGTGGCACCGGAAAATGGGGAATTTCACAAAAATTTAACTATTTCTTTAAACGACATCTCCTCCTTAACTTCTGGGTTAAAATGAACCAAACTTGGCAGAAATGTTCCTTGGTTGGTCCCTTATAAATATTGCTAAAAGAATTGAAATCAATGAAAAACTCTGGTTGCCGTGGCATCGGAAAATGGTAAATTTCACAAAAGCTCAACAATTTCTTTAAACAACATCTCTTCCTTAACTTTTGGATCAAAATCAACCAAACTTGGCAGAAATGTACCTTGGGTAGTCCCTTATTAAAATTGCTAAAAGAATTGAAATCCATGAAAAACTCTGGTTGCCGTGGCACCGGAAAATGGGGAATTTCACAAAAATTTAACTATTTCTTTAAACGACATCTCCTCCTTAACTTCTGGGTTAAAATGAACCAAACTTGGCAGAAATGTTCCTTGGTTGGTCCCTTATAAATATTGCTAAAAGAATTGAAATCCATGAAAAACTCTGGTTGCCGTGGCATCGGAAAATGGTAAATTTCACAAAAACTTAACTTCTTTAAACAACATCTCCTCCTTAACTTCTGGGTTAAAATCAACCAAACTTGGCAGAAATGTTCCTTGGGTAGTCCCTCATAAGAATTGCTAAAAGAATTGAAATCAATGAAAAACTCTGGTTGCCGTGGCATCGGAAAATGGAAAATTTCACAAAAACTTAACAACTTCTTTAAACGACATCTCCTCCTTAACTTCTGGGTTAAAATGAACCAAATTTGGCAGAAATGTTCCTTGGGTGGCCCCTTATGAAAATTTCTAAAAGAATTGAAATCCATGAAAAACTCTGGTTGCTGTGGCATCAGAAAATGGGAAATGTCATAAAACTCATCAATTTTTGTAAACGACATCTCCTCCTAAATTACATGGCCAAATTCTTCTCTGGGACCACAATGCGTAACATATGCAAAGTTATTTGGCATTATTAAAACATTACTCAGGTGAGCGATTTAGGGCCCTCAGGGTCCTCTTGTTTTCAATTCTTTATATACATATCTATACACATACATGAATTTCTGCCAAATATTATCACAATTATGTTATGTCACCTAATATAGGTATATCATTTTCTTGCATTTTGGTTTTGGGTCATATGATGAATGCTTTTCGTTTTGTTACATATGGCTGCTTTTCTTCAAAAACCTCATATCTGCAGCTTAAAACAAGCTGCAGATACGAGGTTTTCGTTGAAAAGCATCGATATAATTATGTTAAGTTGGTAAATGCGGTGTTATTCCATGTACACGCATTACTGTTCAGTCACGCAAACTCTATGCTAAGCTTTTTGTCGCTCTTAATTTAAGCAGTCATTAAATGACTTTAAACTTCAGAGCTTTTCTGAACAATTATCCCACAAATAATAAATAACTAACAAATTTTTCACCATATGAATGATAATTTTATCTTAATTTTAAGTAATTTTCACCCTGTTAAAAGTAATCAAGTTATTAGAAATCAAGGAACCCTAAATACCGGTGACATAAAAGGGGTTGAACAATGACTGTGATTCAATTGTATTAAAATGCCAAGGAGCAGATCTTTTCAGATTGTCCTTCAGAAAACGAAAGAACTTTGTTTTCCACGAACAAGTTTGTTCAATGGAAATTGATTGTAAATTTACAAGTAAAAGGACTTGAGATTGCTTTTAATAAGATTTTAAACTGTTAAACTGATTTTCAAAGAGACCTTTTCATTAACCCTCTATAACAGTAATGCTTTCTAAACAAGCCATGATTAAGCAGGACATGTCTTTGAAAGTGCTAAATAAACTCACTAATGCTAGGTTCCCACTGCCGATCTGATCAACTCGATCAACACGACCACCTAATTTACCCGATCAAGCCCGACCAAATGTGTATACACGACTTCTTCTCGATCTCTAGTCGATGAAACTAGACTCCCGCCCGAGCACTCCCGACCATTTCCCGATTGAAACCCGACCATCTTTCCGATGTCTACCCGATCACCACATCCTTAATTCGAGTCCTACACGATCAATACCCGACCATTTCGATCTGTATACGACCAGATCGAGCTGATTCTATTCTAGGTGTTCTGAATGAAAATCTTTTTGCAGCGTCTGTGATTATCACATATTCATAATACCTTCATAATATTGTCAGTTTAAATATGTACATAATTTAAATGTGACGTAAATGTACTTTTAGCTATTGACTCATCCTTAATCTGATTAAATATAAAGATTAATGCATTCTTTGAGGCGTTTAATACCATTATATCAATCGTACGTGTTATATCTCAGAGCGGGGAATCATGGGAAACGCAATTTTCCGAACATTTTCAATATTTCTGTTAATATACTCTGGGCGGGATCTCGTGCTGTTTGTACGCATTTATCACCACACGACCTAGTGTTCCCACTGCCGACCAGATTAACTCGATCAAGCGGTCGAGTACAGGTCGAGCTAGGTCTGCAAGAGTGATCGGGAGCGGTCGAGATGATCGAAATTGATCTGCATCGCTCGGGCTTTCTACTCGAGTTTTTTTGACATGCAAAAACAGTCGAGTGCGATCGAGTACAAAAATGATCGAGAAGCGATTGTGTATTGATCGGGTAGAAGATCGACCTTGTCGTGAATCAGTCGGGTATTGAGATCGAGTGTGATCGGGTAGATAATTTGTATTCCGACCTGCACCGAGCGTGCACTCGATTACCTCGACTTGTACTCGAGTAATTTCCGACCACACCCGATCAACTCGACCTCTGATTCATCTGTTCACTCAATCATATCGGTTGAAGAGGTCGGGTTTGATCGACTAGTCGATCGAGAAGAAGTCATGTGGTCGGGATTGCTCGAGTGCATTAAAGCGGTCGAGTAGATCGAGTTGATCTGCTGCCATAGAGCAGTTAAAAGCACTCGATCACCTCGACTTGTACGAGTTATTCCCGAACGCAATCCCGATCAACTCGACTTCTGCTGCAACTGTTCATCCAATCAAATCCCGGTAAAAGATATCGACTCGAGCACAAACAATCTCTACTCGAGTGTTTGTCGATCAGCTCGATCTTCTATACGATCGATACTCGAGCATCTTCTCGATGTGTTTTCTACTCGACCGCTACACGGATTTTTTTGACGTGTCAAAACAAGTTGGCAGGATTACCAATCGATGCAGACCAAACTCGACCATCTCGACTTTTCCCGATCACCCTTGTCGACCGACCTCGACCGGTACTCGATCGCTTGGTCGGGTTTGATCGAGTTAATTTGATCGGCAGTGGGAACCTAGCATAACTGAACACCGTTTTGTATGCACACTAGCTATAAATTTGCTTTCACACAGAGGAGCTTAATTATTTGCCTTTAATGAATGATGTACATTATAAATCCTAATCCTGCCAGATATTGTTACTGATAGTGTGGTCTAGGATGAGACTTTCATGAAATGAGGGCATGTTGAAAATGTGAACTACGATCAGACTCTCATGTTGCAAGACCTAACTTTTCAGAGCAACAGATTAACCCTTTCCCAAACGACAAAATTTTAGGGTCGTCTACATCAAAAACTGCCACAAATGACATAATGGATGTTATTAAAGATAGGATTTGTGTAAAATAAGGCATAGAAAATATTGAGACAAAAGGAGAAACTGCTGGTTATCAGCAGTTTCTTCTTTTGTCTCGATGTTTTCCCAAGCCTTTTCTACTAGGGACATCAAAACCAGGTCTTGTTTGGGAAAGGGTTAAAGTGATAAGACCATTCCATTGAGTACCCAAAACATAGGGTTTGATAACAATTAATGAAATAATGCATTTTGAACCCATTATCCCCCACCCTCTTATTTGTAGCACTTTCACTGTTGACAAATAATTTGCTCTGGTACTGGCAGGCCAAATATGGATAGCTCAGTCGGTAACAGTGTCTATCAATTAATTATCAATCGGTTATAGGTCCAGAAGTTTGCTCGGCCAATATCCTTATATTTGACAAATCATTTGTCACCAATGGATTAATAGTTCATGAATCTTCGAGGTGGGTCTAGCAGTTTTTGGCTCAGGTCGGATATTGTGTTTTATACTGGTGGGAGAAATACCCGGAACACATAGCAAGTTGCACCAGCTGTGCAATAGATCTGGAAAATTGTTGAAGGCGGGCGTAAACTTCATTCAGTCAATCAATACTGGCAGGATAGGATATTTAAGCTGCAATAAGGGATTTAACTTCAATGTTGCAGATCAGAGTGATGTGATGCTAAAATCAAGAGGGGCACTGCAATACATAAATGTTGATCCCAATTTTTAATGATCTCAAAAAATTAACGGAGACAAGAAATATTTTTCCCGAATGCATCACTGTGTGCTTATTTAAAGGTTTTCAACAAAGTTGAAACCTGATTATTAGATTGGTGTAGGACAATCGTTGCTTCATTGGTTTGTGTACAATTTTTAAAAGAAAGGTATTCACATCAAACTTAACATGCATATTGACCATCACAACAGGGTCATATTCAACCTAGAATCCTGGATTTGATTTGTCTTAAGGTAGTCAAACCCTAATGAGATTGACAGATTATTTTGTGCGACATCGTAAGCATTTATGTATCCTAACCTATTGTGGCAATGTCGTAAATATTTGGCGGTTGAATGTTCCACCGCCAAATGTTTATGACGTTGCCTGAATAATTCTGACATCCAGTGAATCTCATTGGGGAAGACTACCTAAAAAATGACCCATATTTATGTTTCTGAAGACAATAAGTACATAGTGATGCATTTTACCAACTATTGCTATGACTGATGCTCAACTTTAAGTTTAATTTGTGTTTGTTTACCCTTTACCAGGTCATTTGAAAAATTCTACGTTGGGACCTTTTTGAATGAAAAGACACAAGAGAATTTTTTTATAGGTCTATAGCATTTTCTTCTTTTCTATTATAATAACAACAAGTCATACTAAATGCAATTTCTATCTTTCAAGTAATGTTTAAGTAAATACTATTGCCTGTAATGGCATTTTGGACCAGTTTATAATTTTGTTCTTTGGTAAAGGGTTAAGGCAATTATAAGATTGTCTTAAGCATGAAGATGAGAATAATGGGCGCAAAGTACATAGGTCTTTCCAATTTCCTTTTTTTGTAAATGTTTAATTTTCTAGCCCACTTTCAACTGGATACTTTTCTCATTTTAGATCTTAAACGTGAAACATTACAAATCTTAAACATGAAACGTTACAAAAGCGGACTCAATTCATAGCTGGGGCAATAAGTATATAAAAGAAGCTGCAGTGACAAGGTTTTTGTTGAAAACATCCATATGCCTTAAACTGGGGTGCTGGCTCTAGATAGAAAGAAGAACAATTTCTTTTTTGGCAGGGATAACACTGTGCTTCACACGACTGTATATGCTGGGGGCAGCCCCATACTATTCTGATTCCTAAATTATCTATCAAGAGTTCCTTTAATGAATTATGTGATTGTTTTATCAATAATTTGATGGACATGATTACATCAGTGTCCATTATTTCTGAATCAAATAAATGGGTAAAGTAACCAGTGAAAGTCGGGCAAATGAACCTGAAAATGGTGCTAAACTGTATGAGAGGTGTTGTCATGGATGCTATATCAGGAAGTGATGCAATGTTTATGATACTGAACCTATGTTGTAGGTTTTCAAGTGTATATTAACCAATTTCCAAACTACACACTATCGTCTATTTTGGTAGAAAAATACAAGCCATTTCTTCCTTTTCAAAAATGTTTTTCAAAGTCTTTATCTTATATGGGCGTCAATAATTATGAATCGGTTAATCATGATATGCTGAATTCAGGAATAGTAGACTCCGGTGAGGCTGCAATTACATGCAGTCGGAACTTATTCTACACTGCCTGCCAAAGCAGGTGGAATCTCCTGGCAACGACATGTATAGCTCATGAAAAATGACATGGCAGAGCATCTCTAGCTATTAGCTAGAGATGCTCTGCCAGGTCTTTTATTGTGAGCTATAAAAGGCGATAAACAATGCATCACTTGTTGGTATATTTAAAGCTAACAATAATTGACCTGGCAGAGCATATCTATCTTATCAATAGGGATGCTCTGCCAGGTCATTTATCATGAGCTATACCATGTGATGGTTTCAGAAACATAAAATGTCTATTGTACATTATGATGATATTGTATGTGTGTGATAGTTTTAAAAACATTAAACATATTGTTTCTCCACAATACATCTACGCCTTTCTGTCTTTTAAAACAAGACCTTCGCAGAGCAGTACTGTCAACCCTTAATGAGATATGATTGGTTTATTGGGTTTATACTAAGGTCATATCACCGCGGCTGGAGCACCTAACCATGGATACCTGTCGTTTCTCATACCAGTACTACCACAAAACCCTTACCGAGCCTCTAGCTGCTCCCCCATATCATAGGTTCACAATATCAAATCATTGATGGGTGAAATTTTTGTCAGAAAGGGTATTTGCCGCTGCGGGGTTTCGAACCCAGGACCTCTCGAATGAGAGGCAGATTCCCTACCAACTGCGCCATGGCTGCGGCCTAATGAGATATGAGAAGTGGAATTATTTTGTGTCGTAAGCCTTCATAATATGTCTGATCTAAAGAACATGTTACAAGCTAGAAAAATTAATGCTTTCGCCCGCCGAATATTAGCTTATGACATTACCCGAAAATTTTTGACATCACATAAATCTCATTAGGGGTGGACTACTGGAGTAGCTAAGAACTGGAGCGACAGCAGATCAATCCTACGGCCCTTGCTTTACAAAATTGGAATAGAAAATATTGTGGGAAATGGAGAAATTGCTTGTCACAAGCAATTTCTTCATTTTCCACATTGTTTTCCAAAGTTTTTTTTCCTTTGGAAAGTCAAAAAGAGTCAATGTGTGTTAATGGGTTAACACTGCACCAAATCTGCCCCCTAAAAAGATTTAAATAGAGAAGACGATACCAATATATCGACCACCTTCAGGATATGGCTGCTTTTCTGCCAAAACCATGTATCTGCAGCTTAAAACAAGCTGCAGATACGAGGTTTTCATAGAAAAGCGACGATATAACAAACACTTTATGACTTGGCATTTTTCACAATATAATCAAGTATATACAAGTATCAATAAACAAACAGTGAACCTAGATTTAGAAAACGATCTTTATGTCATTTAAGACCAACATGGATCCAGATCAGCCTGTGCATTTGTGCAGTCTGATCAATATCTATGCTGTTCTCACACGGGTTCCTGTGTACCTGTAATAACTGTGAGTGTGATTGGCAAAAATCAATTGTAGTTTTAATGCTGCTTTCAATTGCTATGGTCATATCCCAGTGACTGGAGTGCCTCGCAGATTCCTGGCCCAAGTTTCATCAAAATATTTCAGACGTATTTTTGACTTACCGGTGTCTTACGACAAATTTAGGGCAAGAAATGCGTATCACCAATTTAACGAGACCTGGGTTATGCGATTGTTGTTGTAAGGGATATTTAAGACATTGGTAAGTCAAAAACACATCTTAAATGTTTTGATGAAACATGCCCCTGGAATTTCACCAGTACTACCATGATAACCAATTTGAGCCTCCAGCTGCTCTATCACATAGATTATTCACACCAATGGGTGAGGGACAAATGACTTTTGTCAAATGTCAGAACAGAAATTTGCCTCGCTTGGGTTTGAACTCGCGCCCCCTGGATTGACAGACTCAGACATTACAGACTGGGCTATCTGTGCTCAACAAATTGCAAGAGGGATATCGCACCTGATCAAATTGCACCTATGCACAAGCTGACCTGGTTACAACAGAATCTTAACCCATTCCCAAATAAGACCTGTTTTTGATGTCCCTTACAGAACAAGGACTTGGAAAACAGAGAGGTGAAAGAATATTTTTCTTCCTTTTGCCTCAATACAAATCCATTCGTCATCAACATCCAATTTGTTGTCTGCAGCAGCTTTAAAATTTGAGCATCCTAATGTTTTGTTGTTTGGGAAAGGATTAAATGCAAATTGTGCCATAAAAGCCCTCTTTTTACATCCCACCATAGTCATTTAGCAACACCTGCACTTTGATGTCCCTTGTATAAAAAGCTTTTATAAAACATTGCGGACAAAGAAGAAAATGCTGGTAACTAAAATTATCAGCTAATCTTTTCTGTGCTTAACCTTTTCCCAAAGGATACCTTGTTTTGATGTCCCTAATAGAAATTGCTAGAGAAAACATCGAGTCAAAAGAAGGATATGCTGAAACCAGCATTTTCTCCTTTCGCTTCAATATTTTCATGACTATACAATACAGTTTGTCATTTGGAAAAGGGTTAAATAATATTGTACACAAATCCGATCTTTATCAACATCAGATCTATTCAGTCGTCAGCAGCAGCTTTCATATTGGAGCAGTCCAAATTTTCACTATGTCAGTAAAGGCACACCATCCTTTCAATGTTTCAATTCCAGTTCCAGTTTTCTAATCAGTTCATGTAATTTACCCACATCTGACACAGTCTGTAGTGTAGAGTTTGCCTCATTATGAACTGAAATATAGGAAACAGAAACATAACAAGAGATGTTTGTAAAACATATAGTCCCTTGACAGCCAGAAGTGGCTATCAGCAGTTAAATTTTAACTGCTGATAACCACTTCTGACTGTCAAGGGAGGAATTATGTGAGTGTACACCATCACTTCAATTCCAGTTCCAGTTTTCTGATCAGTTCCTGTATTCTACCCACATCTGACACAGTCTGTAGTGTAGAATTTGCCTCATTATGAACTGAAATGTATGAAACAGAGAGGTAATTGGTATAATCCTATATATCCCCCCCCCACTTTGCAGCTTTCCAATTGGAACGGTCCAAATATTCATAATGTTGGTGACAGTACACCATCAATGTTTCAATTCCAGTTCCAGTTTTATGATCAGTTCGTGTATTTTACCCACATCTGACACAGTCTGTAGTGTAGAGTTTGCCTCATTATGAACTGAAATGTAGGAAACAAAAACATAACACGTGATGATTGTAAAACATATAGTCCCTTGACAGCCAGAAGTGGCTATCAGCAGTTAAATTTTAACTGCTGATAACCACTTCTGACTGTCAAGGGAGGAATTATGTGAGGGTACACCATCAATGTTTCAATTCCAGTTCTAGTTTTCTGATCAGTTCGTGTATTTTACCCACATCTGACAGAGTCTGTAGTGTAGAGTTTGCCTCATTATGAACTGAAATATAGGAAACAAAAACATTACAAGAGATGTTTGTAAAACATATGTGAGTGTACACCATCACTTCAATTCCAGTTCCAGTTTTCTGATCAGTTCCTGTATTTTACCCACATCTGACACAGTCTGTAGTGTAGAGTTAGCCTCATTATGAACTGAAATGTAGGAAACAAAAACATAAAAAGAGATGTTTGTAAAACATATGTGAGGGTTGGATGAAACAAAAACAAAACAAGAGATGTTTGTAAAACATATGTGAGTGTACACCATCACTTCACTTCCAGTTCCAGTTTTCTGATCAGTTCGTGTATTCTACCCACATCTGACACAGTCTGTAGTGTAGAGTTTGCCTCATTATGAAGTGAAATGTAGGAAACAAAAACATAACAAGAGATGTTTGTAAAACATATGTGAGGGTACACCGTCACTACAATTCCAATTTTAGTTTTCTGATCAGTTCGTGTATTTTACCCACATCTGACACAGTCTGTAGGGTAGAGTTTGCCTCATTATGAACTGAAATATAGGAGACAAAAACATTACAAGTGATGGTTGTAAAACTGAGCCGATTCCTACAGTTACGCTTTTTGACGCCTCTCAAGCAAAATGCTTCTAAAAACATTGTGACAATTGAAGAAATTGCTTGTCACAAGCAATTTCTTCATTTTTCACAAAGTTTTCTTTCCCAAAATGGAAAGATTCTTACAATTTAATCAACTTGAAATTACCTTCTGCAACACCTCTCAATTTGGACCAGTCCAAATTTTCACAATTTTGGTAAGGGAACACCATCATTTTATTTCCAATTCCAGTTTTCTGATCAGTTCGTGTATTTTACCCACATCTGATACAGTCTGTAGTGTAGAGTTTGCCTCATTGTGAACTGAAATATAGGAAACAAAAACATAACACGTGATGTTTGTAAAACATATGTGAGAGTACACCATCACTTCAATTCCAGTTCTAGTCTCTTAATCAGTTTGTGTATTTTACCCACATCTGACAGAGTCTGTAGTGTAGAGTTTGCCTCATTATGAACTGAAATATAGGAGACAAAAACATAACAAGTGATGTTTGTAAAACATATGTGAGGGTACACCATCCTTTCAATGTTTCAATTCCAATTTTAGTTTTCTGATCAGTTCGTGTATTTTACCAACATCTGACACAGTCTGTAGTGTAGAATTTGCCTCATTATGAACTGAAATATAAGAAACAAAGAGGTAATTGGTATAATCCTATATTCCCCCCCCCCCCCCCACTTTGCAGCTTTCCAATTGGAACGGTCCAAATATTCATAATGTTGGTGACAGTACACCGTCACTTCAATTCCAGTTCCAGTTTTGTGATCAGTTGGTGTATTTTACCCACATCAGACACAGTCTGTAGTGTAGAATTTGCCTCATTATGAACTGAAATATAGGAAACAAACACATAACAAGTGATGTTTGTAAAACATATGTGTGAGTACACCATCACTACAATTCCAGTTCCAGTTTTCTGATCAGTTCGTGTATTTTACCCACATCTGACACAGTCTGTAGTGTAGAGTTTGCCTCATTATGAACTGAAATGGATGAAAAAAAGAAGTAATTGGTATAATCCTATGTACTCCACACCAAACTTTGCTTAAGGTAGAAGACCCATAATTAGTACCAAAGAGCCAATGGTGAAATTTGAAAAATGCCAGTAATTCCTAAACTGTGTTAAATTTCCATACCAAATATAAACATAAGCATTTTGTACGGTTAAGAATTTTGCATTCATGCATACTTATGAAAATATTTGACAAAAATGTCCAAAATGACCCCCCTTGCATATAGAGTAAAATGATATTTGTAAATTATTTTCTTCTTGAAGCATAATCTTGAAATCCTGCACGGTGAATCAACTTATGTGAAGTGTATTTACAAGAGTGTGTAATTTGATGCATTTTGTATAGCTAGAAAGTGGTGTTTTTCATTATGGGTCTTCTACCTTAAAAGGGGTATAACAACACACAATCTGATTAAAATCTGGTGTTAACACCTGACAACACAGATAGGGGTCATTGTCTTTGATTCAAGGGAAATCAAAATTGGTTATATTTACACTTAGTAACACTAATCAATTTGTTCTCTTGACATGATATGTAATTTTCCATGACAAGGATGTGCAAGCACATGGTTCTTAACCCTTTCCCAAATAACAAAGTATTAGGGTTGCCTAATTTGAAAGTTGTTGCAGACTACAAAATGGATGTTAAAAAAGATGGGCTTTTGGTACAATATAGCATGGAAAACATTGAGGCAAGAGAAGAAAATGTTGATAATCAGCATTTTCTTCTTTTGCCTCAATGTTTACCCAAGCCTTTTATATCAGGGACGTGAAAACCAGGTCTTGTCTGGGAAAGGGTTAACTGAAATGTAATGTCCTAGCAGCCCAATTGTCAGTTTTAATCGCTTTTAGAATCTTAATAGATTTGATCATTGACAACATCTCCTTACTGGTGCTTGTCAGATGTTATTGTAAGTTAACACAAGTTTTTGGATTGTAAAGCTTCAAATGTTACAGATCACAAAAATAATTCTTCATTTGTCTTCAAAAAAGCTTATAGCATGTAATTCCAGCTGAAGATCTTGTTTGGGAAAGGTGAATCAAAATGTCACAAAGAAAATTGGCCCAGTCAAGATTCAAACCCATGATCCCTTGAGAAAATTTTACATGGCGCATAACCTTTTCACTTATAGAAATGTATTCCTGGCTGTCTCCAGTACCAATTTTGAGATCTGAACAGAACAACAGATAGGAGGGGGTAAAATCAAACCCTATGTTGTGGGTACTCATTAGAAACGTCTTGATAAGATTCCAATAAATATCCACAACAGAGTTAGATAAACTATTAATGGAATTATGCTCTTTCTCACCTCTTATCTGTATCTCCGGTTCTGAAATAACAGTTGTACGACGATGCTCCAGAGAGGCCTAGTACACTATCAGAAAGAAGAAGAAATACCTTGCTGTTGGATCAGTCTAAAATGCTGTCATTTTAAGAAAGGGTATAGTTAAACCAGTACCTTTTGTTTGTATATTTTTCATGTTATCTAACGTCTTATCAAAATCCCCCTGTAGTTGGTCTATCTCTGTTAGTCTCTTTTCCAGCTGACCATTTGCTCTTGATACCTAAACATTCAAACTACATAATTAAAACCTTTCAGAACAATGAATCCTTTTGAGAACCAAACCAGATATTGCTTTAGAAAACCTTGTAAGAAAATAAGAAAATGCTGATAACCAGCATTTTATCCTTTTCTTTCAAGATTTTGTACGCTATTACAGTCATATTTTCTAAATCTCACAGGTGTAATTTGTATTTTTGTAGTGGCAACTACTTTGAAAGGGAACTTTCATCAAAATTTTGTAGTTATGCCATAGGCCATTCTCCAACATACCCAAGTTTTAATGTCCCTGGTAAAAAATTCTTGAATGAATATTGAGACAAAAGAAGAAAAGGCTGATAATCAGCATTTTCTTCTTCTGTCTTAAAATTTTAATTGCTATTGTTTGCTATTTTATAGTTAGTTCCTGAGTTGATTTGCTTCTGTTGTGGGTGTATAATAAGAGTAGGCAGCAGGCAACTAAATGTTCTCACACAAAGCATGCAGGCTCTTCTGTCATGAGGATCTAAGGCATCAATTTGGTTTCGTTTATTGGAGTTTTACACCGTTTTCAACTGCTATGGTCATATCATGGCGACTGGAGCACCTAACCATGGATTCCTGTTGTTTTATATACCACAACCTACTAACCGAGCCTCCAGCTGCTGACCCACATAGGTTAATGATATCAAACCATTCATGGGTGACATTTTAGTCAGAAAGGATATTTGACGTAGTCGGGTATCGAACCCGGGACCTCTCGAGTGACAGGTAGATGCTCTACCAACTGGGCTATGCTGGTTATCAGTATTTTCTTCTTTTGCCAAGCCTTTTCCTATAGTGGCTTCAACCATCAGTCTTATGTGGAACAGGGCTAACTTACGGCTACAATTTTCTCTATAATTGTTTGTATATCACTGTCTAATTGTACCATCTCTGCTTCAGTACAACATTTCTCTATCTGTATTTTGTCCTCAGGTAAAACCACTTGGTCAGGTATTTTGAACACATTGTTTAATAGATAATTCTGAAATAAAATTGATTGATTGATTAAAATTGATTGATAAATTAATGAATTGATTGATCATTTATTTCTGCCTTAGAACAACACTTCTCTATCTGTATTTCATCCTCGGTTAAAACTACCTGGTCTGGTATTTTGAACACATTGTTGAATAGATCATTTTGAAATAAGATTGATTGATTGTTTAATTGATTAATCAATTGATTGATCTACCATTTCTGCCCCAGTACAACATTTCTTTAACTGTATTTTATCCTCAGGTAAAACTACCTGGTCGGGTATCTTGGTATTCCTATCCATAAGAAACAAAGTATCAAATTGTGTCAGGTTTTTCATTAGTTATGGTAATTTAAAGCAACACAAGGATTAAAAAATCTAATGGACTGTGCATCAATAGACAAGATCATAATTGTTATACAGACAGAAGATTGAGTGAGAGGTAAACCTTTCCCAAATGACAATTTTTTAGAGTTCTCCTATTTGAAGGCTACTGCATGTGAAACAACAATGCCACAATAAAAATCATGTATGTTGATAAAGATATGATTTGTGTACAATATAGGCTATATGACATAGAAAATATCAAAGCAAAAGGAGAAATTGCTGGTTATCAGCATTTTCTTCTTTTGTCTCAATGTATTCCTAAACCTTACCTATTCTATTAGGGATGTCAAAACCAGCCTTTTAACCAGGTCTTGTTAGGGAGAAGTTTAACCACTATATAAAACAGTGCCTCGGTCATATCGTGCAGACTGGAGCACCTTACTATGTAAACTTGTCCTTTCTCTCACCAGTACTACCACAAGATCCTTTCCAGGCCTCCAACTGCTCATACCTCTTAATTTTAGGATTGATGTCACTGATGTGAGCCAAATGTCAGAAAGGATTTTCGCAACAGCCTTGGATGAAACTGCTGCCCCCATAATTGAGAGTCTGACACGCTACCCAATGACACTATTACTTTACACACATCACAACAGACAAGAGTGCCATGGTAACAATATACGCCGCCCCAGAGACTAAGTTTTAAGGGGGCATAACTAAGGCAAAAATCAATGAACCGTAAAATCCTTCCTTCATGCACATCTACCAATGGAGGGTATAACATTGACCAAGTTTCAAAAAGATCCAGCCAGAAACTTAGAAGTTGCATTGACAAGAAAAGTGGACGGACGGACAGACAGACGGAGAAGATGACACCAATAAAAGATCGCCTCGGGCGGCATATAAGAAAAGGGGGGTGAAGACATTCTAAAATTATTTCAAATCCAAACCCAAACCCTATGTTGCGGGTACTTATTTGAATTGTATCAATAAGTACCCATAACATAGGGTTTGATAAAAGATATCAATATTTAGTTTTAAAAGCCCTCCAGTTCCTCTTATCTGTAACTCTGCTATACTCACAGAAGTTTATAAAATAGAAAAGAGAACGGTTTTTTCCAGGGTATCGTGACATAATTTTGGACAAACAATAATATTTCTGTGGATGTTGTTATAAATATTGTAACTACGGCTTGATTCAAGCCGTAGTTACAAGATTTTATAGCAACAGTGACACCTTATCAAAACATAACAATAAACTAAGTCTATTTTTAGCACAGAATTCATTGCTATTACCTCAGCACTGTCAAATTTTTCATCCAGTCTTTTGACCGCCTGCAGCACCAACTCTTGTTTGCCTGATTCTACTTTTTGTTGTTCTGTCTCGGACATCTTGCTCTTAAACTGAAATTCAGTCACATAGAAATACAGATAAGAGGGAATGGCCTTTCCAATATTTCATTTATTGTTTAACCCTTTCCAAACAAGGCCTGGTTTTGACGTCCCTAATAGAAAAGGCTTGGGAAAACATTGAGACAAAAGAAGAAACTGCTGATGACCAGCAGTTTCTCCTTTTGTCTCAATATTTTCTATGCCATTTTTTGCACAAATTCTATCTTAAATAACTCCCATTTTGTCATTTGTGGCAGTTTTTGAAGTGGATAACCCCAAAAGTTTGCCGTTTGGGAAAAGGTTAACAAACCATATGTTGTGGGTATTCATTAGAATCGTCTCATAGAGACGATTCTAATGAGTACCCACAACATAGGGTTAGGATTTTACATAACAAATTAAGGATGCCTTTATTGTCCCTTATTTGTTGCTCTGATCACATACACAAATAAATAAGTTTGAAATTTACCAAGACACGGAGACCCTTTGATATCCAAAACAAGACAAAGGGAGAAAAGGTCAATGTAAAGTTTTTGGTTAGACAGACGGGAGGGACAGACAGATAAACACCAGTAAAACAATATGACCCCGATCTTTTGATACAGCATAAAAATAATTATCTCCTCCTTTGGTTTTTTATAAATTCTAGGAGCCAACAACATAGGGCGAGTTTTAAGAGCATTATACTTAGAAGTATTCTGGGTGAGATATACAAACTGCTAAATTCCAAAGTGGCCTAACTTTTACTGAGAAAATTGTGCAAGATTCCCTTCTTTGATTCTAGTGAAATCTGATATCCCATAAAACGAGTTTTGATTTTCATTCCACAAATAGGCCATGCAAAAATATTGCTATAAATACAAATATCAAAAGCTCTTGAATTTTTTCCAGCCCATTAACAAATGGACTATACCAATAGGTAAGGCCTTTCAGACGAGTAACAACAACATAAATGCATTAGAAATAGAAAATCATTTTATAATTTACACTATACCACAGAAAATATTGAGGGAAAAGAACAAAAGCATTAATTTTGCTCTTTTTCTCTCTCAATATTTTCTATATTATATAAAATCCTATTTTCATAAACCTTTTATAAGGTGACAAAATATTAAACTTGTCAAAATTCCAAGGTTTTTGCAGCCAACAATGGAAATTTACCCTATTTAGTCTTTCTTGGTAGAAACCATTTTTGAAAATAAAGAACTTACTTGTCACAAGCAATATCTTTATTTTCCACAATGTTTTCCAAAGCCTTTGTCTTGAAGGGTGTCAAAAAATAATTGGGTTAACACCCATTTTGTCATCTGCAGTAGCTATCAAAGTAGAACAGCCTAAATCTTTGGAGTTTGTAAGAGTTAACCCATTCCCACATAATGACACTTTTTGACATACATACAAGACAAAGGTGTCCAAAATCCTTGTGGAAAATGAAGAAATTGCTTGTGACAAGCTATTTCTACAATTCCCACATTGTTTTTTACGTAGATAGATATATTTTTTTTTATAAAATTTAATTCCCTCAATTTGCAGTCAGCAACATCTTTGAGTTTGGACCAGTTTAGTTTTTGTTGTTTGTTAACCCATTACCACACAATGAGCCTTTTTGACTTCCCGCAAAATGACCATGGAAAACATCGTGGAAAATGAAGAATTTGCTTGTGACAAGCAATTTCTTCATTTCCCACAATGTTTTCCATCCAAATAGACCTAAAAATTTAAGATTCCATTCAATAGAGAATTGTCAAGCAAATAACGCGCATGCGCACAAGCCGTAATTCAACTACCGGTTTCCCTTGAGGGGGCAAGTCGATAATCATTCTATACTTAGCAAAAAAAGAAACTTTACATGGTTTTCGGATGGCTGTAGCATTGCTTTGAAGCACTATAGAATACATATGTTATAGTTAAATAAAACTTGAAAGCAATGTCCTTAATTTTGAGAAAGGGTCGGGACCACTGGCGTGAAAAATAAAGGTCAACTTGAAGGTCAAAAGAGAGAGGGGTCAATTTCAAAAATCACAAAAATGACGAAAGACTAAAGTGTTTTTTGAGTATCATTTCTGAATGTGTAGACGCAAACCATTATTTCAATAACGTGTGTGACCACCATTTGCCAAAATACAGGATGCTATTCTCCTTCTCATTGAATTTGTGAGCCGTCGAATGACCTGATTTGGTATGTTCTGCCATTCCAAAAGAAGGGCATGTCTTAAGTCATGCACGCCGTTGATTTGGTGGTTATTGCGAACCGGACGCTCCAGCTCATCCCACATTTGCTCAATAGGGTTTTGGTCGGGCGAAAACGCCGGCCACTCTATGACGCTGACATCATTCTGGACCAAACGCTGCACGTTACATGAGCTCTGTGTGGTCTCCAGGGCCTAGATTATGCATGAAAGGGAGGAGAGTATTCCTTAGAATATTCACATACCCTACTGCTTTCAGATTACCCTGAACAATGACTAAATCTGTTTATTGGTTGTCCATTATACCCGCCCAAACCATGACGCTGCCAACACCAAATCTGTCTCGTTTTTGCACGCAACATTGGGCAAATCGCTCGTTCCTGCGTTTGTAAACCCTCACCCTGCCGTCCGCAAAGCTCACCCTTAAGCGTGACTCGTCCGTAAAAACCACATTTCGCCATTGAGCTCTTGTTCAATGCCTGAGACGACGAGCCCAGACTAAGCGAGTGTGTCTGTGGCAGGCAGTGATGATTTGTCCCGTACAAGGTTGGCAAGCTCGAATGTCAACTCTGTTTTGTCTCAGACGATTACGTATGGTCTGGGCCGAGAGTCCTAGCCGTCTAGCAGTTATTGTTGCTGGGATGAATCAGTTACGCAGATGCGTTACGGTGATAAAACGGTCGTCTCTATGTGACGTCACTCGAGGCCCACCCGATCTCGGTCTGTCTCTAACTTCTCCAGTAGTTGCATACCGAGTCGTCAGGTTATGAATTGTTTGCCTTGAGCATCCAAAATGAAGGGCAACGTTATTCACAGACATACCGGCTTTAAGCATACCGACAGCCTGATTTCGGTCATTTTCCGATAGCCGTGGCATATTTGTTTTCATAAGAAAATGCAAACAGTTTTGTTTTTTCGTTTTAGTGATAAAGAGTATGTGACACTCGATGTCAAAAAGCATTCGATATGAACTCGGAATTGCTAAACACGAGTAGGGTGATGAAAACCGGAAATGAAAAGCGTGCAAGCCCGTGCGCTGTAAAACATCAAAATTTTGTGTGCCTGTATATTCTCTATCCTTTGCCAAATAAGTACATAACGATTTAAAGCGGTAATAGCTGTCACGATTGAAGTTTTTATGTTACCAAGTTTTTATTATCTATTGATATGAACAAAGCCTATTCCAACTGCATAAAACCAATAAAACCAGTGAAAGAATGGTACATTTGTACATTTTCCCTTTCTTGCAATGTATGTCAGTATGTCATGTTTACAATGTCAAGGGCGAGTAGGAATTATCCGAGTCCTGAGCGGTTAAAATTGAGCGTCTACGGAATCTATTTTGAATCGAGTGGAATGACGTCAGAGAATAAACAGTAAAAATATATTAAAGGTCAACCACGACCTATATTTTAATTTTTATAGCGTGAAAAGTAGTTAAAAACAACATTTTTCACGATTCCTGTTTAAAATTTATCCCTCCGTTTAATTAGAAAGAACATGTAGACAACTGACCTATGTAAAAAAACGACTGGAGTGATTGTTCTTGATAGATTATTCCTCTTTGTCAACTTGAGGCGTCATTGGAGTCCGAAAACAACAAGAGCCGTCATAGACGGATTATGCTCCCCGAATAAGTGTTTGTCACAAAATAAAAACTATCATACATCAAGCCCCCTTTTCCCATGATGGATTTTTGTACACACATTATTTATAGAAGATGTTCTAGAACATCTCACAAAATACAAAATTACAAAATTTCATTAAATTCTGCCCATTAGATGAAGAGAAATTAGAGAAAAACTAATTTTTACATTAAGGCCCCTTTTTCCATGACGCAGCCTCAAATTGAGAAACGGAGAAAAAGGTCCCTAAGGATTATCCCAGGGAGTCCACATGTGAAGTTTCATTGAATTTGGCCCAAGGGTTGCTGAGATCTGGCTGTGGACGGACGGACACACGGACGGACGGACAGACGGACGGACAGACGGACGGACAGCATGGCGACTATATGCTCCCCCGAAATTTTTTCGGGGAGCATAATAACTGCATTTGTTGATCGCCGTCGTCATTTATGCCAGTCGAACATATATTACCCATTTAAACTAAAAAAAATAAATATACTGATCAAGATCTCTTCAAAATGATAGAATTCAGTATAGAAGTTATTGAGAAAGGAAAAAAATAGAATTTCATTTGAATGCAAGCAATAATAAAAGGGTAAACAAAGACCGCATGGAAAGTCCACGTGCTTGACCTATGTTGATAGACGAATTTGGTCATATGCAACGGTATACTGCACAGAGAGGCATGTGACGCTCAACGCCCGCCCACTAAAACATGTGTCTCGTTGGGCATTAGGCATCCAAGAGGATTTATGAAAACATATTTTAGGAAAGGAAAACTCGTAATACGTCACCACATAAATATAAACAAATCGCACGTGCGATCATGACATTTTATCGCAGTAAAAAAAATCCGATATCTCGACTGCTAAGTTCACCACGTAAACGCTTTCGATTGTGAAATGACCGTCTATGCATTATACTGAAACCCATTTTCTAACGATTTATGAGAAAACTAGAAAATCCTTTCATTTGCTCGTAATTGACCTTTAAGAATATGAGATGTCTCTTTAAAATGGACCTTTTGGGAAGTGTGTAGCAACCCTAAACAGTCTGCGAGGAAAGTACAAAATGATTCGGATCGAAACTATTGATAATCTGGATTTACATGTTGTTCCTTTCACGCTATATATTATTATCTAAATACGGATATCATTGGCGCTTGCTAAATGTGATCTGTCTCTCGTGATATAGTCTTCTGTTGAATTCATAGAAGCACGCTTTTAGCATGACGTGTCAAACAGAATCTAACTGACCCTTTCCCAATTATAACCTTGTTTTGATGTCATCATTAGAGGGCATTGAGAACACATTGAGGTAATTGGAGAAAATATTGATGACAAGCAATTCCACAGTTGCATAGATATTTTCTCAGTTTTATCTAATTCAACAAATCGTATCTTAACATGCATAGTTTGTCGTGTTTAAAACTTTCAAAATAGAATATTCAACTTATTGCCGTTTGGGAAAGAGTGAGGCATGACTATGAAAATGACTGCAACTGGTTAACCCTTTCCCATACAAGACCTGCTTTGGACTCCCTTTTTGTAAAAATACAGGAAACATTGAGACAAAAGAAAGGATTGCTAATTGTTAGCAGTCTTTCCTATTACCTAAATATTTTCTATGTCATATCGTAAACAATTCACATTTCCAATATCATTGGTTATGCAGTCTTCAAACGATTTCAATTGAGAAGAGTTTTATTTTTTGTCATTTTGGGAAAGAGTTGAACATTTATTCGTAACCAGGCACGTGCTGAAATCCCGTGAATATCGGAATATTTCAAAATTTTTACCCGTGGCACTAAAGAGGAACCTTCTGCAAAGTATAAAAGTATCTAGATGATATCCAGCCTGTGCGGCCTGCGCAGACAGAGAAGATTCGAGACTCATGACTCTTAGGTAAATCTATGGGCCTTGAATAATTTCTCTATCTTACCATGTGTTCATTTTCTAGTTACCGTCTGCTTAATATGAGTCATTTCTCGAAATTGTGTTTTATGAACTTCCCGTAAATTCCCTTTTAGCGTGACATGTCACTTATATTAGATACCTTTGTATCACATGATCACCCGACTATAAACGAATATTTACGGCTTTTGCAGGTACCCGAAATATGCAATATATAAATCTATATATAGACACAATTGTAAACACCCAACAAACTTTTGAGCGCCGGTGAAAATTAGAATGTCAATATACATGCGCTTATTGTGGGTAAACAGCGCATGGTTACTAGCTTGAAATACGGTCTTTCTGCATCTTTTTGCTCATACTTTAATACTGTAAACCCTTTTTTTGACAAATCGGCAGGTTTTTTGGCAGCTAATATGAAAATAGGCAATGCCTAAATACGGGCGAAAAAAATTACACATTTAACCGACACATCAAGTTTTGTAGGAAGATCACATTGAAACTCAATGAAAATTATACTTAAATATATTATCGAAGCGATACATGTACATTTTGGGGGAGCAGTGTGCTGACAATTCCGACGTCTTGTATACATTAAATGATACATCGGACGCATGGAATTGGCATTTGAAAATATTCTCCGTTTCCTTTCATGATTCATCTTCTCTGCCATTGATTTAGTTTGTCAACCGCGGACCCTTTGCTTCCTCAAACGACAAAAGTTTAGCATGGTTTAAATTGAGGGATGATTCAGAGGAGTAACTACAGTTGAAACACGCTGTATCGAAGTCATCAGAAACGTCATTTTACCTCGAGGTATTCGGAGGTTGACTTTCCGTTCGATGAAAAGGATATGTTTCCGTTTTTGTTGGTCATCAAACATGTTTATAACTGAACTAGAGTGCCATGGTCATAAGGAGACATAACTCAGGTAAAAGTCAATGAAACACAAAATCCTTCCTTCATGCACATCTACCAATTGAGGTGATAACATTGTCCAAGTTTCAAAAAGATCCAGCCCTAAACTTAGGAGTTGCGCTCACAAGAAAAGTGGACGTACGTTCGTACGTATGGTTGGACGGATTGACAGACGGAGAAGATGACGCCAATTTACGTCCGCCTCTGGTGGCGTATAAAAAGGGTAGTAGGAAAAGGAAAGAAAATGCCACAAACTAACAATTTCTCTCCCTTTATTGCCATAGTTAGTGGCTACATGTATATATTTACTTCAAAATAGTTTTTGATAAGAATTGATGATGAAGGGACAAGACTTTCAGTTCGGCTTAAGCATAAATTTGACTCATCCGATTTCAACATAATTAGAGTAACCTGAAGATGTTGATGAAGAAAGAATCAATCCCTTCGGCAGATATATGACTACTTAAGTCATATTGACCAAGCCGGGGTAGAATCGACAACCGGCAGATCAATAGTATTTAGTACGATATCCAATGTAAAAAAAAACAGTGGAAATAACTGATAAAAAAGAGAAAACCTGAATAAAGGCATTTCTTTTTTTGTCTATTATTTCCATGTAAATCTTGCAATAAGTAACACATATTTATTCACCTTTGGCTAACTTCACATTGGCCACGCTATGGTGACCTATTCACCATCTCCGCAAGACATTGTTTCGCATTCCTAGTAGAGAAAGGGATGTGACACATGAAGAGAAAAGAAAAAAATGCTGATAATTGGCTGGCAATTTCTCCTTTTCTCCAACAATCTTCTATGATATAACATATATATACTGAGACAAAAAAGATACGCAACCCCAATTTTTCATAATATTTTCGTCAAAATATGTTTTAATGGCTATTAAGTACATTTTTGATATTCCTGCATTCACGTGCGCATAAATATAGTTTCATTTTCGTCAGATGTCGTAAATTCATCACGTGATACATAGTAAACTGTTAAAACTGATTATCCCCTGTCGTGTTTTCTAAATGACTACTATCAAAACAAATTTTCATTAAACACAAGCTAGAACATAGACAAAGAAGAGGCCAAAGCGTTCACACATTTTCCACGACCCTACGCATAGCATGGCTACGTCAAAACCAGCGCCTGGCTGCAGTACGGATGTTGTTAGGTGAAAAAGTCAAATTGTTGTCGTAAGACATTGATGGGGCAACAAATCAACACATTTTCGACTGTACATACGTTGTTGGCTCTCAATGGGACCACAACCGATGGAGCACGAAACGGACATGCAAGAGATATGACGTCAAGGCATGACCGTATCATTACGTTTACCCCACCTATGGGATAAGTTTAAGACTGCAACGGAGACCGCTAATAAATCGTATGGACTTCACAACATACGAATATCGGACCAAACTGAATGAAACAGATTGTGTTTTTCGACCTACATGCATTTTTTTTGTCAAATTGTGTTGACGCCCGGTGTAAACTTGGTGTTTTCTTACTTATGAAATTTACTACCAACAAGATTCTGTGAACTTTAAAAGGGTGACATGTTATTGCTTTAAATGTATTAAATTTTGTTTAAATATGATTTGATGTCTTTGCATAAGAAGGAATTGAAAAGGAAGTTGCGTTTCTTTTTTGTTTCAGTATATTTCCTTCATTTGACAGTAAGTTTGTCCTCTGCAGCTCCTATCAAATTTGGGCAATTTAAAATTGCACCATTTGGGAAGGATCAAATTAACCAGTTAAATCTTTCCCAAACAAGACATGGTTTTGACATCCCTAATAGGAAATGCATGGGAAAACATTGAAACAAAAGCAGAAACTGTTGATAACCAGCAGTTTCTTCTTTTGTCTCAATATTTTCTGTACCATATTCTACACAAATCATATCTTTAATAACATCCAATCTGTCATTTGTGGCAGTTTTTTTAAGTAGATTACCCTAAATTTTTGTCGTTTGGGAAAGGGTTAACTATAAACCAGCTGTGAAATTTTGAAAATAACATGACAGACTTAGATATTTACATCATTTAATGAATCAATAACTAAATACATGTACTGTAGGTGTAATAGGACATCAGATAAAGGCTAGGCTAAAGATTTCTAAAAGTATGTAAGAATCAAAGGTCAAGGTCACACAGGTCAAGGTCATGGTCAAATGTGAAAGGTCTTGGTAGGAGGTGTCCATGTGTAAAATACCGAGACTGTATAGGTAACAGGACATGAGACATAGGCCTAGTTCAAGTTTTTTAAAAGTAGGTCAAACTCCAAGGTCAAGGTCCAAGGTCATGGTCAAAAGTGAAATGTCTTGGTTGGAAGTGACCATGTGTGAAATATCAAGGCTGTATGTGTAAAATGACATGAAATATAGGCCAGGTTAATGTATTATAAAAGTAGGTCAAACACCAATGTCAAGGTCACAAGGTCCAAGGTCATGGTCAAATGTGAAAGGTCTTGGTAGGATGTGTCCATGTGTGAAATATCAAGGCTGTATGTGTAAAAGCAATTGAGATATAGGCCCAAATAAATCTTTTTAAAAAGTAGGTCAAACTCCAAGGTCAGGGTCACAAGGTCATAGTCATATGTGATAGGTCTTGGTCGGAAGTTTCCATGTGTCAAATATCAAGGCTGTATGTGTAAAAGGACATGATATATCGCCACGTTAAAGTTTTTAAAAGTAGGTCAAACACCAAGGTCAAGGTCACAAGGTCCAAGGTCATGGTCAATTGTGAAAGGTCTTAGTAGGAGGTGCCCATGTGTGAAATATCAAGGCTGTATGTGTAATAGGTCATGAGATATATGTCAGATTTAATTTTTTTTAAAGTAGGTCAAACTCCAAGGTCAAGGTCACAAGGTCATGGTCAAATGTGAACGATGTTGATAGGAGGTATCTATGTGTGAGATATCAAGGCAGTATGTGTAAAAAGACATGAGATATAGGCAAGGTTAAGAATTAAGTGTAAAAATCAACGAAGGGCAATAACTCCAAGAATTTGATCGGCAAGGTTATGGTTCTTATGCACTGCACCTCTCCATAATGAAATCTATCCACCTGTAAAGTTTCATGATTCTACCTTACATACTTTTTGAGTTGTGCTCCGGACAAGAATCAAGTTATAAAATCAACACAGGGCAATAACTCCAAGAATTTGATCGGCAGAGTTACAGTTCTTGTGCACTGCACCTCTCCATAATGAGATCTATCCACCTGTAAAGTTTCATGATTCTACCTTACACACTTTTTGAGTTGTGCTCCGGACAAGAATCAAATTTGAAAATCAACAAAGGGCAATAACTCCAAAAAATATGATTGGCAGAGTTATAGTTCTTGTGCACTGCACCTCTCCAAAATGAGAGCTATCCACCTGTACAGTTTCATGATTCTACCTTACATATTCTTTGAATTATGCTCCTGACAAGAATCAAGTTTGAAAATCAACAAAGGGAAATAACTCCAAAAATATCATCAGCAGAGTTACGGTTCTTGGGTACTACATCTCTCCATAATGAGATCTATCCACCTGTACAGTTTCATGATTCTACCTAACATACTTTTTGAGTTATGCTCCGGACAAGAATCAAGTTTGAAAATCGACAAAGAGCTATAACTCCAAAAATTTGATCGGTAGAGTTACAGTTCTTGTGCACTGCACCTCTCCATAATGAGATCTATCCACCTGTAAAGTTTCATGATTCTACCTTAATACTTGAGTTATGCTCCGGACAAGGTTTGGTCTACGGACAGACAGACCGACCGACATACCGACCGACTGACACTTGCAAAACAATATACCCCCATTTTCTTCGAAAGGGGGCATAAAAATCACAGCTCTATGGCTAGGCAGTTTATTGCTTTTTGTAAATGTAGACTGTGACAGACTGACAATGGATAATCACAACAGCACATCCTTGATAACTTTGCACTCATTGAGCCAAAAAGACATAACAATAAACAAAGCGACAGAAGTGGGGTGAAGACATTCTACTTTTTTTCATTTCAAATCTACACCCTATTTTGTGGGTACTCATTTAAATCATGTCGATAAGAAAATTCCATTGAGTACCTGAACATAGGGTTTGATGAACATTAAATGAAATATTGCATTTTGAAAATCCTTCGCCCCTCTTATCTGTAGCTCTGAATAAAAGTGTATGTAAAGTGTAATTCTTTTCCTTACAATGTTCTAACTTCTAAAAGTCCACATTTTCAATTAGTTGGAATCATATATTGCATTAAAAAGAGCTAAATAATTCTTAAACAAATATCATTTGTACTAAAATTACCAAATATGACATAAAGATATTTTAGATGCTGCACAAGGTAAAAGCTTTTGAAAACATTGAAAAATTAAGAAATTACTTGTGACAAGCAGTTTCTTCAAGCAGTTTCTTCGGTTCCAAGAATGATTTCCATCCACAAAGACTAAAGAATGTATAATTTCCTTAACTTGAATTTAAAATCTGTTATATCTCTGAACATGAGCAAGTCTAAAAATTGGTGGTCTAATAATGTGTTAGTTCCTATTTACAGTGTATTGGAGATACATTTTCTGCTTCAAACCAAATTCAAATATACCAAAATATAGCGAGTCATTTGAGGTGTTCCATGTAAGAAACAGATTTAAAATGAAGTGTTTTGTACAATAATTTTACACAGGAACAAAATGATGAAAACAGAAATTCCTCAAAATTTTCATTTTTTTCTCTTCTTTTCCATCAAAGGTTTTATGCACAATTATTTTTGTTATACGATCACTATGTGTTGGAGGTTCTTGTAAGAAACTTGACCACTACAGCTTAAATTGTATTTGTGTCTTATCATGCACGTCAAGTTTCTTTTCCTATAAGTTACAACCTATACAAAGAAAGATGTTTGTCAGAAGTCAGGTTCTTTTAAACAAAGGTTGTATGCTGTTGTCCATTTCTTCTATTTAAACATTCTGGATCGATCGTAAAGATTCTACAGTATACATTGATGAAACAGCTTATATTAAAAACACTCTGGATAAACAGTAAAGATTCTACCGTATTGATGTAACAGCTTCTATTTAAAACATTTTGGATCGATCGTAAAGATTCTACGGTACTGATGTAACAGCTTCTGTTTAAAACACTAAGGAACAATCGTAAAGATTCCACGGTATTGATGAAACAGCTTCTATTTGAAACACTCTGGATTGATCGTAAAGATTCTACAGTATTGATGAAACAGCTTCTGTTTAAAACACTCTGGAACAATTGTAAAGATTCTATGGTATTGATGAAACAGCGTCTGTTTAAAACACTCTGGATCGATCGTAAAGATTCTATGGTATTGATGTAACAGCTTCTGTTTAAAACATTTTGGATCGATCGTAAAGATTCTACAGTATCAATGAAACAGCTTCTGTTTAAAACAATCTGGATCAATCATACCAATTCTACCGTATTGATGAAACAGCTTCTGTTTAAAACACTCTGGACCGATCATAAAGATTCTACCATATTGATGGAACACCTTTATATAACACTGTAGATTTACATCTGGATGTGTGTATTCATCAACTGAAGAACTGAAATAAAATAAGAAAAAATAAAAAATCAATATTTGTTGATCATAATAGTGGAGCAATATCCTCTGTAACATGTGCAGAGCCCGGATAGCTCAGTCGGTTACATCGGAGTCTGTCAATCCAGGGGTCTCGAGTTCGAACCCCGGCTCGGCCAGTATCCATTCTGACATTTGACAAAAGTCATTTGTCTCTCACCAATGGGTGTGAATCATCTATGTGAGAGAGCAGCTGGAGGCTCGGTTTTGATATTGTAGTTGTACTGGTGCGAGAAATACCAGGAACCCAGGGTTAGGTGCTCCAGCCGCCGCGATATGACCCTGGTAGTTGAAAACGGCGTAAAATCCCAATAAACTCAAACTCTGTAACATGCATTTCCTATTCAAACCGTAATACAACTTTTTGTGGTCACACTGAAAGGAATGTACTTGTTACTTTCTTAAAGTTCGATTTGGTATAATATTTGACCTTGTTCAATCTGCATGCTCATTCTGAAAGTAATTTAACCCTCTCCAAAACGAGACCAGATTTTGACATGACAGATTTAAAAAGACTTGGGAAAATATTTAGGCAAAAGTAGAAAATGCTGATTATCCGCATTTTTGTTTACGGTTACCTCAATATTTTCCTTGTTATATTGCACACAATTCTTATCCATTTTATTGTCTGCAGCCGCTTTCAAAATGGACCACCGTAAAAGTTTGTGGTTTTGTGACGAGCCCTGGTTTTGATGTCTGTATAACTGTATTAGAAAATTCTGAAGAAAAAACCCTTTTTTCCAAAAATAAATGCCAATAAACAGCATTTTCTTCTTTTGCCTTGATGCTTTATGAATTATATTCATTAATTCACTTATTTCTGTCCGTTATAATATCAGTTTACTATGCTCATCTGCTTTTCTGTACAATTTACAACATATTTTCATATTGATTTTCAGTAAAAGCTATGGCAGTCATTTTACCTTTTTATGCTCTATAAAATCTGTTTATCTTTCTTGCTTCCATTCTTGCTTGTAAACACTAACCTGTAAAAAATATGAATAACTTAAAGCACATGCTGTAGTGGAAAGTATACAAAACAATTAAATCCTCTAGGAATATTCTCATCTTTTTTAA
The DNA here is from genome assembly GCA_963680895.1 of Fragum sueziense. Lineage (NCBI taxonomy): Eukaryota > Metazoa > Mollusca > Bivalvia > Cardiida > Cardiidae > Fragum > Fragum sueziense. Next base: position 9,290,341 of record OY804607.1, read on the forward strand.
AATTCTAAATGATGATCTGAGTCTAAACATGCAATCTGATCTTAATATTTTCACACATAGAATCAGTCGGCATGACGTCATAGCCTCACTTTCATTTTTTCATCAAGGGTACTTCCTTGGTCTTTATCATAACGGGATACCATTTTTGAGGCAGAATATTTCAAAAATCCATCGTTAAAATTCATAAACACAACTCTTTCTTTAAAAAGAATGTGATTTAAACTTTCTAACTACCAACGCATTTTTAATAATCAGGCGTAGTCGTCGATATTTTAATGCTGAAAATTGGTAATGGTTTAACGAAAAAGACCGAAGCTTTCACCTCCACCGAATGAGTGCTGCTGCAGGTCCGCACTTTATGACTGACAACATTTTTAATTGGCTGAAGGGATTGTGCCGACCGAATAAATGTATCACTTACTTTCATTTCTAATCAGATGTTAAATAAAAATTGCTGTGTTCCCGCCAACCCGCCCAACCCTACATTTTTTATTGCCATTTTCCAAAAAAAGACTGTCATGCCAACCGACCCATGAAAATTATCAGGCAAATATAAATTAGCCTTGAAATATGTCAAAACTACAATAATGATGTCTAAAATAACCTTATTCAACATCATTTGTCAATAACTAGTTAGTATTTGAAATGATTTGGATAGCATATTGATAATTTATACAGGTAATAAACAAATAGAGAAAAAAAAGATTTGCTATTCCAGGGGTTTTTCCCCTAAAGAAAGTGACACTGGTTTCCAGCGTCTTCCCCTAAAGAAATAATGCACTTTTTTCCCCAAATAATAAATTTTCCCCAAGATATATTTTCAAAAATCGCACTAAAAACCCAAATGAAATAGCAAGGAAATCTTTTCCACAATTTCTGCAGCTTTACAAACTAGCCCTGCTTTTTCTCAAGTCTACTGTAGTGGATACAAGAGGGGTTTAGCCCATCTAGTGTTCTTTTTCTATATTATACAATTTTCCACAAAACTAGGATGCTGCATGTGATTTTTCCCCTTTCTACCAGCGTTCTGTGTCTTCCCCCAATCCTTGCACACACAAAATCCTACTTTCAAGATGCTCATTCTGTTGTCTGCAAGAGCTTCCAAATTGAATCAGGTGCCATTTAGGAAAGGGTTAAGCCGCTGTCAAACTTGAAAAGACTAAATAATTTGTCGTTTGGGAAATGGGCTTTAACCCATTACCACACAGTGACTCCTTTTGACTCCCCACAAGATAATGGCTTTGGAAAACATCGTTGAAAATCAAGAAATAGCTTGTGACAAGCAATTTCTTCATTTCCCACAATGTTTTCTACCCAAAGAGACAAAAAAATCAAAATTGCATTCACTTGAAAAGTTAAATTTTATTAAAGCTGATATTTAAAGAAAGGAAACTCGTTAAATCTAGAGGGGAGACGAGTGTTTCAGGATGATTTACTCGATTATGTAATGCATATGCATGTAGTGTGGCCGGCTTAGGGTGACGGACCATGGGGAGGCGAGGATACTTCATTTATTACCGGTCATGCAATTATCGAATATCAGGGATTTAAAATTGAGACATGAAAACATTCCATGTTTTCTGGGTTTTTTTAGCAATCCAATGCAGCCAAAATAATGTTAAAAATAACCACATAATATTTTAGATCTAGTAACTAAATTTGCTTTTAGTTTTGCTAATGCACGCAGTTGATAGGTGATGCTTCGTTTGCAAATGAACATTTTTTCGAATACCGCGGTACCGTAAAAGACAACTTGTTCGGTCGAAATTTATTTGGTACGAAACTCCTTTGCTACTGGAAACCAATATAATAGTTTTGAAATATAACTGAGGTATTGAAAGCCCATAGATTTTAACACTTACACCTAGTTCACAACTTTCTCAAAGCCATTTGCACCCTTAGCAGTCGGCGTCCTTAGCAGTCTAGCATTTCTGTTTGTGATTTCCAGTAAAGAAGTTGTTGTTCCGTGGGTGTTGGTGTCACACCACTTCATATTATGGAACAGAAATGTTACTCCGTGCAATTTGTCATCCATGGCGAATGTCGCCAAAATTGTTGTCGGTATTTGTCAACTAGTGCAGACGAAACAAGATGGCCGCTTATCTGTCATAAATTATCGATTGATACAAGAATGACAGCACGTGAACTACCATATGTCGACTTCGCTTAGGTCTTTAGTTAAAAATTAGCTTTGTTGTTGTATTTCTTTAATTCACACACAATTCAAGAGCTTTGTTTATATTGATATTAATTGATCCACTGCTTCTGTCAGGTCGTTTTGATAGCCTTTAGGAAGGGAATTATCAGGTTATTGCTGTAAAAATGACGTTAAAAGCGAGGGGGGCACTTGTCCAAAAATGCGAAATTACCCTGCCCCCCCGCCCGAAATTTCAAGGAAACCCTCGGTTTTTTCCATTCAATTAACATTGAAAAAATCAGAGGGTTTCCGACATTTTTGTTTCCGTTTCAATTTCAATCTATAGACGGACGAAAGGCTGCTTCGCAGCCTTTTTTCGCCCGTATTATCCCTTTAACTGACATAGAGAGACGTTTTAGCCATTTAAAAAGGCAATAAAAGATGTAAAGTTTCTTTTTTTGCTAAGTATATAATGGGATAATAAGCGTGACGGATTAATCTGCTACTGTGATTCGTTAAATCGAAAAAATGGGCGGACACGATCATTGTTGCGTGTATGGGTGTGATCATAGACGGAATAAACTGTCAAATAATTGTAGATTCTTCACTTTTCCAAAAAATTCGGCATTAAAAATGCGTTGGATTCATGTGTCGGGTAGACAGAACTTAAGTTTAAAAACACTTACAAGTAACGTGAAAGTTTGTTGATGCTACTTTGTTTTGGGAAAGCCAGACAGAACTGATAAAAACAATCCTGACTATGTACCAAATAGAAATATACCAAGTATTTTGACGAAGAAACCCATCAGACAAACTAAAACAAGCAAAAAATCGTCGGAATATACCAAGACTCTAGAAGCGGCCGAACAAAGTTCAACCATAGTTTCTAGAGTTGCAAAGAGAAATCGACGACAATTATCACTCTCCGAAATCCCCAGTCCCTCCAATGAGATCGATATATCTTCCGAAGTAAGTATTATTCATTTAAAACTACATATATTATGTTTTATGTCCGTCATTCAAAGTCCGGCGAAGATACGGAAATAACGAGAAAACTCCACAAAAGAAATCTAGATTGACTCCGTATTGGATTAAAATTTTGGAAAAGAAAATATATAATGGTCTGTTAATATATTTATATACAAATCATTTCACCATATGGATCCTGTTCAAAATTGAATTATTATTCAAGTGCAAATATCGTATGGAAAATGCTGCTTTCCGCATGATTTCGAAATCTTAAAATACCCACTCTTCGCATTTTCTCCAGCCAAATCCAAATATTCATGCGTGAGTTATAAAATCTCATAATTAGGCTATAGGCCTAATATATCATATCATCGAAACGGTATCGAAACTTAAGTTGATTTCTGTTCTGGAGTAAAAAAACTGACTTTTATTAAGACACTATTAAATATTGAAAATAAAGGCCAAATGAATACGTTCGTTTCCCTTCTTATTCGAAAAACAAGGAACCTGATCAGTGAAATTAATGCTTAAATTGCGCTCCGACTGGGATGTTTAGCATTATTGATCAATATTTGGTTTTGAAATAATGATACCGATGATCTGCCTCATTACCGTATTGCTATTAATTTCGGTCGTTCGATTTTTTTCCTTCGAATTTCGTTCAATGACAATTACGTCTGATTTGTCACATGTCTTTGATTGGTGTCCAAAATTATCATTTTTACAGCTTGATTAAAGGCTTAAGTACATTTCGATTGTCAATATTGATGGGATCAGTATTGTCTATGCAAAGGGTTTTGCAGATAGGCCTACTGGTATATCACGCGTTTGACAGTCTCGTCGGTACATTACTTTAATATCGCCTTATCAGTATATCACAATCAACGTTATCGGCTTTTCAACAGCAACAAAAAACCCTGTCATTCCAGAACCCTTTCCTCACCGATATGTTCCAAAGAAACGTGCCAATGCGAATATTAAATCTTGAGAAAAAAAGAAAAAAAAGAAGGCTCGTTAGAACAGGGGCCGGTCGGTCATCGATCAAACCATCGTTTATAACGCTGAGGCAAAGGGGAAATGCTTACCATCATCGTTTTATTCTTTTGTCAGAATGTTTTCACGAGTCAGGGACAGGCGTACAATCACAGCTAGGTTTAGCAAATATTATGCATAATACCAAGTGGGGTTAGTTCATAGTGGCAGATCCAGAGTTGTTTCGAGGGGATCAAATGCCCCCACACCCTGTAGTGTAATTTATTCATTTTTTTTTAAAACTTGTTTCACTATTTCCAAGACAGCAAATTTTGAGATTGTTCTGATCGAATACAGTTGAACACGACACCGAGTTTTGACGTCCCTGGTCGAGAAAACCTTGGGAAATATTGAAGCAGAAGATATACATTAATGCTGATCATCAGAAGTTTCACATAGGGCAATGTTTTCTGTGCTCAAACATTTCATGTTTTACTTTAGAAACAAGAGATGTTTGTAAAACATATATGCCCCCTCAAGGGCCTACATTTGATGTAGGTCAAAGTCCAAGGTCAAGTTAACAAGGTCCAAGGTCATGGTCACATATGAAAGGTCTTGGTAGGAGGTGTCTATGTGTGAAATATCAAAGCTGTATATTTAAAAGTAAAATGAAACATAGGCCAGGTTAAAGTTTTTAAAAGTAGGCCAAATGTCAAGGTCATGGTCAAATGTGAAAGGTCTTGGTTGGAGGTGTCCATGTGTGAAATATCAAGGCTGTAGGTGTAAAAGGACATGATATATATGCCTGGTTTCAGTCTTTTTAAAAGTAGGTCAAACTCCAAGGTCAAGATTGCAATATTCAAAGTCATGGTCAAATGTGAAAGGTCTTGGTAGGAGGTGTCTATGTGTGAAATATCAAGGCTGTAGGTGTAATAGGACATAAGATAAAGGCTATGTTAAAGATTTCTAAAAGTATGTAAAAATCAAAGGTCAATGTCATACAGGCCAAGGTCATGGTCAAATGTGAAAGGTCTTGGTAGGGGGTGTCCATGTGTAAAATATTGAGACTGTATAGGTAACAGGACATGAGATATAGGCCTAGTTTAAGTTTTTTTAAAAGTAGGTCAAACTCCAAGGTCAAGGTCCAAGGTCATGGTCAAAAAGTGAAATATCTTGGTTGGAAGTGACCATGTGTGAAATATCAAGGCTGTATATGTAAAATGACATGAAATATAGGCCAGGTTAATGTATTATTAAAGTAGGTTAAACACCAAGGTCAAGGTCCAAGGTCATGGTCAAATGTGAAAGGTCTTGGTCGTAGGTGTCCATGTGTGAAATACCAAGGCTGTATGTGTAAAAGGACATGATATATCGGCTAGATTTAAGTTTTTTAAAGTAGGTCAAAGTCCAAGGTCAAGGTCACAAGGTCCAAGGTCATGGTCAAATGTGAAAGGTCTTGGTAAGATGTGTCCATGTGTGAAATACCAAGGCTGTATGTGTAATAGCACATAAGATATAGGCCCAGTTTAATTTATTTAAAAGTAGGTCAAACTCCAAGGTCAAGGCCACATGGTCCAAGGTCATAGTCGTATGTGATAGGTCTTGGTCGGAGGTTTCCATGTGTCAAATATCATGGCTGTATGTGTAAAAGGACATGATATATCGGCCAGATTAAAGTTTTTCAAAAGTAGGTCAAACTCCAAGGTCAAAGTCACAGAGTCTAAGGTCATGGTCAATTATGAAAGGTCTTGGTAAGATGTGTCCATGTGTGAAATATCAAGGCTGTATTTGTAAAAGGTCATGAGATATTTGCCGGGTTTAATTTTTTTAAAGTAGGTCAAACTCCAAGGTCAAGGTCACAAGGTCATGGTTAAATCTGAACGATGTTGATAGGAGGTATCTATGTGTGAGATATAAAGGCTGTATGTGTAAAAAGACATGAGATATAGGCAAGGTTAAGAATTAAGTGTAAAAATCAACAAAGGGCAATAACTCCAAGAATTTGATTGGCAGAGTTACGGTTCTTGTACACTGCACCTCTCCATAATAGAATCTATTCACCTGTACAGTTTAATGATTCTACCTTACATATTTTTTGAGTTGTGCTCCGGACAAGAATCAAGTTATAAACTCAACAAAGGGCAATAACTCAAAAAATTTGATCGGCAGAGTTACGGTTCTTGTGCACTGCACCTCTCCATAATGAGATCTATCCACCTATTAAGTTTCATGATTGTACCTTACATACTTTTTGAGTTATGCTCCGGACAATAATCAAGTTTGAAAATCAACAAAGGGCAATAACTCAAAAAATTTGATCGGCAGAGTTACGGTTCTTGTGCACTGCACCTCTCCATAATGAGATCTATCCACCTATTAAGTTTCATGATTGTACCTTACATACTTTTTGAGTTATGCTCCGGACAATAATCAAGTTTGAAAATCAACAAAGGGCAATAACTCAAAAAATTTGATCGGCAGAGTTACGGTTCTTGTGCACTGCACCTCTCCATAATGAGATCTATTCACCTGTAAAGTTTCATGATTCTACCTAACATAGTTTTTGAGTTATGCTCCGGACAAAAATCAAGTTTGAAAATCAACAAAGGGCAATAACTCAAAAAATTTGATCAGCAGAGTTATGGTTCTTGTGCACTGCACCTCTCCATAATGAGATCTATCCACCTGTAAAGTTTCATGATTGTACCTTACATACTTTTTGAGTTATGCTCCGGACAAGAATCAAGTTATAAAATCAACAAAGGGCAATAACTCAAAAATTTTGATCGGCAGAGTTACGGTTCTTGTGCACTGCACCTCTCCATAATGAGTTCTATCCACCTATGAAGTTTCATGATTCTACCTTTAATACTTTTCGAGTTATGCTCCGGACAAGGTTTGGTCTACGGACAGACCGACCGACATACGGACCGACCGACCGACCGACCGACAGACCGACCGACCGACCGACACTTGCAAAACAATATACCCCCATTTTCTTCGAAAGGGGGCATAATCAAATATTTTATAGCCTGTACATTTTTAACTCCTTTCAAAAATTGTTCTACAAACAAAATAGAGCGCTAATTCGCCCGAAGTAATTAGTGCCCCCTCAGGAACACCGAAAGTGCATTTTTAATTTTCTTTGTGAAGAGTTTCGCAAGGGGAATAACTCTTTGAAAAACCTCTATTGAAATTGTCGTCTGCAGGATCTTTCAATTTGGACCACCCTAAAATTTTGTCGTTTGGTAATGGGTTAAAGTTTGTAGCCCTGGCTCGTCACTTACCTTGTTAAGAACTGCTGTGTTGACTGCTGTGATGGCTTCTTCAAGATATTCACAAATAAGATTGTACACTGAAATAAAACACAAGAATTAGATTTATTCATTGGGGTTTAAACCTTTCCTAAACGACAAAACTTTAGGGTGATTCTCTTCAAAAACTGCCACAAATGACAAAATGGATGATATTAAAGATAGGATTTGTGTAAATTTTCAAATATGGCACAGAAAATATTCAGACAAAAGGAGAAACTGCTGGTTATCAATGTTTTCCCAAACCTTTTCTATTAGGGACGTCAAAACCAGGTCTTGTTTGGGAAAGAGTTAATGCCTCTTTCAAACTGCTATGGTCATATTGCAATACTTGGAATACCTAACCATGGATTCCTATTGTTTCTCATATCAGTAGCAGGGGTTTCAATAACTTTTTAGCCACCTGGACCAGAAGCTAAAGTAGGCAGATTTTCTATGTATTCCCTATTAACCCCATACAAAATTTTCGAAAGTAGCAGGGGGATTGTACTCAAATCCAGTAAAATAGGAGGGGGAAATCCCCGCTCCACCAAACGGCAAAGTTATAGGGTAATCCACTTCAAAAACTGCAACCAATGACAAAATGGAAGTTATTAAAGAAAGAATTTGTGTTAAATATGGCATAGAAAATATTAAGACAAAAGGAGAAACTGCTAGTTATCAGCAGTTTCTTCTTTTGTTTCAATGTTTTCCCAAGCCAATTCTATTAGGGACGTCAAAACCAGGTCTTGTTTGGGAAAGGGTTAATGAAACCCCTGAGTAGTACCACAACATCGTAACCCCACATAGGTTAATGATTATCAAACCATTGGTGGGTGACAATTTTGTCAGAAAGAATTGTTTCTGGATTGTTTTACCGACGGAACCTCGGTTTTAAAGTCTCATCCGAAAGACTGGAGAAGCGGGGGATCGAACCAGCGACCCGTGTTTCAAGTCCAGTGCGTTACCACTGCACCACCTCCGCCCCTTTGTCAGAAAGGATATTTGCTGTAGCTGGGGATCAAACCCCGGACCTCATGAGTGATGCACCACCAAGTCCCCTTTTTCCATGACACTGTCAAATTACAAACCCTGCATTTTGAAAGGGTTATTACAACATCCAACAACATAGAGTTTGAAATCAAAATCATTCATTTGTTATTTTAGTTCTAATGTCTTACCGTCTTACCCTTCTCACATGTTCCCTACTTTCCCTGCTACTTACCACCATTTAGAAAGTGTTGTGGCAGAAATCCAAAATATTGCTGTGCGTACTCGTCGTCTGTTTGGTCCGTCAGATCATCTTCAGATTGATTCTGATGGTCATCTGCTGGCTGGTCAGCCTGAGTCTGATGGTCATCTTTTGATTGATTGTCATCAACCTCCATCATTCTACAATATAATTAATCCTTTCCTAAACGAAAAATTTTGGGGTGATCCAATTGGAAAGATTTTCCAGACAACAAAGTTTATGTTGAAAGGGAAAGGGTTTGTCGGTTTGTGTACAATATGGCACAGAAAATACTGAGACAAAAGGAGAAACTGCTGGTTACCAGCAGTTTCTTCTTTTGTTTCAATGTTTTCCCAGACATTTTTAATTAGACCCCGGAGACCTACACAAAACAAGATCAAATTACACATTTATCAACTGTATGATTTTATTTCTTGTCTGTAACAGCAGCATTAACCCAGACTCTGGGGTCCATAGAAAAAATGAAATGCATGAAACACAGAAACACACTTTTATAGTAATTAGATTTACCGATGTTGGAGTGCTTCTGATGACTAACCGAAACACACTTAAGTCTCGACTCACAAAGTCAAAACAGCTATTTTGACATTCAAGGGCAGATAACTCCTGACTTTCTAGTTCAATCAGAATTCCTTGAAGGAATCTGATAGAGGGTTACCCAGTGATCATTCCTGTAAAGTATGATTGAAATCCATCCAGCCATTTCTGAGAAGATTTTCAAAGAAAAAGATGACTACTGGACCCACAGACGGACAAATGGACTGACACATGACCGACACAGGACCATGACAATAGTCTGCTGGCCAGTGGAGCTAAAAATCATTATTTGAGGGTGGATGGAAATACCGAAATCTACCGAAATCTTCCGAAATCTTCCAAAAACAACTGTAAAATCGTATTATTCGCTGTCTATTGCAATAAATAAAGACACCAGATGACAAACTAAGCTTTATAACGGCATTTAAACACCAGTCTTGTGTAGGATGGTCCTCTTGGGTACCACGATACTTAATGGCATCCGGAAAAATCAATACTGAATGGGGACATGAAAACATTCCATGATTTCTCTTTCTAATGTAAATCAAATGCAGTCGAAATTATTATAAAAGTAGTCATGGAAGATTAGAGTGAATGATATAGCTTTTAGTTTTGCTATTAATGCACGCAGTTGGTAGGCAATACTCCGTCCGCAAATGAACACTGTTTTGAATACGGCGGTACTGTAAAAGACGCGGTACCGAAGCGGACTACTATACCAAAATCTACTTATGGAAATACAGAAATCTCCCCAAATCTATCAAAAACAACTGTAAAATCGTATTAATTGCTGTCTATTGCGCTAAAAAAGACATCAAATGACAAGTTAAGCTTTAAAACGGTGTTTAAAACCCAGTCTTGTGTACCAAAATCTACTTATGGAAAGATACCTAAATATACCGAAATCTTGTTAAGGAAAGAGACCAATGTTTATCAACTAAGTGACTCAAGGAATCTCGATCCAGACTAAATTACACCACTTTTTTCCCAAATCGATCCTAATGTCCCATCGGGTCATACTAAAATACGCCACATGGGAAAATTCGCCCTATGGGACCATATGAAAATATAGACGCCATATAGAATTATATGGTATAGAAGTTTATTTTTTGGAAATTTTAAGGCTTAAAATGTCTAATATCGAATAGTATTTGACATTTTATGTTTATTTGTACTTGGTTTTAGATATGCTTTGGTAAAATTTGGAGTTGAGCGCCGATAACGTCACATCACTTCAACCTTCGCCACACAGACCCAAAAGTAGAATTGCATGTATATAATGGAATTATGTTATTATCTTATTACACAAGATAAATATGACTATTGGATTTGTATTTTATAATGTTTTCTTTTGTTTATTTTCAGATTTCGGATGAATACAGCGGAAAGCCATGTGGGGGAAAGGGAGGTAATTATGTGCGTCATACAAATAGACTAGAAGGCATAATAAACTGGATGACCTGTACAATTCGAAATTTTCCAAAATGGATTCAAACGGCTGCTGCCTGAACAAACGTTTGTTCAAAACAATTATTGAATGCTCAAAATATTAATTGATTGATTGATCATAACATTGCTTGATTGAATGATCAAAATATTGATTGATTGATTGATTGGTTGGTTGGTTGGTTGATTGATTGATTGATTGATTGATTGATTGACGGACTGACGGCCAGATTGATTGATTGATTGACGGACGAACATATAATCAGCACTGCAGCTTTTTATGAACGGGGCAACGATGAAAAATAGTACCTATTAGTTCATCCCTTTGGCCTAGAGGTTTAACCCATTTCCAAACAAGAACTGGTTTTAACGTCCCTAAAAGAGCAGTCTTGGGAAAACATCGAGGCTAAAGAAGAAGATGCTGATAATAAGCAACGTCCATTTGTGGTTTACAACAATTTTTAAATTGGCCACTGTAAAATTTCGCAGTTTTGGAAATGGTTTCATTTGTTTGTTCTTGTTTTGATTAAAGACAAATAACTTTTTACCAGATACCTTTTCCAGAACCAAAGACCCATGACATCAAAATAAATAAAAAAGAATAAATGGATTTTCAAAAAAAGGAAAAGAAAAAATCCAATAAACTGTTTAACCCGAAACAACAACAACAATAACAGCTGCATTCCCACACATAATTAGTTTTACCGGTCTTACCCGGTCTTACCCGTCCCTTTATATAAGATGGCAAAATTTTAGTCTGGCCAAAAATTTTGCAGACGACAATTTTTAGCGGATGAAATATTGCATTTTAGTCTTTCGTGGTAGGAAATATTGTGTAAAAATGAAGATATTGATAGTCACTATTTTTACAATGTTTTCTGAAGCTTTTAACTTGTAAAGAGCCCAAAAGCGTCACTGTTTGGGAATTGGTAAATTAAATGATGACCAAATAATTGCAAAAGAAAACCATAAAACCAGATCAGTTGGAGCGTGTAAGGTAAACAAAAACGACAACAGTTCAGAATAAAAAGGCCAAACTAGATTCAAATATGAATAATCACTAAACAAAACAAAACAACAACAACAACAAAAAAAAAAGACAAATTCCGTCTCCGAAGTTATTGATCATTAACCAAGCGACAATTTTGAGGGCATCTATGGATAAGGCGAGAAATCCCCCTAAAAAGCTCAAATGGAAAAGTTTGTTTTCAAAACATGCAAATTAATAACTATTTCGAGCTGTATTGTCAGATACATACATGTATACCTAAATAGTATACCTAAATTGAAAATTGACTCATCAAGCTGAGCCTTTTAGGGAGATTTCTCGCCTTATCCATGGAGGTCCTTTAGACGTTCATACATGGTGCGATTTACAATAGTCCAATTTGTAAAGATGATGAACTGTTATATCTATAAATTAGAAATATTAATGGAAAAGTAGAGATTGCTTATTAATGCAAATTTCTTCTTTTCCCAAGTGTTTTGCAAAACTTTCTAGTATTGTATGGACGAGAACCAGGGGCCCGTATAACTGACGATCGTATGTTGGATTTTTGCATGATTACTTGTAACAACAGCCCTGATTGGCTCAGTCGAATTTCTCGTGCAATTAGCTCTCTTGTTACACAGTTTACACAAACACTTGATTGTAAACTGTTTAGTAATACGGGGCCCAGGTCTTTTTTGAGGAATGGTTAACCCAGACCACACACAAAAAAATGCTTGCGGCAAGCATTTTCTTCAGCCCACAATATTTTCTCCACAAAATGGCCAAAAAAGTGAAAATTTCATTCACTTTAAATTGTCGTCTGCAACGTCTTTGAACTTGGACATATCTGATTTTTTTTACGTTTTCTCAAACCCCTAATAGTGACGTCAGAACAAGATCTTAGAATGAGAACATGTAAATCTATGCATCCAGGTTAATTTACTTTCGTACTTATTCACTTTCCCAAACGATAAAGAAAATGCTTGGACCAGATTTAAAACTGCTGCAGACGATAAGATTGGCGCTGATATAGACAGGATTTGTGTAAAATACATCATGTAGAAAATATCGAGGCAGAAGGAAAAAATGCTGGTTACAAGAATTTTATCTTTTTTCCCCAATGTCTTCCATAGCCTTTTCTTTCTATTAGGGACGTCAAATTTAGGTCTTGTTTGGAAAGGGGTTAATTAATCATCAAGGTATTCCAACAATCAATACCATCACTTGGTGCAACTTCGGGCGTCATCCGTAGCAACAGAAATTGTATAATGACCGCATCCAGATATGAGAGACAACTGTTCCAGTCCCTATAAGCCTTCAACCCAGATGCCGACCGTCAGGGAATGACATACAAAGCCAGGCCATGCCAAGAAAGATCAAGGATGATGTGTTTGAAACTGTGAAAGAATTGGAAGAACATGGCATTGAAACGTGCGTATTTCAACCCTCCAAAATGGCCAAAGGGGCAAACTTCCTTACCCTTTCACAAACAAGTCCCTGATTTGACCTGGCCATCAAGGTTTGGAAAATATTTAGTCAAAAGAAATAAACGCAGATTGATGTAATCGGAAATGTAGAAAAAATAACCTTCAATTTTCTGGTCTGTGATTTAGAATTATACATGGGAAAGGGTTAAGAATATGTGGTGTCAAAACATAGATTTTACATTATCAGTAATTTCTTGCTTTCTCTCAATGTTTTCAAAATTTTCAAGGGACGCCAAAAGTTAAAGTAAATGGGATTATGCTGTTCACCTTGTCGATATCCCATTTTATCATTCAAAACGTATGATCCAAGTCCCAATTAAAAGGTTAAGCTGTGCAATCTAAAATCTTTTCCATGAAAAATTATAGCAGACGACAAAAATACAATAAATATACTAGATGATAGATAAAACAAAAACATAAAAAGCGCACAAAAAATTGAATAAATATTTTGGGCTTCCAGTCTATAAATTCATCCAGTCTAAAATGTCTGTAGTTTGCTCCCTTTGAAGTTTTGAGTTTCTTTATATATTCTTCTTTAAAATCTGAAAATAAAAACGTATACATTTTAATAACCGAAACTAATTAATAAAATATTGAATCAGTCGGCATGACGTCATAGCCTCACTTTCATTTTTTCATCGAGGGTACAACCTCGGTCTTTATCGTTACGGGATACCATTTTTGAGGCAGAATATTTCCAAAATCTATCGCTAAAATTCACAAACAAAACTCTTTCTCTATAGAATGTGATTTAAACTTTCTAACTACCAACGCATTTTTAATAATTTGGCGTAGTCGTCGAGATATTAATGCTGAAAGTTGGTAATGCTTTAAGGAAAAAGACCGAAGCTTTCACCTCCACCGAATGAATGCAGGTCGACTGACGACGTTTTTGATTGGCTGAAGGGATTGTGCCGACCGATTCAATACTGTAATAGATCTAACGATCTATCCATTTTATTCATTTCATATAAAAAATTTAACTTTTGACCCTTGTGGCGAACGGTCAAAGTGGTATGGCGTCGGCGATCAGCTCCAAAATGTATCGCCTAAAATCATCTAGGCTACTTCTATTAAGTACTAGTAACTCGAAAGTGAAAAAGTATGATAAATAAAATCTTAATATGACCAAAATACATGTTAACCCTTTCCCAAACGGCAAAATTTTAGGGTGATCCACTTCAAAACATGCCACAAATGACAAAATAGGAGATATTACAGATAAAATTTGTGTAAAATATGGCATAGAAAATATTGAGACAAAAGGAGAAACTGCTGGTTATCAGCAGTTTCTTCTTTTGTCTCAATGTTTTCCCAGGCCATTTCTTTTAGGGACGTCAAAACCAGGTCTTGTTTGGGAAAGGGTTAATATAACATATATTTCCATATGGCGTCAATATTTTCATATGGCTTCCATAGGGCGTATTTTCCTCATATGGCGAATTTTAGTGTGACCGGTCCCATCCCAAAACTGCGACAAAAATTGACGCGGGTACGAAATAACTTGGTTCCGAGTTCCACGTCGGAAAGCGGTGTCAGTGAAAGTTTTACGAAGGCTGAATCACAGAAAGTGCAATAACGAATGGTCCTTACAAACAGTTCTCAAAATATTTAAAGACAAAGCTGTCACTATTCTGCCATAGATCTGAACGAATAACAATATTTGATGATTTGTTTACATTTTTGAAGATGCCGCGTTTCCGGGTATACAGCTTCCGGTAGAATGGTGTCCCACCTGCACTTTTCATGTGTTACAAGCACTTTCTAACATGTTTCGCAATAAAATGATTGGGGCGGCGAGAAGGTTTAATTTCTGCTTTGATATAATACCCTCTAAGTCTTTCGGAACAGTTTCAACATTTCACTACCAATTCTCAACAAATTATCGTTTTGATGTAGGCCAACAGTAACATTTCTAGGTGAAAGTTTGGTAGAAAAGTGGAAATTAGTTGCACTAATTTCGACTTTTCTATTAAATTTGATTTTGTGAAAAGTCGAAAATTTGAAGTTAGTCACACTAATTTCTGACAATTGTCACTAACTTCTGACAATTGTCACAAACAAAACTTCAACATTTCTACATTTCTAGGTATTTTTTTTTTTGGTAGAAAAGTGGAGGTCACACTAATTTGACTTTTCGTGTACGTTGTATGCTATAGAAAGGTGAATGGCGGAAACAGGATTCCTGCAGATTCCCTGTTGAATCATTTCCGAAAGAAAAAACAAGAGCTGTCCGAAGACAGCGCGCTCGACTTTCTAAGTTGCTTAGTATAAAGGGGGCATAACTCCAAATAGAGTGGTCCCAGGGTCATGGCGGCCCTGATAGTAAGGTAGAGGGTGTGATGGTGAATATGTATTCCAAGTTTGGGTTGAATCCCTTTGATAGTATGGAAGTTATTGATGTTTGAAAAAACTTTAACCTTGGTTGCAACGCCAACGCCGACGCCAACGCCAACGCCGACGCCGACGCCCGGGTGACAGTATAAGCTCTCATTTTCTTCGAAAAGTCGAGCTAAAAAACAGGTTTGATGTCCCTGATAACAGCATTACCTTCCACCTAGGAAAGGTTTCAAATTTTCATTAGGCCTACTTTAAACGTTTTTCAAACTCAGTTGAACAAAATTACACTGGACATATAATCCACAAATAGACATAGGGGAGACAGGAGCTAGTTCCGCCCCCTAACTTCGATTGCTCATATTTTGAATTATATGCAAGTTATTTGGGCGTGATTTATATATTTAAGTTCGACAAGCGATAGCCTTTCAAACTGCGTCTGTCCTTTTTATATTTTTCTTTTCAATAAAGAGAATTTCAAATGTTAGAGTTTTGATCATGGTGATCGAACTTGCGTGGGGCAAGTTCGGCCCACCCTTGGGGCAAGGTATGCACAGACCTACAATTCCTTACACTTGATTTTTAGACTGTTTATATTTCAAGGAATCTGTAAACGACTTCCAAATGAAGGTAGGCATAAAAATTGAAAAAAGAAACATTGTTTTAATAGTCAAATCATCGTGAGAAAGGTGACATTTGGGATAACAAGTAGGAGGCTGTGGCTAGTTCGGCCTGTGAGTTTGAATTTGTCCATTTTTAAGTCGCTTAGCGCTCGCGCTGCGACTTTTTGGGGCCGTACGGGTTTTTCTGGACAGGTCAAATAAGGACAAAGACGGACCTCTTAACTTCTTCTGTATTTCTGTTTTTAGACAAAGTAGATCTCTGATTTCTTGTCCACACTTTGATTTAATATTGAAATTCGACTTTCTACAATTTCTAAACTGACATGCCAAATAATCATTGTAAAACGAGGAAATTATACGTTTTATGTAGAACTACTTTTTTGGCGAAGAAAATTTATCGCGCGCAATAATTCCGTTTTCTGAGGTATATTGGTCTAAGGGAAATAACCAGGTTTAAATTAGACAGTTTCATGAAAGAGTTACTTCCCTTAGATAGTGTAATATTCAGAATGTGGGGGAAATAGACATCGACTTTATGACTCGGCGACAATAAACATACGACAACGACGGAATACTCATTTGCTTGATTCTTTTTATAATAATAAATTCCATTTTAACAAGGTGTCTTGCTTGATATGCATCGTTCTGCCATTTCTAGCGCGTAATCTCGCAATCAATATGCCCTAAATTAACACACGACATAATTGTACACAACAATCAGTCGTCACTTTTCTTCGAAAACCTCGTAACTGCATATTGTTTTAATCTGCAATTACTTGGTGATGACAATAGCTTAAAAAATCGTGTGATCAAATTTGCCGAAAATTCGAAAAACTGTGCGGCTGAGAGTGATTTCGGCATCAGTGGAAAGCTAGTGAGAGACTGGCGAAAAAACAAGACAAAGATCTGTGATTGTCCAAAATCGCAGAAATGGAGGGTTATTCGGATCAGTCCCTATGAGCCACAGGAAAATGATCTGAATGATTGGATTTTGGAGTTACGGGCAAGTGGCTATGTTGTAAGTAGGATCTGGATTCGCGTCAAGGCCCTTCAACTCGACAAGGACCAAAATACAAAATCCAGGGCGAGTTCAAAGCTTCTTCTGGGTAGTGTTGCAGGTTCATGAATATTTTAGTCAATACCTGGAAGACCAGAAAAAAACATTTTATTACACACCTGGCCAGCTTATCAATGGGAAAACCTACGGGACCACATCAAAGAAACGTGTTTGCTGAAAGTACGGATCTTTGCGATAATATCTTGGTACCATTAGGTCAGACATTTTGTGGGCCAGGACATGGGATATAACTTTCAGGATGGCATTGCCTACAGATCAAGAAATGTCCGCTTACCTTCAGAATTACTGCCAATTTAACCCGATAGTCGCCATTTTTCCGTGTGATGAATCCAAACTTAAATCACGTGATTACCAACACTGACATAACTTACTTTAAAAAGAAACCGATTGAATTATAGCATGGAAAGTATTTATCGTGGGGACGGAGAAATGGCTGATTATCGATGATTTCTTCTTTTCTCTCAATGTTTCCTTATCTATTTATTCCATTGACGTCGAAATCAAGTCTTGTTTGTGAAAGGATTTAAAAGAGAGGTCGGCGAACGTCGGCAAGTATAAGCACGAGTCAGGTAGATCTGCATCTGCAAGAAATTTTCTTTTCACAAAAAATCGACCTTTTGAATATCATTCTCATAGGCGTAGGAATAATTTAGAAAAGGGGCCTGTCCCACCCCCCCCCCTATGGCCCCCCATAATACACCCATATTTCCAATTACTTTAACATTTGCCCCCCCCCCCCCCATATTATAAACCTTCCTACGCTACTGATTCTTCTTTTGAAAACTCTCCGTGAAATTAATTTTCTATTAAATCTGTCTACTCTTAGTCTCCATTCTGATTAATATTCTTAAGCGGTAACGGGTGATCGATTTAGAAAGAGACTCGGGGTAAATTTTCTTTGTCGACGATTGACTTCTAGATCTTTTACTAAACAATGCTTGTTAAACACAGATTGGTTGAAAAAGAGGATTGTCCCCGCCCATTCATTGACTTGCAAGTTGATTGACATGCTTCTCAGACAAGGTACAGTCGGATTTCTCGTGTTAAAAAAAACAGTATGACGTCATGATGACGTAGCGTCTACTCAATCTGGGCTTGAATAGTGACTTCAAAAACACCGCGAACACTTGCTCAGTTATTTCGGTGACTGTTTCATAGTACGTTGATTGGATTATTACCGTTGAAATTTTGGATAATAGACTAACAAGGTATCATTTTCTTCGTATCATAATGAAATTATCGCTTTCCGACCAAAATCTAAATAACCTAGATCTATTATTTTGCTTTAGCTGCACAACTTTACACCAGAAAATCGGCATGATTTAGCTTTCAAATTAATCATCGACATGATCGAGTGTCCGTCGATGCAGTCGACGTTTCTGCGATGAAATCTCTTATTATTTATCACCGAAAAATTAACGTGAAATAAAAATAATCTTGTGGAGAGAGAAAGGGAGTTGATTCGTGAATAAAACGTTAATTGGAGAATCAAAGTCTTGATTTATCACGACTTTGTGTAATAACGAGCGTAAAAAGACCAAAGTTACACATTGGTTATCTTTGTGAGTTTTAAATACTACGTACATATTTCTGAACTGAAATGATATCAATTACGAGAAATATCCTCAAGAGGGGTGACAAAAGTGCAATTTCGGAAACTACGTGTACACAAAAGTAGTTAAAATACTATTATAAACATAAGAAAAAATATCACCGAAATCTTTTTGAATTTTGATCTGGGTTTCCAATACAAACCAATATCTGTCATCAAGTTTGTGGCTACGATATCGCAGCTAACACAAAAGCAGTGTTCAATGACTCGCAAGGACGGATCGAGGATTGTTTTCGGAGGGGGGGGGGGGGGCAGTCGTATTAACCTTTTACAAGATATTTTGAGATTATCAACTTCCAATAGTTATTCAAATATAGCTAAGTGTAGTTGCATTGATGTATCCGAAAAAAAAATCCAAACTTGATTTTCACAAATCAAGACTGATCTGTCAATGACTCAATGGTAGCAAAACCCTGAAATATGCGCACATTGAAAATTGTTGCCATGTCATACTAGAATCAACAATACTTATTTCAAAAATGAAAGAAAAAAACCCAGTGCATCATATTGAGTTATAGTTTGAAACTGAATGATAAATGATCTGGAAAACTTGCACTAAAAGATGGTTGTATAGCGCCATGAACGCCTTCCTGGGTTTTTTAAAACGCTATTTCTCGAGAGCTCCCGGGGGCCTCCGCCCCCTGGACCCCAGCTCTGAAGTTCAGTATTTTGAAATTTTCTAACTTTCACCCAATTATTGGTCTTCTTTAGGTAGATCTAATAATTTTCACAGCTGTTTGAGGGTATTTCTAAAACCATTCATTGTTGTATGAACATTGAAAGAAGTTCTTCTATAAGATCTACCTGTTTACTGAATTTGAAAATTGTATTCTGACGATTTTCATGAATTGTATTCTGACATTTTCTTTGGATTAAAGTCAATTGCAGATCCACGCCCCCTCATGTAGCCTTTTTTTCATACAGACATTCAATCACAAAATAGTGGAATTATCATCTAATCAAAGCCAAATGACCCCCCCCCCCCAACCAGGACCTCTTGAAAATTTTGTTATCCTAGATTCATATTCTTATATCCTTGCACAGGAGTTTGAAATATGCTAGTATTCTGGAGTGATCCATAATTATTTTCTTCCTTGAATTTTGTCCTTACTCAGGAGTTTGAACCTCATCCTTATACAGGAGTTTGAAATATATATATTTCGTTACTTTCTTGAATTGTTGTTACACAGCAGTTTGAAATATTGTATTCCTTATGAATCTTAACTTGCATTTTTATTAATTTGTATACTTACACACAGGAAGTAGATATAATTTGAACTGAACATTAGATTCTTAACTTGCATTTTTCTTGTTTAAATTAATCTGAATTTATTGGGTTCTAATCCTTAACCTTTTCCCAAACAAGACCTGGTTTTGACGTCCGTAATAGAAACGCATTGGGAAAACATTATTCTGGCATCAGCCTGTCTGTCTGTCCATGTACAAATCTTGTCTTGCGCATAGCTCAAATACTGATAAAGGTACATGTATAATTGTTACCCATCACACTAAAAGGGACCTTATCGGATGTGTGAAAAATATTGACCCTAGTCAGTCTGTGCAGTCCGCGCAGCCAGACTAGGGCCGACACTTTTCACTTTTATGTAATTTTCTAAATCTGGGTGTTTACCCTATCTTACTCTGTATTCACTTTTCGCCTACGGGATCTGGTTGTCCTGCGCTGGGTCTGACAAGTTTGTCGAAATTTGGAGTTCGGATAAGGTCCCTTTTAGCGTGACGGGTCACAATTTTGAAAAATCAAAAGTGCATAGAATTTATTGTGGAGAGGTGCAATGCAGAAGAACCATTACTCTGCTGCTCATAGACCTATTTTTAAGAGACAAACTTCTCTTGTTATCTACAATTCAATATTAGTTTCATTTCCTTCAATACTTTTTAAAGCCTTCTCTGATAGGGTCATAAAAAGCAAGTCTTGTTTAACTAATACATCTGTTGAAGCGACTTTCAGGCCCTTCAGGGCTTTGATTTACATTTCTGTTAGACACGACCGCTTATCTACTAAATCACAACATTTTGTTGTGTATGAAAAAAAGTTAAAGAGGATATCCGGTTGGCAGTTAGAGGAGCCGACAAATCGGCAGGTGAAAGGTGAGTCTCGTCTTTTAATCGAAACGTTCTTGTTTCTAGCTCGAAAATCAAAAATCGGAGAATGTCATACAACCCTTTATTCATTTTCACATATTTGTGAGCCCCGTCCAAACCCCGATTCCCAGAGATTGGACGGAAATTCATTTTCTCCCGTTGCAAGGGTAGCCCCAATATTGACATTTCGTCAATCCTGATGAGCGTTTGTCCACTTTCTGAGGATGAATGGCCCAAAACCTGTGTGTATTATAAAATAGTTGTATGTACATTACATCGCGCAAACAATATTTTAATAACTTACTGTCGATCTTTGAAGAAAATCAGTTCTTCCGGTCAGTTTGTGCGTTAGAGGATAGGTTGTGAGTAAGAGGATAGGTTGTGATTTAGAAGACAGAATGCATTCATCGCATTTAATACTATTTGTCATTGTTTATATGCGAATTAAGCCAAACCGAAATACTCTCATTACTAGACTAGTCTTGTCCAAAGATTAAACCGTTATTTCACTTAAGAATCACTTTGTCATTTTTATTTGACAGAGTGCGAGTTCATTGTGATATGATATAGAAAAATTCTTTTTACACACCAGTTATATATATATCATATTACATTATCTCATCTAAATGAATGTAAGGTTCTTATGCATAATAGATTTATAACAATGTTTGATATAAACATTCACTATCCTTTGTGTTTCTTTCTGTCTGTCTGTACTCTGTGCGTCTTCAAGTGAACTTTTATACAATTCAAAGTAAATACTGTGCAATATTCCAGCCATTGTTGTATGCTCTAAAGTAGCCTCTTTAAAATATAATGCGTAAGAAGTGGAAAACCCGGAGACAATAAAGACGTGTCAAAAATACAGATCTGTAAATCTTGTTTATCCATAGATCTTCTTGTTTATTGATTCAATATGTTTAATATTAAGACACCAATCATATAGGCCTACGAATTGATACATTAATAAATTTTGCAAGTTGTAACATACATTAAAGATGAACTTTGTGAAATCCGTACTTTATCACTTTTGTCAACTTCAACGATGGTTTGTCTAGGTACAAACCACGTCATCGTTAAAAAATATCCACGCATGCCTCACTTCCAAAATATTGTAAAGTTCCTGCAGCTTATTGAATAAGCGATAAAAATAGCCTAAAGTTTCTCCACTCCATACATCCCGTATCAGATTAGTCTGATCTCATTTGTGGCGAGGAATTGGGTCAACACATCCTGAAAATAAACAAAAGCAAATTATTAACATTGGAAGTAAGAAATTCACCGCTAGCATGCAGCTTCATATCAAGCAGAAACTAACGACGGTAAAAAACCTTTTTAGAAATGATTCCAATGTTGTAATATATCGTTTTTGAGATCATTCCATGAGAAAATCAATGGCACAAAGATTATCCCTTTACCTCTCTTAATTAAAAAGATTTATGACCATTTGACGTTCATACAAATATAGACAAAATCTGTCGAATCTACAATTTTGCGTGTAGGATTCTTAACATCATTCAATACTCCAAAATAAAGGGCCACTAAAATACTTGGATGACAGATTCAAGTTTGACTACTAGTATGGAACACTTTTGCAGTACTTATTACGGGTTTCATTTGACCTGTCACTGACCTTTACTAAAAACGTATTAATATTTCGCATATAGCGTAACATATTTAAAAAAGACTTGCACCATAGTACAAAGATGTAATAGGTACACCAGAAAATATTACTGATTTGTTCATTAAAAAAGCACAGGCGTATAATTTATGACAACAAAAGCTAAAGCTGCGACATGTGAAATGAAATCTGTATTACTTTATATATCTAGGGACACGACTTGTATCCAGTTCAAACAGTGATTTTTGAAAACAGTGAGTTTGTCACCTAATCTGGACACACCAGGAACACCTTTGAACGTAGTGTTACTATGAAAAGGGTGCTATATAAATGCGGTATAACATGAGGAAAGGTGTTGAAATCTGATACCTGCATTGGAACAACAAATCTATTGTAAATATTTTAACCATTGCAAATACAACTTACAAAGTTTGATTACAGGCATATCTTCACACCACCAACGTTTTAAAAATCTTTCCGAAACAGCTACATTTTAGGTTGGTCCAATTTGAAAAATGCTGCAGACGACAAATGGATACTAATACCAAGATGATTTATATAAAGAAAAGTAGTACAGAGAATACTGAGACAACGGGAGAAATTGCTGATTAACAGTAACCTCTTCTTTTGTGTCAATACTTTACAATCCCTTTCTAATAAGTACGTTATACCATGCCTTGTATGAGAAAGGGTTAAAGAATCCCATTTACACATCATGTAAAAGCAACGGAACAAGAGAATTCGATTTCCTTCATAAAGATTTCTCCAAAAATCCTGTCCCATACAAGATATATTTTATAACTCCCTTGTAAAACATCGGAAAACATCGAGAGAAAGAAGAAATTGTTGATTTTCAGCCCTTCCCTCAATATTTACGTCCTCAAGCATGTACTTCTCCCATCTGTAACTCTTTATGAATAAAGCAGTCCAAAATTGTGTCATTTTGAAAACGCTTTTGAAAACACTTCACCCATTACCAAAATGGCTAAATATTTGACTTTTCTGAAGCAAAAGATGTAGGCCTAGCAGACAAGAATATCAGGTGTATGAAATTTTAAAAAGAGAACGCGCAAACGCCCTCTTAACTTAAATTTTCATTTTAAATTATCACATGCAGATTGGCAGACAAGCAGACAATGTTAAAGGTCTGTGTCCCTGATGTATCAATTTACTGGGCGTAAAAATACGTTATGCCAATTCACTCACCCTTTGAAAATAGACATATCACATAGAGTATTTCGGTTTGGCTTAATTCGCATATAAACAATGACAAATGGTATTAAATGCGATGAATGCATTCTGTCTTCTAAATCACAACCTATCCTCTTACTCACAACCTATCCTCTAACGCACAAACTGACCGGAAGAACTGATTTTCTTCAAAGATCGACAGTAAGTTATTAAAATATTGTTTGCACGATGTAATTTACATACAACTATTTTATAATACACACAGGTTTTGGGCCATTCATCCTCAGAAAGTGGACAAACGCTCATCAGGATTGACGAAATGTCAATATTGGGGCTACCCTTGCAACGGGAGAAAATGAATTTCCGTTCAATCTCTGGGAATCGGGGTTTGGATGGGGCTCACAAATATGTGAAAATGAATAAAGGGTTGTATGACATTCTCCGATTTTTGATTTTCGAGCTAGAAACAAGAACATTTCGATTAAAAGACGAGACTCACCTTTCACCCGCCGATTTGCCGGCTCCTCTAACTGCCAACCGGATATCCTCTAAACTTTTTTTCATACACAACAAAATGTTGTGATTTAGTAGATAAGCGGCCGTGTTAGAGCTAGGTCTGCGTGAATGATATATTTAGACGCGACAAGAAATGACGTTTCTAACCGGGATTATTCTTTTTATTCATGGGCAAGTTTGGTCCTTTTAATAAAAACACATTACAGGAAATATAGATTATTTGACTATTAAACCGTCTGGATTATAAGTTTATAAGTCACATGCTAAGTATGTGTGTTACCACAGTTGATTGCTATAATCTGTTGGCCTGTCTGTCAAACACCTGATATGCACAATTTACAAATGAAGGTTTTAACAATTTTCTTTATAATACAGATTAATTCTGCTTCTCAAAAAATGAAACACATGTTTGGAAATCAACGCTCTTACACTTGTCACAAGCATTTTTTTCATTTCCACAGTGATTTCCAAAGCCGTTGTTCTTGTGGGACGTCAAATGTAGCACTTTATGAGTTAGTCCGCGGAATCCAACAATCTTAACCCATTACCAGATCGCAAACTTTTAGACTGTTTCAATTTGAAAGGTGTTGCAGACGACATATTAAAGTGAATGAAAATATACATTTTTTTGTCTTTTTGTGAAGAAGACGTTGTGTTAAATTAAGAAATTGCTTGTGACAAGCAATTTCTTCATTTTTCCACAATGTTTTCCAAAACCATTATCTTACGGGGAGTCAAAAAGAATCATTGGGTTAACCTGGATAGTCTAGTGTGCGTTGTTTTTTTGTTTGTTTTGTTTGTTTGTTTTTCTTTTTTCCCTTTTTTTTTTAAATTTGTGACCCGTCACAGTAAAACGGTCCATCTGGGAGTGTAAAGAATATCGAGTTAGTCTTCGTTAACTGCACAGACTGACAGACTAAGTCAATTTTTTCTTTCTCAGATGATTTTCTGAATCTAGAAGGGTTTTCACTAGGCTACCTAGAATATAGGCCTACACGCATGTTCATTTAAGACATGCAACATATTGGGATTTTCTGAATCTACAGAGTGTCCCAAAAAAAACGGAACCCTATTTCAAAGTCAAATATTTTAAAGCGAAGGCATAGAATCTAATTTTTGAATTTGTAGTACTAAAGATAAATTATTTTTGCATATATGTTCTAAATTTCACTTCAAAATTTGTATTGGTTCAAAAGTTATATGAAATTTAATAAAGACACTAAAAAACCGTTTTAACACGAAATCGATTTTTGCGTCTTGTTTGTTCGTAATTTTAGCGCACTGACGGTCAACTGTTGAGTTCATTACCGTTGTACAAGTACGTACCAATTTTCTCAATTTATTAATATAAAAGTGCCGCATGTGCAAATTGAGTCCGTAAGGTGGTTCTTTGAAATAATTTTAACCCTTTCCCAGACCACAAAAAGTTAGGGTGGACTGGATTGAAAGCTGTTGCTGATGACAAAATCGGCGCTGATAATGACAGAATTTGCGTTACAAAATACTTCACAGAAAATATAGAGGCTAAAGGAGAAAATACTAGTGACCATTATTTTCTTCTTTTGTCTAAATACTTTCTCAAGCTAATTCTCTCATGGATGTCAAAATCAGGTCTTGTTTGGGAAAGGGTTAAAGTACTTGGCATTTGAGGCTGATCGACCAGCATGTTGTATGTAGAGTAATAAAATAACTGCATATGATTACATGTATTGTGAATCTTTGATACACTTTGATATTTTGTTTGTATTCATTTTTTTTTTGTTTTGGTTACATCGCAGCTCTACTTTAACAGTTTATTTGTTAGCGGTAAAGATGAAACGAATTTGCACTTTTGTAAGTAAAATGTTTCAATATCACTTTTGTATTGTATTAAACAATTGTGAAGAGTCAAGTGTATTATGTAGGCGCGCGCTGCGAACGGAAAAATCGATATCGTGTTAAAATGGGTTTCCGGGTGCATTCATTTGAATGCCAATATTTTCGAAATTAATAAACATTTTTCAACCAAATTTTAAATGCTGATTAAAAACTGTCGTTTCTATTGCATATTAAAATTTGGTGGAGATATATCACTTGATACATGAGCAATTCACTTTCAAAAATGGGTTCCGTTTTTATTGGGACACTCTGTAGAAGGGTTTTCACTGCCTAGAATATAGGACTACATGCATGTTCATTCTAGACATGCAACATATTGGGATTTTCTGAATCTAGAAAGATTTTCACTACATAGAATATAGGCCTACACGCATGTTCATTTTAGACATGCAACATATTGTTGGCCTTCGTTTACTCTGATCCCTTCCTCATAAACTGGTTTAGGGACTCCCAGGGAGGTGACATATGACGGATGACATATGAACAGAAGACAAATCATTTAGATCAATTATTCCTGTCATGTCTGAGATGGTGGGATTTTAGACCAGCTGAAATTGGTAAAGGCAGATGACAACTTCATTGTACTGCTCAACTCTTTCCCATACAGTGAAATCTTAGACGAGTCCAATTTATTAGGAGTTGAAATCAACAAAATAAATGACATAATAAGTAAGAAATGTATATATGTTATAGCACAGAAAATATTGAGGAAAAAGAAAGAAATTGTTGATCATCAGCAAATTTCTTCTTTTTCCCAATGGTTTCCCAAATGATTTCTACAGTGGGCGCCAAAAACAAGTTCTTGTCTTGAAAAGATTTTATAAAGACAATTTACCATTCACAACCATTCACAACTTAAAACTCCACGAGAGAAAAGGAGACACACTTGCTTACCAGCATGTTCTTCCTTTGTCTCAATGTTTCCATGTCTTTTCTATTAGGGACGCCAAAACAAGGTATTGGTTTGGTAAATAGTGAAAGATATGTCTTTATTTGACACGTGGAAACCAGAATTTCTTTGGAAAGGAGATATTTCCGCTTGCTAAGTGAGAAAATATCGTAACAACACCTTACATTAACTGTTGTTCCTGTATTTTCGAACATAGCCGACGATTTCCAGTAACGACAGAATTGTAGACTGATCCGGTTTTACAAAGATATCATTAAATTTTGTATAGATCTACGATGGAAAAGAAAGATGTACAATTTCTGGTATCTAGCATTTCCCCTTCATCCTCACAATCTTTACCCTACATTATGCTTTTCTCTCTAAAATTATTTGGATGTACAATTTCCATTGTAATTTCATATTGCAAAGAATAACAACAAATGATTCTTTAAAAGTAATATTGTTTTGTATTTTATCATTTTTATATAAATGAACATATGTATGTAATGTAGAAATATGATTAAATTGATGCTATCAAAACATCACAGATATCGATAAAAAATCAAATTGATTAAATAAATAAAATTTCAAAGAGATTATCAGCACAACGCTTGGTTGTTTTCGCCCCCTTTTCTCCAGTGTTTTGGTGCTCTCTCCTCATTTAGCCCACCAACTTTCTTCAGTTCACTAAATTTTGTGTTTCTGTACAGACAAGGCCAGGGGTCCAGAATTCTGATGGCCCCTTTTCTTGGTTCACGGGTTATCTGGAAAAAAAGAAATCGGGGATTTATTTTCAATGATCGTAGGATGAACGTACGATAATCGTAAAGTTGTTGTATGGTACATTTACTCGTTGATAATACAGCAATTAAGTTTAAGACAGAACCAAATTTTGAAGGAGGTGAAGACAGCGAAAGAATTATGGGTAGGAGTACGCTTTGTGTGCAAAAGATGGAGAGAAAAAGTTGTCAACAATTCCTCCCTTAATTTTTTCTCTCCATCTTTTCCAAACATTTCTGTGACTGGAATGTCAAATCTGTTGAGTTCAACTTTGGAAAAGGATTGAGTACTCTATTGTTATGGCAAAGAATTTCAAGATGACGTCTGGAAACAATAAGTTTATTAGATCTACATACACTATAATGGCCATCAATCACAGGTTGGGATCTCTAAAGACATAAAATGATTATAAACGAATTCAAAATTAGCTTCACTAATCTTAAATACATTTATCATCATTTAATTTTTTTAGAGACCGTGACCTGCTATCAAAAACACTTTCTTACCCCAAGTGGCGATCTGTAACTATGGAAGCAACCTTCAATACACCGTAACCATGGAAACGCAGATTCAATGCAAGAGCCTCTGTCCAGAATGTCAGGCCGGATGGTTGGAGGTCCACTGTTCTCCATGTACATGGCGACTTCGACGTCCAGCTCGTCATCCTCGAGGTTGTTGTTGTCGTCAACATGTTGTCGTAGGTTGTTGTTGTTTTCTATATGTCGTCGTAGATTGTTGTTGTCGTCTTCATGTGGTCGTGGATTGTTGTTGTCGTCCACCGACTTTCGTCTTCTCTTTGTATGTATGTCTGAGTCGAGGTCATCAGCCTTTCTTTTCTTCGTTTCTTTGACAATCGGAATATGTGGTGGGCTTTTTGTCAACTGAAAAACAAACAAACAAATTGTTCTTGTAGATGCCTGATGCAAACCATAAACTCGTTCTGGAGCACAGAATACATGGCGGGGAATCATGTGAAACAACAACAACAACAACAACAACGACGATTGCAGAAATCTTAAATAATTCTGTCAATACTGTCCGATTTGATTTTAGTTTGAAAGAGAGAAGGCGAGAAAATGACATTGATTTTCTGGATGTGGTGGATCAGACATGATATAAAAAGATATTGACGACCAAACAAAAGTGTGTATGACCGTCATCAACCTTTTTTTTAATGTCCTGAAATTCCTGGCGTTTGTTGTCTTTTCTGCGTGAAACCAAATTCAAATCGGGCAACTATAAACAAAATTATTTGAAAGTACGAGACCTCGTCGTCTCTGTGCGGTCTGTCAGATTAAAGAGCAATTATTAATTCAAAATTATTTAAATGACTTTTGAAGACGAGTTATAACGACAAAGCCATGTATGTATGTATGTCAATAACGCTTTCTTACCTCAATTGGAGATCTGTAACTATGGAAACAACCTTCAATATATCGTAACCATGGTAACGGGGACTCCGTCTGGTACCCTGTATGTGCTGGTTCCATATTCGAGCCTCTGTCAGCCCGGATGGTCGGCGGTCCGCTGTTCTCCATGTACATGGCGACCTCGGCGTCAAGCTCGTCATCCTCGAGGTTGTTGTTGTCGTCAACAAAGTGTCGTAGGTTGTTATTGTTATCTATATGCCGTCGTAGATTGTTGATGTTATCCACCGACTTTCGTCTTCTCTTTGTATGTATGTCCATGTCTGGCTTAGTGTCGTCAGTCTTTCTTTTCTTCGCATCATTGACAACGGAAATATTGGATGGGCTCTTTGATAGCTGAAAGAAAAGTAAAAACAAGAGATGCAAAGGCGTGAAATTGTACCAGTGGCCAATTGGGTGTATATCGGACACATTTCTACGATTTTCAGTCGGTAAATGCGTAACAGATCAAACATTTTCAAAGAAAGGCAAATTATTTGACTGGTCCAAAACAGTTTAACACATGGACCTAGCCGATGTTTTTGATACTCTATATGGTGATTTATAAATTATTAAATTACTATGATTATATAGTATGAAAAAATTGGGCCGTGTTAGTTAACATTAACGCTGAAATAACATTCATATTTTTGTTGTAACATCTTTCGAATTGGAGCAGTACCCCATTACCACACAGTGACGCCTTCTGACTCCCCACAAGATAAAGGCTTTAGAAAACATTGTGGAAAATGAAGAAATTGCTTGTGACAAGCAATTTCTTCATTTCCCACAATGTTTTCTGTACAAAATGACCAAAAAATGTAAAATTTTATTCACTTGAATTTGTCGTCTGCAACATCTTTGAATTTGGACTAGTTTGAAATTTCGTCGTCTGGTAATGGGTTAAAAAGTTGTTAAATGGTCAATCCCTACCTCTTGCCAGCTGGTAGCATATTCCGATAGTTTATGAATCTTCAGTTTCATGGTATAATAAACGTTGTCGACATGAGTTGTCGGATTTGGAATGTGTAGAAGGACGTGTGAATGGGGACCACCATTCTCTGTGGATACTCTTTCTCCAATGATGTGTGTTCTTTCTTCGTGTGAAATTGAGAGAAATTTGGTCTCCTCTGAAATGGATGACAGTAATTTAACCCTCTCCCAAACGACAAAATCTTAGGGTAGTCTACTTCAAAAACTGTCACAAATGACAAAATGGAAGTTATTAAAGATAGAATTTGTGTAAAATAGGACTTAAAAAATATTAATGAGACAAAAGGAGAAACTGCTGGTTATCAGCAGTTTCTTCTTTTGTTTCAATGTTTTCCCAAGCCTTTTCTATCAGGGGCGTCAAAACCAGGTCTTGTTTGGGAAAGAGTTAAGAATCGCGATTCAAATATTTCGAAATTTAAAAGTGGTAGACATTTAAGAATTATTGTCACAAATAGAAATCATCGAGTGCTTTAGTAAATACCCAGTAAAATACAAAAATCCTATATAGGCCTACTTATCAACACCAATTTTGTTATATGCAGCCCGTTTCAAATTGGACTCGTCTTAAATTTCGCTGCCTGGTAAGCCATTTCCTAAACAAGAACGGCGCTTTTGGTGGACCTAGTACAAATGGCTTGGGAAAACATTGAGACAAAAGAGGAAACTGCTGATAACCAGCAGTTTCTCCTTTTTTCTCAATAACTTCTGTACTATCTCATACACAAATTCTATATTTAATTAATAATACCCCGTTTGTCATTTGCAGCCCGTTTCCAATTGGACTCGTCTTTAAAATTCCTTACTTGAAATATTGTTAACGATATAGAAAGCACAACACCCTACCTGATTTCGGTTTGATCAGTTTAGCTAGCCATCCCATTGAGTATGTTTTCTTGTTGGGGCTTGATTGAACGCTGTACATGGAAGGTATCCCATCCGTGTTGACTGATCTAGGTACATATCCACTAGGCCTATATATACACGTGTCGCTATGACTTCTTCCTTCATCCAGGATACTTGGTTTTGGTGTTGTTTGACATGTAATGTAGATTTATTTGAGTTGGGATCTCCAAAAAGGCCCTTAAGTTATTGAATTGAGACATGGATTCGGATCAGCCTGTGTACACACGCAGTCTGGTCAGGATCAGTGCCGTTTTGTAATTGCTTTCACATGACCTACAGGAACTATAAGAGAACAGTGGATCCCGATCAGACTGCATAGGTACAAGCTGGTTTGGAAACACAGTTTTCTTAAATGATATAAGGGGATTCCCCCTGACCCTGTCTCATGTGTAATCCCTTGTGAAAAGCACGGCGTATTTACGTTACTTTTTGAAATGGTTTAGAAAATACAAAATGAGCAAAAATGTGTACCTGTGATGTACTTAAAAATGTGAATGTATCTTAAACATGCAATTTAGTAGATTTAAAATGCGTGTACAGCGATTTTCCTATGGTATGCGGTTGAAATCATAACAAATAAGGCCGTCTTCCAATGACCGTAAACGTTTACGTAAAAATTCAAACAAGTGGTATCTTGAATGTGAACAATACTTACAAAATAAATTCATTTTGTTAAGGCTGTCGAGGCAAACGATTGCTTTCTACGACTATGGAAACAAAGTAATTTTGCGTTAGTAACGGCGTGACGTTGGTAACGTCAAATTACGTCATTTCCGTAAATATTATCCCTTATCCCGTATCATTTACAATATCAACGAAGTTTGCGCGCATGGCAGGCGATTTGCCTGCTGGACACAAAGTATCGAAAAAATATATTCAAAGCCATTGTAATCTAGCTAAAGGAATATGATGGCTGTTTAGATAAATGGAAAATGAAAGATCAAACGAAAATGAGCAAGGATATCGAAAAATGTCCTTTAAAAGGCTTTTGAGCCCAACATAGTTCCAGATCAGTTTGCGTACACACACAGTCTGATAAAGAGCCATGTTGTTCTCTAATAGCCTATTCGTGACCTGTAGGAATTGTTGGAAAGCAACATAGACCCCTTTCAGACTGTAGGTCTACTGAGACACAGACTGGCCTTGAATTATGCCCATACCAAAATTAATACTATAAAGAACCTTTTTCAAGATCATGATATTTGATTCTGTGATTTGAGAACATGTTTTCTTCCTCGTCTTCCTAGAAGTGTGTCGGACTTCTCTGAACAATTTGCCTACCAGAGTGAAATGTCGCTGCTTTTCAAAGAGACCCTAGTAACTGCAGCTTATAACAAGCTGCAGTCACTAAGTTTTTTGTTGAAAAGCGACGACATGTATCTGCCATCATACAAAAAGGGGAATGCAAGTATAAGTTTCACTAACGGATACTTTTGTATGAGAGAAAATCACGGCTATGAAACACTTGGTACAACAATTATTGCAGAAAATCTTTGAATGATATTCACTTAAAAGAACTTGAAGCAGAAAATGCAGAAATACGTCGGGGATTTGGTGGGTGTGACAGATCTGTTAAAAAGTCAAGTTATTGACTACCAGGTAAATCATTACTTTATCGTCAACAACATTTTGTCAGTTGATTTTTGAAAGATCTACCACACCCAGCGACAAAATTTTAGGGTTATCTAATTTGCTGCAAACGACAAAAAGGAAGATAATCAAGACATGGTTTGTGTAAAATATGACATAGAAAATATTGAGACAAAAGGAGAAACTGCTGGTTATCAGCAGTTTCTTCTTTTGTTTCAATGTTTTCCCAAGCCTTTTCTATTAGGGACGTCAAAACAAGGTCTTGTTTGGGAAAGGGTTAACAGGAAAAGTAGGACTACGTACGATATAAACTCATTTTGTTATCTGTTGATAGAACGTGACGCATTTATAATCGCAGCTCGAGTTGCCAATGAATACGACGTCAACGTTGACGTTATTGACGTCATATTCGGAAAACCTCGGCGATTAACGACAAAAACGAAGGCCCTGTGATTGGCCCATATCGGATATTGTCCAATTGGACCACCAAGGACAACTCTTTCGAATCATACCTTGGATGCATCTCGTAGAACTACTTTCAGACTATGAATAGAATAGAATAGAACAACAATTCAAAACGTTCGTCTGTGACTAATGTCAACAATAAAGCGACAATGATACTGAAATACATTGTTTGCAGTTCCAGGGTCCTCTCTTTTTAGAATGATTACAACCTGCAAGTCCCGCAAGTTGCCATGGCTGTGCATTAATGTTGACCTCGAAAACTACTTTATGAAGCGTAGCCGCTTCCGGCTAAGAAATCCAATTATCTTCAAGATTTCTTCATACACACACTTCCGAGTCGATGATTCGATCTTTGATCGACATTATCCGAGGATATCCGAACGGGATATTGTCGTGTGTTCTTTGAAAATGCGTGACTCGGAACACCGGTTTTATGCGTCAATCCTACAAAATTACAAAAGTAATCTCGAACATGTAGGTTCAGAGAAGAAGATTAAGATTCAGTGGCGTATTCAAAGGGGATTCAGGGGTTCAATCGAATCGAATCTCCATCTGTAGCCTGATTATTTCGTTCTCGTGTATGCTTATATGAAAATAGGCAAAGCCTACATACGGGCGAAGCAAACAGAAATCTATCTAGATGAAAAATATGCTACTTTTTATGCAGATCCATGTATTTGCATGTGCCTGTCATGCTCAATCATCTATAACAATACTCTTCATCTCGATTGTGGGAAACACACAAGTAGTACTCGCATTGAATGTGTCGGCCAATGAGAAGCGAAGAACAACCTCAACTACCCGGGATTGAACTCGGAACCGCTTGATTGCGAATCCGACGCGCTACCTCTCGACCACGCACACCGGACAAAAGTTCCAAATCAGTTTGAAAGAGAGAGAAAACAAAATTGTCGTTTAAAAAAAACCAAATGGATAGAAATAAAAAATTGTGACATTTTATAACTTACTGTAATTAAAATGATTTTATTTTCATTTTCACATCTGGCTTTGTTGAAAAGATTTAGCCTAAGGAATATTGACTAGTTATGACATCCAAAACGAAAACTAACATTGGAACATCTGTACAGCGTCTATACTGTTCATATTTACATGAAATAAATAAGAAAATATGGCCTATTGTTGCAATTTATGTCGAGGAAATCGTATTAATAAACCAAAACTATGATAAGATCGCGTTTGTAAAAACGTTGACGTTACGTGTTACGCAAGGGGGTACGAGTATTTCACGTTACGTCAATAGAAAATAATTAGACAAATAGATAAATAAATAGGCCTAAATAAATAAATAAGTAGGGGAGACCGGGGTATCATGAACCACTTTTTGATAAATTTCAACTAGGGCTTTCTTTGTTTCACACAGAGTGCTCTGATCAATACCATATCAAAGATCAACATCTCTCGCATGTTCCTAAACCTTTGACAGATATGTTGTACATCCAGAATCCACAGAAAATCATTTTAAATAGAGCTGGTGAAATGGTTCATTTAACCCCTTTGAAGGGATAGGTTGAACCAGTAGGCATATTTGCGATAATTATTCACACTGAAAAGAGAAATAAACACCAGATTAAAATTTTCATTCATAATGATGAAAATGGGTGTTGCCTGCAATAATGACATACAATTTCAATCAAAGAATAAAAACTATTCCACTTTTTCGCTTAGTCAATCAAAAAGCTAATTTAATAGACCCGGAATTATTTCTAGCGTTTTCGGCTCTTATTATCATAGTGGTTCAACTTACCCCGGTATACTCCGTAAATATTGACCTGAACCTGTTGAATATGTAATGAGTAACTGCGATGCGAAATAATCACTCTTCGACGTATATTGACGCGAGGAACACGTGCAGAATACAAAGTTCCAATGCTTATGGAAACTATCGACTCTGCTCGACAGTGAGGAGTGTTGGCGAGTATTAATTATTCAGCATCACAATTATTCATTACATATTCAACAGGTTCAGGTCAATATTTACGGAGTATACACACCATGGTCATATACTTGTCATTTGTGAAGAAACCATCTTACGATGTCAATAACGGAATGCAATATTACATTCTGAAGATATCATATAGCCTATCTGTAAGATGTAAAGAATATTGCTGAGGTTTACTGTGCCTTGTAACGTTAGTGCGAAGACGGAATGCATGAATTGTGAAAGCCAATTTTAAGGTCAAAATTTCGTTTTTTTTTGTTTTTTTTGTTTTTGTTTTTTTTTTTTTTTTTGCATAAAATCCACCTAACAAGACATAATCCCTCGAAATTTTCACCGATGAATGCTTAAACATTCCCGCCTCGAATGCTTACACCGAAGACGTGAAATAGCGAACAATTTTCGCGCCAATTTGTGCTAAAAATAGATTTCTGATGGGAAAACCCCCGACAACGTTTGCCGGGTAGGCCTACCAGTCTAATATTTTGTTTATCGGTCATGAATCGGACATTTTTTTCGTAACAGTGTTAGCAAAAAATCATTATTTTCAAGCGAGATATAGGTCGATCATAGATAATGCAGGCGGGAAGTAAAACTACGAAACATTGCACATATGCAACATGCAAGATTGCTTCCAGAGACGGAGACAGACCAGAAATGACAAACGTTTTTTCTTGAGATTCCTCAGTAGCTTAACCAGAAAAAACATCGAAAAGTCTGAAAGTAAAGTAGCTATGATCATGAAACTTCTCGGGTAGATAGATCTCACCAAGGAGAAGTGCAACGCACAAGGAGCATAACTCTACCTTGCTTATTTTGTGAGTTATTGCCCTTTGTTGTAGTGAAAGCCTTTGGGGTTATCAAATCACATTCAGCGACAAATTCTAGTTTTTTTTCTATATTAACCATTTCCCAAACAAGACCGGTTTTGATGTCCCCAACATAAAATTCTTGGGAAAACATTGAGGCAAAAGAAGAAAATGATGATCGACCAAATTGAAGAGGCCTGCTCAGCAGACAACATGAGTGTGAATAGATCTAACTTCTTTGGATAATGATGCCATTCTTTTTTTGTCTCAATATTTTCTCTGAGGTAAAACACTAAAAGTATTCACATCCGTTTTGGTATCTGCAGACTTTTTTCAATTTGGCCCAACATGACATTTTGTCGTTTTGGAAAGGGTAAGCGAGTACGCACGAGCGACACGACGAAGCAAAGGCAGGACCGTATGTGTAAACATTACTTGTCAATTGCTTATTTCATAGTTACCGATCTTAAAAAGTACACGACAGTGCAGCAACCTTCTTAACTCTGAATTAGAATGTTTCTCAACAAATGATTACAGCAATCCAGCTCTTAAAACGTCATCTTCGGCAAGTTGAAAGTGGAAAAACTTCGCGAGATTCACAGCCATATTTGTACGATAGGACATTCCCAATCTATTTTTAGACCAGTGAGGCGTGACGATGACGTATTTGTTTAGACAGAAAACCGAACGCTATTGAAAATTACGCAAGAGAAAATTGGAGTGGTTCATTTAACCCGTGGCTCAATTAACCCCGGTCTCCAATAAATAAATAAATGAATAAATAAATAAATAAATAAACAAACAAACAAATAAACAAATAAACAAATAAATAAATAAATAAATAAATAAATGAATGAATGAATGAATGAATGAATGAATGAATGAATGAATGAATGAATGAATGAATGAATGAATGAATGAATGAATGAATGAATGAATGAATGAATGAATGAATGAATGAATGAATGAATGAATGAATGAATGAATGAATGAATGAATGAGCTCACTGAGTGTCTCTTCAGAAATGCCTCTGCTGGTAAGCAAACTGATCTAATACTCTTGGATTTCAGTAAGGTCTTTGATAAGGTCAACCATCAAAAGCTACTCTATATTCTACAAGAGTATGGCGTCTCTCCACAGGTTATATCATGGAGTCGCTCCTTTCTGATTGGTAGAAGTCAAACAGTTGTTCTTGATGGAGACAAGTCGGATGAAGTACCAGTTACCTCAGGCGTCCCCCAAGGGTCAGTCCTGGGCCCACTATTCTTCCTTGTCTATATCAACCAACTGCCTCAATCTGTCTCTAAATCTCAAGTCCGCCTTTTTGCAGATGACACTGCTATCTATCTTACTATCAACTCTCCTTCTGACCCTGAAGCTCTCCAAAGAGATCTAGATGCGCTGCAGGTATGGGAACAAGCCTGGGACATGGAGTTTAATCCTTCCAAATGCCAAGTGCTGCATGTCACACGAAGCAAAAATCCAATCATGCACAAGTATTATCTCCATGACCAGGCTTTAGAAGCTGTTCCACATGCAAGATACCTGGGCCTTGATCTATCTTCTGACCTGAACTTCTCGGCCCATATCACAAGAATAACTGCGGCTGCAAATAGGTCTCTTTGCTTCCTGAAACGAAATATCACCACTAAGACAGAGAGAGTCAGAGAATTGGCATACATGTCTCTGGTCCGGCCACAGCTGGAATATGCTTCCACTGTGTGGAGCCCCCACACCAAGACCAATATTAAAAAGGCAGAACAGATCCAAAGAAGAGCCATCAGGTGGGTCAAGCATGATTATTTCCCTCTCTCAAGTGTTACAGACATGCAGTATGATCTGGGGTGGAGGTCTCTTGAGCATCGCAGGTTTGACGCCAGGCTTATAATGTTTTACCGCATATACCACAATATTGTTGCAATTAAACTTCCATCATGTATCTGTGCACCAATCAGATTTACTAGACATATGCACCCTCTTTCTCTACGACAAATCCAGGTCAACTCTGATTACATCAAATATTCTTTCTACCCTCACTCTATTAGCCTTTAGAACCAGTTACCTTGTCATATTGTCACACTCTCTGAGTTAGATCAGTTTAAGAGAGCTGTGACAGGTATTCAATATTAGTCTGGAGGTGATTGTTTTTATCTAAATCTTTTATTCCACTCTCACTTCCTAACATTTTAAACCAATACTTTTACTTTTATCTACTTTCACTTGTCTGCATGTCAGATCTTTACTTTTACTTCTTTCACTTCTTTCACTTTAGGGGAGACTGGGGTATTTTGGAACACGGGGTAAGTCGGAACAATGGCAATTTCTTGAATATACTTACAAAAATTACACAAAGCAAAAAAGAATTGGAATTGTTACACCAATACCGAGGTTTACCCAAAATTCTCAGTCTCATTAAATAAATAAGGTAACTACATCAGAAAATGTGTTTTTCAGCATCTGAAGTAATTTTTTGCACTTTACACATATTTTCTTCTATGCACTTCACTTATGAAGTCAGTGGATATTTTTCTATTCCTACTTGTAGAACAAAGATCGCAGCGTATTTTATTGAAAAAATATTTAATCTATCGTCACCAGAAACGCGCTGGTTGAAGAAGGTCAAAGGTCACCCTATGGTGGGGCAAAATGGAACATTAAACACGGGGCAAGTTGGAACACTTAAAATTGCTGTATAATTGATAGCAGACGATGTCAATTTACATTTTACTACAAGATATCAGCTATGTTAAGTTGGGAATTATGTTAATATATACTGAGCAAAAAAAGTTTAGCACGTTTTTTAACACATTATTTTTTCAGTTTATGATAATTAAATGAACATTGCTTTGTGCTGTTCAGTTGTCCCGATCAACAACCATTACGCATACAGTGCATGTGTAGAGTGAACATTCAGTGTATTGGACAGAGTCCAGATAAGCAAAAGTCACGTGCGGCACGTGTGCAGTGACATCGATAATGTCTAGCTTGTCCAAAAACACACGATTACACAGATCTGTTAGCAGAATCAATTTAACTGTTACAAATTCTTTGATATTGATTATGGGAAGGCGAGAAATGATGACGTAAGTTCGACGTCAGAGAGCTCTTTGCATGCTCCAAGCAGGTATGTCTGTTAGAGATGTCGCTTTGCATTTCAATTGTCTCCAATTGACAATTACGCACCTACGGCACTTGGTTTATGCAACTTTAGCCAGCAACGACCGACCTAAATCTTGTAGACCGTGTAAAACGACGTTCAGGGAGGATCGTTTCACAGCGACGTCTTGACGACGTTTCGAATTCCTGTCTAGTAAGAATTTAGTGCTACTCCTCCAGGACGTCACAAGGTATACCGTTAGTGACCAGACTGTCCGGAACAGGCTCCACACAACTTGCATCAGGGTCATCCGATCTTACGCCAATGGCGTTAAGCATCGACAGGCAAGGCGTCAGTGGGTATTGACACATCGATATTGATTCAGGAGACATTGGACTGATGTCCGAACGAATCTAATTTTACGTGTCATTAACTGACGGCAAGATTTGTGGTTGGAGAAGATGCGTAAGGCTTGATACCAATAACGTCATCATTGAGACTGTTACGTCGATTGCAGCGTCATTTTTAGGCAGGAATAGATAAAAACAATTAAACAGACCTCATTTTAGTTAATGGCAACCAAACGGTGCAAGGGTACTGCAATGAAATTATCCAACCTATCAATGGACCGTCTTACAACGACACAACGTTGTGATATTTCAATAAGATAATCACCACCCACTTACTCCAAGGAACATACGGAATGATCTACGCCTGAACTGCTTAATCACCAGCAAAAGAACACGCAAAGAACATTGTTGGACGTCAGGCTAGAGAAAGTAATGCCGTCTGTAACGTCATTGGCAATAAGCGTCATCTGCAGCATGAATGGACAAAATTCCTTTCTCTGTGGCCAGGAAGCTTCCCTGCAACATGGGTAGACATTGAATGGCGGTCCAAGCTGCTTATGCTGGACATTCGCGTTATTGAAATTTGCATGACTTTCGATATCTGACCCCTGTGCACTTTAACGTAAGATACCTAACTAACGCTTAAGAATTTTGAAGCAAAATTTTCAGGAATCGCTTGAAAATTGAATTTTCAAACACATTAGAGTTTTATTTTTATGGATTTTGGAATAGTTTTTGACTAGGAAAGGACATTTTCCAAGTGTGCTA
This sequence comes from Fragum sueziense, assembly GCA_963680895.1. Classification (NCBI taxonomy): domain Eukaryota; kingdom Metazoa; phylum Mollusca; class Bivalvia; order Cardiida; family Cardiidae; genus Fragum; species Fragum sueziense. Next base: position 9,330,391 of record OY804607.1, read on the forward strand.
AACTTTTTGTGCACAGTATATAAACCACGTAGCCATAAACACAATCTATGTCGTCTATGAACCCTTTCTTTGCTTGTGTTGCGTAAACAGGGTTTTAACTAGCTCTAAGGCCATATCAAGGTTGTCAGCACACCTAGCATGCTATGCTGGCGTGTCCACAACCATTACCCGCACTTATCACCACCATTTCGATACATTCGCACTCAAAAAATCTTAAATATTGCAGAAAGGCGATCAGTTTTTTTGCCTGTAGATATTTTTTTCGTGGATTCTTTCAGTGCCAGGTTGGTTTTCTGCCATGCCTTGTCCATGGACATACTTACGAGAGTCCAGCGACGCCACTGAGAGTATAATTAAGGAAATTATATCATCTTTAAAAGAAAGGAAATGTCTTTTCAAATGTTGCTTTGCGTTACATTGAAAATAAGTGTTCCATTTTACCCTGGCCTATGTTCCGATTTGCCCCGAAGTCGGGGCAAATCGGAACATTTCAGGGGGTAATTTAGATAGGCCATAGAATGGTTATTTTGTGCCGTATTGTAGTAAAAAGCCGATAAAAACGTAGCGCATAAAATGCTCTTTCGTAATTTACAAAGAAATAATTGAAAGGGATCATGAAAATTGAGCTATGCACATTTAACTGAAAAGTGTTCCGGATTACCCCAGTCTCCCCTACTAACACTCCAACGTGCACAGTTTTCCTGACTGTAATACTCGAGAGAGTGGTGGACAGTACACAGAGATAGATAGATAGATAGATGAATGAATGAATGAATGAATGAATGAATGAATGAATGAATGAATGAATGAATGAATGAATGAATGAATGAACGAACGAACGAACGAATGAATGAATGAATGAATGAATGAATGAATGAATGAATGAATGAATGAATGAATGAATGAATGAATGAATGAATGAATGAATGAATGAATGAATGAATGAATGAATGAATGAATGAATGAATGAATGAATGAATGAATGAATGAATGAATGAATGAATGAATGAATGAATGAATGAATGAATGAATGAATGAATGAATGAATGAATGAATGAATGAATGAATGAATGAATGAATGAATGAATGAATGAATGAATGAATGAATGAATGAATGAATGAATGAATGAATGAATGAATGAATGAATGAATGAATGAATGAATGAATGAATGAATGAATGAATGAATGAATGAATGAATGAATGAATGAATGAATGAATGAATGAATGAATGAATGAATGAATGAATGAATGAATGAATGAATGAATGAATGAATGAATGAATGAATGAATGAAGGAAGGAACGAACGAACGAACGAACGAACGAACGAACGAACGAACGAACGAACGAACGAATGAACGAAAATGAATGAATAAATAAATAAATAAATAAATAAATAAATAAATAAATAAATAAATAAATAAATAAATAAATAAATAAATAAATAAATAAATAAATAAATAAATAAATAAATAAATAAATAAATAAATAAATAAATAAATAAATAAATAAATAAAAACAATATAAAAATATTGTCATGTTCTAAGAGAAGGTGGACCAAACTGTATGGTTCACAGTGAACTCGGCCTTATTACGAACTCGGCCTGTCGAACTCGGCCTGGTGAACTCGGCCTTATTATAGGAATGGATATATAGTAATATATATAATGAATGAAAATTATAGTGATGCCTTCGATTTCTTTTATAGCAATTGATATTATATATCAATTTATTTGATAAATCACCTTACTGTAAGTAATATCTTGAATTTATATACATACATTTATCCATTATTATTAAACATGGAGATTTTAGAATTTTAAGAAGTTGTAGACGACATAAAAGATTGAATTCAAATGCAGAAAATTGTATATTGAAGCAGGAAAATATCGAGAGAAAAGTCGAAATTGTTATATGTTTACAATTATTTTCTTTCTCGATGAGTATAAAAGGCCAAATGTTTGGTTAGTTCAATTCCTTAGCTGCTGCAGTCTTCAAAATGGATATTGTCGAAACAAGTAATATCTTACAATTTAGCATTGAATATTTAAAGGCAAAATGAGGAAATAATGATAATCATAACTTCTTCTTTTGCCTAAATTATTTCCGCAAGCCTATTTTATTATGCTCCTCAAATACGAGGTATTGTTAGCAAAACGATTAACAAGTTATGGTATTTTAAGAAATTAAAAGTGTGAATCACACGCTATTTTAATTGCTACTTTGATTATGACGCGTGGCTACTGTGAATGACGCGTGGCCACTGTTTAACCCTTACCTCAGCGATAAAATAACATATTGTTTGATTGTCTGACAATTACTTATACTGTGGTTTGTTATCAGCAACCGCATTTTATTTTCATTATTTTTTAGTATCATTATAGGTCCGGTTTTTGATAAAAGCAATAATACAGGACAGTTTGATTATTTGTAATTACATACATTAATAACGAATAAAAAAAGAAGCAACAAATTGGATAGAATCGATCAATGTTATATTATATAATGCATATCTAAATCTTGAAATATTTAAAATACAATCTGTGTAAGCACTACACGGAAGACATCTATGCATTTCTTCTTCTCTCCTCGATAGTGCACCAACGTTCACAGCCAGACTCATCAGTTCTGCATCTCGGCGCAGCAGTGGAACAAGCTTATAGAAGCTCGATCCACTGCCAGCCTTACTGTTTAGACGATGGTGCCAACCTAAACAGACATAAAGATTAAGTTTTTAGCCATTACTAGACGATAAAAAATCATACATTAACAAAACCTAAAGATGATGAAGACGACAATTTTTAAAGTAAAAGAAATTTATAATCAAATATCTTAAGGGAGAGAAAACATATGGAATGAGGTGTAAAGGGTGGTCACGCGTCATTCACAGTAGCCACGCGTCATAATCAAAGTAGCAATTAAAGTAGCGTGTGATTCACACCCTTAATTTCTTAAAGTACCATAACTTGTTAATCGTTTTGCAAACAATAGCTGGTATTTGAGGAGCCTGAAAAAATAGGCTTGTGGAAATAATTTAGGTAAAACAAGAAAATTATGATTATCATTATTTTCTCAATTTGCATTTAAATATTGTAAAATATTACTTTCTTTGACAATACCCATTTTGAAGAGGGCAGCAGATACGGAAATGAACCAACCAAACATTTTACCTTTTTGTACCTTTTTGTAGACTGGGGAGTTTTCTTATAAACCCTATATTTGCCGTTTATAATCATCGAAATGGAAAATAATAAAATGTCAACAAATAACAATTTCTTATTCAAAATGAAAAGACAATTTATTTTCAATAATAATAATCATTTACAATCGAATATTGAAATTAAAAAACATAGTTGAATATGACATAAGTTCAAAATATTAATTACAAATTTAAACAAATTAATTTAAACAAAATTAATTCGAAATAATACATGATTTGGACGATATAAAAATGAATTAAAAACTATCATGATATTTTATACCAAATATCATAATGTAATTTCAATATAATTATATAACAATAACAGTGCTATATAGCCTATATTGAGGCCGAGTTCGACAGGCCGAGTTCGTATACAGGCCGAGTTTTTATAAGGCCGAGTTTTTTAAGGCCGAGTTCACCGTACACCAACTGTATGACCATGATGGTGCCAGAACCGATTTCTTGTTGTCCCCCCGCAGGTGATCTAATTGTTGAAGATGATAAAAAAACTTTTTTTTAGAGAGAGAAAGGGAATTATTTTCTTTTCGTCGTTTCTTCCACCAAGAGTATCTAGGATTGTATCTGTCGCAATTCCGTAAATAAAAGTGATTCAGCGCTATCACGCCCCTGAATCATCTAGTAGAACGCACGATTAGCTAATATTCTGTGCCACCGTGTAGGGGGCGTGATTTTCCAAAATGGAGTCGATCGAGAAATTTTTGACATTTCAACTAGGAATTTTAACATATTCTGTCGTTATGGCACAAGTTCCGGACATTCCGGTCGGTCCAGCGATAGACACAGAAGAAGAAGAAATTGTCACAAACAAACACAAAACGGACAGTTTGACCATTTTAATGTTGTTAGGTCTTTTATTGCTGACAATTTTGACAGTTTGGTTATTCAAGCATCGCCGGTTCCGATTTGTACACGAAACTGGGTTATCAGTTATTTATGGTAAGAATTGGAATTAATGAAAAGCTTGACATAGAATGGTTAAGCTGTTTGCAAAAGATTTCCAATTTTTAAACAAAATTTGTACTGTTTTCAAAAGTGACATTTGGGTGGAGCAGTGGTTGGTTGCCAAGCTATAGCGTAGAACTTGGGAACTTTTGATTGAGTTTTGTAGAGTTCATTATCATCCAATTTATAAGATTGGACTCTTGATCCTGATCTCGTGTGGAAAACCCTGTGTAAAACACTGTGCTGTACAGTGGTGGAAGGCAGAGGGGTTTAACCCTTTCCAAAACAAGACCTGGTTTTGACGTCCCTGATAAAAATGGCTTGGGAAAACATTGAGACAAAAGAAGAAACTGCTGATGACCAGCAGTTTCTCCTTTAGCCTCAATATTTTATGTGCTAAATTTTACACAAATCCAGTCTTTTTTGACATTTATTTTGATGGTTGCATTAACTTTTGAAATGGATCGTCCTAAATTTGTGCCGTTTGGGAAAGGGTTAAACGAAGCCCCCTATAGAATCAGTCGGCATGACGTCATAGCCTCACTTTAATTTTTTATACGCCCGAAGGGTCGTATTATGTTATGGCCCCGCTCGTCCGTCCGTCTGTCTGTCCATCCGTCTGTCCGTCCGTCCGTTAGCAATTTCTTGTGTGGGCAACTCCTCCTACACTTTTGATCGGAATTTGATCAAACTTGCCACAATGAATCTCCATGGTGTCTAGTTGTGCACCTCGCTTACGGAATTCAGATAACTCTTTTCGTTCTTGAATTATCTGCCCTTGAATTAAAAAATGCCCATTTTCTTGTGTGCGCAACTCCTCCTACAGTTTTCATCAGAATTTGATCAAACTTGCCACAATGAATCTCCATGGTGTCTAGATGTGCACATTGCTTACACGGAATTTAGATAACTGTTTTCGTTCTTGAATTATCTGCCCTTGAATTTAAGGAAAAATGCCAATTTTTAGCTCGACTTTTCGAAGAAAATGAGAGCTTATACTGTCACCCGGGCGTCGGCGTCGGCGTTGGCGTCGGCTTTGGCGTTGCAACAAAGGTTAAAGTTTTTTCAAACATCAATAACTTCCATACTATCGAAGGGATTCAACCCAAACTTGGAATACTTATTCACCATCACAGCCTCTACCTTACTATCAGGGCCCATGACCCTGGGACCACTCTATTTGGAGTTATGCCCCCTTTATACTAAGCACTTAGAAAGTCGAGCACGCTGTCTTCGGACAGCTCTTGTTTCAAAAATGCCCATTTTCTCCTGTGTGCTAATTCTACAGTTTCAACCAGAATTTAATCAAAGTAGCCACAATGAATCTCTTTCGTGTCTTGTTGTGCAAACAAAATTTTGATAACTTTTCATGTTTGAATTATCTGCCCTTGAATTGAAAAAAATGCCAATTTTACTGACAAGCCCCTCTCGGGCGTATATGCGCCGCTCTGCGAAGCTCTTGTTCATGGAGGGTACTTCCTCGGTCTTTATAGTTACAGGATACAATTTTTGAGGCAGAATATTTAAAAAAATCCATTGTTAAAATTCATAAACAAAACTATTTCTTTAAAGAATGTGATTTAAACTTTCTAACTACCAACACATTTTTAGCTCGACTTTTCGAAGAAAATGAGAGCTTATACTGTCACCCGGGTGTCGGCGTTGGCGTTGGTGTCAGCGTTGGCGTTGCAACCAAGGTTAAAGTTTTTTCAAACATCAATAACTTCCATACTATCAAAGGGATTCAACCCAAACTTGGTATACTTATTCACCATCACACCCTCTACCTTACTATCAGGGCCCATGACCCTGGGACCACTCTATTTGGAGTTATGCCCCCTTTATGCTAAGCAACTTAGAAAGTCGAGCGCACTGTCTTCGGACAGCTCTTGTTAATAATCAGGCGTAGTCGTCGAGATATTAATGCTGAAAGTTGGTAATGCTTCAATGAAAAAGACCGAAGCTTTCACCTCCACTGAATAAGTGCAGGTCCGCACTTTATGACTGACAACGTTTTTGATTGGCTGAAGGGATTGTGCGGACCGAATCAATGACTTCTGATTATTTTCAATTTGATATGGAAACTCTGTCAAATTTGTATAATAATAGGATACCCCCAGTTGTATGTTCCAACCTTGTTGCAATAATGTAACCGAAACTTATTCAAATTTTGATCTAGTTTCACAAACCAATAGTCCAATTTACCCATCATCAAGTTTGTGGCTACAATATCGCAGCTAGTTCCAACCCCTTTCTCAGAAAACCTGGATCCGCCGCAGGACAGATTTGTAACTAAATAAGCACACCAGCCAGTTGTGTCAAAATGAAGCCAAATTAAGCACCCTATCTGGGACTATTATATTGTACTTAGTGATGACAAAATCAACCTGATGAGTACCTTTGGTAGGGTCGAAACCATCAATTTTTCAATTTCAAGAATATGAATAATATAAAATCCAAAACAAAAAGAACAACTGATCATTAAAGTTTTCCAATTGACCATCAGAATTTAGCAATTGACCCTTAAAATTTAATTTTTCAATTGACCACCAATCAACCACCAATCGACCACTTGGAGTATTGACCGCTTGACCGGTCTATTGCCAACCCTGACACCAGGGGTTCCCCTTCCTAGTATAACACAATTGGACTGAATATCCGTTTGAAAATGAACTTATTCTACTTAAGGCTACAGAGGGGGTTTGTTTGAGACCCAGAACCCCTTCTGGATCCGCCACTGCTTAGTGCTATCAATAAAAATTTCACCTCTGCTAGTAAAGCATTAAAAGTTACAAATTATTGTTTGGAATAGGGTTAAGATAAGAGCTTAGATTATAATAGAGAAACTTGAAGAAACTTGCTATCTTATAGCAATATTGCTATATTTTTTTATGTCATCGGTCATCTTTGAATTTGTTGTAACTACAGCTTGATTAAACCCTTTCTCAAACAAGACCTGGTTTTGATGTCTTCAGTAGGAATGACTTGGGAAAACATTGAGGAAAAAGAATAAAATGCTGATAACCAGCATTTTCTCCTGTTGCCTTAATATTTTCAGGACTGTAAAATACACATTTTTTTAATTCCATATCATTCATTTTTTCTTCTGTAGATTCTTGCAAATATGAAAGGTCTAAATTCTTTTTTGGGGGAAAGGCTTAAGATGTCGTCACAACAATGTTGTTCTATAATGTTGCGACAACAATTTAGAACATGACAATACATGTATCTTGTTTGTTCCAGGGTTGATCGTTGGTGCAGTTATACGCTACACAAGCTTGCCAGATATAGAATCAACAGCGCATGCAAACTTAACAAAGGAATACACCAAGAATAGCCCACCAGAGGCTATATTCATAAACTTTTCAGAAAAAGTTCATAATATCACGGAATTAAAGATTATAAAATATACTCTAGATAAAATAGTTACAGAGGTGGAAGAAGAGGCGCCGTTAGAAAAAACTGTAAGTAGATTTATCGGAGTTACAGATTAAAGTATGTGAAGGCATTTTAATGCAGGGCTCAAACTTCCACTAGCATCCTGGCAATTTGCAAGTTAAAATAAAAAAATGCTAGTGGTTTTATCTGACATTAGATTTATTTTAGGACATGTCCTTTTACAAGAACAACTGCTATAATAAATGCATTATACTATGCTTTTATTTTTGAAAATGACAACCTTTATTATATACAAAACCAGATTGCAAGTGAATTTGCCTATTTGATAGTGGTTCCAAAATCCACAAGCAAAATATTGCGAGTCTTTTTTTTTTAGGAAAATTCTAGCCCTTAAGTGTTTTATTTATAAATCTAAACCCAATATTGTGGGTACTCTTTGGAATCCTCTCGATGAGACGATTCCTTTGAGTACCCCACAACATGGTGTTTGATGAACATTAAATTAAAAATTGCATTTTGTAAAGCAATTGCCCCCTCTTATCTTAAGCTCTGGATACATGTATTTGCAAACTACAAGTTTAGAAAGTTACAAAATGGTCTATCATTATTTAAATATTGTTCTCTCCTTTTCCTACTCTATTTCAATGATTAGATGTTTATTTCAAAACAATTTTGTTTCAGTTTAACATTTTTATACTCTTTGATGCTGACTTAATAAGAAATACAACTTATCCAATGTCAACAAAGCGAGTTTGAAATATCTCATTTATTGCAGGTGACATTTGATCCAGAGATATTCTTCAATGTATTTTTACCTGTGATTATATTTGAGGCAGGATATAGCATGAAAAGGGTAAGCATTCTTATTTCTTTGTGTGGAAGTTTACATTGGATTAGTTAAAAAAAGGATAAGGAAATAAGATAAAAAAAATCACCATTAAAAAGATGTGATTGAATCTTATTTTGTGATATGCTAATATATAACTAAAATTTGAAAATATGCAAAACAAACATCCCATTTCATTTATGTAAAAAATCAGAAATGTAAAGTCTTTGATGAAAAAAAAAACTTTTTATTTATTGGTGGGAGAAAATATGTAATAGTATGATTCAGTATTACTGATGAGTAAGATAATTATATTTGATTATGTTTTGTCTTTAAATTTCAGAAACATTTCTTCAAGAATTTTGGAGCCATCACAATGTATGCCTTCATAGGAACAACCATATCATGCATGGCTGTGGGGTAGGTACTACTTTTTAGCTCGACTTTTCGAAGAAAATGAGAGCTTATACTGTCACCCGGGCGTCGGCGTCGGCGTTGCAACAAAGGTTAAAGTTTTTTCAAACATCAATAACTTCCATACTATCAAAGGGATTCAACAACTTTGTATACTTATTCACCATCATTCCCTCTACCTTACTACCAGGGCCCATGACCCTGGCTCCACTATATTTGGAGTTATGCCCCCTTTATACTAAGCAACTTAGAAAGTCGAGCACGCTGTCTTCGGACAGCTCTTGTTACAGATACATATAAGCAAAAGTTTTCATGTATCTGTATTTTAGATAAAGCAATTTTGTTTAAAAAAACAAACAAAATAAAGTAAAAATGAACAAGAAGAAATTACTGACCACTATTGTTATTCACATTACGCAGGCTTTCTGATCCTACATGTAACCTTAATTCCTCCAATAAAGTAATTGCAATAGTTTTGTCCGAAGGAAACATTGATGAAAAAGTTCTTGTAAGTATAAGGTAGTTCTGGCTTTAAAAAAATATTTAACCAATTAAAGCATTGGATGTGTCAATATATCAACTTATTTGCCCTATCAGGAGGAGGATGATATTCTACTGTTGCTTTTCAACAAAAACCTTGTAACTGCAGCTAAAAGCAATACTGATATATTGAATCGGAATGCTATGTGTATATTTTCAGAGGGTTGATGTATGCGTTTACAAGATTTTTACCTATAGAGTTTACTGTTAATGATTGTTTTTTCTTCGGAGCTATAATCTCAGCTACAGACCCAGGTACGGATTCCAACACATGTTGAAAATTGTTACCATGTAGTCAGTAAGTCCATTGACCTTGTTCCTCATGGGTGTGTATCCCAGATAAACTGATATCATTTAAGACCTATGAAAGAAGTCTTTTCTCAAAGTGAGCTAAGCTGTTGACATAGTTTGTGTAGTTAATCATTAGATACCATATACCAAAGACTTGGTGCAACTTCATAGTTAATGTTGATCATGGAAATTGACTATGGCACCCTAGTTTCAAAAACTTTAGAAAAATCTGGGTAATTTGATCAATTTCCACTGTAAGGAATAAAAGTGAAATTGCAAGAAGTGTTTGGTATCGAATGACGGATGGGATACTTATAATTGTACTTGTGAAAGGCATTCCGCATGCGCATGGTTCCTTACACTTGTGCCAAACGGATAGAATTTTCTTTGCAGTTTTATGAAAGTGTTTATGTTGATTAATTTCAGTAACGGTGCTGGCTATTTTCAATGATCTGAATGTTGAAATTACACTAGAGTAGATCCGGGTAACATCGGACAACCTGGTTTCTTCGGACGCTCCTTTAACCCTTTCCCAAACAGCAAAATTTTAGGGTGATCCACTTCAAAAACTGCCACAAATGACCAAATGGAAGTTATTAAAGATAGGATTTGTGAAAAATATGGCATAGAAAATATTGAGACAAAAGGAGAAACTGCTGGTTATCAGCAGTTTCTTCTTTTGTTTCAATGTTTTCCCAAGCCTTTCCTATTAGGGACGTCAAAACAAGGTCTTGTTTGGGAAAGGGTTAATCGCTATATAAAACCAACAAAATAAAAAGAAATCACTGGTAAAATCGATTTGTTTTCCAGGAAAGCTTTACTCTAAAGAAATAACATGTCATAGTGACGTATACATTGAGTTGCAACGAGAATTTTGATTGGATTAGGCACCAGTGTTATCAAAGTGTGGTATTTTCTCTTTCCCCAGTGAGAAATACCCAAAGTGGAAAAAATTGACTGTAGGAAAATACTGAATTTAAGTTATATAAATCCTGTATTTTGTTTACTGAAAAATGATTTGCTAGATTTTTATGTCTATTTTCGTAAAATGAGGATGCATTTTAAAAATTAAAAACCTTATTTAACTCTTAAATCACGAATAAAACTATGTCCGATGATACCCTACTGACTTAAAGTAAACATACATGATGGAGGCTTGAATCGGACAAGGTCATTTATGAGAGAAATAACTTATAAAAAGGTACACACAGATGCAAAAAGTATTCTTATTTAACATTTTATATCAAGATATATAGAAAAATTATGTATAAGTAGCCTACGCATAAAGTTTTTTAAAAAGAAATAGGGTGTCTGATATCTCTAAGTATATCTTAGACATCTGGTAGATGTCCGATGAACCCCATTATATCATTTTGCCGTCCAATATTACCTGATTCGACTGTCCGATACAAAACGTAATCTGTCCGATACAAAACTACAAGACATCAATGGCAAAAGCATCAAATTTATAGTGAAAATACCGATTTTTCAAAACATCTAATGCACATCATGTCTCCTCTTATGTTTGTCCATTTGGTATCCGCAGAATAAATGACACTGGCCATCCAATGAAAACGTACCAAGCTGTTTGTGCCGAAAGTGTCCGATAATACCCAGATCTACTCTATGGAAATATGTCCTTATGTTTAGACAGAGTGTATTGTTCATCAAATATGATGGTGTGATTACTCTTCTAATAAATATATTTTATTTGATGATTAATTTCAGTGACGGTGCTGGCTATTTTCAATGATCTGAATGTAGATATGACTCTATACGCTCTCGTGTTTGGAGAGAGTGTTCTGAATGATGCGGTGGCTATTGTTCTATCAGGGTAGGTAGATGTGTTATCATGCTTTACCAGGGCAACAGATAAGTGGGAGGGGTTGAAGACATTCTAATAATTTTATTTCAAATCCAAACCCTATGTTGTGGGTACTCATTTGAATCGTCTCTATGAGACGATTCCAATGAGTACCCATAACATGGGGTTTAATGAACATTTATTGAAATATTACATTTTGAAACGTCATCACCCCTTCTTATCAAGAGCTTTGCTTTTTCATTTCATAAGCATAACCTGGTTCTTACATTCCTTCATGATTGTGTTAAGAACAGTTCTGAAAAATATTGCCTAGATAGAGGTTTGGTGTGAGAAAATCTGATCTTCTTGGCCCGTTTTACTTATGAACATTTTCTCATAGATTTGAAAAAAATATTATATATTTTTGTTCATAAGTGTGTGTTTTACTGAACTCATTCGAAGCTAGGAAAGTATTAAGTATTTTCGTAACTGTACACACAAAAAAGTTGGTGCAAGTCTGTTTTAAAGAAATGCTGATACCTCAAGTTTTACTTGTGACTTTCAATTTGTCTTTTTAATCCTTTTGTACTGTTATTATTTCAGCGCTGTAAAAAATTCTTTTTTCTATCTTGCTAAGATCCAAAGTGATTTTAGCTCGACTTTTCGAAGAAAATGAGAGCTTATACTGTCACCCGGGCGTTGGCGTTGGCGTTGCAACAAAGGTTAACCCATTACCAAACAACAAAATTTTGGACTGTTCCAATTTGAAAGAGGTTGCAGATGACAATTACAAGTTGATGAAAATTTAAAAAATCTTTCCATTTGGAGTAAGAAAACATTGTGGTAAATGAAGAAATTGCTTGTTACAAGCAATTTCTTCATTTTTCACAATGTTTTCCCAAGCCATTCCTTGTTAAGGAGTCAAAAGGCGTCACTGTGCAGTAATGGGTTAAAGTTTTTTCAAACATCAATGACTTCCATACTATCAAAGGGATTCAACCCAAACTTGGAATACTTATTCACCATCACACCCTCTGCCTTACTACTAGGGCCCATGACCCTGGCTCCACTATATTTGGAGTTATGCCCCTTTATACTAAGCAACTTATAAAGTCGAGCGCGCTGTCTTTGGAAGCTCTTGTTTCCAATAAAAGTACACTGAAACTATTAACAAATTCTTCATTCATGAAGAAATAAGTTCATTTAATTATAGATTGGAGTGTTTTCATGCTAGGGTTGCACCGACATTCAGTATAATGTTCAGAATACCCTGCATATATATATGTCCAGTCAAATTTGTGAAAGGCAACTTTAAATCTTAAACAGCACTATGAATTTTTACAACAAAATGGTGTGGTCAAAGTTTGTTTATATTTGTTTGGGTGTGATCTTTTCCAATGATTTTCTAACAATTATCATCTTTAACATGTTGATTGTATCATTTAGGGTAGTTCAAGATATGAAAACTAACAGGTGATTAGACTACATTTTATTGCATGCATGCTTTGAAGAGGGTAATTAAGGCATTCTGTCTATCATTAGATACCAAACACTTTGTGCATCTTCAGGTGTCATCTATGGCTAAGGTATACCCTCGCCATTTTCCAGGCATAATCTGTGGCAACAGAAATTGATGAGAGATACCCTTGTCAATTTTCGTTGCCACAATTGACGCTGGCAATTGCATGAAGTGCTTGATGTCTAATGATAGATGGAATACCCTAATGAATCAGAAGCCTTGTCCACATTTGCCCTCTCCCAAACAAGGTCTGGTCAATGAAAACTCTGTTAGCGAAGGCTTGGGGAAGCATTGAAATGGCTAATTAGATTGACTGATTGATTTGGGAAAGAATTAAAAGACCCTATAAGCTGGCATGTACCTGTAATGCTTGTCCACCCTCCAAATCCTAGGGATGTGAAATAGTATTTAAACCTTTCCTAAGTGACATTCATTTAAGACTTGTCCATGTTTTAAAGGTGATGCTGATGACAAAATCCAGAGCAACAGATTAAGAAGGGTAATGGCTTTTCAAGATGCAATATTTTGTTCAATGTACATGAAGCCCTATGTTGTGGGTACTCATTGAAATCAGTTCATGGAGACTTTTCAAAAAAGGACCCACAACATAGGGTTTGGATTTGAAATAACAGATTTAGAGTGATTATATATATCTCTTGTCTGGTATCCTGAAAATCAGCGTCACAAAATATGTGGGCTTGGTACACTACGGTATGGAAAACTTTTAGAGAAGAAAAAAGTGCTGGCTATCAACATTTTCTCTAAATCTTTTCCAATGCTTTCTCTACTATGGACATTACATTTGTAAAGGGATTTTATGTGGGTTAATTACCAAATGATCATACTTTGAGGCTGTTCTTTTAAATGATAATTGTAAGACTTGCAGCTTTGCTCTTGTCCAAACTAGAGGATCTTTATTTAAGTTGTGACTTTATTTTATTGTAGCTGGGACATCAAGTATCATTGATCGTAAAATATCTTTTTTGTACAGCATTGGGGGTTTTCTGCATCATTCTATGGGGTTTCAAACCTGTAAATTATATAGAAATAGATTAATGCTAAATATAGAAATTACTATTTCTATTTAAAAAGCAAAGCAAAAATACACCCTTACGTCAACAAAATTGCAGAGTTTGAAAAGGCATGGTATATGTTTATTGCAAATAAGTGAGACTAGAAGAGCATGATTCCATGTTTGTGTCCCTGCTTAAATGAATAAACCCAAGCAGCAACCTTTAGAATTACATACAAAAATAAGCAATTGTTAACAAAGCATGATTGAATGAAAATTCCTTATAGCCATGCCTATTTGTAAGATAACATGATAACACATGACTTTCATGTCACAATCAAGCATGTTTTTCTTAACAAGTCCAGGCTAAGAAATATTATCAAGTGAGCAATGTTAAGAGATTCTGATTAGAGCCTTTATTTGCCAAGGAAATAATCACTGTGTTGTAAGCTGTCCGTTAGGTTTGTGCAGTCATTCAAAGATGGCGACGACGATATAACATGAGAGGTAGGTGTCATAGTTTTTCATCGATAAATTTCTTAAATGGTCGTATCTTCCCTTGATACTGATATCATTATACAGGGGAAATGTATACCTATCAACGGTTCTATATATCAAAGTACCAGTGTTGTCCTATCGTACTCAGTGGTTGTGCAAAGACAGCCCAACACGGAAAACTTTTTTCGAAGCGAGAAAGTTGCCCTCTTAAGGATGATTACATAGTAATCAGCGAACTAAAATACAAACTATTGCTCTAACTTTGATGTTTTTAACATGCTCTTTTCTATGGTTACCGTTATTTTACATAATAATGTCCAGAATGACCACAAACACCGTGTTTACTAAATGGCCAAACAACGGTGTAGTCACAGTGAAAATATGCAGACAAAACGGTGCAGTTTCTGTGTTTTATGTACGGTGTGGTTATATTTTCATAACAAATTGTGAACGGTGTAGACATAATGTAATTGTGAACGGTGTAGACTTGAAGCAATACAGAACTTATTATTTCTGAAATGATAATATTGTATTTTTAATGATAACGTTTTCATGCCTGGGAATCACGTTTTACAATTACTACCGAAATTCTTCAACAATGTTAATGTGTGATTGACTTGTAAATGCTTTGCAGCAAAGAAGGTGACAAAATGTCTACAAAATATACTTTAATCAGAATAGAGAAAGAATCTAGTTGCTTCGCTATTTGTCAAAGCAATTCCGTAAGGGTCAAAAAGTAGAAAATACCAAGAATCTGCAGGCGTCTGTTTTATTTTGTCTTTTATTTTCAGTTCCATGATGTTCACTTGTTACTACTGTCATTTCGAATGAAGTTTCGAAAAGGTTGTGAAGCATTCGGAAGAGGACCATTCCAGCCAGATATTAAAAGTGCGCAGGAGGGAGATCAATGATCAGACAGGCTAAAAAAGTTTGAAAACTCTGAACTTTAGTATAATTCCGGATATTATCAAGAAGTCAGACTAGGACATCATCCCCATTTCCGAGCATAGAATACACAAGATAGACATCATCAGCATAGAAAATCAGGATTTTGGAATTGACAATTTTTCTATCGATGATAACCCCGATTTTGTATGCATGAGTCATGTACATAAATAGAAGTTCAACACTCAATAAAGTCGTTCAAAAAGCTCCGACCTTAATTCCTGATATTTCCATTAGACATGGACGAACAGATGATACGGATAGGGACTCGCGAGACATGAAAATAATGGTTGGAATGAATAGTTTGTTCCGAGATGTGATTAAGTCATTGAGAAGCATTGATCAACTTGGTAATTGGTTATCTTTTCATAAGATGGTCAAGGAAGGTCGGATCCCGATGGAAAACTCTGCATTTCATTTATTTATGGATGTGTGTAAGTTCTACTCTCTTGGTACTAAGTTGGAAGTACTTCAACAGTAGTCAAACGGTTTTGTCGAATAGGATATTGTCTTTTTCATTCCAAATGGTTACATTTTATGAGTGGGCCTAAAAAATCTTGGTCAGAAAATTGTCAGTCCTGAAGAGGAGGTTAATTACGTCTGAAAATGCCAAAATAAATTTTGCAGTTCTGTAATTCTATTTTCAAGACTTGATTACTTTAAGTCGAACAAAACGAAAAAAGGCCCAAATGTTTATGAAACAAATTTATAAATAATATATGTTTTGTTATTTATAATTTATGTTTTGTTGATGGAATCCTTTATTTTGGGTAAAATCAGACTTTTCAATGAGGGTTCAAGTTGAAATCAAGATAAATGTCGATCAATAATCATCATACTCCATGAGTTGAAATCATTTCATTAATTACAAGAATTGATTGTAATAACCAATTAAAACAGTTACAAAGAAAAATTCAAAGCCAGAGCCGAAATTTTGAATCTACAAATCAAATGAAAAGATGAACAAGAAACTGGCCATTGCACCCACATCCTAGGGTAAATGACGTTTACGTTTACTATATTGTTTAATATTTTGTGATAGTATTTTGTGATTATCATGTCCGCCAGAAGTTAATTCAATAACAAAAAATGTCTTCCGAAAATTAAACACACATTGAACTGTTTTAGGCTTAGGTGAATGAAGAAAAGAGAACACTGCATATTTCCTTAACTTTTGTTTTCGTCTACTTTGAGGGTTGCAGCGTTTTCATCAAGGGAGAGAACTATGTTTTCTAAGACCAAAGTATTTGCGGGAGATAATTCAGAGCTGCATCTGATCTGCTAGCTGTTAGAGCTGGTTCGCCCTATACAACATGCCAAGTCTACACCGTTCACAATTTGTTATGAAAATAATAACTACACCGTACAAATAACACAGAAACTGCACCGTTGTGTCTGCATATTTTCACTGTGACTACATCGTTGTTTGGCCATTTAGTAAACACAGCGTTTGTGGTCATTCTGGACATTATTATGTACAATAACGGTAACCATAGAAAAGAGCATGTTAAAAACATCCAAGTTAGAGCAATAGTTTGTTCCCTAGTTCGCTGTTCACTATGTAGTCATCCTTTAAAGGCCAACTTTCTCGCTTCGAAAAACGTTTTCCGTGTTGGGCTGCTTTGCACTACGACCAAAGGCGATAGGACAACACTGGTACTTGGCTATATAGTACCGTGAATAGGTATACATTTCTCCTGTACGATGATATCAGTATCAAGACTTGATACGGACATTTAAGGAAATTATCGATAAAAAACTAAGACACCCACCTCTCACTATCTTCCACGGACGCCATCTTTGATTGACCACTCAAAACTTCCGTACAAACTACACAAATCTAACGGACAACTTACAACACAGTGATAATAGGATTTCTGTATTCACATATTTTTCCCTTTATTAAATCTTACAATCAGTTTGACCCTTTCCCGAACAAGATTTTGTTTTGATATCCCTTATATAAAAGGTTTAGGAAAACATCGAGGCAAAAGAAAAAAAAACAGAATTTTCTCCTTTTGCCTTTATACTTTATGCAGAATTGGTCATTATCTACATTTATTTTGTTGTCTGCAGCTGCTTCTAAACTGGGCCAGCCTAAAATTTTGCCATTTGGGAAAGGGTTAATACATACTTTGGCTGTTGATCAATAAAAACAACACAATGGTTTCTGGATTTGATACTGTGGTTTTGTTCATTTATATCATTATGGCAGATGTACTTATTCCATGTGATTCATCCCATACATGTACAGTCGACACTGGTTGTGTCGAAGTCAGAGGGGCCGTCAAAATACCTCGACATATCCGAAGTTCGACTCATCCGATTTTGTTCGGCTTCAAGATATTTGATATTTGACCGTTTTTGAAAATTATCAAGTAAGAATATTATTGAAATATAGTAGGAAAAGGAAAGAAATTGCTTGTGTCAAGCAATTTCTATCCTTTTCCTACTATATTTCAATGACTATATTCAGTTCGAAATTATTTTGTTTTGAAAAAAATGTGTCAATAGATGAGGACAGGACCAGATTTGAACTTCGACTTAAGCGAAAATTTGACTTATCCGATGTCAACATAACGAGTGTCGACTGTATTATCAATTCGTACATGACCAGAGCAACAGAAAAGAGGGGTAAAGACTTTCTGAAAAATTATAATTTTAAATCCAAATTTTATGATGTGGGTACTCATTTGAGTTGTCTTGATGCAACAATTCGAATTTATATATTTTAGAAAAATTTCATCTGAAATGGACGAATACAAAATGACATAATTCTACTGAGTACCCACAACGTATGGTTTAATGAACAATAAATGAAATATTGCATTTTGAAATTTTCACTTCCTTATAAGTAACTGTAGATCTAGCTCTTTTTCACATTTTGCAGCTCTGTGGAGGCCTATGGTAAAGAATCTTCCGAGGGATTCAGTGCTCACGCCTTTCTGAAAGCCCTCGGTAACTTTGCGGGTATTTTTGGAGGATCATTTCTGATTGGTTCAGGGATTGGGATGATTACAGCCCTCCTAACAAAGTACACAAAGATTCGAGACTTTCCACTCCTGGAAACAGCGCTGTTTTTCTTGATGTCCTATGCCTCATTTCAAACTGCAGAAGGGGCAGCTCTAACAGGTAGGTTGTCTTCAGAATTAAAGCTTCAACAAAATTTTAGACTTGTCCAAATTTTAAGGAGTTGCAGATTATAAGAATAATTCTTATGAAAATTTAGGTAAATGTACATGTCATCTCTTAAGAAATTTGAAGAGAAAAAAGAGAAAGTGTTGATACACTTTATTTGCATTCTCTTCTTTTCTCCTAAGTATTTACAAAGCAATATCCATAGTCATGTTAAAACCATGCAGTGATTGGGAAAGTCTGACTTTAAATGTTTTAACTTAGTGCTATTAACTCTTTTCCAAACAAGACCTGGTTTTGACTTCCCTAATAGAATTGGCTTGGAAAAACATTGAGGCAACAGAAGAAAATGCTGATATTAGCATTTTCTCCTTTTGCATCAATATTCTCTGTGTTATATTGTTCACAGTCTTTATTTATCAGCATCCATTTTGTCGACCACAGAAGGCAGTTTCCTGAGGGATGTCAAAAAGCTCCACTGTGGGAATGGGTTAATAAATATTGTAATTAGATTTTTTCCCTTTTTTACAGGCATTGTAGCTGTGCTATTCTGTGGTATATGTCAAGCTCATTATACATATAACAACTTATCTGATGAGTCTAAACTTAGAACCAAACAGGTATGTGTCATTGTTAACAAAATAAATGAAAATAAATGAAATATATGATGTAGATCAAAAGATCTTGGGTATGTAGGTTTTGCTCTGATTGTCTGTTTCTCTCTTTAATCTTTTGACGCCCCACAATATAAAGGCTTAAGAGCACATTGTGGAAAATGAAGAAATTGCTTGTCACAAGTAATTTCTTTATTATACCCCTGCAAAACTAATGTTTATGAGGTATACTGGATCACAGCCTGTCTGTCCGTCCAGAATAGCTAGTAGTTATGATCATGAAACTTCATGGGTAGATAGATCTTATTAAGGAGAACTGCAGTGTACAAGGAGCATAACACTACCTTGCATATTTTGTGAGTTATTGCCCTTTGTTTTTTGACAAAAAATGCTTGCCCTTACTAGTGTAGTGGGTGGGTTTTTTATGACTTTTTGTTATAGATTTCTAGTTTGCAACATTCTTTTTTATCCCCCCTCCCCCCAAATGGCTAATTTTATTCACTTGATCTGCAACATCTATGCATTTGGACTAGTCCTAAATTTTGTCGTCTGGTAATGTAAAATGTCTTGTTTTCTCATTTCAGCTATTTGAATTGATGAACTTTATGGCAGAAAACTTTGTGTTTTTGTACATTGGTGTGTCAGTATTTACATTCCAAAATGTGGAGTGGAATGTTTTCTTTATACTCGCAGCATTTGTATCCTTCATGTATGACATCATTTATCTGCAAGCCAGGGGCATGTTTCATCAAAATATTTTGTACATATTTTTGTCTAACATATGTTTTACTACATGTTTAGGACAAGAATCTCATATCACCAATGCATCAACACCTTGGTTATGGGATTGTTGTTTTAAGCAATTCGTAAGACATCGGTAAGTCAAAAATATGTCTTAAACCCTTTCCCAAACAAGACCTGGTTTTGACGTCCCTAATAGAGATAGTTTGAGAAAACATTGAGGCAAAAGAAGAAACTGCTGATAACCAGGAGTTTCTCACTTTGCCTCAATATTTTCTGTGCTATGTTGTGCACACATTATATATCTTTATCAATGTTCATTTTGTCGTCTGCAGCAGCTTTCAAATTGGACCAATCTAATATTTTGCCATCTGGTAATGGGTTAAGAGAACTGGGACATATGTTTGGGGAGCTGATGTTAAAGCATCACATCATGCGTTTATGTCAGATATGGCTAAGGACTCAAACTTTTTGTTAGACATTCTGTTTGACAGTACTGGATAATCACTGTTGGACCAAATAAAATTTTGCCAGACCATCATTTCACTTTATTCCTGATAAAAATTAAGTGTCAGAGTGAAAGAAAGAAAGAATGTCAAGAGTGAGGGGAATTTCATTGGACATGTCTGACTGTCCAATGGTCTTCGCCATGACTGTTATGTAGACAAAAACTTTAACCATGTGTATATTTTTGGAACATTAACATATCTATAGAGCCTTCATATTCCGCACATGGATAATTCCAAGACTTTACATTTTGAACCATGACAATTTTAGGGTGGTCCAAGCCAAAAGCTGCTACAGAATATAAAATTGATGTTAATGAAGATAAGATTTGTGTAAAGTATGCCTATGAAAATATTGCGGCAAAAGGAGAAATTGCCAAGGCTATTTTTTCTGAGGGATGTCATAACCAGGTTTTGTTTGGGTTTTAATATGGAACAATTTTATTCAATTAACCATGATGTAATTTCTGACAAACAAAAGTATTTCCTAGGTGTTATTATAAATTCTCGTAAGTGTACAGCTTGATTCAAGCCGTAGTTACAAGATTTTATATCAATACTGACGGTTTATCAATACATAACGGTAAACTTTGTCTATTTGTATCACAAAATTTATTCTATTAAACTCTATTCCCTCAACATTTTCCTTAACAATTGTCCAGGTCTCTATCATAATAGCCCGAGGGTTGAATGTTTACCCTTTATCATTCCTGTTGAATCTAGGTCGACGTAACAAAATATCTATCAATACCATGCATATGATGATGTTTTCGGGTAAGTGTACTACATACCTGTCAAGTCACATGCATTATGCGTGTGTCACACACATTTTAACGTATACAACCCTTCATTAGCACCAAAGAGCCAGATGCGAAATTTGAAAAGTGCCAGTAAATCCTAAACTGTGTTATATTTCCATTCAAAATACAAACATAAGCATTTTGAACGGTTTAGAATTTTGAATAAATGCATAATTATGGAAATATTTGACAAAAATGTTATAAATTACCTCCCTTGCATCTGAATATAGAGTAAAAAGATATTTGTAAGTTATTTTCTTCTTGAAGCATAATCTTGAAATCTGGCACGGTGAATCAATTTATTTGAAGTGTATTTACAAGTGTGTGTAATTCGATGCATGTTGCATGGCTAGAAAGTGGTGTTTTCAATGATGGGTCATATACCTTAAGTCTGAATCATGCTCACAAGCTTACACCTATTGAGCCCATGCATTTTCGGAAAGAATATGACAATATTGCAATATAAAGTTATTATTTTTATTCGAAAATTCACTGTAACACTTAGTATGGTTAACAAGATTTGGATTTTAGTGATTTCAATGTCTACTTGGATGCATTTCCTGGTCTTCAAGACCAGAAAATACACCCAAGAGGACAATGAAATCAATAACATCCAGGATTTTCCAGGAGACTGTGGACCCCTGGCAAGTGCATTTCCCTGGACAAGGGCCCTCAGGCCCCTAACTTGAAATGTCACACTCCTGACATTCAGATACCCTTGACAGCTATTGTACTGCCTTCAGAAAATACAAGAACTAAGATTCTGTACTGGTTTCCTATAGTAAATCAATGTTTCTTACAGGCAGGTCAAATCATTACAATGAGGCCAATGATTTGGTATAAAGTTTGAACTCTTCATGAAAATTAGATTATCTGCCTAAGTAGTATTTTAATATAGCAGTGAATTCGGGTTATTAGTTGGCTTCTGTGACAATTCTTGTTCTCTCAGATTTTGTAGATAGAGCTTAAAACAAAAGTCTAATACATCATGTGACATTAACTTGTGAACTACAAAAATAAAACCGAACTAAATCAACCTGCTTATGCCATAAAATCTCTCTATTGTACAGGTTTACGAGGTGCTATAGCTTATGCGTTGGCGATTCGTAACACTGCAACAGAGGCCAGACAACATATGTTATCAGCCACAATGGTTATAGTTCTCATAACAGTTATGTTATGTGGAGGTTTTGTTACACCCATGTTACAATTATTACAAATTAGGTGGGTATATTTGTTATCAGACAACATATATTATCAGCTACAATGGTTATAGTTCTCATAACAGTTATGTTATGTGGAGGTTTTGTTACACCCATGTTACAATTATTACAAATTAGGTGGGTATATTTGTTATCAGACAACATATATTATCAGCTACAATGGTTATAGTTCTCATAACAGTTATGTTATGTGGAGGTTTTGTTACACCGATGTTACAATTATTACAAATTAGGTGAGTATATTTGTTATCAGACAACATACTTTTACCCTTTTGGACGTAAAAAGTATATGCGTGCAACTTCAATATATCTGTGATAACTTTTTTTCTGTAACACCTATTGCTTTCGAACTATGCACATGCTTCTGTGACCATAATATTAGCCTCTAAGCAAGGATTTGTTACTCTGAAATTTGTCTGTATGGAATTTCTACCCTTTTTGTACTTAGAATTTTTCACTGTCAAGCACTTGATAGTCGTGCTTTGCTGTCGTGAGACAGCTCTTGTTTTAAATGTTGAAAGATTGGCAATAAGCTGCTCTTCAACAAAAAAACTTGTACAGTTACAAAGCTTTTTGTTGAAAAGCAACAAATATCTGCATTTTCCTGCTTTCCAACAATATTGTAACAGTTGTCATAATCCCACTGCTGCCACCAAATGTAACATGCCGAGGCTCAAGGCAAGAAACAAACATTGTAGATGCAAACATTAAGCTCAACTGAGAGGTGTTTATTTCCCATTATATACTATATAAACCATCCTACAACAATTTGACGGTCCACCTCATTTGCTTATTAACCCTTTCCCAAACAAGACCTGGTTTTGACTTCCCTAATAGAAAATGCTTGGGAAAACATTGAAACAAAAGAAGAAACTGCTGATATGTCTCAATATTTTCTGTGCCATATTTTACATAAATCCTATCTTTACTTACATCCATTTTGTCTTTTGTGGCAGTTTTTAGAGTGGATCTTCTTACACTTTTGTCGTTTGGGAAAGGGTTAAACTACAATGTTACAATATTGTCAGATTTCATGTTACTTTATTTTGTATTATATAGGGTTGGAGTAGAAGAAGATGACAGGAACCCTACAGATGATGTTAGAACTGTAAGTAAACAATATCTATGCTTTATCCAGATAATTGATGTCGCATTCACCAACATTTCTAACCTGAATTTCTTTTCTAAATCCAAATTACATTGCAAGCCATCCGATTGGCCTGAGACATATGTCTCGGCCAATCGGATGGGTTGTTGTGTAATTTTAAAGGTGTACTTGGAATTAGACTGGTTGGTGAATACCACCCCTGATCGCCATGTTTTTCCTCTGCTCAGTCGTTGGGGTCAGTATGACCTTGAGCATTCATTTACAGTTTTTCAATGTCTTGCTGCAAAAATATGCACCCTTGTGTGTTTTGAGTATGTCTACCCTCTCTCAAACAACAAAATTGTAGGGTGACCCATATTCAAAAGTATTGCAGAAGAATCTAATATGAATTTTTTCAGAATAGTAAGTAAATACTATATGAAATTTTTCAGTCAAGATTTATTTGTTTCCTTTTTCTATTTAATTTCCCAGGAAAATGCATGAATATACTTTACTCAGCCTATTAACCAGTGTGTTTATCCTCCTTGCAATGTCGTGTCTGTAGATAAGAGCAAATGATTTCAAGATTATTCAAATGAGCATCCGCAACTGGACCCTTTCACAATTAATATGTCAATCTAAAGAACATGGCGAAGAATTAGAAATTTTGTCAGGCATCTGGTCAGACAGTACTGGCTGATCTGTCGGACAATATAAAATTTTGTCAGAGCAAACTATCAATGACCATCTCGCGGATCAAAAATAGTGTCAGACTGATTGAAGGGAAACAAGAGTGCCATCGTCACAATATACGCCGCCACTTATAAAACTTGAGACAAAAAAATGACATTGACAAGGATTTATAAATATTCACTGAAAAACCTTTAAAAAATTGTGTTCACAAAAAGGTTTTTATAAATATCCAGTGAAAAACCTGGAAGGAATTGCATTCACGAGGCTGAAATATCATTAAGCCCCAGAGACTAAGATTGAAGGGGGCATAATTCTGGCAAAAATCAATGAACCATGAAATCCTTCCTTCATGCACATCTACCAATTGAGGTGATAACATCCATCAAGTTTCATTAAGATCCAGCCAGAAACTTAGGAGGAGTTGTGTTGACAAGGCTGCAATTTCAATAAGCCCCAGAGACTAAGTTTTTAAGGGGCATAACTCAGGCAAAAATCAACGAACCATAAAATCCTTCCTTCATGCACATCTACCAATTGAGGTGATAACATTGACCAAGTTTCATTAAGATCCAGTCAGAAACTTAGGAGGAGTTGTGTTGACAAGCCTGCAATTTCAATAAGCCCCAGAGACTAAGTTTTTAAGGGGCGTAACTCAGGCAAAAATCGACGAACCATAAAATCCTTCCTTCATGCACATCTACCAATTGAGGTGATAACATTGACCAAGTTTCAAGAAGATCCAGCCAGAAACTTAGGAGGAGTTGCGTTGACAAGGCTGCAATTTCAATAAGCCCCAGAGACTAAGTTTTTAAGGGGCATAACTCAGGCAAAAATCAACGAACCATAAAATCCTTCCTTCATGCACATCTACCAATTGAGGTGATAACATTGACCAAGTTTCAAGAAGATCCAGCCAGAAACTTAGGAGGAGTTGCGTTGACAAGAAAAGTGGACGTACGTACGGACGGACGGATGGACGGACGGACGGACAGACGGAGAAGATGACGCCAATATACGTCCGCCTCCGGCGGCGTATAATAAAAAATGTCAGACCAATGGAAACTTCATCAGACATGTCTGATCATCTTGTTGTCCTTTGCTATGACTGATCTAAATCTGTTTTTCTACTCAAAACCCTTATGGAAAATAATGTTAATGATTTCCATAAGATTATTTAGACGAGTATTCACAACTTTGGGATGGGTAACGCATGAATGATATCTTTGTTCTCTCACATTAATAGTTCACATATTTTGTAGTTTGTTTTTATACGCCGCCGGAGGCGGACGTATATTGGCGTCATCTTCTCCGTCTGTCCGTCCGTCCATCCATCCGTCCATCCGTCCGTACGTCCGTCCACTTTTCTTGTCAACGCAACTCCTCCTAAGTTTCTAGCTGGATCTTCTTGAAACTTGGTCAATGTTATCACCTCAATTGGTAGATGTGCATGAAGGAAGGATTTTATGGTTCGTTGATTTTTGCCTGAGTTATGCCCCCTTAAAACTTAGTCTCTGGGGCGGCGTATATTGTGACCATGGCACTCTTGTTAAAAAAAACACACAACAACAAAATTTTGGTAGACTTCTCATAAGTTCATTTGTGTATTCCTTTTGACTATACCTTGGTTGTTGATCAAGGTCAAAGTCAAATATATAGCAGTTGAAAATGGAGTAAAACTCCAATTAACCAATCAAAGTCAAATATTGATGTCATTTAACCCTTTTCCAAATCCAGAGATGTTGCAGAGTACAATATCAAATGAATGATTATCTTTCCATTTTTGGGTAATCATCACTGTAGGAAATGAAGAAATTGCATGTCACAAGCAGTTTTTTCCATAATGTAATCACCAGTTTTTTAGCGAGCCGAGACTTTATGTCCGGGGAGCTAATGTCACAGCCCTAGTGTTGGCGTCGCGTCCCGTCACGTCGGCGTCTTCAAAAACTTTAACCTGGTCTATATCTCAGGCACTAGTAGAGATACAGCCTTTGATACTTCACACATGGATACCTCCTGCCAAGACCTTTCATTTGGGGGCCGTGGCCTTAGCGCAGTTGGTACCGCATCTGACCCTCATTCGAGAGGTCCCGGGTTTGATACCCGGCCGCGGCTAATACCCTTTCTGACAAAAATTGTCACCCACCAATGGGTTTGAAATCGTTAACCTAAGTGGGCGAGCAGCTGGAGGCTCGGTAAGGGTGTTGTGGTAGTACTGGTTTGAGAAATAACAGGAATCCATGGGTAGGTGCTCCAGCCGCTGCGATATGACCCTGGTAGTTGAAAACGGCGTAAAACCCCAATAAACTCAAACCTTTCATTTGGGACCATGACCTTTGACCTAGTGACCTTGACCTTGGAGTTTGACCTACTTTTAAAAAACTAACCTAGCCTATGTCTCATGCTCTATTGCGGATAGAGCCTTGATATTTCACATATGGATACCTCATGTCATGACCTTGACCTTTAGACCATGACCTTTGACCTAGTGACCTTGACCTTTGACCTTGAACTCCTTTTTTTGTGACAAGCTTTCGTATAGGCGAGCTATGTTGTCCGCGGAAAACTCTTGTTTCTTGAGGGGCGTCAAAAAGCGCCAATGTGTGGGAAAGGCTTAAATATTGAGGTCAATTATTTTGAAAAAAAAAAGTAAAATTAAAAAAGGTGTTCTGATGGCATCAATGTTTTTCTTTCACATCTTGTTATCCTTTGCCAAGTCATTACCCCTCCCCCTGTTATTTGTAATTGTGCATGTAATATCCTAGAATGTGCTTTTCTCTCCCAAGGCCATGTCTAAACAGAGGCAGTACAGTACGATGGAGGTGCCGCGGGGCGGGGGATCAGGAGGCTCACCCATAGACAACCAACCATCATCGGTTTGTACACTTTCATATTTTGTGTTGTTTGAATGTTTTGTTTTTAGCTCACCTATACATCACTTGTGGTGAACTCGGCCAAAGCCAGGGACATTTTTGGCTACAGCAAGGTATAGGTATTTTGCGCTTAAATATGAGTTTAAAAATTTTAAACTCTAATTGCAATGAATTTGGTTTAAAAATAGAACGGGTTCACCGTTATGTATTGACAAACCGCCGGTGTTGTTATAAAATCTCGCAACTACAGCTTTGTCTAAGCCGTAGTTACAATATTTTACAACAACACCAATGGAATACATTGTTCGCGAAAAAACGTCCCTCACTTTGGCCGAGTTCACCACCAGTGAGCATAAAGTGTTGAGGATGAGGTATTGTGATTGTTCACTGTCCATTTTCCATCTCTCTGACTAGAATTACATATATTTTAATAAAAAATTGCAAAAACAAGCACTGACTTACATTATAATGTGTCATCTTCAACTCTTATCAACTCTCTTACTATAAATATTTACACAGATAGTTGCCCTGAGATTTTGCAAATTTTAACCTATTATCAGTTGGTAAAATTATAAGCTGGTTGATTTTTAGAAATGTTGCAGACAACAATTTCAAGTGAAATAAAATTTTGATTTGTAGTCTTTTATTTTTTTGGTAGAAAACATTGTGGAAAATGGAGAAATTTCTTGTCACAGGTACAAAAGTGCTCTATCTTGTTGGGCTTCAAAAACTATTGGTTGCGAAAATAAGTCCTTAGTAGAAACCTACAATTACTGCAATCTTTTATATGAGAGATCAAGTTATATTGAATCCTTAAAATCACTGAGAATTAATGTTGTAGCTAAACCCTGCCTGAAAGCTTGTTTTTACTTTCTTGGCTATTTCAGCAACATAATCATATTTCTAAGCGTCTTTTCTCAACTCTATTTTGTACTTTTCTGAAGGCCCAAATATTAAAAATTTGCCAATTATTATAGCGACTATTCATAGAATAGGGGGGGCTTTTCTAGTCACCCAGGCATCTGTGTTGGCTTTGGCGTAATGCTTTGGTTAAGTTTTCGTGTGCAAGTTTCTCAAATCTCTGTGACCACTAATGCTATTGCTCTGAAGCGTTGTATGTGCCTCCGTGACCATATTATCAGCCTCTAGGCAAAAATTCATCTTTCTAACTTGTAATTTAGTGGAATTTTTACATTTTTCAGACTTAGAATTTTTCACTAGCCAGCATTTGATAGTCGCGCTTTGCTGTCCTGAGATAGCTCTTGTTAACCATTCATGTATAACCACTCACAATCATGTTGTTTTCAGTTTGAGTTGCCCAATTTAATTATTCATCAAGTTATCTCCATTACTAATATCTGAGGTTGTTAAATATTCATGTACATGTATAACCACTTACACACATGTTTTCAGTTTGAGTTGCCCAATTTAATCATTCACCATGTATCTCCATTACTAATATCTGAGGTTGTTAATCATTCATGTACATGTATAACCACTTACACACATGTTTTCAGTTTGAGTTGCCCAATTTAATCATTCACCATGTATCTCCATTACTAATATCTGAGGTTGTTAAATATTCATGTACATGTATAACCACTTACACACATGTTTTCAGTTTGAGTTGCCCAATTTAATCATTCACCATGTATCTCCGTTACTAATATCTGAGGTTGTTAAATATTCATGTACATGTATAACCACTTACACACGTTGTTTTCAGTTTGAGTTGCCCAATTTAATCATTCATCAAGTATCTCCGTTACTAATATCTGAGGTATATTTTGTTGTCAGCATGTATGATAATCATTGCTTTATTTTGGAATAGTGCCATGCCCTGCTCATGTTTATATGTAACATATTTGCCAATACTATGCCATCTGGATATCTGTTTGTTTATTGCAATAGCATAATCAACCTTTCTCAGTATTATACACTGCCAAGACAAACATGTATTGGTATTATCTTCTCTGTCTGTTTGCCCCAACATCTGTGTATGTCCAAAGCTTGTGAACCCAATTCTTCCTACATGTATAGATGGATTTCAATGAAATTTTCATAGAATGCTTCTAGTCACCTGACCTAGGGCATATTTTCAGAGTTTTGGCATATTATGCAGTATCAGGCAAAAGGACAACTTAGTGAAACAATTGGCATATCTTGTGACTTTGGCAAACTTGTGTTTTACATAATTTCTCTTATTCAATCTTTCTCCCATTATGAAATACAAAATTAACATTCATGAGTTGTGATACTGAGAAAGTATGGAAATATTTATTTCAAGATAAAGCAAACCCTTTTCTTTCTCTAAACATAAATCATGTAATTTTGACTTTGGTTAATGTGTAAGTTGATATGTTAGCTAGATTTTTGACAACAATATTTTTTTCTTTTTGTGAATTATTATTTCTTGTTTGCTCTGTGCATGCTGTAGTTATCATTAAAAAATCAGTTTTATCATAGAATTTATGTGATAAAACATTTTTCATTGTAGAGAATTTGAAATTTTGATATGCAGAGTTTTCATTTGTCTATAGATATGCATTTACACACATAAGTTAATGTATGAGGAAAAAAGATAATAAAGAGAAAACTATGTATTTCTGAAATACTTCATTCTTAAAAATGCATGTAATTTGTTCATAGATATCAGACTTACCGAAATTTGTCAGTCCGTCAGACATGTCTGACAATTTTTTAGTCGGACTGATGTGTTTCAGCTCTCCATCAGTCTGACTGTCTGACTGTCTGACATGGCTGTATGTGTCATTTCACTAATTTTTGGCCAAACCAGACACAAATTGATAGTTTATAAAGTATTCTTCTTTCAACCAAAGATTTCTTTGCAATTAATAGTAAATTTACTATTTCTAGTAACATTTGTTTTTGTTATACGCCCGAAGGGTCGTATTATGTTATCGTCTGTCTGTCTGTCCGTCTGTCTGTCCGTTAGCAAATTTGTGTCCGGTCCATAACTTTGAAGCTATAAGGCCTATGGTCTTGAAACTTCACAGGTGTATAGATCTCATTATATATAGCTAGGGTGTGCGGAGCGCAAGAACCACAACTCTACCATTTGTAATTTTTGAGTTATTGCCCTTTGTTTGATTCAGTTAGCAAATTCGTGCCCGGTCTAAAACTTTGAAACTATAAGGCCTATAGTCTTGAAACTTCACAGGTGTATAGATCTCATAGCTAGGGTGTGCAGAGCGCAAGAACCACAACTCCACCATTTGTAATTTTTGAGTTATTGCCCTATGTTTGATGTTAGCAAATTGGTGTCCGGTCCATAACTTTGAAACTATAAGGCCTATGGTCTTGAAACTTCACAGGTGTACAGATCTCATAGCTAGGGTATGCAGAGTGGAATAACCACAACTCTACCATTTGCAATTTTTGAGTTATTGCCCTTTGTTTGATTTTGTTTGATTCAGTTAGCAAATTTGTGTCCGGTCCATAACTTTGAAACTATAAGGCCTATGGTCTTGAAACTTCACAGGTGTATAGATCTCATAGCTAGGGTGTGCAGAGCGCAAGAACCACAACTCTACCATTTGTAAATTTTGAGTTATTGTCCTTTGTTTGATTTTGTTTGATTCAGTTAGCAAATTCATGTCCGGTCCATAACTTTGAAACTATAAGGTCTATGGTCTTGAAACTTCACAGGTGTATAGATCTCATAGCTAGGGTGTGCAGAGCGCAAGAACCACAACTCTACCATTTGTAAATATTGAGTTATTGCCCTTTGTTTGATTCAGTTAGCAAATTGGTGTCCGGTCCATAACTTTGCAACTATAAGGCCTATAGTCTTGAAAATTCACAGGTGTATAGGTCTCATGGCTAGGGTGTGCAGAGCACAAGAACAACAACTCTACCATTTGTAATTTTTGAGTTATTGCCCTTTGTTTGATTTTGTTTGATTCAGTCAGCAAATTCAACAAATATCACACACCCATTTATTTCTGAGCTTCGGGCGTATAATGCCACGCCCAGCGTTGCTCTTGTTTTATTTGATTTGGTCATTCGGTCTGACAGATTCTTTTTTGGACTGACAAATTTTCAGGCCTTATCAGACCGAATGACTGACACTTTTTCTGAATTTTCGGGTAGTCTGAGATATGAGAAAAAAAAAAGAAATGTCTCAAACAGTTAAAAGGATTTTTTAATTTCTCTAGTATAAAAAGTTAAAGATATATAAATGGTTAGATTGAAAAACTGCCACCAAAGGGATGCATTATTAGTTATCATAAGTACTTTTACTAAAAACAAGATAAAAGATAAAAATTTCATTTAACCCATTACCAATCATAAATGCCTTTTGAAGTCCCTTTGGATAAAGACTTTGGAAAACTTTGTAGAAAATGAAGAAATTGGTTGTGACAAGCAAAGTCTTCATTTCCCACAATGTTTTTACTAAAAAAACCTCAAAGAAATAAATTTCAGTCACTTGAAAGTGTCATCTGCAACATCTTTCAATTTGGACAAGTCCAAAATTTTTGCCATCTGGAGATGGGCTGAATCCATATCATCACTATATTCATATCATAACTCAGTTTGTCAAATGATTTTTTTCCTTTGCTTGTGATTTCAGTTAGGGAGCCAAGCTGAGGACGATATACAGTCTCGGTCGTTTGGAAAAGCATACCTAGTGGCCAAATGGTACAAATTTGATAGAAGGTAAACAGTTTTATTTATTCATTTCATCCTTGTTTAAAGGCCCAGTCAATGAACCAGGATCTGGAAAAATGTCCTTTAAGGCTTTTGAGTCCAACATAGTTCAATATCATCCTGGGTATACACACAGTCTGATCATGATCCATGTTGGTCTCCAATAGTTCATTCCTGACCTGCAGCAACTGTGAGATAGCAGCATGAATCACGGTCAGACTGTTTTTAGGCACATGCTGATCATGAAAAATGGCTGTCTTAAATGTTACTAGGGATGTTTTTCTAGATCCTGTCTCGAATGTACGAGGGACGGTCGGAAAGTAGTTGGACTTTTGACTAGTTCTCTAAAACCATTTAACGTTTTAACAAAATTCTTTCTACACTGTTTAAACAAATTGTCTATCTATGTCTATGCATTTGTGCCATCTTCGTAGGAGCTTTACTATTCCCACTATTAACCATGACGTAGACCCACTGTATAAGGTACTGTGTAACCACCGGTATCAAAGGCGTCCTGGTCTCAAATGTCTTCCCAGCAAGCATTTTCATTAGTTCTAGAAACACATAAAAGTAATGTGGGGTAGGGTCTGGGCTATAAGAAGAGTAAAACAACTTTTGTCATGGGTAATAGTTGATAATCTCCACTGTAGATGCGGTGGTATGGGGGCGTGCGTTATCGTGAAGTAAAAAATATTTTTCTTTGCTTATTTTGGACGCGTTTACTTCAGCATTTTTTCTTTCGTTTTTCTGAATTACTTCAGAATTGTACTTGGCAATGTCAGTTTTTACCATTTGACATGAAATGACTAACTTTCAATCCTCGTGAATCCACAAAAGCAACAAACATGACTACCAGCCGAATGTAAAAGCTTAATCTCTTCAGAGGTTGGGAACCAGCTCGTTTCTATGAATGCTGTGACTGAGTTTTTATCCCAAGTTCGGAATTATGAATATTATTTAATCTTCAGTGATAATGTAGTTAAAAAACTTAACTTCTTCGCGATTGAAATGACTAGAATGTTCTTTTGTTTTGGTTACCCTTGTTGTTCCTCTGACAAATATACTATGTACATAAAACCCCTATCACATATAAGTGGACAGAATATTGAATATATACAATTATCTTTGAAAATAAACTGACGACATTATTGGCAAATGGATGTAGATTCCACCAATAAATAATGTGTTTATACAGTTGCAAATGGAGAGACAGCAGCACGAAAAGTCCAACTACTTTCCGAATGTCCCTCGTATAAATGGGTGAAGAGAATGTAGCTTTACAGACTGTCCATACAAATTTTTTTTAAACAGATTAAACCTTTCCCAAAGAAGGCCTGATTTTGATGTTTCATCAAACACTAAAGGCTTGGTCACATGCACAATTCTGCGTCCACATCAAGTCAGGAGCATGTCCAAAAATGTTCAGTTGTTAAGGATATTTTTGGTCAAGATGTTGATGTGATGTGGACACATAATTTTATTTGACCCGGCCTTAAGATGTTTTGCATATGTGACCCATCACACTAAAAGGGACCTTATCCAAACTCCAAAAATACAAATTTTGACAAACTTGTCAGACCCAGCACAGGTCAACCAGGTCTCGTATGCGAGAAATAAACATATGGTAAGATTGAGAAATCTTTCTGAAATTAGAAAATTACATAAAAGTGAAAAGTATCGGCCCTAGTCTGGTTGCGCGGACTGCGCAGACAGACTAGGGTCGATTTTTTCACACTTGCTATAAGGTCCCTTTTAGCATGACGGGTCACATATACATTTCAGATTTTTAAAACCATTATTAACCAATAGTAGACCTAATTTAATGGAGACTTTTCCTGGTTGCTGTAAACCTCTAGCCAGAATGTTAACCTTTTCTAAGCACTATTTTAGACTTGGCTAATTTGAAAGATTCTTTGGATATTGATATTGAAAAAACATATTTTGCATACATTTCAGATTTTTAAAACCCTTATTAACCAATAGTAGACCTAATTTAATGGAGACGTGTCCTGGTTGCTGTAAACCTCTAGCTAGAATGTTAACTACCAAAGAACAACTCATGGAGGTCAGTAATCAATCAGCTCTTTCCCAAATAGTGAGATACATGTATCTTTAGTTTGAATGCGATCAAGATACATCCATCTATAGTTTAAATGTGAGCAAGATACATCCATCTATAGTTTAACCCTTTACCAAATGGCAACATTTGGGACTGGTCCCGTGTTAAAGCTTCTGCGAATGACAAAATAGGTGTTGAAAAAGATGGGATTTCCATACATAATAGCTCTAAAAATATTTAGGCAAAAGGAGAAAATGCTGATTATCAGCAGTTTCTTCTTTTGCCTCAATGTTTTTACCAAGCCTTATCTATTAGGGACGTCAAAACCATGTCTTGTTTAAATGTAAGGGTTAAGGTAAACGGTTAAATATGAGCGAGATACATGTATATATGTGTGTACATTTCAGTGGTACCCTTGAACAACTGGCAAATACTTTGTGAAAGTACCTATTTTATTTACATGTAGTTTAGTATATGTGACCTGTCACGCTAAAAGGGACATTATCAAAAGTCCAAAAATCCTAAATTTGGCACATTTGTCAGACTCGGTACAGGTCAACCAGATACCGTATGTGAAAAATGAACATAAAAGAAGATAGGGACAACATTACATATTCAGATAATTACTTAAAATTGAAAAATATAGGCCCTAGTTCGGCTGCGCAGACTGCGCAGACAGACTAGGGTCGACATTTTTCACACTTCCTATAAGGTCCCTTTTAGCGTGACGGGTCACATATAGACTTAGTATCAATCAAAGATATGCATATCCAATTTTGATGATAGTTTCTTAATTCCCAAAATCTTACATTAATAATTAACATATTTTTAAAAACAACTGTAATATAAGTGCAGTTTCTAAAATTCAGACAAGAGATTTGTACAAATATATGAGATAAACAAGGGAAATCTTAACTTATTGCCTACAATTTCAGACTGACCTCCACCATGATAGAGATTCAGATACAGATATGATTATAGACCATAGTGAGATATCTATAGGAGAGAACAATAGTAATATTAGTGCAGTATCTCACTTTTAGATATAAGATTCCTTCAAATATATGAGATAAATATGAGATATCTCTACCATTTCAGACTGATCTTCACCATGATAGAGATTCTGATGCAGATATGATTATAGACCATAGTGAGATATCTATAGGAGAGAACAACAGTAATATTAGTGACATATCTCACTTTTAGATATGAGATTTCTTCAAATATATGAGATAAATATGAGATATATTTGCTTAAATTTCAGACTGATCTCCACCATGATAGAGATTCTGATACAGATATGATTATAGACCATAGTGAGATATCTATAGGGGAGAAGAACAGTAATATTAGCATTGCATCTCACTTTTAGATATGAGATTTCTTCAATATATGAGATAAATATGAGATATTTATTTATAATTTCAGACTGACCTCCACCATGATAGAGATTCTGATACAGATATGATTATAGATCATAGTGAGATATCTATAGGAGAGAACAACAGTAATATTAGTGCTATATCTCACTTTTTGATATGAGATTTCTACAAATATATGAGATAAATATGAGATATTTGCTTCAATTTCAGACTGATCTCCACCATGATAGAGATTCAGATACAGATATGATTATAGACCATAGTGAGATATCTATAGGGGAAAACAACAGTAATATTAGTGCCGTTTCAAGTCCTTCATTAGGGGATAAAGAACATACTGAGGTATGAACAGAGGCGGGTTCTTTAGAGCGTGGATTTGTAAGATTTCTTAAGATGTTTTAGATAAAGCTTTTTTAATAACTAGATTCTAACCGAAGCGTTCCAAATGCTCCATACTTCGTACAAATGACATCATGATAACGTCATTTGTATGAAGTATGGAGCATTGCAATGGTACCATGGAGTATTTGGAACAACTCTGTCAACTCTCTCTTATATTGTTTCTAAAGAGTTAACAGAGGAGTTCCGCACGGATTATATGGCAATGGCGCCTCCCTTGGAGCGTCTTGAAAATCTTGCTCTAAAGGATGCTTTATCCTTAATAATCTTAAGAAATCTCAATATATCTTAAGAAATCTCGCTCTAAAGAATGCACTTCAGGTCTGAATTCTAATACAGTGCTCACTAGTTATCTAGACATAGATTACATCGTGTAAATGACAGAAAATAGGGTTGATCTATGCATCAATAGAGAACGATTTTATCTAGCTAAATGTGATGCAACTTCGGACAAATAAAAGCTTAAGCATTTCGTCAGTCTTGTCATAAAATCTTGTAACTAAGGCTTGATTTAAGCTGCAGTTACGAAATTTTATAACAACACCTACGGTTTATCAAAACATAACGGTAAATTTAATATATTTTTAGCACAAAATTTATTGCTAAATTACATGATTGAGTAATCCTTTCCTTAACAACAAAAAAATTGTAATTGTTTATTTGAAAACTGCTTCTGCCAACAAAATGGACTTTGATGAAAATGTACAAAATTTAGCTCATGAAGTATTGAAATTGTGCTTGTCTGTAGAAGTCAAAAAGTGGATAACAAAATCTTTCAAAAATAGTTTCAATTATAGAGATATAGTATTGAAAGGAGAAAAACATTTATGAGTCATAGATCTGATAGAAATTTGAGAGAAATTGATGATTGCTCCTTTTCCTACTACATTATCAACTTGTTCAATGTAGTTAGATGTCTAGAGAATTAGTGTCAACTGTATGAAATTATATTAGTACCTAAATGTCTTCACTAAAGATTGTATTTATAAATAAGTTTACTATTATGTTCATGTATTCCTAAATTGTTTTGTTTATTGCATACATAGGTTTTGATAAAACAACAACAACAAAAAAAAAACAAAAAAAAACAAAAAACAAAAAAAACATTAGTCTTTTATAATAATGGGGCTTTTTTTAATGTTCATTTGTTGTGTTTGCATGTATATTTCCTTAATTTGGCCTTCTATATCACAATTATTCTTCCTTTATTTATAACATATATAGCCTTACCAAAAATTAGGAATTCAGTTGTCTGTCTTTCTAGCTTTTAGAAAATTCATAATTTTCTTGAAACTTGTGATGTTTCGAATTTTAAAGGTCCATACCTTGTAATTGTGAAACAATATTTCTTGTAACTACAACTTTAACCCTTTCCCAAACATTGATGCCTTTTGACAGCATACAAAATGAATACTTTGGAAAACATAGTGGAAAACGAAGAAAATGCTTGTGACATTTCCCACAGTGTTTTCTACCCCAAAAGACAAGTGTGAAATTCAATTCATTTGAAATTGTCGTCTGCATTATCTTTGAATTTGGATAAGCCTAAAATTTTGCTGTCTGGTAATGGGATAAACATTAAGAAAAATTATCAAAGTCACAAATGAAAAAAGAAATAGAATAAGAAATAGCCATTTGGGGGGCACCAGTGTTACACAAATGCATCCTACTTTCTACCATATTTATATCATTATTTTGTGCTTTATTTTCATGTTTTATTTTGAGATTTTAGAGGAAAACCTAGATACAAAAAGTGATGAAGTACCCTTGGTCTTATGACCTTGACCCCTGACCTTTGCATGACTATTTATAGAACAGGTGATTAAACACACTTTATTTGTCCAATAACAAATTCTAGATGCTCTAATAGAATGGCTAGATGATTTGTAATGTATGTGTTTTAACTGATTTCTCCTTTTTCCCATGCCTTTGTTTACTTTGTCCAGGTATTTTTGGGGGAAAAGAAGCATAGTCTTTTCTACATTTCAAAATTTTAGACTAATTTAAACTGAAAGGTGGCGCAGACAACAAAATTGATGTAAAAACTGTGTATAAAAAGTGAGAAGGAACAACAAGAAATTGTTCTTGAGTCAGAAATTGTCAATGATATGAGCCCTATGAAAATATGAATTTTTGAAATGTTGTGGTTTCTTATTGCATGTTTCTTATACTTCTGCAAAATTTAATGCTTTTGCCTTTGCCTTGGTTTTTGAAACAATGATTAGGTGAAAATAGGGATAGCACCATTTTTTGTCGATATAGCATGTTTTTCAAGAACCTGGCTTTGAAACCCATATCCATATTTTTGACTTCCAGTGCCCATGTGAAAGGCTTCTCATATCTTATTGCCTTTTGCAGTGGTTGTGAATTTTTTGGTGAAAAAATGTTTCTTTGAAAAGGTTAGGCATAATTTTCTTAATATAGTAGTGCATGGTTTATGGAAGTTTAGAAGGTTGAGAAATCTGGAATTAACCCTTTCCCAAATAGTCAAATTTTAGACTTTTCAAGTTTGAAAGCTGCTGCATACAGTCAAATAGGTGTTTATAAATGAAATATTTGTTTACAGATAACACAAAATATTGAGACAAGAGCAGAAAATGCTTGTTATCAACACATTCTTCTTTTTCTGAAAATGAACCAGTAGAACACAGCTCAGCACAGCATGTTCAAGATAAGCCTTACACTCTGTCTCACATCTATCATTAAAAACATAGGAATCTGTCGGTCATGGTACTGAAATCATAAGAGAGAATGGGGGAATGCTTGTTATCAGACATTTTCTTCTTTTCTATAAAGTGTTTTCCAAAGCTTTCTCTAACAGGACCATCAAGACCAGGAATTCTTGGAGAAAGGAACAATTTTATTGTGACAGTATTTTTCAATTATGTGTTGGCATGCAGTTTCTACTTTTTTTTGGCGAGCCGGAACTTTATGTCCAGGTAGCTAATGACACAGCCCTAGTGTCAACATATCATTCTTTACTTCCAATGCTTTCCAAAGTCATCTTCATTAATTACGCCAAAACAGGGGCTTGCTTGTGAAAGGGGCTACCATTTTCTCCTAAATAACTAAGTATTTTTGTTGTGATTCCTTATTTGAATATGTATTTCAAACATTTCAATTTATTAAAGTAAAATAGATTTAAACCATCTGGAAATGCTTAGAGAGAAAAGAAAATTCTTCCACTTAGCAACAGCGATATTTGTAGTCTACTTCACCTACATGTTTTGATTTGTCAAAAATTATTGTTTGAGAGTATTAAACTGTTTGGGAAAGGGTTAAGCTTCGGATGATTATTCTTCATTTTGTTTGAAACTTATTTATCAGAATATTCATTATGTTAAATATTGCTACTTTTCAATGAATACCTCGTAATTGCAGCTTAAAACAAGCTTAAAACATGCAGTTACGAGATTTTAGTTGAAAAGCAACAATATTATATATTTTGTTACTCATATATATTTTGTTATTTCAATAATCCTTATTTATATAGGTAGAACTACATGCAGTTTAAGGTGAGGTTTAGTTTCTGGGTTTGGTGCAAGACTCCTGTAGATGCATATGTATGGCTAAGTGCAAAATTATTATGCTCCCCGAAAAAATTTCGGGGGAGCATATAGTCGCCACGCTGTCCGTCCGTACGTCCGTCCGTCCGTGTGTCCATCCGTCCGTCCACAGCCATATCTCAGCAACCCTTGGACCAAATTCATTGAAACTTCACATGTGAACTCCCTGGGTCAATACCTAGAGACCTTTTTCTCCGTTTGTAAATTTAAGGCTGCGTCATGGAAAAAGGGGCCTTAGTGTAAAAATTAGTTTTTCTCTTATTTCTCTTCATCTTATGGGCAGAATTTAATGAAATTTTGTGCTCATGTTATAAATAGGATGTTCTAGACCATATTCTATAAATAATGTGTGTACAAAAAAGCTGTCATGGGAAAAGGGGGCTTAATGTATGATAGTTTTTATTTTGTGACAAACACTTATTCGGGGAGCATAATCCGTCTGTGACGGCTCTTGTTTTAAATGCGTCTAATTCTGTATGCACTTACCATAGTTTGGGCCTAACTCATCAATATATCACTGCTTTCCAACGAAAACCTTGTAACTGCAGCTTGTTTTAAGCTGCAGTTACAAGGTTTTCATTGAAAAGCGACAATGTGTAGGCCTATAACAATGAATTATGCTCTCACAGAAGTAATATGCAACAAGTTGTTGATTTACTCCTATACCACAAAGTCACAATATTATATAACAAGTGCTCACATTTTAATCTCACCATGTACCTTTTTTAGCTCACCTGAGCACTAAGTGCTCAAGGTGAGCTATTGTGGTCACTCAATGTCAGTCGTCCATCCGTCCGTCTGTCTGTCTGTCAACAATTTGGTGTTTACACTCTAGCATCCACAAAAGTTGGCCAATCTTGATCAAACTTGGTCAGAGCAAGTATGGGCATAAGATCTCGGATGAGTTCGGACCAGAATGTGCTGAGTTATCTGCCCTTGAATGTCATAAAATGCTGTTTTTAACTTTGTTTACACTCTGGCATCTACAATTTTTGACCAATCAAGACAAAACTTGCACATAATGTTGGAGACCATAAGATCTCGGATGAGTTTGATTTTCAGTCTGATCTGTTCAGAAAGACAAGAGTTATGTGCCCTTGAATTTGACAAAATTGCCGTTTTCGACCTTGTTTACACTCTAGAATCTACAATTATTTATCAAGCAAGACAAAACTTGGACACATTGTTGGGGACCATAAGATTTCGGATGAGTTCGATTTTCAGTCCGATCTGTGTACAATGTCAAGAGTTTTATGCCCTTGAATTTGACAAAATTGCAGTTTTTGACTGTTTTCGACCTTGTTTACACTCTAGAATCTACAATTATTGATCAATCAAGACAAAACTTGGACACAATGTTGGAGACCATAAGATCTAAAATGAGTTTGATTTTTGGTCTGATTGAACCAGAAAGACAAGAGTTATGTGCCCTTGAATTTTACAAAATTGATGTTTTCGGCCGTTTTCGACCTTGTTTATAATCTAGAATCTACAATTTTGATCAATCAAGGCTTAACTTGGACACATTGTTAGGGACCATAAGATTTCGGATGAGTTTGATTTTCAGTCTGATCTGTTTAAAAATCGACAGTTATGTGCCCTTGAATTTGACAAAATTGCCGTTTTTGACTGTTTTTGACCTTGTTTACAATCTAGAATCTACAATTATTTACCAATCAAGACAAAATTTGGACATAATGTTGGAGACCATTAAATCTCAAATGAGTTTGATTTTTGGTCTGATTGAATCAGAAAGACGAGAGTTATGTGCCCTTGAATGTGACAAAATTGCCGTTTTCGGCTGTTTTCGACCTTGTTTACTCTCTAGAATCTACAATTATTAATCAAGCAAGACAAAACTTGGACACATTGTTGGGGACCATAAGATTTCGGATGAGTCTATTTTCAGTCTGATCTGTCCAGAAAGTCGAGAGTTACGTGCCCTTGAATTTGACAAAATTGCTGTTTTTGACTGTTTTCGACCTTGACCTCTAGAATCTATGATTATTGATCAACCAAGACAAAACTTCCACAATATACTGCTGATTGTAAGACCTTACATTAGTTTGAATTTTACTCCAATCAAATGAGAAAGTGGGCAGTCATGCATGTGCCCTTGAATCTGACAAAATTGCTGTTTCGACTCTAACAACCACAAATAATGAACAATCAAGATGAAATTTGGATTATGATGTTAATAACGATAAGATCTTGGATTAATGAATTTTAGAATAATCAGAATAGAATTTGCTCAGTTATCTGCCTTTCAAATTTTACTCTAACAACCTCAAATAGTGACTAATAAAGACAAAACTTGAAACAATGTTATTGACCATAAGTTTGTTTTTAGTCTTAAAGTCTTAAAGGGGCTCATTCTATGTTTTTATGCTTCCGAACTGTTCGGGAACTCATATTTGTGCATGGAAAAACAATCAGCAATGCATAAAAACCTCAATCTCGGCGAAAAACATCTTTCCTTTGCTATAGATCAATCCTTTACAAGCGTGTTAAGACATTCTATTTTTACTTCAAAACAAGACAAGGTCAAGGTCAACGAGACACACCCCCGTGGTATCAACACACCATACAACCGGTTGCGTCGATGACTGTGACCTTAATTGCGAGGAATACGTGAAAAGGTTTATTTTGTACAAGCACTGAACATTTATACGCGTATTTATCAAAGTTATAGAATACCAAAGATCCTTTCGTTTATTTATAAAAGTAAATTCATTTGACCTACCATGCACATGACATCAGATGCCAATATCTGTCTTCGCTGACTTTCTACGCAGCCGGTTGTACGGTGTGTTAAATCTCGCTGAGCACAGATGACGTATCTCTGACGTAATTGATTTTTAGCTCCACTGGCCGTAGGCCAGCGGGCTATTGTCATGGCATTGTGTCCGTCGTGTGTCCGTGCGTGCGTGCGTCCGTCCGTTAACTTTTTCTTTAAACATCTTTTCCTCTTATACCAGTGGGCCAATTTTGACCAAACTTGGCAGGAATGTTCCTTGGGTGACCCTTTTCAAAACTTGTTCGCGAATTTTTGATTTGTCAAAAAATGTGGGCGTGGCAGGGAGAAAGGGGCTTATCAGACTAAGAGAAATCATAAGAAAATTCTTTAAAAATCAGCCATTGGGCCAATTTGAACCAAACCTGGCAGGAATGTGCCTTGAGTCATTCCTTTCAAAATTTGTTCACAAATTTTAACATTTATCAAAAAATGTGGCCGTGGCGGGGAGAAAGGGGCTTATCAGACTTAAAGAAATCATAAGAAAATTCTTTAAAAATCAACCATTGGGCCAATTTGAGCCAAACCTTGCAGGAATGTGTCTTGAGTCATTCTTTTCAAAATTTGTTCACAAATTTTTACATTTGTCAAAAAATGTGGCCGTGGCAGGGAGAAAGGGGCTTATCAAACTTTAAGAAATCATAAGAAAATTCTTTAAAAATCAACCATTTGGCCAATTTGAACTAAACCTGGCAGGAATGTTCTTTGAGTCTCTCTTTTCAAAATTTATTCACAATTTTTGACATTTGTCAAAAAATGTGGCCGTGGCAGGGAGGAAGGACATAAATGATCTACCCCTTCAGGTTGGTAATTTCATACGTTATTTCTGGTTTGTAATTATTGTGCCATTTGCATTTTCGACAGCCTAGCTCGTCCCCCTTTAAATTTCAACTTAATTGAACAAAACCGCGGCTCATATCATTTTGGTTCAGGTGAGTGATATAGGACTATCATTGTCCTCTTGTTTCATGGCTAAGCTCATTTATGTATAGAAATTTAAAACATGAATGGTATTTTGACTTTGTGATAAAGGAATAAAA
This sequence comes from Fragum sueziense, assembly GCA_963680895.1. Lineage (NCBI taxonomy): Eukaryota > Metazoa > Mollusca > Bivalvia > Cardiida > Cardiidae > Fragum > Fragum sueziense. The sequence continues at coordinate 9,373,384 of OY804607.1, forward strand.
GAGGACTTTATAGTTTGTGGTGGGAGTAGCCTGCTTGTTAATACTTCACTATTAAGTTTTACTATTCTCACAATGGACAATCACGTGACTCAGAATTTCAGATTATCTTCAATAATTTTGTTAATAAGGGATCAATTTGACTTTGGTATGAAGCAGAGAAGGTGGACAGACGTCATACATTAGACAGGCATGGTGGATTTTAAAAAATACAGCTGATAAAACAGTTATTGAAGATCAACCAAAATTTTGGTTGATCTTCAATAACATTTTTAACAGCTGATATTTAAAAAATCCACCCCAACTAGCTAATTTCTTGCATTATCCCACCTTCCCTGTTTCAAACCAAATCAAATTTGTCAAGTATTACGTAACAAAAATATTTAAGATTTTCTGAAATTCTATGTCACATGATTAACCACCGTGATTCTTCTAGAAAATGACCTTTTTTTGGGCTATGTAAAGTGTCGTCCAGTTAACACGAAGTTGACAAAAGTCACTTGTCACTCACCAAAGGATGAATCATTTGGCTATTTTCAATGAACATTGAACAGCAGATGGCTTGCTTTGGATGTTGTGTTTTTATTGGTATGAAACACATGCAGCATAATGTCGCTTTTCAATGAAAACCTTGTAACTGTTGGTTGTTTTAAGCTAAGTCACAAGGTTTTTGTTGAAAAGCGTCAATAATTCAAAAATTGTTGGACATGACATCAAAATTCTGTTCAATCAATTGTTTAGTTCACTAAAGGACTTTGTATAGGAAAGGAAAAAGGTCCTTTTTTCGTCTGCAGAAGGAGGTCATAGTTCTTAACCAACTTGTTGGGGGGGGGGGGATATTCACCTTCAATGCTAAATAATTTTCTGATTGATTCTAAATTCTATAACAAGCCTTCTGATTGGACAAGATATGTCTGTAGGCCAATCAGATTTGTTGTTATGTAGTTTTAAAATTAAAAAAAGAAAAGATTCGTTGCTTAGTTGGTGAATAGCTCCCTTAGATTTTGCAAATGATTTGAATGAATATTACTAATGATTAGCAGCTTTTCGAAGTGATGTGGTAGCTTACTCTCTAAGTATGATGCTTAATTTCTCATTAACCCTTTCCCAAGTGATAAATAACATTTTAGGTTTCTCCAAATTGGAAGATGTTGCAGGAAACAAATATAATTGTTAATTTTACACATACAAGTTCTTTAAGACCTGAAATTGTGCTTGTTTTAGAATTTATTAGAAAGTAACCAGAGAAAGAGAAAGCGGTGATGATAACACATGCATGCAAGTAGCTCTTTAACTTTATCCCAGCACATCACTATATAGCATTGCAATAATAGACAAATTCGCTAGCTAATATACTGAAAACGCAGATTACTAGGAAGCACTAAGACTTTTCTCACAGTTTTAGCCAAAACTTTAAATACAGATCTGATGCAGAAAGGCAGTTTTAAGTGATATTTTCTAAATTTTTACTTTCAGCAAATTCATAAGGAAATGTACAACAATGATATATATCTTATCATCAACCAGATCAGGCACATAAGCACTAATGATAGCTCCAATAGGAAAAACTATCCCATATTATCTTTTTAGCTCACCTGAGCACAAAGTGCTCAAGGTGAGCTATTGTGGTCGCTTTTTGTCCGTCGTCCGTCCGTCCGTCCGTCCATCTGTCCGTCCGTCCGTTCACAATTTGTTTCAACATCTTCTCCTCCTAAACCATTGGGCCAATTTTTACCAAACTTGGCAGGAATGTTCCTTGAGTGACCCTTCTCAAAACTTGTTCGCGGATTTTTGATTCGTTAAAAAATGTGGCTGTGGCAGGGAGAAAGGGGCTTATTAGACTTCAAGAAATCATAAGAAAATTCTTTAAAAATCAACCATTGGGCCAATATGAACCAGACCTTGCATGAATGTGCCTTGAGTCATTCTTTTCAAAATTTGTTCACAATTTTTTTCATTTGCGAAAAAATGTGGACGTGGCAGGGAGAAAGGGGCTTATTAGACTTAGAGAAATCATAAGAAAATTCTTTAAAAATCAACCATTGGGCCAATTTGAACCAGACCTTGCATGAATGTGCCTTGAGTCATTCTTTTCAAAATTTGTTCACAATTTTTTTCATTTGCAAAAAAATGTGGCCGTGGCAGGGAGAAAGGGGGCTTATTAGACTTAGAGAAATCATAAGAAAATTCTTTAAAAATCAACCATTGGGCCAATTTGAACCAGACCTTGCAGGAATGTGCCTTGAGTCATTCTTTTCAAAATTTGTTCACAATTTTTTTTTCATTTGTCAAAAATTGTGGCCGTGGCAGGGAAAAAGGGGCTTATCAGACTTGGAGAAATCATAAGAATATTCTTTAAAAATCAACCATTGGGCCAATTTGAACCATACTTGGCAGGAATGTGCCTTAAGTCATTCTTTTCAAAATTTGTTCACAATTTTTCACATTTGAAAAAAAAAAAATGTGGCCGTGGCAGGGAAAAAGGGGCTTATTAGACTTAGAGAAATCATAAGAAAATTCTTTAAAAATCAACCATTGAGCCAATTTGAAGCAGACTTCGTAGGAATGTTCTTTGAGTCATTCTTTTCAAAATTTGTTCACATTTTTTTCATTTGTAAAAAATTTTGGCCTTGGCAGGAAGAAAGGGGCTTATCAGACTTTGAGAAATCATAAGAAAATTCTTTAAAAATCAACCAATGGGCCAATTTGAAGCAGACTTTGCAGGAATGTTCTTTGAGTCTCTCTTTTCAAAATTTGTTCACATTTTTTTTCATTTGTAAAAAATTGTGACTGTGGCAGGGAGAAAGGGGCTTATTAGACTTAGAGAAATCATAAGAAAATTCTTTAAAAATCAACCATTCGACCAAATTGAAGCAGACTTTGCAGGAATGTTCTTTGAGTCTTTCTTTTCAAAATTTATTCTTAATTATTTACATTTGTCAAAAAATGTTGGCGTGGCAAGGAGGAAGGGGCTTATCGGACTTAAAGAAATCATAAAATTCTTTAAAAATCAACCATTGTGCCCAATTGAACCAGACTTTACTGGAATGTTCCTTGAGTTACTCTTTTCAAAATGTGTTCACAAATTTTTCCATTGGTCAAAAAATGTGGGCATGGCAGGGAGGAAGGGCTTATCAGACTTAGAGAAATCATAAGAAAATTCTTTAAAAATCAACCATTGGGGCAATTTTCTATTTCCCTTATCTGTTGCTCTCAGGCTGGCCCCATGTTTATCTTATGTAAACAAATAAGGGATAAGCTTTAGCTTATCAGATGGTAATCTTTCACTAAATTCTATCAATCACAGACAAAATCTTGTTAATTGAGCCTATCATAAATGATCAATCTCTAACAGATCAGTATGCTTTGAAAATTAGCCCTATGTTGTATATTGCGAAATCATGAAATAATTGTTGAAAATAAACTAACTCAACAATTCTGCTAATTCATACCCAACCTTACAGGATCGATTGGAACAAAATAATTACTTAATTGTTTCCTAACAGAAAGTCCTTATAAGTTTCATGCCTTTGAATTTGACAAAATTGCCATTATCACTCTTGTCATCTTGATTCAGGTGAGCGATTTAGGACCATCATGGTCCTCTTGTTATCAACTTTAAGCTATAGAATTTAGATGTGGAACTGACATATTTTGCTTTGCTTTTTATACGCCCATGTAGATGGTTGTATGTTAAATTGGTATCATCATCATCTGCCCCTCCATTTTGCCATCCTGTTAACCCTTTCCAAAACGACAAAATTTTAGGGTGCTCCAAATTGAAAGCTACTGCAGACAATAAAATAAAGATTAAAAACCATTAGATTTGTGTAAAATATGGCATATAAAATATTGAGACAAAAGGAGAAACTGCTGGTTATCAGCAGTTTCTTCTTTTGTTTCAATGTTTTCCCAAGCCGTTTCCATTAGGGACATCAAAACCAGGTCTTGTTTGGGAAAGTGTTAAGCCATTCACAGGCAGCAATCACATGACTTTGTTATGATATGCTTTCCTATATTTTCTTAAAAAAATGTTTGCACCTTGCACGAATGTTCTCAGCTTTGACAGGGATTTGAGGGAAGATGTTGGTATCAAAATAAATTGGAGAGTATGACGTATTGAATGACATGTATCCCAATACTGAATATTAAGTATTTGATTTAAAATGTGAGAAAAATGTGTACTTACAGGGTGTTTTTGTTTATATAAGTTAGGAAACATAACAAAGTCATGTGATTGCCGCCTGTGATTATCAAACAGCAAAATTTAGAGTAGTCCAATATGAAAGATGCTACATAAGATAATTTCATTATTGTTTTCCAAAACCTTCACCTTTTGGGTCATCAAAAGGTGTCATTATGTTGGAATGGGTTAACATGTCTCAAACATTTATTGATGGATTTGGATTCACTATCCTTCAAGTCATCTGACTATGTGCTGTGTCAGGCAAAAAGGAGACTTCATCTCAATGAGCAGCTTATATTGTGACTGTGGCACTCTTGTTACTCTCTTAGCAACTCATATACTCATTGCTTTCCCTACCTTATTATTCCCAATTATTCTTACAGGAAACTGTTAGCTACATGTATATTATATAGCTGAAATTCCTTAGTAGAACAATATGAAAATAAATATTCTTTTTTTTTTCACCTATTTTCTACCATTTTCACAAAATCTCAAGACCTTAAATCATGCTTTTGAGTATTTGAACATGCCCCCCTTATCTGTTGCTGTGGGTTTATAGTGATTGGAACATTAATAGCAGGAATTACTAACATACATTATTACAACTTACTCGAACTACAGCTACCGATCCTTAACCCATTACCAAACGAAAGAATTTCAGACTGGTCCAAATTGAAAGAAGTTGCAGACAACAATTTCTAGTTGCAACTTTTTGGTTAGAAAACATTGTGGGAAATGAAGAAATTGCTTGTCACAAGCAATTTCTTCATTTTCCACAATGTTTTCCAAAGCCTTTTTCTTGTGGGGAGTCAAAGGGCGTCACTGTGAGGTAATGGGTTTTAATAGCTCAATGGGTAACATCAAGAGTCTATCAATCTTGGAGTTATGTGTTCAAACTCTGGCTTTGCCATTGTCCTTTCTTACTCTGTGTTTCATGAATGTTTTTTGTTCGTCAACCCATTACCACACAGTGACTCTTTTTGACTTTCCTAAAGCAAATGGCTTGGGAAAATATTGTGGAAAATGAAGAAATTGCTTGCGACAAGCATTTTCCTTATTTCCCACAATGTTTTCTACCCAAAAAGACCAAAAATATATAATTATATTCACTTGAAATTGTCGTCTGTATCATCTTTGAATTTGGAACAGTCCAAAATTTTGCCGTTTGGTAATGGGTTAAAGATGCTAGCATTTCAATTATGACAAAGAGTTTATTTTGAAATTGCCATCAGATATAGTTCTGGCTAACAATGACGGTAAATAAGTAAATGCTGATAACCAACATAACTTTCATTTTCCTTAATGATTTCTGAATTTTTTAGCTTGACTTTTCGAAGAAAATGAGAGCTTATACTGTCACCCGGGCGTTGGCGTCGGCGTTGGCGTCGACGTTGCAACAAAGGTTAAAGTTTTTTCAAACATCAATAACTTCCATACTATTAAAGGGATTCAACCCAAACTTGGAATACTTATTCACCATCACACCCTTTACCTTACTACCAGGGCCCATGACCCTGGCTCCATTATATTTGGAGTTATGCCCCCTTTATACTAAGCAACTTAGAAAGTCGAGCGCGCTGTCTTCAGACAGCTCTTGTTTACTCTTCAAGCAGTTATCTCATTGTTTGAAACTGCCTTCTTATTGCAGATGTCTAAAATTGGTGTGGATTTTTTTTTAAAGAATATTAATTAAATTTTTAGCTCACCTGAGCACGAAGTGCTCGAGGTGAGTTATTGTGGTCACTTTTTGTCCGTCGTCCGTCCGTCCGTCCGTCCGTCCGTCCGTCCGTCAACATTTGGGGTGTTTACTCTCTAGCATCCACAAAAGTAAGGCAATCTTGATCAAACTTGGCCAAAACAAGTAGCATCATAAGTTCTCGGACAAGTTCGATTATGGGCCTGATCGGACCAGAAAGTGCGGAGTTATCTGCCCTTGAATGGCAAAAAATGCTGTTTTTAAGTTTGTTTACACTCTAGCATCTACAATTATTGATCAATCAAGACAAAACTTGGACATAATGTTGGAGACCATAAGATGTTGGATGAGGGCAATTTTCAGTCTGATCTGACCAGAAAGATGAGAGTTATGTGCCCTTGAATTGGGCAAAATTGTCACTTTTGGCTGTTTTCAAGCTAGTGTTAATCTAAGGGAAGTAACACTTGACACTACTTTCCTTTAGTATAAGTAGAGTTATCTTGTTTGGTAGAGGATATAAATAGATTTACACTCTCAGTCTCTACCTTTAGTGCCACTTTCCAAAACCTGACTCAGAGCTCTAGATAAGAGGGGGTGATGACTTTTCAAACTGCAATAATTCTGTTATTGTTCACCAAACACTATGTTGTGGGTACTCATATTTATTGTCTCCTCGAGACGATTCAAATGAGTTCCCACAACATAGGGTTTGGAATTGAAATAACAAAGTTAGAATGTCTTCACTACCACTTATCTGTAACCCTGCCTGTGTACTCTATACTACATTACACTTTTCATCAGAATTGATGGCTTTTGAGACACTTAACCCATTACCAAACAACACAATTTTAGACTGGTCCAAATTCAAAGATGTTGCAGACAGCAATTTCAAGTGAATGAAATCTAAAGTTTGTTGGTCTTTTTGAATAGAAAACATTGTGGGAAATGAAGAAATTGCTTGTCACAAGCAATTTCTTCATTTTCCACAATGTTTTCCAAAGCCATTGTGTTATAGAGCATCAGTAGGCGTCACTGTGTTGTAAAGGGTTAAAATACTGGGTGCTCTAGAATCTACAATTATTAATCCTTTCCCATACAAGACCTGATTTTGATGTCCCTAATAGAATAGGCTTGGGAAAACATTGAAACAAAAGAAGAAACTGATGATAACCAGCTGTTTCTCATTTTGTCTCAATGTTTTCTGTGCCATATTATACACAAATCATATCTTTATAAACATCCATTCTGTCATTTGTGGCAGTTTTTAAAGTGGATCACCTTTAACTTTTGTCGTTTGGGAAAGGGTTAATCAATCAAGACAAAACTTGGACACAATGTTGGGGACTATAAGATCTCAGATGAGTTGATTTTCAGTCTGATATGATCAGAAAGTCGGCTGTTTTCAACCTTGTTTCACTATAGAATCTACAATTATTTATTAATCAAGACAAAACTTGGACACAATGTTTTGGATCATAAGATCTCGGATTAGTTAGATTTTCAGTCTGATCTGACCAGAAAGTCAAGAGTTACTTGCCCTTGAATTTGACAAAATTGCCATTTTCGGCTGTTTTCAACCTTGTTTACACTCTTGGATTTACAATTATTATAATAGATTCACTATTAAACGAGAATTTTTACAGTTGAATTGCTTTATCAACACAACTGAAATAATTCTCGTTTAATAGCGAATCTATTATAATCAATCAAGACAAAACGTGGACACAATGTTTTGGACCATAAGATCTGGGATTAGTTTGATTTTCAGTCTGATCTGATCAGAAAGCCAAGAGTTATGTGCCCTTGAATTTGACAAAATTGCTGTCTTTTACTCTTTTCGACTTCGTGTACACACTAGAATCTACAATTATTGACCAATCAAGACAAATCTTGGACACAATGTTGGAGATTATAAGATCTCGAATAAGTTTGATTTTCAGTTTCAGTCTGATCTGATGAGAATGTCGAGAGTTATGTGCCCTTGACAAAATTGCTGTTTTCGACCTTGTTTACACTCTGGAATCTACAATTATGGATCAATCTAGACAAAACTTGGACACAATATTAGGGACCATAAGATCTGGGATAAGTTTGATTTTCAGTCTTATCTGATCAGAAAGTCGAGTGTTATGTGCCCTTGAATTTGATAAGATTGCTGTTTTGGCTGTTTTCGACCTTGTTTATACTCTAGAATCTACAATTATTTATCAATCAAGACAAAACTTGGATACAATGTTTGGCACCATAATTTAGATCACGGATGAGTAAGATTTGCACAACCTTATTAATCATAAGTTCTTTTTCAGTCTTAAAGTAATAAATATTAATTGAATTGAACAAAAGTGTTGCTCATATCATTTTGGTTCAGGTGAGCGATATAGGACCATCATGGTCCTCTTGTTGTATTTCTTCTCATTTCAGTTCCCCCAATACCAAGAAGACATATCGGGTGATCTAGGGATGGGTCAGAGAGGTCAGCCAATGAGATTGCAGGTCAATCTGGGGACACCGACAGGAGACCAGTTGTGAACAAAAACCAAGTTAGAGGACTTCAACCATTACCAACGGCTAAATTTTGTGCTGGTCCAATCTGGGGTCACCAACCAGAGACCAGTTGTGAACAAAAACCAAGTTTTAGATCTATAAGACCTAACCCATTACCACTGGCTAAATTTTGTGCTGGTTAAATCTGGGGTCACTAACCGGAGACCAGTTGTGAACAAAAACCAAGTTAGATGACTTAACTCATTACCAATGGCTAAATTATATGCTGGTCCTCTACAAAAGTTGTCCTAGATGACAAAATGGAAGATTATAAAGAATGGATTTGCACGAAATGTAGCATGAGAAATATTGAAGCAAAAGGAGAAAATGCTGGTTGTCAGCATTTTCTTCTTTTGTCATAATGTGTTCAGTATTAGAGATGTCACTGCCAGGTCTTATTTGGGAATGGGTTAACCCATTACCTAATTGCAAAATTTTAGACTGATCCAAATTGAAAGAAGTTGCAGACTACATTTTCAAGTTGATCAAATTTTTAAATTGTACAACTTTATGGTTGGAAAACATTGTGGGAAACGAAGAAATTGCTTGTCATAAGCAATTTCTTCATTTTCCACAATGTTTTCTAAGCATTTTTCTTGAGGGGCATCAAAAAGCGTCACTGTGTGGGAATGGGTTAAGGGACATATAGCTGCTTTTCTTATAAAACCTTTTAACTGCAGCTTTGAAAGTTTTTGAAGATAAGTGATGGTTTGTGTATAATCAAATGCTGAAGTTCTGTTGTTAGTTTTCTGTTATATGATCTTGATATACCCCATTTAACTATTTTGGGGTCAATGTAGGAGTCAGCTTGTATGTTGGTATGTCTTTCTGTCTGCCAAGCTAGCTTAAACCACTACTATTTGGCAAAAATTTAGACCTGTTCAAATTCAAAGGTGTTGCAGACAACAATTTCAAGTGAAGTGAATTTGACATTTTTTGGTCTTTTGGGGTAGAAACCATTGAGGGAATGAAGAAATTGCTTGTCACAAGCAATTTCTTCATTTTCCACAATGTTTTCCTTAGCATTTATCTTGAGGGGCCTCAAAAAGTGTCAATATATGTGGGAGTTTATTCATGAGAGTTATGGGCCATTAGTTAGACAATGTAGGGCCCCCGGCTGGTCTAGTGGGACTTTGGCTTTGGAACTGAAGGATCCTTGGCTCGAATCCTCACATATGATATGCCATGGGAATTTTTCTGAGCAAAAGAAGACCTTGGGTTAAAGTATAAAGTCAATAGAATTTGATTCAGTTTGAAGATAAGGACTTTGAGCCAGGATCTGGAAAAACGTCCCCTATAGCATTTGAGAACAACATGGTTCCAGATCAGCCAGGCTGCGTATACACACAGTCTGACCAGGAACAATGCTGTTCTCCAATAGCTTCCTAGTGGTTTTTAGCAACCATTTGAGAGTAACATTGATGCTGGCTAGACTGCATCTAGACACAGCCTAATCTTGATACCTAGCTGTCTCAAAAGCTATAAGGGACGTTTTTCCAGATCCTGGCTCATTTATATGCTTTGTGACAAGGCACTGTTGGGGGTATGATCAAATTTAGTGATGGTTTTAGTTATGTTTTTACATTTCATTACTCTCCCAATGTTGGTCATCGTTACCAAACGGTTGACGTCAGCCATTATGAGACCCTATCTCGCCTAATCAGAGCTTCAGATAAGAGGGGGTGATGGCTTTTCAAAATGCAATATTTCATTAACCCATTACCGCACAATGACTCTTTATGACTTTCCAAAAGATAATGGCCATAGAAAACATCGTGGAAAATGAAGAAATTGCTTGTGTCAAGCAATTTCTTCATTTCCCACAATGTTTTCCATACTTAAAGACCTAAAAATTGAAAATTCCATTCAATTGAAATTGTCGTCTGCAGGATCTTTCAATTTGGACCGCCCTAAAATTTTGTTGTTTGGTAATGGGTTAATTAGTAATCAAACCCTATGGTGTGGGTATTCATTGAGACAATTCAAATGAGTACCCACAACATAGGGTTTGGAAATGAAATAACAAAGTTAGAATGTCTTCACCCCGGCTTATCTGTGGCTCTGCCAAATATTGCTCAATATAAGAGGATATTTTATCCAATCAAAAATTTGTTGTGTAAAAATTGGTGCAAATTTCAATTGGCTTAGAGTTGAATAATCACTTGTTGTTGTTGTTGTTGTTTAAGGTAGCCACCCCTGATTAAATTCATGAGGTCAGAATCTTTTGTGCAACATCGTAAGCATTTGTAATGTATCTTAGAAAGAAAAAATTGGCGCTTTCCACCGCCAAATGTTTACGATGCCGCCCAAAATATTTCAACACCACATAAAATCTCATTAGTAGTGGATTACCTTAAACCTTAAGGAATTATCACATTTACAACTTCGAGCTGCCGAGATATTTGCTGAACATTATAGCGTCATAGCTTCAAGAATTACTTCATAAAAAATCACTGGAGAGTATTTTTGCGCAATGATATGGGTACTTGATAAAGGACCCCTTTAACCTATCATTTGCACAGCTTTTAGGTTGCTATGATAGAAGAAAATTAGAGAATCTGTTGTAACTGTTTTGTTTGTTTTTAATGTGCCAAACTGCCTTGTCACATGAAGAAATTGCTTGTGACAAGCAATTTCTTCATCTCCCACAATATTTTCTATCCTAAAAATTGTAACATATGGTAATTTTATTTGCATACAGACATCTGCAACTAATTTCAATTTGGACTTGTGTTTTGTCATTTGGGAAAGGGTTAAATCATTTCATGAACAAAATAATTTTAGACTTGTTAGATCATAATTATTTGCATATTGCAAAATATCTTATTGATAAATGTACAAAATATGAATGAATTTGATATAGCATGAAAATTATTTAGAGAAAAGGAGAAGATGCTGTTTATCAGCATTTTCTTTTTTTCTCTGAACATTTTTCAGATCTACCAGTATCTTGCTTATGAACATCAAAACTAGGATTTGTAAGGGAAATAGCCAATAACAAGTCAACTGATATTTATGCCCCCTTTCGAAGAAAATGGGGGTATATTGTTTTGCAAGTGTCGGTCGGTCGGAAGGTCGGTCGGTCGGTCCGTAGGTCGGTCCGTAGGTCGGTCGGTCTGTCCGTAGACCAAACCTTGTCCGGAGCATAACTCGAAAAGTATTAAAAGTAGAATCATGAAACTTCATAGGTGGATAGATCTCATTATGGAGAGGTGCAGTGCACAAGAACCGTAACTCTGCCGATCAAATTTTTTGAGTTATTGCCCTTTGTTGATTTTCAAACTTGATTCTTGTCCGGAGCATAACTCAAAAAGTATGTAAGGTACAATCATGAAACTTTACAGGTGGATAGATCTCATTATGGAGAGGTGCAGTGCACAAGAACCGTAACTCTTCCGATCAAATTTTTTTGAGTTATTGCCCTTTGTTGATTTTCAAACTTGATTCTTGTCCGGAGCATAACTCAAAAAGTATGTTAGGTAGAATCATGAAACTTTACAGGTGAATAGATCTCATTATGGAGAGGTGCAGTGCACAAGAAGCGTAACTCTGCCGATCATATTTTTGGAGTTATTGCCCTTTGTTGATTTTCAAATTTGATTATTGTCCGGAGCATAACTAAAAAAGTATGTAAGGTAGAATCATGAAACTTTACAGGTGGATAGATCTCATTATGGAGAGGTGCAGTGCACAAGAACCGTAACTCTGCCGATCAAAATTTTCTGAGTTATTGCCCTTTGTTGATTTTATAACTTGATTCTTGTCCGGAGCACAACTCAAAAAATATGTAAGGTAGAATCATGAAACTTTACAGGTGAATAGATTTCATTATGGAGAGGTGCAGTGCACAAGAACCGTAACTCTGCCAATCAAATTCTTGGAGTTATTGCCCTTTGTTGATTTTTACACTTAATTCTTAACCTTGCCTATATCTCATGTCCTTTTACACATACAGCCTTGATATCTTGCACATAGATACCTCCTATCAACATGGTTCACATTTGACCATGACCTTGGACCTTGTGACCTTGACCTTGGAGTTTGACCTACTTTAAAAAAAAAATAAACCCGGCCTATATCTCATGACCTTTTACAAATACAGCCTTGATATTTCACACATGGACACATCTTGCCAAGACCTTTCACAATTGACCATGACGTTGGACTTTGTGACATTGACCTTGGGGTTTGACCTACTTTTAAAAAACTTAAACCTGGCCGATATATCATGTCCTTTTGCACATACAGCCTTGATATTTGACACATGGAAACCTCCGACCAAGACCTATCACATACGATTATGACCTTGGACCATGTGGCCTTGACCTTGAAGTTTGAATTACTTTTAAAAAAATTAAACTGGGCCTATATCTTATGTGCTATTACACATACAGCCTTGGTATTTCACACATGGACACATCTTACCAAGACCTTTCACATTTGACCATGACCTTGGACCTTGTGACCTTGACCTTTGACTTTGACCTACTTTAAAAAAAACTTTAACCTAGCCGATATATCAATTCCTTTTACACATACAGCCTTGATATTTGACACATGGACACCTACGACCAAGACCTTTCACATTTGACCATGACCTTGGACCTTGTTACCTTGACCTTGGTGTTTGACCTACTTTAATAATACATTAACCTGGCCTATATTTCATGTCATTTTACATATACAGCCTTGATATTTCACACATAGTCACTTCCAACCAAGATATTTCACTTTTGACCATGACCTTGGACCTTGACCTTGGAGTTTGACATACTTTTAAAAAACTTAAACTAGGTCTATATCTCATGTCCTGTTACCTATACAGTCTCAATATTTTACACATGGACACCTCCTACCAAGACCTTTCACATTTGACCATGACCTTGGCCTGTGTGACATTGACCTTTGATTTTTACATACTTTAAGAAATCTTTAACCTAGCCTTTATCTTATGTCCTATTACACCTACAGCCTTGATATTTCACACATAGACACCTCCTACCAAGACCTTTCACATTTGACCATGACCTTGAATATTGCAACCTTGACCTTGGAGTTTGACCTACTTTTAAAAAGACTGAAACCAGGCATATGTATCATGTGCTTTTTTACCTACAGCCTTGATATTTCACACATGGACACCTCCAACCAAGACCTTTCACATTTGACCATGACCTTGACCTTGGCATTTGGCCTACTTTTAAAAACTTTAACCTGGCCTATGTTTCATTTTACTTTTACATATACAGCTTTGATATTTCACACATAGACACCTCCTACCAAGACCTTTCATATTTGACCATGACCTTGGACCTTGTTAACTTGACCTTGGACTTTGACATACATCAAATGTAGGCCCTTGAGGGGGCATATATGTTTTACAAACATCTCTTGTTCAATTTATTTATGTAATTTATTGTATACCTTGGTGCAAATAATTTTCAAAATTATTAATATCAAATTATTATTGTGAATGATGCATTGCCTGTAACCCATTACCACACAATGACTCTTTTTGACTCCCCGTAAGATAATGGCTTTGAAAAACATTGTGGAAAATGAAGAAATTGCTTGTGACAAGCAATTTCTTCATTTCCCACTTTGTTTTCTACACAAAATGACCAAAAAATATAAAATCATATTCACTTGAATTTGTCGTCTGCATCATCTTCAAATTCGAACAGTTCAAAATTTTGATGTTTGGTAATGGGGTAATTTCCAGTGACATGAGTGTTAGCAGTAGATGCGATATTGGTGTCTCAATTTAATCAAATTATAATGTAATGTAAAATATTTTGCTCACATCTTGAACCATTCCCAAGCGATCCCTGGTGTATATCATTCTCAGAAGAGAAAAATCTGTTGAAATATTACAGGAAAAGTGTAAAGTCTGTCAAATCTTCTCCAAAATATACAGACTTTAAACCCCTAACTTTAGTTTTACAGGAAAAGAAGAAAATTCAGATAAACAGCATTTTCTGCTTTTCCCTCTATGTTTTCTATTCCAACACATATGCCTACAAATTTTGTGTTAAATTTATCACTAGCAAGACCTCTGTAGCAAGGAAATCTCATAATATAAGTTTAGGATCTGGAAAAGGGGCTCTTAAACAGTCACGCCTTTTGACGCCCTAAATGATAAAGGCTTTAGAAAACATTGTGGGAAATGAAGAAATTGTTTTTCTCAAGCAATTTCTTCATTTTCCACAGTGTTTTCTACACAATAACACCCCAAAATGTAAAATTCAATGCACTTGGTATTGTCGTCTGAAACACCTTTGAATTTGGACAAGTCCAAAATTTTGTTGTCTAGTAATGGATTAAGACCAGCAAGGATCCAGATCAGCCTGTGCATACAGTCTGATCAAGATTCATGCTGTTCTCTAATAGTTTAATGAATACCTGTAGCAAATGTTAGGGGGCATTATGGATCATGATCAGACCACATCAAAATACAAACTGATCTTGGTCCATTTTAGGCCTTTGTTCCCATATCCTAGTTGATATATATCATCGTTTTAAATGCAAAACCTCGTATTTCGATTTTGGAAAATTTTACAGGGAAGGGGAAAAAGTGTAATAACTTTTCCCAAACTGAAATGTTTTACTTGAAATTTGGACACATTGTTCACAAATAATGTGTCATTAATACTGATCAGTAAAGATATCTCAAAACCTGCAAATATTGTCTTGACTAGGCACTCAAGTTTGTACTTTGAAAATCGCACAAATCGACATACGAGGTTTTGAATTTACACCGACGATATAAAATTGCACTGCTACCGTTGCACACACAAATATCATGCATAATAAGCACTTGCAAGAAGTCTCTTTAGTACACCATAGTTATATCGAAAATTAAACTTTGTCATGCTTAAATAGCCCTTTCATGAACAAGACATTGTTTTCGAATCCCTAGTAAGATTAGATTTGTTAAATTTCATTGTAGTTTGTCTAAGGTTGAATAACTAGAACTGGAAACAATGACTGGTACCCATTTGACTTAACTGATTCATTTATCAAGCCTGGGTTCGACTTTTCTTATAGAGAAAAGTGAAAGAAAAAAATCTAAATAGATATTGTCAAAATTTTCTCAACATTTCCTTCAATATTTTTTGTGTATTACGTACAAATTCATCTTTTCAGTGACAGTATGTTTTGTTGTCCCAAAAATTACTTGATTTTTGTCAGTCTATGATTTTGTCTTAATGAAAAGGCTTTATCCATTCCCACACAATGACGCTTTTTGACACCTCGCATGATAAAGGCTTAGGACAACATTGTGGAAAATGAAGAAATTGCTTGTGAGAAGCAATTTCTTCATTTCCCACAATGTTTTCTACAAAAAAAAAAAGACCAAAACATGTAAGACTTCATTCACTTGAAATTTTCATCTGCTACATCATTGAATTTTGACAAGTCTAGAATTTTCACATCTGGTATGGCTCACAATAAATGACCTGGCAGAGAATCTCTCGCTAATGGCTAGGGGTGCTCTGCCATGTCATTTATCGTGAGCTAGAATGGGTTAACAAAGATTCATCAATGTCAACCAGTAGTCCAGTCAAGTACTCAAATTGTGGTAGCCAGTCTATATGTGGGTGTTCTTGTTTTGTGCGCCTGTTGTACTATTCTGTGATATTGTAGAATAACGTTCTTAACCCATTACCACACAATGACTCTTTTTGACTCCCTACAAGATATTGACTTTTGAAAACATTGTGGAAAATGAAGAAATTGCTTGTGACAAGCAATTTCTTCATTTCCCACAATGTTTTCTACCTCAAAAGACGAACAAATTTTAAATTTCATGCACTTGAAGTTATCGTCTACAACATCTTTGAATTTGGATCACCCTAAAATCTCTGGATCACCCTAAAATCTTGTCGTTTGGTAAAGGGTTAATGAACCATTTTCATTCATAATGCTGCTTTTCAACAAAGACCTCATATCTACAGCTTGTTTAAAGCTGTAGATACTGGTACTAAGTTATATTGAAAAGCGACAATAAGTTACATTGTAATATATTGCATGTTTATGTTTTATCATTTTATTGACTTGACTATTTGTACATATTTATTATTACGATTTTCGGTATGAAATAAAAGCTTATGTGTAACAATATTTCCTAGTGTTGATTACATGTATATTCATTCCCATTCCAATTTACAGGTGGCAGCCTGACACCTGGTTTTTCGAGGTCAATGGAGCTTCGAAAATAGCTCGATTTACCCATACTAAGTTTTACACAACCAATTTTCATATAGTACATAGAGAATCAGTTTTACCAGTTTGACACTCGACCGAAGGTGTTCATATTATATATCTATAGATGGTAATTTTCTGTCTGTCTGTCCGTGCCTACGTATATTCAAGTTGAGATCTTGTGAACGCAACCCATACATTTATGGAGGAATTTGGATGAAATTTTCTGAGAATGTTCCTTGTCACTTGAGCTTGTATATATGTTGCCATGGTTTTGTAATTTGTTTTGCTGCGTCACAAGAAAATGGGACTGAATGGCCAAAAAATGACATAGATCTAGTGTTTGACTGGTGCACTTGCTGTTGAGGCTGTAAGCAACAGTTTTCTGTTATTTTTGTTGGCAGAAATTTAGCAGTTAAATAACAATAATAATGGCTTTATTTTATGAGGATGTATCATAATTTTTAGCATTAGAATGGAAAATCTCCAATGCTGCCTAGCTTCAATATGAATTTGTGATTAAATGGTCCCTTTCCAAAAAGCAAGAACTGGTTCATACGTTCCAAAAGGAACAATTTTGAACACTCGGGCGAAAAATTGAAGTGATTGATAACAAGCGCTTCCCCCTGTGTCTGAATATCCAATTGTATAAAAGAGAGAATTTATTCAAAATGAGCAAATACCTGTTATCAAGAGATAGTATAGGCCTACAGAAATTTATCTGGATCCACCATTTCCAAAATTTAAATTATGACGCTAAAAAGAACCCAGGTTCGGTGTATTGTATTAGGCCTGGCTTAGCTTTTGGTACTTTCTTACAACAAAGTACATTTCCTCTTCGTAAACTATGATGGTTTGATGATTTAATCAATAGGCCTCGGCTCTGGAGAGTAAGCTTTTGGGGGTTCCCAATACTAAAGGATACGTTGACAGGGCGTCGTTTTGAACCCCATAATAATGTCTACCAGAGTCAACAATTACATTATGGTCTATACCCAAGGAAAAATATTGGTCGGCATTATGGTTATGGGGAATGGGTAGTTTAAAACACTTGCATGTTATGAGCCAGGATCTGGAAAAACGTCTCTTATAGCATTTTAGACAGCCACGTTTCAAGATCAATCTGTGCCTAGATGCAATCTAGCGAGCATCCATGTTACTCTCATATGGTTGCTATAGACCGTGAGGAAGCTATTGGAGAACAACATGGTTCCTGGCCAGACTGGGTGTATACGCAGGCTGGCCTGGGACCATGTTGTTCTCAAATACTTTATAAGGGACGTTCTTTGAATTGGCCATCCCTATTTGGAATGGGTTGATATGCCCTTTTAATAAATGTATGCTTATGTTCATAACTGGTGGACTGTCGACAGACGTTAATGGCAAAAATATCTCGATTGCCAATTTGGAGAAGCTTTTATGCTCCCCGAAAATGTTTGGGGGCATAATATAGTCGACATGATGTCCTTCCGCTCGCCTGCCCAGGCCAACCTCATAGTGTTTATGTGATTCAATTCCTCCATTATTATGAAAACCACACAAACCGTGCTATTTTATGTAGAGGAGACCGGGGTATCATGAACCACTTTTTGATAAATTTCAACTAGGGCTTTCTTAGTTTCACGCAGAGTGCTCTGATCAATACTATATCGAAGATCAACATCTCTCGCATGTTTCTAAACCTTTGACAGATATTTTCTACATCCATAATCCACAGAAAATCATTTCAAACAGAGCTGGTGAAATGGTTCATTTAACCCCTTTGACGGGGTAGGTTGAACCAGTACATGGGGTAAGTTGAACCAATTGGCATGTTTGCGACAATTATTCACACTGAAAAGAGAAATAAACACCAGGGCCCGGTTTCTCGAAAAAACGTTGATTGGTATTCAATTGAAGTTAACGAGGATTTGAGCACGATGCTCAGATTTGAGCATGAGAAGATACTTAAGTTTTTTCGAGAAACCGGGGCCAGGCCCCGGTTTCTCGAAAAAACTTAAGTATCTTCTCATGCTCAAACCTGATCATCGTGCTCAAATCGCATGAAATCCACGTGAACTTCAATTGAATACCAATCAACGTTGATTGGTATTGAATAGAAGTTGAGCATGAACTCATGAGAATATACTTAAGTTTTTTCGAGAAACCGGGGCCTGATTTCATTCATAATAATGAAAATTGGTGTTACCTGGAATAATATCACAATATTTCATTCAAAGAATAAACATTTATTCCAGTTTTCAAGAGAATTCGCTTAGACATACAACAGACAATCTAATAGGCCAAGAATTATTTCTAGCGTTTTCTACACTTATTATCATATAGTGGTTAAACTTACCCCGGTATGCACCATGGTCATATAGGCTACTTGTCTTTTGTGAAGAAACCATCCTACGAAAGCAATAACGGATTGCAATATTACATTCTGAAGATACCATATATATCTGTAAAATGTAAAGAATACTGCTGAGATTTGCTGTGCATTGTAGTGCGAAGACGGAATGCATGAATTGTGAAAACCAATTTTAAGGTCGAAATTTCGTTTTTTTGGGGAGTATAAGATCCATCTAACAAGACAAAATCTCTCGAAATTTTCACCGATGAATACTAAAAACATTCATGTCTTGAATACTTACACAGAAGCCGCGAAATTGAAAATCATACGAGAGAAAATTGGAGTGGTTCATTTAACCCGTGGCTCATTTAAAATCCCGGTCTCCCCTGGAACTTTTCTACATTAAGATCATAGAACTTGGGCTAATTCTGAAATGTTGGAACGACCGTTGGAAAGCCAGATCTCAGTCTTCTGTTATTGGACAAAATTGGTTGAAACTTCATATGAAGTTCATTGGGATATTTCAAAGAGACCTTTTCTCCGTTTCTCAGTTTTAGGCAGTGTCACGATGGGTTTGAGTTTATTGGGGTTTTACGCCGTTTTCAACTACCAGGGTCATATCGCGGCGGCAGTGTCACGATGGAAAAGACCTTATTGCAGAAATTATTATTTTTATTTATTTTTTGTCTTAATTTCATTTTTACTCTAGTTCTGCATATCGGACATTGGTTCGAACTTAAATCCAAATGCAGAAGTAGCCTGAGTGTAAATCAATCAATCAAATGATTAATCAATCAAATATATATAATCAAAATAGGGCCTAGCTGTGACATATGCCTACGCAGACTATAAACGAATTAAATTACGATTTTAGTAGGTGTATGGTAAAAATGATTTTGTTCTTTTCTTTCGAAACCGTAAAAAAATCTTCACACATTACATAGAGATGTTGAATACCGCAATAGGCCTAGATCTATCATTTTGGAAATGATCGGTGTAGATCTAGCCTAAACGGTTAACCTACTAGATATAGATCGTAATTTGTAGATCTATTTCAATTCACAAAAGTTTTGTTTAAAAATTATCAAAGTTAGAAAACACAGATATATAGATATGGAAGGGTAAGATCGGGATTGATCAATGCTTACTACAATGAATTATTATAACCACGGTGGGGATTGTGCATGATGGGATGGATAACGAATATGGAGTATACGGACAAATTTTGCCTCGCTTCGGGTAAGAAATTGTGCAATAGTTTTCTTATTTCTGCTCCAATTTTCAAGCGGTTTGTTGCATGTACCCCGCATTAGTGAGCCCTTTCCTCGGATATATGACTTGTTTGTAGAACCTTTGTACTTTGTCCAAAAATTGATCCCAACCGACCAGAAAAACGACAAAAAATTCAGGCCCTTTTTCTAGTCGGTTGGGGTCGGTTTTTGAGAACAGTACAGGGAAGTTCCAGATAAATAATACATCTGAGAAAAGGGCTCAGTAAGACGGAGTACATGCAACAAACCGCATGAAAATTGACGCAGAAATAAGAAAGTTATTGCACAAATTCTTACCTGAAGCATGGTTAATTTGGTCGTAGTCGTTACCATTTCGCTTTCTGGTCGGTTGGGACAATATTTCGGAAAAAGTATCATGAGTTATCTAATATGTCATACATCCGATGAAAGAGCTCGATAAGGCGGGGTACATGCAGCAAAGCGCTTGAAAATTGATACAGAAATAACAGAGTAATTGCAAAATGTCTTACCTGAAGCGAGGCGAGTTGGCATCAAATTTTGTGCAAAAAATAGACTGAGTTTAACCTTTATGTTTTGATAAACCGTCGGTGTTGTTATAACATCTCGTAACTACGGTTTGATTCAAGCCGTAGTTACGAGATTTTATAACAACACCAACGAAATACTATTTATTTGTCCGAAATTACGTCACGGTTTACTTGATAAAATCGTTCCCTATTGTCGGTAGTCGTTATCCATCCCATCATGCACAATCCCCACCGTGATAACCGTCGGCTAAAATTGTGCACGTGATAAAAAGATAGGCATAACCACGTGCCTGCGCCGGTTTCATTTAGAGCTGAGTTCACTTTGAATCAATAGATCTTTTTCTTTTTCGTGTTGAGAAATGTCAAAATATTGTTTAGAAAAGTGTTTTGCAAAATAACAGTCTTTGTGAGCACTGCTTATCATAGGTGAGGCTATCATTTTCAACATTTAAATCTTGAGTCGAACTATATACTAGGACAGTGAACTAGATTCTATTTTAGCGTGAAAGGTGAACTTTTTGGTCACAGTGATATTCTCATTAAAATAACTTTGAAAGAGCAATTGAAGCTATTATCGGGATACAGAGTGAATTATCACTCTATCGCCACAAAATATCGCGGCAAAAGTAAGAACACTGGTCGATTATCGTTAAATCCAGTCTATTTTGTTGAAAAATACCCAGTCTAAAGTGTAAAGGTCACATGACCATCATATGATCATTCTGTCACACCGCCATTCTGACGGAAAATTAATTTTTCAAACATTACACAATTTACCTCATTTGAATGTAAGTACACTTATTTCTAGACGCATCAATAATTTACCTTATGCCATGACTTGAATTCTCAGAAAATGGCGATCGTGCGTCATTGATACTCGCCGCTGTCATTGAAAAATGACAATCTGTATCTGTACTACGCTGCAGGGCCTTTCGGCATGTTTGCAGCGGGGGGAGGCGGGAGTAATCAGTCCTGACGTGGGAGGGCACTTCTGAAGCCCTCAACTGTCTTCGCGCTAACGACACTCTGTTCTAGATTATTCCAGTCTATTATTGTTCTTGGGAAGAGTTTTTGTACAGAGTGGTTTTACACTGAATGTTTTTGTAGCACTTGTCATGGTTATTTGCTTGGTTGGATATTATATTGTTCGCTTCACAGTCATTGAATTTCTTCGGTCTTATTAGTCTCTTGCCACGGATTTGGGTCAGATAGGTAGTTGGGGGCATAGCACGTATCAATCCATTGGAAATCTTGAAGAAGTAGGTGAGTCTTGCATCTTTCCTTCTGTCTTCTAGTGGAGCCAAATCTAATTGTTTAAGCGTTTGGGTGATGAATCCCTTTTCTTTGTTCTTGTAGTCTCCTGAGATAAAACGACCTGCTCTTCTTTGGATCTTTTCTATTTTATCACAGTCCTTGCGTAGATGAGGATCCCAAACTACTGAGCTATATTCCAGTGCTGATCTGACTAGTGATAGGTAGGCTGTTTTTCGGCAAGATGTAGGGCAATGTTTCAAGTTTCTTCTAAGGAATCCGAGAGTACAGCTTGCTTTATTTGTAATCTTGTTTATGTGTGTTCCAAAGTCTAGGTTGTCATTGAATGTTATGCCCAGATACGGATTTTCCTTCACTTGCTGCAAGATGTGATTGTCCAGTTGGTAAAAGTGGCTTGATTTGTTGTTAATACTCATGATGTAACATTTTTTGGCGTTAAAACGCATTCCCCATGTTTTTGCCCAGTTTTCCAATGATTTCAGGTCTTCTTGGAGTTGAAGGTGGTCTTTAGCTGATTTGATGCTGCGGTATAAGAGACAGTCGTCGGCGAAGAGTCGAACAGTTGATTTGACACAATCGGGCAGGTCATTAATGTGACACAGGAAGGCAAGAGGTCCTAACACTGTGCCCTGAGGGACTCCCGAGTCTACATGGACTGGGTCCGATGACTCACCGTCCACAACAACCGTCATCGTTCTGTTTGTGAGGAAGTCTCTGAGCCAGGTGTTTATGTTGCCATCTATTCCATACTGTTCCATTTTGTGTAGGAGGCTATCATGTGGTACTGTATCGAAAGCCTTGGAGAAGTCAAGTATCACCATGTCTATCTGTGTTCCAAGTCATAAAAAATTTGATTTTCGGTTTCATTTTTTTTTTCAGAACATAGGATCAACTGGAACAATCATGCTGAAACTTCTCATCACTGCGGCGCTCTTTGGGTTTTGTAAGTAAAATTCATATTGAAGAAATATTCCCCCAATAAACCATCTATGAAGGTAACAGTAGAACTCAAAAAATTGCTAGACTAAAAAAAGGGGGAAGGGGGTGGCAGCTGCGGATCCAGAATTTCTGTGAGAGGGGGTTCGAATATACAAAGAGGGTGTTCGTTTTCCTACTATTAGGGTGGTTCTCTTGGGTACCAAGGTACTTAATGGTGTCGGAAATAATAAACAATGAATGGGTATATCAAAACATTCCATTTTTTCTTTTTCTAAAACAACCGAATGCCGCCGAAATTTATTGCCAAAGATTAGAGTGAATAACTTTGCATTTAGTTTTGCTAATGCACATAGTTGGTAGGCGATGCTTCGTCCGCAAATGAACACTGTTTTGAATACCGCGGTACTGTAAAAGACGTTTTACTGGAATGGACTACTATAGCCTGTAGGCTCCCGTATTCGAGCACCTTAAGCATTACTTTTGCGCATGCGCACTAAAGTAATCAACATCCGGTGTCACTAATCAAAGTGAAAGTAACACAAATTTAATTGTAAAATTCCAGTAGTGCAAAATAACTCCTTTTCAACGTAATAAGAAAGAAATAAGTCACCTGCTCTTTGTACACGAGGTGATCAGTTTCACCAGAAAAAGTTTCCTCTAATCGAGCTCCGGCATTATTTCCTTTCCGGGGTCAATGTCACACATGTTTTTAACCTCCAAACAGCGATTACGTCAGAGGTAAGTAATCCCTGCCACAACGAAAATCATGTGATGATAGTATGTGCACGTGACACATGTCAATATGGTGGATTGTTCGGTAGCTGTCGGGCTCACGGAAATTAGCCGAGTTCTGACGAATGGATGACGCGTTTTCCCAATATTTATTTCCGATATTATTTCTTATTTTACTTTTCATTGAACATTGAACGATCTCAGAACATTACAAACATTAGGCCATTGCAAGAAAACTACAACAACATGTGGAAATATGAATTATCGAATACGAGAGCCTGCTTGAATACGGGAAACTAGAGGCTACACAATTTTTACTGAATTTCTGTATGAAAATGAAATAATCAGTGTATATAGCCCCTCTGGATCAGCTTCTGGGTGAGGGACGTTTGACTTGAATCAAAATTATGTTGCGTAAAAAAAGCAGAATTTAATTGTGACTATATATCATAAAAAGCTGTTTGATTTCTTTCGGTGCCACTCTAGACATTAAGAATCCACCAGGTTACCTTGTTTGTTTAATTTCTGATATATTAGCCCCTGGATGCCTACCATCACTCTATGAATGAAGGAAAAGGCAAGAGCTTCTTCCAAATAAGGGCAGGGATCCATCCGGAGTGTATAGAGGCTCTACATGACTATGTACATGGTGACTCGAATCAATAGTGACTGGTGACCGTGACCAATTCTCGCCCTGTACCAATTCTCTCCAACTATACTGTATCACAGTGAAGACGTAATATTATTTATCATGATTTATTTTCGGAATGAAAGAAGTTGATGTCAACAGAACTTGCAAGTAAGAAAGGACTCTTTTCATTATTAAACATGAAATAGATTAGTTGGCGAGAACTTGTATACTGCGAGAATTGGTCGCCAGCCAGTAGTGGCTGTGCACTGCTGAAAAATCAGACTTAAAGCTGATGGAACCTGGCAAAAGCAGGACTGTTTCTAAATATTGCCAAGTGGGCTGTCAGGCGCCTGCGTAATCCGAGTTTTCTCTGATGAAATTCCCTCTTTGGTTTGTTGATGTTGCTCATTTACATCAGAGCGCACTACCATTCAAAAACAATGGACAGTCCGACACAAGTTGTGGCGCTTTGTTCGCCGTCTGATCTTAAACGATATCCTTAAAACGGCTTATGATACCAATCAATGGACCATTTATTGTCATTCCTGTTCAAAAATTTAAGAACAAAATGTATTTCTAAAAGGTTTATAGGCAATGTTTTGCTACAACCCTAACCTGAACAGCCATTGATTACAACAACTCACTTTCCGTTGTTTTTGAGTGGTAGTGCGCTCTGATATAAATGAGCGACATCAACATATCAAAGAGCGAATTTCATCAGAGAAAACTCGGATTAGCGCCTGCGGAATGATCAGTGTGACTCTGCGGTAATGACAGCTAGCAACATATTCCAACAGCCTCAATCCTATGTTGGTAGAATGAGTGGGCTTAGAGCTGGTTAGTTGTACATTCTCGGAAGAAAGGTGTTCTTGAAATTCATGAACATTCTGTTATCGCTGTGTAGATATGATTCTCTGCCTGTTGATTTTGAATTATGTACTAGAGTGACTTTGCATACAGCTGAGTGCGCTGTCCTCTGACAGCTCATGTTTAACCATAATTATTCTCCACGGCGTTTATTCGAACCATGGTCAATGGAAAAGAAAGGGGTGGGTTGGATGAGCATTTATTAGAATCACCATTTTTCACTAAAAATGTGCTTGAAATAAGCAGATTTTCTGTCAAGATGTAGGGTATCGGCGTTTTTAGAATAATTGAGGTACTAACATCCAAAAGCATACATTTTCACAACTGGGACAATAATGGTGACACGAAGAAATTATGTTATTATTTATGTTTTGTTGACTGTAACAATGTCATATGATAAATTTCTAATCACAAGTCATGAATGATAAAATTAACATATTTTGATTAACCCTTTCCCAAAGGATGAAACTTTAGAGTGGTGTTTATTGAAAAGAGTTGACAAACTTAATATTAAAAAAGAATGCAATCTGTATTTAACAGTGTGGAAAGTGTTGAGAGGAATAAATGACAGAATACATATAACGGTTATCAGAATTTCTTGCTAATCATGGCTAAGCCACCTTGTTTGGGAAAAGGATAGGCTGAATATGTGTACTCTAATATGAATGTTCTTGATAAGCCAGTGTTATCAAATACTTCATGATTTAATCCATAACAGACAGCAAAATTTTAGACTTGTCTAAATTTAAAGATGTTGTAGATGAGATGACAAGTTCATGAATGTGTAAGAAATATTAGATTTTTGGTCTCTCTTTGTAGAAAACATGTTCGAAATGAAGAAATTGCTACAAATTGTCACAAACGATTTCTTCATTTTCCACCATGTTTTCCAAAGCCTTTCATTAGGCGTCAAAAAGTGTCAATGTGTGGTAATGGGTTAAGATTTCAATGCTGACTTGATAAACTGTCATCATATAAAATAATGTACTCGATTCATATATTAATAACTTCTGCCAAAATCAGTAATTAATAAATCATTTCCCAAATATGTCCTGTTTTGATGTCCCTATATAAAGATGCTTGATAAGGCATTGAGGCAAAAGAAGAAAATGGTGATAACCATCGTTTTCACTTTTTGGCTTTAGTGCCAAAATGTGTTATATAACATATTGTTGTACACACTTACTCTAGATATTTTGTAATTGCAATGAATTTTGTGCTTACTGGGTTAACTTTTATTTCTATAAATGGTTGAGTGATGTTATAAAATCTCGTAACTACAGCTTCAATCAAGCTGTTGTTGCTAAGTTTTAGAATAAAACCGATGAAATACCATTGCTTGTCCGAAATTACGTCACAGCAGGGAAAAAGACTAACAATTTTAACTTTAGGGCCAGAATAGCAAAATTCAATACTTAACATTATGGGTATGGGCATTTTATCTCAATATCCAGGGGCCCAGCCCAAAATCTAGGGGCCATGGGCGACTGGGCCCCTGCTAGTCTTTATCCCTGCACAGTTAATGTGGTGATTTACTTGATAAAATCGAACCATATTCGGAAGGAATTTACATGTATAAATGACAAATAAATGAAGAAGTCAACTAGTTACAGAAACTGGATATAGGTATTGTGTTATCTGATAACATGTGTAATTGAACCCTTCCTTGTACATGTACATTGTATTCATAAACATTTTGATTGGGCAGTATGTTTGATTAACCCATTCCCAAACAGCAAAATTCTAATCCATTTCAATTTGAAAGCTGCCACAGACCACAAAATGTGTCTTGGTATAGATGGATTTTGTGTACAAAATAGCATAGGAAATTTTGAGGCAAAGGGAGAAACTGCTGGTTATCAGCAGTTTCTACTTTTGTTTAAATGTTTTCCCAAGCCTTTTCCACCAGGAACGTCAAACACAGTCTTGTTTGGGAAAAGGTTAAAGTGAAACAAGCCCTGATTTTGACTTCCCTAATCAAGATAATCTTGAAAAGCAGTGAGAGATAAGGAGAAAATGCTGGTCATCAGCATTTTCTCCTTTTCTCTTGATGCTTTTGCAATATATCATTCAATCATCCTTTTGCTTTTGGTAACAGGCCAAAGCTCTATGATCATTAATTCCTTGAGTGACATGTGTGGGGTTAGGCTTAAATATTTATGCCCCGCATCGAAAGATTGGGGGCAGATTGTTTTACTGTTGTCTGTCTGTCCCTCTGTCATTCCGAAAACTTAATGTGAAAACTTAACATTGGCCTTTTCTCCAGAAACAGCCATTGCCTGGGCATTAGTATTTCACAATCACATCTTGTTTTTTACAAAACATCAAGAATTGTCAAGTTTCGTCTAAAGAAAAGAAAGAAATGAACAATATTTTTCCCCCGTTGGTTTGTGATGGTTTGTGGTCTGAGTATGATGGCCTCATAACAGGTTAATGTTATGATACAGAATCACGAATCACAGTATTAAGAACTTTTTTGGATCGTGTAGGAATCTGTTACAATGCCTAGGAATTTGATGCGAATCATCTATGGTATTTTTGAATGGGGGAATTCAAAGCAAAAATATTTAACAGTAATGATGGGCCATAGCATTGACCACCTGCATTTTCGTTATTTGTCTTAATAATTTCAGTCCCAATTGGCTATAGGGGCAAATGTGGTGCAGTGGTAACGCGCTGGACTTGAAACAAGGGATCTCCCGCTTCTCCAGTCTTTCGGATGAGACTTTAAACCGAGGTCCCGTCTCCATATGACCTTAGCTGTTGAGTGGGACGTAAAACTCCATACAATCCAATCCCAGTTGGCAATAACTTTTGAACCATATGATATATGGATTTTTTATTGTAATTTGTATACATGTGCCTTGTTCAAGACCTTGTGACATGACATTTCTGTATTCCTGTATTATCAAGGTCAAAAAAGAGGATAGTGAGATGGCGGGGGGGGGGGTGGAATACATTTGTGTTTCACAAATGCATCTTGTTTACGAGAACATTTATTGACAAATAGGACTTTTTATCATACAAAGTGCAATGTCATCTTTTCATAGCGTCAACAATATCCATCTACTTAATTAACCCTTTCCCAAACAAGACCTGGTTTTGACGTCCCTATTAGAAACCGCTTGGGAAAACATTGAAACAAAAGAAGAAACTGCTGATAACCAGCAGTTTCTCCTTTTGTCTCAATATTTTCAATGCCATAGCTTACACAAATCCCATTTTTAGTACCTTCCATTTTGTAATTTGTGGCTATTTTTGAAGTGGATCACCTTAAAATTTTGCAATTTGGGAAAGGGTTAACCCTTTCCCAAAAAGTGCAGGGTTTTGATGTATGTGTAAGAGTTTTGGAAAACATTGAGAGACAAAAGAAGAAATCTAGCTTCCAGAAATCATTTTCTTTTCTCTAAGTGATGTCTGTAGTGTGCAGTTAAATTCTGATTTTCTGCTTTTGCCAATATTTATTTGTTGTATGCCACACCTTTAAATATTGACCAATAAAAAACAATTTTCGTATGGGAAAGGGTTAATAAACCCTTTACAACTATTTAACCCTTTCCCAAACGACAAAATTTTAGGGTGATTCACTCCAAAAACTGTCACAAATGTCAACATGTATGTAAGTAGATATAGGATTTTTGTAAAATATGGCACAGAAAAGATTGAGACAAAAGGAGAAACTGCTGATTATCAGCAGTTTCTTCTTTTGTTTCAATCTTTTCCCAAGAATTTCTTAGGGACGTCAAAACCCGGTCTTGTTTGGGAAAGGGTTTAAGATTTTCTGCTTTTCATCTGTCTTTCCATCATTCAGCAATTTCTTGTGTGCACAACTTCTACAGTTTAAATTGAAATTTGATCGATCATTCCAAAATGAACCTCTGTGGTGTCTTATTATGTCAGTTATTTTGGAAGCATTATTGAATTATCTGCCCTTGAATTGAAAATATGTATAAAAAAAATTTACAAGGCCCTCTCAGGCATGCATGTGCTGCTGCATGAAACTCTTAACCCTTTCCAAACGACAAAATTTTAGGGTGATCATATTTGAAAGCTGATGCTGACATCAAAAGAGATGTTGTTAGAGACAGAATTTGTGTATAATACAGCACAGAAAATATTGAGACAAAAGGAGAAACTGCTGGTTATCAGCAGTTTCTTCTTTTGTCTCAATGTTTTCCCAAGCAATTTCTATCAAGGACGTCAAAACCAGGTCTTGTTTTGGAAAGGGTTAAACTATTACTGCACAGTGACGCCTTCTGACTCCCACATAAGAAAAGGCTTAGAAAACACAATGGAAAGTGAAGAAATTGCTTGTGTCAAAATGTTTTCTAACCTAAAATTGAAAGAGTTTTAACATTTCTCTGACCAACTTGAAATTGTTATCTGCAACATCTTTCAAATTGGAACAGTCAATAATTTTGCCGTCTGGTATTGGGTTAGTATCAATTGACCAAACGCCGACTGTCAATCAAAAACATCGATTAGCCAATGGACTATCAGAAAAATGTCATGCCCCAATTGTTCTTTGTTGCACGTGTTATTGTATCGATTTATGGACTGACAATCAAAACAATCGACACGTCAATGGCAAAGAATGTTGTGCTAACAATAGACTACAGTTGTCGCCACATCGTATGGCACAATGTTTATATTTTGTTCAAATGTAATTGAACGTTAAACAAAACATAAACACGTGCCATACGATGTGGCGACAACTGTAGGTTTAACGTTAAGTTTTGATAAACCGTCGGTGTTGTTATAAAATCTCGTAACTACGGCTTAAATCAAGCCGTAGTTACGAGATTTTATAACAGCACCTATGAAATACTATTTTGATTGTCCGAATTTACTTCACGATTAACTGGATAAAATCGTTCCCTATTAACGATCACATCCCCATTGTTTGTCTTACATTCTATGTTGGGCGGAGCGATCTGTCGATTGGCGTTTGGTCAATTGACCCCTTTCAATTATTGTTTTAGTCCGTGCCTATCAGCCGCTTCCCATGGCAAACAATGGGTTTTTGGGAAATTAACATTTCATACACACAGACACTGATCCAATTTGTTACTGAAAATAGCAACACATCAGCGGGGTTTTTTTTTATGCCAGATCGAAGCTCTGACCCAATTTGGAGCAAAGCATCCCATGTGCAATGGGAACGAACGGTGATTGGCCATAATTGACATCAAAGGACAACTTCCGGTGGCTGTTGTGTGTGGGGGGGTCTTAGTGGAAATAAGCTAATAGATTAGTCATGGAGACATTAAATAATATTGTCATCAAAGTGATGTTCTGATGAAACGTTTCTGTGACTATGTCTATGAAAATGAAACATTCCGGTACTTTTGCTTTCCTCTGAACTTTAAATAGGGTGACTTATTTATGCTGAATTTAGGTTTTCAAATTTATTAAATATGTATAAGCATGGCTTATTTGGTTGTTTACTATTTAAACAAAGGTCGCAAGATAAACATGTGATTATGATACATTGTAAAAATAGGGCTTAACCCTTTCCCAAATAAGACCTGGTTTTGATGTCCCAGAAAATGTTTTGGAAAAACATAAAGGCAACAACTTGAGAGAACTTTTAAAATGTTATCATCAACTTCTTAGAATTTTGCCCTCTGCTGATGGACTGAAGCTGGTGTAGACAAAATTGGATGTGAATGATACCTAAACATGTGCACTGTTCATTTAAAAAATTGAAAGCAAAAAGATAAAATTCTGATTATCAGCGTAAGGATAAAATGCTGGTTTTCAGCATTTTTAGCTCGACTTTTCGAAGAAAATGAGAGCTTATACTGTCACCCGGGCGTTGGCGTCGGCGTTGGCGTCAAACATCAATAACTTCCATACTATCAAAGGGATTCAACCCAAACTTGGTATACTTATTCACCATCACACCCTCTACCTTACTACCAGGGCCCATGACCCTGGCTCCACTATATTTAAATTGGAGTTATGCCCCCTTTATACTAAGCAACTTAGAAAGTCGAGTGCGCTGTCTTTGGACAGCTCTTGTTAACAAATAATGTCTTTGGCCATACGGTTTGATGAACAATAAAAGAAATATTGCATTTTAAACACTTTTACTCCCTCTTATTTTGTAGCTCTAGGCTAATATGCTAACAAAGCTTTGTTATCATGATTCCAGGTGTTGGTGCTCCAGCCCTTCTTAGGTTTCCAGCAAACGACCCCTGTGTCTTGGTGGACATTGATGCTACAGTACATTTGTCATGGATAGACAGTGAGAAAAAAGTAACAGTAAGTATTCAAATTCTTTCCCAACATGCAGAGATTTTGGGTTGTCCGAAGTGAAAGCTGCTGAAGACAATAATATTGACACTCATAATGATTGGATTAGTTTATGATATAGCACACAAAACATAGAGGCAAAAGGAGAAAATGCTTATTGTCAGCATTTTCTTCTTTTGCCTCAATTTTTTCCCAAGCCAATTTTCTTAGGGATGTGAAAACCAGGTCTTGTTTTGGAAAGGGTTAACTCTTTGCTAAATGACAAAAATACCAATGTTGGGGTGTGTACGAGTCAGCTCTGGTTGGTTTGGTTCCAGTATAGAGTCTCCTACTTGACATTGATGCCAACATACATTTGTCATGGATAGATAGTGCGCTGTCTTCGGACAGCTCTTGTTATTTTAATACATTTATCCTCGAGGAAATCTGTTTGTCTCCGAAAATGGTCGGTAAAGATCGGGCATGTTTTGGTCGGAAAGTAACACTTTTAGCTCCATCATGTCATGTCATTCTGCAGCGGTAATACCAGATTGTTTTGGGGTTAGGATGGTCAAAGGCCAAGGACACGATTTGACTTCTGTTTCTGTTCTCTAACTCAAGACATGTTTCACTTATAGCACTTTTTCACTGATGAGGCACTTGTGGGGGATAATTGTCCGCTTTGGGACAGTTTTAGTTTCAATCCATTTTACTTTCAGACAATTCCAGATTTCTCTTTTGGAACAGCAAGTGTATTACAAGGGTCATGCGAGCGGTCTGTGGCAACTCCACAATTGATACTCTCTTTCCCAAGTGGAGTGTCATTCACTTTCTCGTTTGTGAATCAGACAACAATGATTCAGAATGCCTGGCAGATGAGATATTCCCCACAAACTCTGTACAAAGACACTTCATTACCATCAGGTAGGTCTTAAGTCATTACCAAATGTCAAATTTGGTATACCATCATTGATTCTCAGGCATCATCTGTTGTAACATCAACTTCTGTTGTCATAGATGATGCCCAAAGTTGCATGAAGTGTTTGGTATCAAATGATGGATGGAATATCTTAACCCATTACCAAATGGCAAAGTTTTAGACTTGTCCATGTTTAAATGTGTTGCAGAAAACAATGTCATGTAAATGAAATTTTACTGTTTTGGTCCCTCTTGGTAGATAACATTGTTGGAAATAAAGAGATTGATTTTCACAAGAAATTTCTTCATTTCCACAATGTTTTTCAAAGCTTAAGCCACTTATCTTGACGGGCATCTAAAAGGATCATTATGTGGGATTTGATATGAGATGGGATCTGGGTTGTTGTTCACCAAACTTTACCCAAACCAGTCTAATTACTAGTCAAACCAAAAGTACATAATTATGTGCACAACTTTTAAATGGGATTTGTCCTACTATAAGGAATGGATTTGGATATTTTTTATCAGAATACTGTTTTTGTAGAAATATTCGCTGGCTTCTAATTTATCGCTATATTCGCGCTATACCATCTGCCCTCGAATTCATGATTGCGCAAATATTTGTACTCACAATTCTTCCTTAATAGTTTAATTTTCACGTAAATTGAAATGTAGTCTATGTTTATTGTGAACATTACTTGAAGATACAGTCAGTTCGTTCTGTACATGTATATGTTTTATTGACTTAATTTGTTGGATAAAGAAGGTGACAAGATATCAAAACTAATTGAACGATTTTTATCAGACAATGCATTGTTTGACAGTGTTTGGTTTGAAATACATGAAACAAACCTTTTATAAGAATACAATATGGGAAAAATCATTTACAGTGGAGCAATATCCGTTTTATCTCGTATTCCTGGGTGTTTACGATACTGCAAATAAGAAGAGTATTTACCCATCACTTGCATTCATTTTGTTGTGCGCGAATTTAAAAATTCTTATTTTGTCTCTCCGCGAATTCAAAGTTGCGAGAACATTTGTAAACCTCGAAAATGGAGCCCTTCCGCGAAATTTTCACTCCGCGAATATTTCTACACATACAGTATTTGTAGTCTCATGGCCATAGGCATATTGCCAGGCTTTTGCTGTAATTATTATGCTGGATAAGAGAAAAATTTTACTTTTTACAACAACTTGCAGTGAAAAGCAGTGCATAAAATGAATCGTTACTTGCACTGTTGTTGAAAATTTGTAGCTCGTGTGCCTCTGGACCAACAAAGAAAAAGTAGAATAAGGAATTCATTTTTTCTTTTACAGCTACAGTAATGCACAGTGGAGTTCTGGGAAGCGGTGCAACTGGTCAAGCATATGCCTGTCGACACGTACCAGAGGTCAAGGATAGTCAGAACGCTGTAGGAATGAACACTTTCGAAGTTTCCATCACCATTAAATCATTCAAATCTCAGGCTTTTGGAGTACAAGGTGGACAATACGGGCCAGGTGAGATCTTTACCTTGTTTTTGGCACAAGACAGCTTTGAAAAGCCTTGAGAGAAAAGAAGAAAATGCTGATTACCAGCATTTTCTTCTTTTCTCTCAATACTTTCCATGTTATGATTTACACAATTTACACTTTTCAATTTTGTCATCTGCCTTACCTTTGAATTTAGACAAGACATCCCTGTGGTCTATGATAGTCAGAATACTGTAGGAATTAATGTTTTCCAAGTCTCTATTTCTATTTAATTGTTCAAATCTCAGGCTTTTGGTGTCCAAGGTGGAAATTACGAGCCAGGTGAGATTTTACCTTGTTTTGCTATCCTTAATTCTATTTCTTACAAGCTAAACTCGGGACAGCTTTGAAAAGCATTGAGAGAAAAGAAGAGAATGTTGAACACTAGCTTTTCAAGAATTTTAATCCTTCAAAAGCCTAAGCATGAAAAACAAGTTAAAATGGTTATTGGTAAAATGGTATAATATATGTTTATGAATAATTGTTTAAATGCTTTGATAGGGACCAATTTTATCCAGTTAACCATGACAATATTTCAGACAAACAAATAGTATTTTGTTGGTGTTGTTATAAAATCTCGTAACTATGGCTTGATTCAAGCCGTAGTTACAAGATTTTATACCAACACTGATGGTTAATTAAAACATAAACTCAGTCAGACTCAGTCTATTTTTAGCACAAAGGTCATTGCTATTGTTTACGAGGGCTGTTAATAAAGTATCCGGAATGGTTTCATAACTTTTTTATTTATGTACTAATTGTAGTGATATTTTCAACACTTATACTTTGGAGTATTATGCTTTTGATACCACAACGAAAACTAGGTTGTCTGTATTAAGATGCGTTCTACAGTTGTAATGGCAACTAAGGGTCACGCTGAGCGGGGCAACTCACTTCTTGGACTGATACAACATCGGAAAAAGTCTGTTTTAAAATCTAATATTTACATCTCTTCGATATATTCGCCACTGTACGATACACACTTCTCCCACCCATGAATTCACCTACCAAAGCAGGATCTGAACTCTACTTGGGAAATTTTATAGATCTTTTCTCGGATAACAATCGACACGTCATGAACGTTCTCGACTACGTCATATTAGGAAGTCTAGATCTTTCGAAGTCAGTAATATCACACATTGAACAGTTTTCAAATGTGTTTTACTACTCATAAATGCATTATTGTTTTCAAAGAACTATTACCGTATGTGTTCATTATCATAGAGATTGCCTCAAGCTTTTATTTACTTATTAACATGCAAAACTGTATTGGATACCGCTCCTCAACGTCCATTTTTGTCATATCAGAAAATATTTGAATTCATATACGAATGCTTACAGAAATGACGTCATATATCAGCCGATGACGTTATGTTTGTCAAGAATAAATTACGCTCAAGAATCACACACATTTTGAACAATTTCTGAAGTCGGAAATGCATAGTATGATCGCTTTAAAAGCGAATGATAGGTCACATTTTTAGCTCACCTGAGCACGATAGTGCTCATGGTGAGGTATTGTGATACCGCTGTGTCCGTTGTACGTCGTCCGGCGTCCGTCGTGCGTCGTCTGTCGTCCGGTGTGCGTCAACCTTTGGCTTGTGTGCACTCTAGAGGCCACATTTTTTGCCCAATCAACCTGAAATTTACTCAGAATGATTGTCTTGATGAAATCTCGGACAAGTTCGAAATTGGGTCATCTGGGGTCAAAAACTAGGTCACAGGGTCAAATCTTAGAAAAACCTTGTGTGCACTCTAGAGGCCACATTTTTTGCCCAATCAATCTGAAATTTGCTCAGAATGATTGTCTTGATAAAATCTCTGACAAGTTTGAAATTGGGTCATCTGGGGTCAAAAACTAGGTCACGGGGTTAAATCTTAGAAAAACCTTGTGTGCACTCTAGATGCCACATTTTTTGCCCAATCAATCTGAAATTTGCTCAGAATGAATGTCTTGATAAAATCTTGGACAAATTTGAAATTGGGTCATCTGGGGTCAAAAACTAGGTCACGGGGTCAAATCTTAGAAAAGCCTTGTGTGCACTCTAGAGGCCACATTTTTTGACCAATCAACCTGAAATTTGCTCAGAATGATTTTCTTGATAAAATTTCGAACAAATTTGAAATTGGGTCATCTGAGGTCATAAACTAGGTCAGGGGTCAAATCTTAGAAAAACCTTATGTGCACTCTAGAGGCCACATTTTTTGCCCAATCAACCTGAAAATTGATCAGAATAATGGTCTTGATAAAATCTCGGACAAGTTCGAAATTGGGTTATCTGGGGTCAAAAACTAGGTCACGGGGTCAAATCTTAGAAAAACCTTGTGTGCAGTCTAGAGGCCACATTTTTTGCCCAATCAACCTGGAATTTGCTCAGAATGATTGTTTTGTTGAAATCTCGGACAACTTTGAAATTGGGTCATCTGGGGTCAAAAACTAGGTCACAGGGTCAAATCTTAGAAAAACCTTGTGTGCACTCTAGAGGCCACATTTTTTGCCCAATCAACCTGAAAATTGATCAGAATGATTGTCTTGATCAATTCTCGGACAAGATCGAAATTGGGTCATCTGGGGTCAAAAACTAGGTCATGAGGTAAAATCTTTGTTAAACCTTGTGTGCACTCTAGAGGCCACATTTTTGCCCAATCATTCGGCAATCAACCTGAAATTGATCAGAATGATTGTCTTGATCAATTCTAGGTCACGAGGTCAAATCTTAGTTAAACCTTGTGTGCACCCTAGAGGTCACATTTTTTGTCCAATCAACCTGAAAATTGGTATAAAAAAAGTTATATCAGGTGAGCGCTTCAGGGCCAATGGCCCTCTTGTTACAAATTATCCAAAGTTGCCCCACTCATCGTGACCCTATGTTTCCATAGCGACTGTCGAGCGCGCCTTAATGCAAACAGTGTAGTTTTTATGCCCCCGATAGGGAGGCATCATAAATTTGACTTGTCCGTCCGTCTGTCCGTCCGTCTGTCCGTCTGTCCGTCCGTCCGTCTGTCCATCTGTCCGTCATTCCGTCCAAAACCTTTAACATTGGCCATAACTTCCTTATTACTTAACATATTCGCTTCATACTTTACCACAACATTCCTTGGTACATTACCTTTCTGTAGGCACATACTTTGGTGACCTTGACCCCTGGATGACCTTGACCTTGAACATAGATTGGCCATAATTTAAAATCAAAGCGGTGTCGGGGGCATTGTCATCTTACAGTGACAGCTCTTGTTGTTACTGAATCAAACGTATAATTCCTCGAAGTATTTGTGGTGAAAATCTCATCTTAGTAAGTGTTCAAATAAAAAGGTTATGAAACCTTTCCGGATACTTTATTAACAGCCCTCGTATATAACTGTGTTATGCTTGAGTATTGACATCCATCGTTGTATTTACAGAGAACCACTGTGAGGCTGATGGTGTTCAGTCGTCTCCGAATCCTGCTCCGGAGACAACCGTCACCACCGCACCAACCCCTAAAGAGCCAACAACTGAACCAAAACCTGAGACGAGTCCAAATGCTGCCGTAACAACAACCGAGCCAGCACCGGAGACAACCAAACCAGGCAATGGTACGGAACCCTCGACGAAACCCACAACCGTCACAACGGAACCGACTACCAACGGTACAACAGAACCTGCCCCCGAAACAACAAAGCCAAGCACGGAAACAACGAAGCCGAGTACGGCAACAACGAAGCCTCCGTCTACCTCGACCCCCATCCCTGCTCCTGACGCTCATCCTAAACAAACATTCGAGGTGTTTAACGAGGGTAAACAGTGTATACTGATGATGGGGGAATTCTGGTTTACAATTAATTATCCTACTGAAGATGACAAGGTATGTGTTATTTATTTGCTATACATTCAAAAGCATACAGAGCTCTAGAGATTAACCCATTACCAAACAACAAATTTTGGACTGGTCCAAATTCAAAGATGTTGCAGACGACAATTTCAAGTGAAGGAAATTTAAAATCCTTTTGGTCTTTTTGGGTAGAAAAAATTGTGGGAAATGAAGAAATTGCTTGTCACAAGCAATTTCTTCATTTTCCACATTGTTTTCCCACGCCATATATGTTAGGGGAGTCAGAAAGAGTCACTGTGTCTTAATGACTTAATGGTGGAAAATGTCATTCATAGAGATTAACCCATTACCAGACAAATTTTGGACTAGTCCAAATTCAAAGATGGTGCAGACGACAATTTCAAGTGAAGGAAATTTAACCCTTTCCCAAACAAGACTGGGTTTTGACGTCCCTAATAGACAAGGCTTGGGAAAACATTGAGGCAAAAGAAGAAAATGCTGATAATCAGCATTTTCTCCTTTTGTCTCAATATTTTCTATGCCATATTTAACACAAATTATATCTTTAATACCTTCCGTTTTGTCATTTGTAGCAGTTTTTGAAGTGGATTACCCTAAAATTTTGCCGTTTGGGAAAGGGTTAATGGGTTAATGGTGGAAAATGTCATTCATTGTTCATGAAACCCTATTGTAGATGATCACAGCGCAGTGCTTAGTAGACAAAATGTTAGCTAACGTTAGCAACAGTCGCTTCTTTGACACAAATTTCACAGAATTGATTGAGTATTCCGAATGAAACGGTGAACGTTAGCTAATGTTTTGTCTTACTGAAAGCAGGGCAGAATCTCATTTATGAGGTCTCGTTTCGATCCATGGCCACTGCAAACATCCTTCGCGACGAAATTGTCTCCAACCAATGGTTTGATAATTGTTAAGGTAAGAGGGTGTGCAGCTGGAGGCTCTGTAAGGATGTTGTGGTAGTGCTGGTGTGAGAAACGAGGGGAATCTATGATAAGATGCTCTGGCTGGTGAGATTTAACCCTTTCCCAAACGACAAAATTTTAGGGTGATCCACTTCAAAAACTGCCACAAACGACAAAATAGATGTTATCAAAGATAAGATTTGTGTAAAATATGGTACAGAAAATATTGAGACAAAAGGAGAAACTGCTGGTTATCAGCAGTTTCTTCTTTTGTTTCAATGTTTTCCCAAGGCTTTTCTATTAAGGACGTCAAAACCAGGTCTTGTTTGGGAAAGGGTTAACCGTATCAGTTCAAAGATCAAACATTTTTTCTCAGCATGTTTTATACACAATTTTTACATTTTACAATCATAGAAATGCATTATTTATCTGTTTTTGACTTGAAATATCTTAATCTTTCAATTTTATGACCATTTTGAAGAAAGTGAGCCGTAGGGTACTTTAGAAGCTGTTGGGGCATTACACTGAATAGGGAACAATTTTATCCAGTTAACTGTGACAAAATTTTGGACAAACAAATATTATTTCGTAGGTGCTGTTATGAAGTCTCGTACCTACGACTTGATCTAAGCGGTAGTTACGAGATTTTAAAACAACACTGACAGTTTATCGACAATAGATAATTGTAAATCCAGGCTATTTTTAGCACCCAATTAATACAGCTGATTAGAATGGGTAGAACACTGGTATTTTCTTTACAGAATGCAACAACAAACATTGGCTTACAAGAGATTGACTCCATTGACGGCAATTGTAACGCCACCGACGGCAAGGCCAACCTACTAACCGTCACATTCTACAAGACCTGGCAGATGGACCTGATGATTTCACAGACCGGCTCGTCTGTCATGCTCGGCGCCGACGCAAACACGAAATATTACTGGAGTAATTTACAACTAAAGTATGACCTGGATACAAAACTGGGTGGCAAACCTTTATTCCCTAAAGCTAAACCTGGAAATGAAACATGTAAGATATATATTACTTGTATGGTGTACCCAGATCAATAGGATGTGGTGGCCTCTCGTGTCACTCCATAACAAAAAAATTGTAGGGTAGTACAAATTAAAAGGAATTGCAGGGGACATAATAAATGATAAAAAAAACCCGAAGAAAATCTTTTAGTGAAAAAACGTAGAGACAAAAGAAGAAAATGATAGGTATCAGTAAATTCATCTTTTGTCTCAATGTTTTTCCAAGCCTATTCCATTAGGCACATGAAAACTAGGTCTTTAGTTATGCACTTTCTCATTGCTTGGCACTGATGCCAACACAAAATATTACAGAGTAATCTGCAACTAAAGTATGACTTGGATACAGAACTTGGGAGGGGGGATATTGTGGCAAAAGGAGACAATAGTCGTTATCAGCGCTATCTTCTTTACTTTTATGGGTTCTAATCTGGTCTATCAATCTAAAAGTTGGTGGGTTCGAACCTTGACTTGGCGTTTCTGATGTAACAAAATTCATAGTATGCACTCTACTTTTCCCTGTATGTTAAAACCAGCACAATTTTGTACAAATTTTCTTTATCTTTTTACAGCCAGAATGTTGAATAAGACATATGGTGCGGGGACTTAGAATGCCAGCATAGACGAGTCCTATCTATGTAATTCCTACAAAGACATTGTTAGGTGCACCAGTTACATCTTTATGAATGAAAAATAGTGACACTAAAACAACTTTGATTAACCCTTTCCCAAATGGCAAATTTTCAAAATTTCCATTTCAAAAGCTTCTGCAGACGACAATGGACCTCGTTTAAGATAGAATTTGTGTACAATATAGCACAGAAAATGTTGAGACATAAAAAGAAACTGCTGGTTATCAGCAGTTTCTTCTTTTGTCTCAATGTTTTCCCAAACCATTTCTATAAGGGATGTCAAAACCCAGTCTTGTTTGGGAAAGGGTTAAATGAATATTCATCTCTACTTTACAGCCCGAATGTTGAATGCCACATTTGGTGCCGGTACTTATGAAGCCAGCACGGACGGGTCATATTTATGCAATGCCAACCAAGACCTGGATTTAGGAGATGGCAGTAAACTGCAGATTACCAACCTACAATATGGCGCTTTCTTGGCTGCCAATACAACATCTTTCACTGATAAAAGTAAGTCTATTTATCATTTTCATCCTTTCCTTAGCTAGCGCTCTTTATCATAACTCAAAAGCATTTTAGATAAGATCGATGCTTTGTGTTCAATACCATAAAAAGACCTTGATGATTTAGGAGATGGCAGCTAATTCCAGGTTATCAAATCACTCCTTATATTTAGCTCAAAATGAGATGTCTATCGGGAGGTTCACAATTTACTGTTTACATTCTAGCTTCTATAAATATTAGCCAATTGTAATTAATTTATTACCAGACAGCAAAATTTAAGACTGGTCCAAATTCAAAGATCTTGCAGACAACAATTTAGGGTGAATCAAATTTTACATTTTTTGGGTCTTATGGCATAAAAACGTTGTGGAAATTAAGAAATTTCTTGTCTCACGCAATGTCTTTATTTTCCATTATATTTTCCTAAACCTTACCTTGTTGGGCGTCAAAAAGGGCTAATATGTCGATGCGGGTTAAATTTTAGCACAAATTCTATGACCATTTTGACACAGGTTCTCAAATTAGTTCGATTATGAGTGTGATCTTCCATTTACAGATCTAACAGAATGTTCTGCAGATTCAAAGACCAGCAGCGTAGTACCTATAGCCGTCGGGGCAGCCCTCGCTGGGTTGGTTGTTATTGTTTTGATAGCTTATTTGATTGGTCGACGAAGAAACAGAAAAGGTTACGAATCCGTGTAAAATAGACAGAGTTTGTCACCGGGGTGAAGTTTTGAACGAAAATCCATTTTAATCCTTTTCTAAACAAATCCTGATTTTGAAGTTTCTGATTAAGATAGCTTTTAAAAGTTTTAAGTGAAAAGAAGAAAAAGTTACTAAACTTTTCCTCTTTCTGTTCAAACGGACTTCAAAAGCAGGTTTTGTTTTGGAAAGGGTTAATAGATATAATATCAATTTCTATATCTAACTAACAGCCTGCTAAAGTCCCATTAGAATGATTCAACATAACATTAAAAGGTTTGAATCAAGAAAAGAACAAACTATATTTTAAAGATAATATTGTTTTGTATCAGTCCAGTAAATCATGATATGATTATGATTGTCTTTCGATTAGTGCTCAAAATATGAATTAAAATAAATTATGTTTCTGTACTATGGATCCGCAAAAAAAAGAGAGAATACTTTTACGCTAAAGGAATTCAAAAGTGCTTAATGTTAGCATAACTAGCCTTTACCCTTATGTACTATTTACAGTAATAAAAATGAATTGATTTTGTATGTCAATAATTATGCAAATTAAAACAGCGCAAAAGCAGAAAATTATACTACAAAGTTACATCTGGCCTCGTTTTTAGAAGGCATATCACTTTCCACAATGCTTTCTTTATCACAATTTTTTGCTGGCATTCGTCCCAAGTTAAGTTCTAAAATCCATTGTTTGAGATTGAGTTATAAGACTTTTAATAAGATATTGACCTTTCAGTTATGTAAATATTGTATTATCAAAGGATCTCAAGTTTTTGAATTAGAACAAGACTAAGGCTTCCTAAAACATTGTCTGTATAAAGTATTGCATATTGGTAATAAAGTGTTGCATATTTCTGCTTTTCAACAAAAAACTCGTAAATGCAGCTTTAAAACAAGCTGCAGTTACGAGGTTTTTGAAGAAAAGCGACGATATAAATGTATATGTGCTTAGAAAAGTGTTTCACTAAGCCATCAATTTATGCGCTCTAAAGATATAGGTTGTATATTTATTGTTACTATAGAGATTTCAAAAACTGTCTGATTTTTGATGTCCTTAATAAGAAAAATACTGAAGAAAGCATGGAGAGAAAGAAAAAATGTTTGTAACAAATACACACTAGGTTCTATTATAAGGTTATGTACATCCAAATAAATAACTTTTGTTGTCTGCAATTGTTTTTCAACTTGGAAAGGGCCAAGCAGCAGCTTGTGAATACTGATGATTGAAAGATTATGGTTGGGTACCAAAACATTGTCACTGATGGTAATTCAAACTTTTTATAATGTTTCTGTTACCAGTTAGTGCTATGTAATTAATCATTTTATTCTACTATTTTGAGTGATTTACCTTTCTTATTAACTAAAGGTTGCATTCCATCATTAATTGTATTTCTTTTTAATTTGTTGATTTTTTGTCACTTTTGAGGAAATCCTCACATTTGCCTAGATGTTACCTATATAAGTAGATGTAAACATAATTTTT
This sequence comes from Fragum sueziense, assembly GCA_963680895.1. NCBI lineage: Eukaryota > Metazoa > Mollusca > Bivalvia > Cardiida > Cardiidae > Fragum > Fragum sueziense. The sequence continues at coordinate 9,416,331 of OY804607.1, forward strand.
AAGCAGAGTGAATGATAAATTTGTAATGTACATGTATGTGTTTAACCCTTCCATACAGTGAAACCTTTAGCCGCATCGTGTTAAAGCTCAGGAAATTGTCTAAGAAAATGAAGAAAATGCTGAATACCAGCATTTGCTTCCTTTTCACATCATTTACTAGTTGTTGAAAGTCAAGTTTAGATAACTCAGTCAGTAACTCAAATTACTATCAATCCTGGACTTTCGGGTTTTATCCGGACTTGGCTATTATCTTTTCTGACATTTGATACAAGTTGTCCGTCTCTCATAAATGGATGAATTGTATATTAACCCTTTCCCAAGTAATACCTGGTTTTGACGTCCCTAATGGAAAAGTCTTGAGAAAACATTGAGACAAAAAAAGAAAATGCTGATAATCAGCATTTTCTTCTTTTGCCTCATTGTTTTCTGATCTCTATTATTCACAAATGTTACCATTTGGGAAAGGGTTAATCTTACAGCATGGATGTGCGAGGTAATGCTCAGATAGGACGATGTGTTTGTACCGGTACAGATACGCTAGGAACACGTACTTAGGTGCACCTTTCACCCCATTATTTCGTCGATGTTATTGCAAAACCTCGTAACTCCAGCTTGATTAAAGCTGGAGTTATGATGTTATGCAATAACATCAACCCTTTACTCTTTGTGCAATCGGTTAATAAGTGCTTCTTTTCTTCTTGCTATATATTAATTTCAGATGTTTCCTGAACTATTTTCATGTATTTACAATCTGTTACAGACAGTATAGACCAAGATCAGAATGCACACTTACATGCAAGCTGGTCTTGTTCTCTATTGTTTACAAAATCTACTCGAGTCTGAATGTTAGTGTGAAAGGGGACTAGTTATGGCGCGATACAAAAATACTCCATTTTCACACATGTAATAAAATATATGTAAGCACATTTTGTTATAATATTTTTTTGTTATCATTATTTTGTATGTAATGATGTGTGAGTGATCGGTTGTATTTGAACTTTTGCCCTTTCATTAAGAAGAAAAGTTTTGATCCAGATAAGACAGTACAAATTGCATGGTCTGATCAGAACCTATACTTATACTTTTATAGAACAAGCAGTTTTAGCTTGGCCAAGTCTTGGTTACAAAAAAGAGATACAACATAACGTCGCTTTTAATTGAAAACCTCATAACTGCAGCGTAAAACAAGCTACAGTTACGAGGTTTTCGTTAAAAAGCAGCGATAATTTGATAACACATTTTTGCATTTTTGGCAGTGCAATGACAATATGAGAAAAATACTATGGATAAATTATTCTGGTGATTTTTGTACTAATTTGTTTGGCATATATTGTTAGGAAAATTGTTTAAAGCTTATACAGTGCTATTTAATAAATGCATTCACGGACTATATATACTGTATGAATGTGATCATGTCTAGAACAAATGAATAAAGATATTTTTTGTGAACTCGTAGTTTTAATTCATGATGGAGATAGCTCCCTAGAGTCAGGTGTCCAAAACCCCCTCAAAATGAATCTTGTACACCCCCCCCCCCAGTTTTTGGAAGCAGCCTTCTTTGTCTCTATTAGAGGGGGTACAAGCATGCTGTAAAAGTATGGTTTTCACCCCCCAGATTTGAAACCCTGAGAGTTAGATGATAGTTGACAAATCGCTGTTTCAACAATTTCCCAAACAATACCTGGTTTTGACCTCTATATTAGAAAAATGCTTCTGAAAACATTGAGGCTATAGCATTTTCTTCTTTTGCCTCATTATTTTCTATGCTATTATCTACACATATCCTTTCTTTGGGAACATGCATTTTATCTTCTACAGCAGCTTTCAAATGGAACCACTACACAGGTCCGTAATAAGTAATTTCGTATTAGTATTAGGGGGCTTAATTTAATATTGGAGGGGCTAAATCAGATTTCCTCTAAATTTTCAGTGTTAAATGAGGGAAATTTGGCATTTTTGGCCAACTTAGGGGGCTAGCCCCCTATTCCTACGGGCTTGCTACAATCGTGTCGTTTGTGAAAGAATAAAGATATATATTCATAAACTGAAACATACATAAGGAACACCTGGTTTTGATGTCCCTTTTAGAGAAGGTCCCTGAAAATTTTGAGAGAAAAGAGGGAAATGCTGATAGCTAGCAGTTTGTCTTTTTTCTTCAACATTTTTAGGCTCAAGCTTCAAATGTTTCTTCCGTTTGTAATTATGATTTTGACAGACATGCTCTTTCAATTTGGATCTGCCTATGAATTTTCCATTTTTGGAAACGTTAGAAAAAGGACCCTTTCATTGACAATATCTGACACTGAAATCTTTGTATGATATTGTTATTCAGAATTTTCTACATTTGTCTCAATATGTTGTGTCCCTATATGTCATGATAAATGACCTGCCAGAGCATCCCTAGCTAATAGCTAGAGATGCTCTGCTAGGTCATTTATCATGAGCTATGGTAACACTCTTTGTTTATCAACAGCGATGCTGTAGTCTGCGTCATCTTTTAAATCGAAAAAGTGTGGAAAATTGGTTGGGAAAGGCCTTAAGCGTCCAAACAATACAAACAACCCATCACAGATTCCATGTTAGTTCATCTGCAGAATATTGTCGAATACAGCGATGTTGCACGAGTTCTGTACGATGTTTCCACGGCTGTAACCAGACTTTGATCTCACAGCTGTACGACTGGAAAAAATGAAATACAATAGTCAATAAAGGTCTACTTAAAATGTCCGAACAATAGGAATAAACCATCACAGATTCCATGTTATTTCGTCAGTAAAATATTGTTGAATACAGCGATGTTGCACGAGTTCTGTACGATGTTTCCACTGTTGTAACCAGACTTTGATTTCACAGCTGTACGACTGGATAAATAATTAACATGGATTAAAAGAAAACGATTCAGCGCCGCATTTAAACAAAAACATCGTATCTACAGCTGTAGATATGAGGTTTTTGTTGAAATGCGGCGACAAATTAACAATCACAGATTCCATGTTAGTTCATCAGTAAAATATTGTTGAATACACCGATGTTGCACGAGTTCTGTACGATGTTTCCACGGCTGTAACCAGACTTTGATTTCACAGCTGTACGACTGAAAAAATAGTAAACTTGATGACAGTCAATCAAGCAGTTTAGAATTTCAAAAAACTTTAAAATTTTATAACTTTCTAGGACCTTAGGCCATCAAGCTAGTTTTGCTAAAAACATAGTAATATAATTACAAGAGAATTAAAACCCCTTGTAGACAACTTTTGATAAGAGATATTTTGACCCTTTCTCAAACAGCCAAAGTTTGGACTTTTCTAATTTAAAAGTTGCGATAGGCAACATGATTAATGTTGATGAAGACAAGATTTGCGAACAGTTAGATAAAATTTGTGAACATTACAGCACAGAAAATATTGAAGCAAAAGGAGAGAATGCTGATTAGCTGTTCATTATCTGCATTTTCTTCTGCCTCAATGTTTCCTCAAGTATTTTCTTATACAGGAATGTCAAAACCCGGTCTTGTTTTGGAAAGGATTAGGAATGAACACTTACAGACAGACGTATAAAGGCCGCACGATAATTTGATCATTTGTTTATTTACATAGACCAGCCCAATGTTATTGAAAACAAATCACAGGTTTTGAAGTTAGAAAGTATTCGTTTATGAAAACGAACTTCTCCAAGTCTGTGTTGGCGCAGGGGAAAGATGCAAGACTTCTACCCGAACGGACTAAGTTCGATTCCGCTACAAGACACGATAACTTTAATTTCAACGATTTTCATTTTCTATTTTGTTTTATTCATTTGTTTGATGTTTGTACTTTAACAATTCACAAACAACAGTTATGCGGATATGTCCAACCAATTTTTCAAAGACGACACAAAAAAGCGATTGTGAATTTCATTAAGAAAAAGATAAATCTTTGAGGGAATCGAAGTGGTCGCTTCTCCACGTTTTTCTCTTGATGTTTTCTAAGTGAAATGTCAAAATCAAATATTTCTGGAAAAATGAAATGGCACATTTTCATAAACAGATCTATAATTTTTGTTTGCTATTATTTCTTTTCTCTAAACATTTGTAGATATATGAAAGATAATCTAGTTTGTGCTTTTATATGGAATCTTCCGTTTACAATAAAACATATGCCTATATTTCACGGTGGATAACCCACGTGACCTATGGGAAGCGTTAACACCGAAAAAATCGTCCGCTTCACGGTAAGTTTTGTTTAATATCTCAGCTTATACTGTGTTGATTTTGACGAGATAAAGTGCACGGAACGCGCATTTGAGAGGGCTTTTCCCGTTTGTAACTCACTCTGCTCCGAATCCCATGGTTTCCTCAAACATTCAAGCGAAAGTTTATTTCGGTGCATGTGAACGCTTCCCACTTTCGTTTTGCACTTAAAAATATTTTGGCTCGAATGTTTGAAGAAACCACTGGATTTGGAGCAGAGTGAGTTAGAGCCGAGAATAGCCCTCTCAAAGGCGCGTTCCGTGCACTTTATCTCGTCAAAATCCGTAGCGTATATGCTGAGAAATTAAACAAAACATACCTTGAAGCGGACGATTTTTTCGGTGTGAACGCTTCCCAAAAGTCACGTGGGTTACCCACCGTGTATTTGCATTCGTATAGAATAATTTAGATTAAATAAAACTTTATTATCTTGGTGCATGAAAAAAGAAATAAAAATGAAAAACAAAATAAAATCCGCAGAAGACTGTGAGCGTCGAACCCACACCTACAGGCAAAATGAGCTTAACGTCCGTGGGCGTTACCATTTGACCACTCTGACTTCAAATCATCGTGTCAAAAAGCATTTTTATACCTAATCAAAATTAAATCAATCAACCATATCGGATAATTTACCTGGATTCCCGTACATGACATCGACTCACCCGAGTCAGTGCAATAATTATCGTTTTCAGTTTATAGTTATAGGGACAGTGACCAAAATAGCTTATAGCGAACATTTGGTGAACATATCAATTACTAATGTTTTAATTGCCAAGGTTGTAAAAGGAATGGATTTAGAACTGTCTTTGTCATTTTGTATGGAGCACACTTACCTTTCCCGAACTCTTCATTTTAAAGTCAATGTAATACAATAGTCCAGATACCACCTGAAATAAGATTAAAATAAAGATAACCAGTTTCGTATGGCCACAAATTTTAGAAAAATCGAACGCTAAGAGTACACGAGAATGTCTATAGTTACATTTTTCGTTTATTTTGTAGAGTTTAGGCACTAGGCTGCTTGTAGGGCCTAATGTAACTTGATATTACGCGATGTGTGGAACGGGAAAAAAGAGAGAAGAAAGTCCAAAATTCTGCGAGGCGTTTTTAATGGAGTTAACTACAGTACTGGTATATATCAAAGTTTGTTAGGACTGTATCCAAGATGTCCTCAATAAAACAGGCTGAGGAAAACATTGAGACAAAAGAAGAAGCATCATTCTGTGCTTTTGTCTCAATATTTTCTATGCTATTTTATACACTAATCCTATATTAATCAGTCCACATTTTGTTGTTTTGGACAACTTTCAGGTTGGAACAGTCTAAATTCTGACAGTTTGAGAAACTATACTAGGACAAAAAAAGATACGCAACCCCAATTTTTCATAATATTTTCGACAAAATATGTTTTTAATGGCTGCTGAGTACATTTTTGATATACCTGCATGCATACGCATAAATACAGTGTCATTTTCTTCAGATGTCTTACATTCATCACGTGATACATGGTAAATTGTTAAAAGCTGATTATCCCCTACCGTGTTTTCTAGATGACTACTATCAAAACAAATTTTCATCAAACACAAGCTAGAACATCTATAGACAAAGAAGACGCCAAAGCGTGCACACACTCTTAACTACGCTACTCATAGCAAGGCTAGGCCAAAACCAGCGCCTAACTGCAGTTCAGATGTTGTTGGTGGGAAAGGTTCAAAATGTTGTCGTAAGACATTGATGGGGCAAAAAATCGACACATTTTTTACTGTATACGTTGTTGGCTCTCAATTGGATAACAACCTATTGAGCACGAGGCAGACGTGCAAGAGATATGACGTCAAGGCATGACAGAATAATAACGTTAACCCCACCTACGGGATAGGTTTAAGACTGCAACGGAGACCGCTGATAACTCGTATGGACTTCACAACATTCAAATATCGGACAAAATTGAACGAAACAGGTTGTTTTTTTCGACCTCCGTCCATTTTTTTTGTCGTATTGTGTTGACGCTCGGTTTAAACTGGGCGTTTTCTTACTAATGAAATTGACTACCAACAAGATTTTGTGAACTTTACAAGGTGAAATGTTATTGCTTTAAATGTATTAAGTTTTGTTTTAATCTGATTTGATGTCTTTGCGTAAGAAGGAATTGAAAATGAAGTTGCGTTTCTTTTTTGTTTCAGTATATTAATCATGTATCAATCATGTTTCCCCGCACTAAAGGCCTACCTGTTCCTGTGTTAGAGATGTGCATGTTCCACCAAGTTGTTTTAACTCATTACTACACAATGATTCTTTTTGACTCATCACAAGATAATTTGGCTATGGAAAACATTGTGGAAAATGAAGAAATTGCTTGTAACAAGCAATTTCTTCATTTCCCACAATGCTTTCTATGCAAAAAGACCAAGAATAAAAAAATATCATTCACCTGAAATTGTCGTCTGCAACATTTTTAAATTTGGACACATCTATAATTGTGCCGTCTGGTAATGGGTTAAAAGCCTACTTGTTCCTGTGCTCGTGTTACAGATATGCATGTCCCATCAAGTTGTTTGGCCGCCCATTGTGATAAAGATTGGACTTGTTAACATAGCCCTGCTTTTCAACAAAAATCTCGTAGCTGCAGCTTAACGATCTGGAACCATAATAGAAACTTTTGAAAATACAAAAAGTATTGTTATATATTAATTCTATGATATAAGACGGAGGTAAAATGAAACTTAAAACAATTTTTACCGATATGTTGGAATTTTATATATTTTTTTAGTTATTGACCCCCTTTTACAAAAAAAGGCGGGAAAAGGGGAAGCACCAACACCGTAAATCTCATATTTTTTCCCAGAAGATGATAAAATCTGACATTTTTCAGCTTGTAAGCTACAACAGATATGTATGTAACATAAATAAGCTAAATACAATCAAAGTACTGACAGTACTGTTTGGAAGCAAATTTTTCAAAAATGTAGGCCTGTCCAGGCCCCAGTTTCTCGAAAAAAACTTAAGTATATTCTCATGAGAAGATGCTCAACATCAAAGGGATACTCTCCAACCTTGAAGGGTATTCCATTGAAGTTCACGTGGATTTTAATGCAATTTGAGCACTGTGCTCAGATTTGAGAACATACTTAAGTTTTTTCGAAAACCGGGGCCAGAAATAGAGTAGTTTGATTAGGTACTTTGATTATCCATTTGAATACCTTGAATACTTTGATTCGTAGAGTATTTTGATTAAGTACTTTGATTATCCAGAATACCTTGCATACTTTGATTTCATGATGGAGTTGTATTTATTTTTAGCACAACTTCATGCATATTAATCGTTTGTGTAAGCTGATTATATTTCATAGTTCAGTAAACTCGACTGACCCATTTACAAGGAAGGCCATTGGACTAATTCTTTGAACCGTAATAAAGCAAATTACTACGTGGATCTTTTCATCTCTCAGAGACATGATTAATTGAATGTTTCATTTTCAGTCACACAATTCAATATCTACACATAACTTCAGACTTACACATTGAACATTCGAATGACTGTTACCTCATTAATCTTTGCTTTTGATAGAACTATTTATAGTGAGGAAGACCGGAAGATGTTGTGTGGTATGCAGAGAATGGTAAAGTGCAGAGACGCATGGCTGCTAAGAGAAGCAAATTTGGAAAATTTGCTTCCAAAAACTATGAAAAACAAAATTGAGAAAAAAACACTTGATTATACATAAGGTTTATGATTTTGCGACTGAATTTTTTCCATGATTAAGAAAAATGAACATTTTTCTTTGATCTGTAATTTTTGTAATATTGACTGGCAGGGTATGAGACCTACACCAAAATTATCTCTAATTTGAAAAACAAAATTGAGAAAAAAACACTTGATTATACATAAGGTTTATGATTTTGCGACTGAATTTTTTCCATGATTAAGAAAAATGAACATTTTTCTTTGATCTGTAATTTTTGTAATATTGACTGGCAGGGTATGAGACCTACACCAAAATTATCTCTAATTTATACTTGTGCCAATAAAACAAGAATGGGATAAAGTTACCGTTAAATTTTGGTTTTTTATGAATTCAAACTTAGTAGGGGCGCATAAAGCAAGGACAAAATTATCCAAAATAGGTCATTCAATTCCATCAAATATTCATTGTAAGGTCAAATGTAACAACACATTATTTTTTACAGTAACTTATATAAAGAACTTATTTTTATCAAATATTCATTGCCAGATTTCCCTGTAGTTACTACATAAACTATTGTTAACAAAACAAGGGCATTATATACATCGGTGGGGAATCATGTGACACTAAATTTCAGAAAATCGTCAATAATTTTGTAAATACTTGACCAATTTGAAATCGGTTTGAAACAGAAAAAAGTGTAAAACGCCCGATATCAGATGGGTGGTAACTCTTTTACAAATCAAGTGATAAAAACGTTATTGACGACCAGATTAAGTTTTGGTTGGTCGTCAATAACTTTTATATCAGCTGTTTTTTCAAAGATTATCCTTGGCATTCAGCAAAGTCATGGAGTGTTCCCGCTGTCTCTGCTTAAATTCTTCTTTTCAAATCGGTCATCTTTTGACAGAATTGTTAGAAAATATCGAAAATATTATGTCAGGTGATTCCCCGCCATGATATAAGACCCGCGGGGTGGAAGAGGGTTGAAATTGGTGTCATGTACTACTGTATAAGAACGCCTTTTTTAATCAAATTGGGCTAATCTTACGCGAACATGTATCTTTGATTACCGGGTCTTTACATACTTATAGTCCTTTAATTAACGATATTATAGCGCATGTTTACAAAATTTACCCTTGCAAAAAACGCAATAGCAAAGTCATAACTACTGTAAATTTGCATCGAATCTTGCAGGTCCCTTACACCTTCAAGATTTGAACCAAGACATGCAACGTTGAACTGAAAATTAACAAAAATTTGTAAACATGTGTCATTATATTGTGACTGGACTATAATAAAAATCAAAGTACTGACAGTACTGTTTGGAAGCAAATTTTTCAAAAATGTAGGCCTGTCCAGGCCCCAGTATCTCGAAAAAAACTTAAATATATTCTCATGAGAACATGCTCAACATCAAAGGGATACTCTCCAACGTTGAAGGGTATTCCATTGAAGTTCACATGGATTTCATGCAATTTGAGCACTGTGCTCAGATTTGAGAACATACTTAAGTTTTTTTCGAGAAACTGGGGCAAGAAATAGAGTAGTTTGATTAGGTACTTTGATTATCCATTTGAATACCTTGAATACTTTGATTCATAGAGTATTTTGATTAAGTACTTTGATTATCCAGATACCTTGCATACTTTGATTTCATGATGGAGTTGTATTTATTTTTAGCACAACTTCATGCATATTAATTGTTTGTGTAAGCTGAATATATTTCATAGTTCAGTAAACTCGACTGACCCATTTACAAGGAAGGCCATTGGACTAATTCTTTGAACCATAATAAAGCAAATTACTACGTGGATCTTTTCATCTCTCAGAGACATGATTAATTGAATGTTACATTTTCAGTCACACAATTCAATATCTACACATAACTTCAGACTTACATATTGAACATTCAAATGACTGTTACCTCATTAATCTTTGCTTTTGATAGAACTATTTATAGTGAGGAAGACCGGGAGATGTTGTGTGGTATGCAGAGAATGGTAAAGTGCAGAGACGCATGGCTGCTAAGAGAAGCAAATTTGGAAAATTTGCTTCCAAAAAACCATGGCAGAAGACGCAATATTGATACTATATCAAATCCTGGTCTTAAGCATGTATTCGTATAGATCTTGAATCAATCAAGTGTATTGGTGCATACATAACCCATCCCCAAAAACAAAAACAAAACTGTACCAGTCCAAAAGAACAGAAAACACTGAGGAAAAGGGACACATTGATGATAACGCATTGATGATAATCAACAACCTCTTCTTTTCTCTCAATGTTTTCTCAAATTATTTCTACAATGGACGTCAAAACTAGACTTGTTAAGAGAAGGATATATCAGTGATTTGCTCTTTATAACCAAATCAGTAAATTCACAACAATTGTAGGCCTATTGAAACAGTTATTTCTTCATTTCTCTTAGTGTTTTTCTGTTATTTCTACCAGTGATCTGGGCCCCGTTTTATCAACGAAATTATGCACATTATTTTCGTAGATTTGAACGGAAGTTCAATTTTTTTGCGTAAGTGCGTTTTACAAAACATGTTCGCAGCTAAGATTAGAATAGTTTTTTCCTTAACTTTACGATCAAAAATAGTTGACGTAATTCTGTTCGTCACCACTGTCGATGCCTAAATTTACCGTTTAAAGCCTTGATAACCCCAAAATTACTGAAAATATCAAAATATCTATGAAAGGAAATGTTGAAATTGAACAATCCACGGAAAATTCATGTGAATAGCAATGGATTTTGTGCTAACAATAGACCGGGTTTAAAGTTATGTTTTGATAAACCGTCAGTGTTGTCATAAAATATCGTAACTACGGCCTGATTTAAGCCGTAGCTACGAGGTTTCATAACAGCTTCAACGATTTACTATTGTATGTCCGAAATAACGTCACGATTAACTGGATAAAATCGTTCCCTATTTCGCTGTACTTTCACTTTCTTTTTGTTGCTATTTATAGAATACAACATGAAAAAGTATTTTTCATGTATTTCATATTCTAATGATTCTAATGGAATGAATGTACGTTTGATATACGTTTAATCGCCAGAGTGTTCTGAACAATAACATTTAAGCATTTTTCATGCTACTAACAACGAGAAATACGAGAATTATCTCTATCTATGCAGAAAAATACACTTTAAATAGCTTATACGGCCGATATATATTGATATTGACGAGAAAGTAAACCGAGGTGAGAACAAAATCGAATCTTTCCGAAGTGCGTTTCACGGAAATAACCGAGTGCCGTAAATACCCGATCATCGGCGATGATAACCGAAATCCATTATGGTTCCAGATCGTTAAAACAAGCTGCAGTTACTAGGGTTTTGCTGGAAAGCGACGAGTTACGTCAGGCTTGCATCCAACATGGCATTGGGTCTCATTAAAATCAAAATGTTCCCCCGCACTAAAGCCTACCTGTTCCTGTGCGTGTGTTACGGCTATGCATGTTCCACCAAGTTGTTTAGCTGCCCATTGTGATAAAGATTGAACTTGTGGGTTGTTCGTAGAGATGACTTTTCGTCCACCTGTATGTAATATACGAAACATGATAATTCATTAAGCAATGGTCCTATTTTCTGTTTCACTATGTACCGAAATTCCATATTGATAATAAATCCTACTTTGTTGTAAGCATCAGCTTTCAACTAGAATTGACATTAAAGCCGACGTCCTCTGCAATTGAGTAGGAAGTAAATTTTCAATCAATTTTGTCTATATAGGGTGTATCTTTTATTTAGGATCAAAAATAGCTTTTATTCGTGCCACGAAAAATAATATTCGTGCCACGACTATTATTTTCAGTGGCATGAATTTTAGGTACTTTCGACCCAAACGGTCCACCATATCTACACTGATCTATAGCCTACAGAAAAAGCTAGTCGACTTTTCAGGACGTTCTTGAAGTACCCGTGAGCACCGTTCACTAAACTGTAATAAAATAGGTGGATCTGTACGAGCTTCTATACAGAGATTGGCTGCAGTGCAGAACTCAAGATTATCTACTTTGAAACAATTTTGACAACTTCACCGGGGACAAAAGCTTTAGAAAACGCCAAGAGAAATAAGTGGAGAAAAAAGCCGATTTCTCGTAGGCCTACCAGTTTTCTTCTTTCCAATCCCCAGTTTTGGCGTTCCGTCAGAAAATCCCGTTTAAAATTATACATTTTTTTTTTCTTTCCCAAGACTGACTTTGGTATCGGCAAAAGTAGAAATGTTGCAATTTAGAAAGTGTTAAAACATTGATTTCGGTGTGGGTGTGTGGGTGGGATTGTGAAAGTTCACGAGATTGTCTTATGAGCTAGAGATACGCAAAAGAAGAAAGAGCTGGGTTGGAGAGGCAAACAGACGATAGACAGACAGTAATACGTCGCTTTTCAACAGAGAAATCGTATCTGCAGTTTGTTTTAAGCTGTAGTTGCGAGTTTTTTTGTTGAAAAGGAGCGATTATCTACCCCTAGACAAACCTGTCATTATGGACCGTTTCTCACCATAAACATGTGCACTGCATGTATCCAAGAGCACCGCAGACGAAATTAAACTAATCACCAAACACACGTAGTTGATTTGTGAAGCCATTTTCTGTTGTGTCCTTACTTCCTTAAAGCTTGTTAGAGAGTAACAATAAATTATCGAATATTTTCATCTATTAACTTCACTTTATTTTCCGGATTTTGTGAAGGACTGTTATAACGGTAAACCCATAACTAGACAACGACATTTTAGATTGGTCCAAATTCAAAGATGTTGCACACGACAATTCAATTTCAATGAAATTTTATTCTTTTTATCTTTCTAGGTAGAAAACACTGTGGAAAATGAAGAAATTGCTTGTCAAATGCAGTTTCTTTATCTTTCACAATGTTTTCTAATTCCTTTATCGTGTATGGCGTCAATGTTTGGGAATGAGTTTGATGAATTTATTGTCTTTCTGCACATTGTATTTTGCTGCTTTTCTTCAAAAACCTCGTAATTACAACTTAAAACAAGCAGAAGTTACGAGGTTTTGAAGAGAAAGTTACGATTTACGAAACCATAATTCGTTGAAAACATTTCATATAACAACCCTTTCGGATTTGATTTGGTTCCGACGGTTCTTGGTGTCCCTAATAAATACGAAAGACATAAACATAAGACGAAAACAGTTAGGCAAAAGGAACGACTTTCGTGCTAATAGACACTTTCTTAAGCTTGTGTTAACCCATTACCACACACTGACACTTTTTGACTCCCTACAAGGTAATGGCTATGAAAAACATTGTGTAAAATGAAGAAATTGCTTGTAACAAGCAATTTCTTCATTTCCCACATTTTTTTACCCAGAAAGATCAAAGAACGCGAAATTTCATTCAACTCATGTTGTCGTCTGCAGCATCTTTGAATTTGGACAGGTCCAAAATTTTATCGTTTGGTAATGGGCTAAAGTTACAGATTTTTACTGGATATCTCTTTTTCCCCTTTTGACACATTTTTCCCATTTTTGTTGTTGTTTGGGAAAAGTTTAAGCGATTGTTGTTTCGAGAGTCCAATGATCATCATTACATCAATCGAAAGAATATCTGGTTTTAACGTTCTTTACAAAATAAGTAAATGTATCTGAAAACATCGAGGGAAATGACGAATATGAGATTATATCTATCACTCGTTTGTCTCTTTTTCAGTTCCTAATTATGTCAAATAGACATTGGTTATTTGCATCGCTTTGAAACTTACACAACTCTTAAATCGTCGCTTTTCACGAAAACCTCGTAACTGCAGCTTAAAACGTTGAAAAGTGACGAAATATTGCCGTTTGGAAAAGGGATAATTTTGTCACTTTACAGGAAGGAGACTAATCAATTTCTCGTGAAAAGGAAATTTAGCCGGACTTGCTGATTTCATCTGTCAACCCTTTCCCAAACGACAAAATTTTAGACTAGTCCAAATTCAAAGATGTTGCAGACAACAATTTTAGCATATTTAGGCCAACGGTATTTCGTTTTGGGGTAGAAAGTATAGTGGGAAATGAAGAAATTGCTTGTCACAAGCAATTTCTTCATTTTCCACAATGTTTTCCAAAGCCATTATCTTGAAAAGAGTCAGAGTAATTGTATGGTAATAGGTCTATTCTTTTCCTATTTGACCAAACAATACCTACTTCCGACATTTATAAGAGAAAAGACCAGGAAACTGGGAAGACATTGAAACAAAAGGAGAAAATGCAGAAGACATGTTGAACTACACCAATATTTCCTAAGCTATATTGCATATTGTCGCTTGTCAACGAAAACCCCGTAACTGCAGTTTGTTTAAAGCTGCAGTTTCGAGGTTTTCGTTGAAAAGCAGCGATATAAATCCTGTATTCATCAACATCCGTTTTGCCGTATGCAACAGCTTTCAAATTGGACCACGCTAAAATTTTGCGGTTTGGGAAATGATTATCCCCTTTATCAAGCGACAAAATAGTCGAGTCTGAATCTGGAGAAAAATCTTGTGGCAAATGAGACCATGTTGATCCCGATTCGTACATTCTGATAAAGACCCTTCATACTCATGAAGTCCCAAGTTCGATCCCCGGCCGCGGCAAATATCCTTTGGCTTGATAAGGCGAGCAGTTGGAGGCTCGGTGAGTATGTTGTGGTAGTACTGGTACAAGAAACGACAGGAATCCATGATTAGGTGCTATAGACGCGCGATATGACCATAGCAGTTGAGAGGCATAAAACCCCAATCAATCAATCAATCAATAATTGGCGATGAGCAGAATATATTGTTGCTTTTCAACTAAAATCTCAAAACTGCAGCATAAAACAAACTGTAGTTACGAGGTTTTCGTTGAAAAGCGACGATATAACAAAATGAAAATTGAAATCCTTGTGGGTAAAGGAGAACTTGCTTATAAGCAGAATTTTCTTTTTTTTCTTCATTGAATTCCAACATCGAACAGGGTCGTCAAAATCGAGTCTCGTTTTGGGACATGATTAACAGGGGTGCCTTATTGAAACAAGAATGCACAGAAACCAAAAAGAGTAACCCTCCAAAGTGAACATTGGTTTTGACGACCTAATTCGAAGAGGATGGTTGAATAGGGTTTAACGCCTCTTTCAACCGCTATTGAAGGGGGAAATGCGGATGTGCATCCTATTCTATCTCTTCTTCTTCTTCCAATTGTGTACATCATCCCTCTCTGGGGCATTGTCGTACAATATATTTACAAGGTCCTTTGTGCAGCGCATAAAACCAAAATCAACTGGGTGAGGTGCGGTTAAAAATAAAAACGTTGTAGTGAGTGGTTATGGAATGAGGCCCCTCTTGAAGTCCTCGACGCTGCTTAGAGTGGCAATGCTGGCTGGGAGCTGGTTCCACAGTCTGATGGCGGAGGGAAAGAAGGAGTGCCTGTAGACATCGATATGGCAGGATGGAAGAGAGTAATCCGAGTTACCTCTAGTATGGCGTACCAAATGGGTCAAAAGTCTATTTAGAGCGTGCACGCATAAAATATACGCGTCGACGCGTAAATTTTATGTGTCGACGCGTATATTTACGCGTCAACGCATACGTTTTACGCGAGCAGTTGAAAATTTATGCGTCGACGCGTAAATTTTCAACTGCTCGCGTAAATATACGCGTTGACACGTATTTTATCTATTAACCAATCAGATCCTTCGTTTCATACATCAATTTTATGGTTTAAAGGGAAAGGTTTGTAACCGCCTCACCCATTGGCCAGCCTCGGTTTCACATTTTTTACTACTGCTCGCGTAAAATTTACGCGTCGACGCATAAATTTTCAACTGCTCGCATAAATTTTATGCGTCGACGCGTAAATATACGCGTCGACGCATAAAATTTATGCGTGCAGGCTCTTTCTAGACTTTTGACCCATTTAGTACGTCATACTCTAGCATGTATGGCCACAGGATGGAAGTAGATGGCAGGTGGGATGTCTATCAGGTTGTGAGTGATTCTGAACACCATGATCAATTTGGCATTCGATCGTCTATGTTGCAGGGGGGACCAGCCAAGGTCACTGTTCTTCGGTTTAATCCCATTTTGTCTACTCCCAATTCATCTACTATTTTGGACATAAGTCCCATTTCGTCTACTTTTCTATACTTTGTATATCAATATGATATTATATGATTTTTATCAAAATGTTTGCTTTTTTATTTCATTTGTGAATATATTGACTTAATTTCTTTTCTTAAAACAAAAATAATGTTGTTAATTGACGATTTGACATGAAAGTAGACGAGTTGGGACAGTAGACGAATTGGGACTCAATGCACTTAAAACAAGAGGGCCAGAATGGCCCTATATCGCTCACCTGAAAGAAGTTTGTGACATGCCCACTTTTTTGTACAAATCATAAATTCGTGAACAAATTTTGAAAAGGGTCACTCAAGGAACATTGTTGCCAAGTTTGGTTCAAATTGGCCCAATGCTTCATTTTTAAAGAGTTTTCGTATGATTTCTCTAAGTCTGATAACACTGCATTTCCACACCCACATTTTTAGACGACAAAGAAAATTTGTGTACGCATTTTTAAAAGTCACTCAAAGAAAATTCTTGCTAAGTTTCGTTCAAATTGGCCCAATGTGTTTTTAAAGAATTTTCTTAGGGTGTCTCTAACTTCGATAAGCCACGCCCTGCCACGCCTGCTTTATCTGACAAATCAAAATCCGCAAACAAATTTTAAAAAGAGTCACCCAAAGAATAATTCTGTCAAGTTTGGTTCAAATTTGGCCAACGGTTGATTTTTGAAGAATTTTCTTAGGATTTATCTAAGTCAGAGAAGCCATGTCCTGCCACGCCCACTTTTTCTGACGAATCAAAAATTTTCGAACAAGTTTTGAAGAGTGTCACCCAGGGAACATTACTGCCAAGTTTGGTTCAAATTGGGCCAACGGTTGATTTTTAAAGAATTTTCTTAGCATTCCTCTAAGTCCGATAAGCCACGCCCTGCCACGCCCACTTTTTTTGACGAATCAAAAATTTGCAAACAAATTTTGAAAAGGGTCACCCAAGGAACATTTCTGCCAAGTTAGGTTCAAATTGGCCCTATGGTTGATTTTTAAAGAATTTTCTTAGCATTTCTCTAAGTCCGATAAGCCACACCCTGCCACGCCCACATTTTTTGACGAATCAAAAATTTGCAAACAAATTTTGAAAAGAGTCACCCAAGGAACATTCCTGCCTAGTTTGGTTTGAATTGGGCCAACGGTTGATTTTTAAGGAATTTTCTTAGAATTTCTCCAAGTCCAATAAGTCACGCCCTGCCACGCCCACTTTTCCTGACAAATCAAAAATTCACCAACAAATTTTCAAGAGTGTCACCCAAGGAACATTTCTGCCAAGTTTGGTTCAAATTTGGCCAATAGTTGATTTTTAAAGAATTTTCTTAGCATTTCTCTAAGTCCGATAAGCCACGCCCTGCCACGCCCACTTTTCCTGACAAATCAAAAATTCACCAACAAATTTTGAAGAGTGTCACCCAAGGAACATTTCTGCCAAGTTTGGTTAAAATTGGGCCTATGGTTGATTTTTAAAGAATTTTCTTAGCATTTCTCTAAGTCAGATAAGCCACGCCCTGCCACGCCCACATTTCCTGACAAATCAAAAATTTACCAACAAATTTTGAAAAGTGTCACCCAAGGAACATTTCTGCCAAGTTTGGTTCAAATTGGGCCAATGGTTGATTTTTAAAGAATTTTCTTAGGATTTCTCTAAGTCCGATAAGACACGCCCTGCCACGCCCACATTTTTTGACGAATCAAGAATTTGCGAACAATTTTTGAAAAGGGTCACCCAAGGAACATTTCTGCCAAGTAAGGTTCAAATTGGCCCAATGGTTGATTTTTAAAGAATTTTCTTAGGATTTCTCTAAGTCCGATAAGCCACGCCCTGCCACGCCCACATTTTTTGACAAATCAAAAATCCGCGAACAAGTTTTGAAAAGGGTCACCCAAGGAACATTCCTGCCAAGTTTGGTCAAAATTGACCGAATGGTTTAGGAGAAGAAGATGTTTAAAGAAATGTGAACGGACAGACGGACGGTGAGTGACCACAATAGCTCCCCATGAGCACTTCGTGCTCAGGTGAGCTAAAAACCAAAACAGAGTAAAATCTCGGTAGAATTATTTCAATGTGTACACAGAATTGAAGCAACTGCTTTTCTAGTAACTGTAATAATTTAAGGTTTGGATAAGAATCAATTTCAAATTCAAAAGGCAAATATTTATAAGATCAGAGCACTATTCCATCAGGGTTCAGGATGAGGGAAAGTTTATAGGTTCATCATCTCTTATAATCAATTGCCTTACATATTATTGCTTTTCAAATGAAAACCTCATAACTGCAGCTTGTTTTAAGCTGCAGTTATAAGGTTTGCGTTGAAAAGCATCGATATTCTACAAAGCACACAGAAATAAATTTACTCCCTGCCATGAGAACATAAAGTGAGTCTGATTTATTATCTTTTCTAGAACTTTTGAGTAGTGACAGTTCATTAAATATTGTTTATCACCACATCCAAGATCAGTCGAGCAAATGGAATCATGTATTTTTCATAGCCCAATGTTCATAGTTTCATCAGTTCTGGTGATTTCAAATTGCTCTTGATACAACGAGACAGCTTTATATAATTTGCACAGGGTTGCCACTAGTGAGAGAAATTAAAATTCCCTGACAATTCCCTGACATTTCCCTGACAAAATTGGAAAATTCCCTGACATATTTCGTCAAGGTGATTTTGCAGTAACTCGCGACATTTTGAGTTAATTTTTAATGGGAACCTTGAAATCATTAATTATATGGCAATGCATCTTATTCTTTCAAAATTCCCTGACAATTCCCTGACCTTGAAAAAATTTAAATTTCCCTGACATTTCCCCGACGCATGGCAACCCTGTTGCAGTCAACTTAGAATTGAATTAAGGTAGTCTACCCATGACGAGATTTGCGCAACGGCGGAATTATTCAGGCAACTCCAAAAACATTGGGCAGTGGAACTTTCCACCGCCGAATGTTTACGACTGCGCCCAAATAAGTTTGGATATGTAATGACGCCGCTAAAAACCCCCAGATGCTTTATCAATCTCAAAATGGCCACATTAAATTCTAACTTAAATTTCTTTTTCCCTAAATTTTTATCTGAAGTCTTATCAAAACAGAGATAAATTTGCAAGTGAAGAATAAACTTTCCAGCATCTCTAGTATTAAAACAATATTGCAGAAAATTCTTGCATGAAATCACAAATTAGAATTCAGAATTACTTTTTATCACAAAGTCCGGGCTAAGACATTTCTAGAACAAAATGTCTACCATATTGACCAAGTATTTACTGTAGCAGCAAGTTCTACACCCAAATAATTGGAAAACTACATGGGCTCTAGCTTGTGCACGACATTTTACTTAACCCTTTGCCAACTGAAACAACACTTTTTAACCGTGGTTATCAGCAGTTTCTTCTTTTGTTTCAATGTTTTCCCAAGCCTTTTTTTAAGGGACATTAAAACCAGATCTCGTTTGGAAAAGCTTTAAGGTATGTCATCCAACATAAGATACCAAACACTTCATGAAACTTTGGGTGTCATCCGTTGCAATTAAAATTGACGAGGGTATCCCTCGCCAATTTCTGTTGCCACAGATCAGGAAATTGACGAGAGTACTCAGATTTTAAATTCGAGATATCATCGTCAATATCCGTTCAAGTGGATGACGCCAGAAGTTGCATGTACTGTTTGGTATCTAATGATGGATCTAATCCTAGTCAGAATTGAACCACCCTATTCTGTTATATCTTTATTAAGATGACAATTACAATCAGATTGTTTTAAGAAGTCAACATAAGAAATGTTAATGATGATTAAGTTATGCTTCTGGCAAATATTCAAGATCAGAGCACTATTCCATCAGGATTCAGGATGAGGGAAAGTTTATAGGTTCATCATTTCATTGAAATTATTTGCCATCTCAAGCATCCATATTCATGATTAACAAAACTTGTTTGGTGAATGGACTACACTAATGTTTGGTGAATGGATGATTCAATTGATATAACACAGTAATCAAGGGCTTGGTGCAAAACTATTGTAACTACATTTAATTTTGTAAATTTTTACAGGAGAGGGGAAAAACTTATTGACTTTCTCAAAGTTAAAGAGGAAAAATGTTTTTAAAATTCTAAATTTTTTTTATATCTTTTTAAGTATACAACATTGAAATTTAATTTTAGAACATATGATGTATTACTTCCTAAAGATTCAGAATATGCAAAAAAGCGAATTTCTGAAAAATATGTAGTTACAATAGTCTTTCACTGAGCCCTCGCACTGTTCCTCCATGTTTCAATCATATTGCCCAAGCTGCAACCGATTATAAGTTATGGGCGTTTTTTGCACAGTGACGACATCTTATCTGTGCCACCAGCTCATCTCAATTTGTCCATTGTTCAAACAAATGGTCATTTAACCCTTTCCCAAACGACAAAACATTTGGGTGATCCACTTCAAAAACTGCCACAAATGACAAATGGATGTAATTAAAGATAGAATTGTGTAAAATATGGTATAGAAAATATTGAGACAAAAGGAGAAACTGCTGGTTATCAGCAGTTTCTTCTTTTGTTTCAATGTTTTCCTAAGTCTTTTCT
The DNA here is from genome assembly GCA_963680895.1 of Fragum sueziense. Lineage (NCBI taxonomy): Eukaryota > Metazoa > Mollusca > Bivalvia > Cardiida > Cardiidae > Fragum > Fragum sueziense. The sequence goes on from OY804607.1 coordinate 9,436,894, forward strand.
ATTAGGGACTTCAAAACCAGGTCTTGTTTGGGAAAGGGCTAAATGTCAGAATACTGGCTAAGATTTGATCAGAAAACAAAGATTGACAGCTATCAAGTCTGGTAAAGGGATAACGGGAGGTGTTTGAAAACAAATTCCAAATGTGAAACAAAGATTTATAAGATCAGAGCACTATTCCATCAGGGTTCAGGATGAGGGAAAGTTTATATGTTCATCATATCATATAAATCTAGTCTTTTAGAAAATATTGACTTAACAATATTCAGATCCCCCTTCTGTTTACAAGTACTCTAAGCTGGAAGTAACTGTCCATCCTCGATATGCTGTATTTACTAAAGTAGCACAGAATATTATAATGTCAGTGTGCAGCTATTCAGGCTGATTTCATTTGTCCATTGAATTGTAAAGTCACCTACCGTAAGGATCAGGGGTTACCAGAAGAATTTTTTTTAAAGACCTGTCTAATATCAAAGATATTGCAGACAACAATTCAAATTGAAAGAAAATTTGCATTTTATTTTGTCTTTCCGTGTCCGAAGACAGCGCGCTCGACTTTCTAAGTTGCTTAGTATAAAGGGGGCTTAATTTCAAATATAGTGGAGCCAGGGTCATGGGCCCTGATAGTAAGGTAGAGGGTGTGATGGTGAATAAGTATTCCAAGTTTGGGTTGAATCCCTTTGAAAGTATGGAAGTTATTGATGTTTGAAAAAACTTAAACCTTTGTTGCAACGCCAACGCCCGGGTGACAGTATAAGCTCTCATTTTCTTCGAAAAGTCGAGCTAAAAATTGTGGGAAACGAAAGAAATTTCTTCATTTGCCACAATGTTTTCCAAAGCCTATATATTGGTGTTTGGCAATAGGTTAACATAGGTTTATATCTTTTCTCTGCTAAAAGATGAAATCCCAGATCAGTCAAGCAAATGGAATCATGAAATGTTCATAGCCCAATGCTCATAGTATCATCATCTCCAGTGATTTCTGTTTAAGCAATTTAGCTTAACACCCCATGAAGAATTGGCGCCGATTATTTCTATTTACAAGTCAGGCACATAATTAAATTAAGGTGTACGACCCATCAATAGAAAAATAAAGATACATAAGTAACTATATATATCTAAAATCAGCATGATATCCCGCATCTAATTGCCATTTTTTATCAACTTTGATCGTTTCGTTAGTGAAATTTTGATAGTTTTATATCTTGCATCAGGGTCATACAAAATCATGAAATGCCAAACACCCCAAGTGATCTTTTACACACAAAAACTGCATGATTAAAAGCAATAAACACAAGTGTTTGCATCTAATCAATAGCTTATATGATCACCAACAATGGACTAACAAGTAAATAGATGAAAACCAGCAACAAAATATTTGTTTTTGCTCTTGTAATTCATGGCTACCATACTTTCGACGGGCTTTTCGGACGAATGTGAAACAATAGTCAATTCTAAATAGCATAAATTCTAATGATATATCAAAATGCATGGCACAAGAGGAAGATCATAATTTTCCTATGTGTATATTCTTTCAAACAAGAGTTGTCCGCGGACAACGTAGCTCGCCTATACGAGAGCTTGTCACAAAAACAGCAATTTTTTAAAAGTAGGTCAAACTCCAAGGTCAAGGTCACAAGGTCAAAGGCCATGGTCTCAAATGAAAGGTCTTGTCGAGATGTATCTATGTATGAAAGATCAAGGCTGTATCTCTAATAGTGCCTGAGATATAGGCCAGGTTAAAGTTTTTCAAAAGTAGGTCAAACTCCAAGGTCAATGTCAAAAGGTCAAAGGTCATGGTCCCAAATGAAAGGTCTTGTCAAGATGTATCTATGTATGAAATATCAAGGCTGTATCTCTAATAGTGCCTGAGATATAGGCCAGGTTAAAGTTTTTCAAAAGTAGGTCAAACTCCAAGGTCAAGGTCACGAGGTCAAAGGTCATGGTCCAAAATGAAAGGTCTTGTCGAGATGTATCTATGTATGAAATATCAAGGCTGTATCTCTTGTAGTGCCTGAGATATAGACCAGGTTAAAGTTTTTCAAGTGAAGACGCGACGGGACGGGACGCTGACGCCGACACTAGGGCTGTGACATTAGCTCCCCGGACATAAAGTCCCGGCTCGCTAAACAAGAGGACCATGATGGTCCTTAATCGCTCACCTGAACCTAAATAGAAAGAAAGTCACAATGTTGTCAAGTTCAAGAGCACATAATTTAAGATGTGAGATTATGATACAACTGAAAACTGCTTTCATAATCTTGAATGATCAATATTTGTGGCTGTTACAGTAAAAACAAAGTGGAAGAAACCAACAATTTTGTCACAGTCAAGAGCACATAACTCTTGTTCTAATAAAAATATTCTCATCAGCATTATGTCCAATTTTTTTTTGATTGGTCAATATATTGTTAGAGTGAAAATAAAGTCGAAAACTGTAATTTTGTGAAAATCAAGGGCCAATAACTCTGGTTTTTCTAATCAAATCAAGCTGAAATTTTCACTCGTCCAGGATCTTATGGTCACCAACATTGTGGCCAAGTTTTGTCTTGATTAGTCAATAAATGTAGATGCTACAGTGTAAACAAAGTCGAAAACAGCAATTTTGTCAAATTCAAGGGCACATAACTCCAGACTTCCTACTTCAATCACACTGAAAATTGAAGTCATCCAAGATCTTATGATTACCAACATTGTGGCAAAGTTTTGTCTTGATCGATCAATATTTGTAGATGCTAGAGTTGTAACAAAGTCAAAACTAGCCATTTTTGACGTTGAAGGGCACATAACTCCGTACTTCCATGTCCGATCTGACAAAAAAATCGAACTCATCTGAGAACTTATAGTTACCAACAATGTTTTGCAAAGTTTTGTTTTGATCGGTCAATATTGGTAGATTCTAGAGTGGTAACAAAGTCAAAACTAGCCACTTTTGATGTTCAAGGGCAAATAACTCCAGACTTCCAGGTCCGATCTGACTCAAAATCAAACTCATCCGAGAACTTATAGTTTGCAACATTGTTGCAAAGTTTTGTTTTGATCGGTCAATATTTGTAGATGCTAGTGTGGTAACAAAGTCTAAAACAGCAATTTTTGACGTTCAAGGGCAGATAACTCCAGACTTCCTAATTCGATCTGGCTCAAAATCGAACTCATCCGAGAACTTATAGTCATACATATTTTGACCAAGTTTGGTTAAGATTGGTCGATATTTGTAGATGCTAGAGTGGTAAGAAAGACTAAAACAGCAATTTTTGACGTTCAAAGGCAGATAACTCCAGACTTCTTGGTTCGATCTGACTCAAAATTGAACTCGTCTGAGAACTTATAGTCATATATATTTTGACTGAGTTTAATTAAGATTGGTCAATATTTGTAGATGCTAGAGTGGTAACAAAGTCAAAACTAGCCATTTTCGACGTTCAAGGGCACATAACTCTGGATTCCCTGGTCCGATCTGACCCAAAATCGAACTCATCCGAGAACTTATGGTCATACATGTTTTGACCAAGTTTTGTTAAGATTGGTCAATATTTGTGGGTGCTAGAGTGGTAACACCAAAATGTGGACAGACGGACGGATGGACAGATGGACAGACGACCAGACGGACAGACGACCAGACGGACAGACGACCAGACGGACAGACGCCGACGGACAAAAAGTGACCACAATAGCTCACCTTGAGCACTTCGTGCTCAGGTTAGCTAAAAACAGTAGACGAAATGGGATTAGACCAATTGGGATGTTACCTCTTCTTCAATGTTTTCTAAAGTTGCAACACATAGGTGCTTCCAAATGTGTAGATGTTTGGCAACGGGTTAATCCATTACCACACAATGACTCTTTTAGACTCCCTACAAAATAATGGCGTTGGAAACATTGTGGAAATTGAAGAGATTGCTTGTGACAAGCAATTTCTTCATTTCCCACAATGTTTTCTACACCAAAATACCACATAAATTTAAATTTCATTTACTTGAAATTGCTGTCTGCAAAATCTTTGAATTTGAGTCAGTCCAAATTATTTACGCTTGGGAAAGGACTAATAAAGACAAGAGGGCCATTGGCCCTGAAGCGCTCACCTGATATCATAACTTTGTGTATACAAAGTTTCAGGTTGATTGGACAAAAAATGTGACCTCTAGGGTGCACACAAGGTTTAACCAAGATTTGACCTCCTGACCTAGAATTGATCAAGACAATCATTCTGATCAATTTTCAGGTTGATTGGGCAAAAAATGTGGCCTCTAGAGTGCACACAAGGTTTTACAAAGATTTTACCTCATGACCTAGTTTATGACCCCAAATGACCCAATTTTGATCTTGTCCGAGAATTGCTCAAGACAATCATTCTGATCAATTTTCAGGTTGATTGAGCAAAAAATGAGTCTTCTAGAGTGCACACAAGGTTTTCTAAGATTTGACCCCGTGACCTAGTTTTTGACCCCAGATGACCCAATTTCAAACTTGTCCGAGATTTTAACAAGACAATCATTCTGGGCAAATTTCAGGTTGATTGGGCAAAAAATGTGGCCTCTAGAGTGCACACAAGGTTTTTCTAAGATTTGACCCCATGACCTAGTTTTTGACCCAAGATGACCCAATTTCGAACTTGTCCGATATTTTATCAAGAAAATCATTCTGAGCAAATTTCAGGTTGATTGGGCAAAAAATGTGGCCTCTAGAGTGCACACAAGGTTTTTCTAAGATTTGACCCTGTGACCTAAATTTTGACCCCAGATGACCCAATTTCAAACTTGTCCGAGATTTCATCAAGACAATCATTCTGAGCAATTTTCAGGTTGATTGGGCAAAAAATGTGGCTTCTAGAGTGCACACAAGGTTTTTCTAAGATTTGACCCCGTGACCTAGTTTTTGACCCCAGATGACCCAATTTCGAACTTGTCCGAGCTTTCATCAAGACAAACATCCTGAGCAAATTTCAGGTTGATTGGGCAAAAAATGTGGCATCTAGAGTGCACACAAGGCAAAGTTTGACGGACGACACACGACGGACGCCGGACACAGCGGTATCACAATTCGTGCTCAGGTGAGCTAAAAAGAAAAATCTTTTGTATTCATATACATTTATTTTTTTTATCTTTTTTTCCCAATATCTCTCAACATATTAATTTCAAAATTTACACAATAATTTTAACGAACTTCACCACCTTTTACACAACTTTAAAAAATGAAGAATTTTTGAAAAAAGAAAAATGATGGAAAGAAACAATTTTGTTTATACCATTATCAGCATTTCCTTCTTTTGTCTCAATGTTTCCGTACCATTTTCCCATTTGAAAATGTAACTATAGCTTGGATTATAACATAACTGATTATATACACTAAACATGGGGTCTGTGCTACATTTTACACAAATTCTTTCATTTTGTCCTCTGAAGCTTTGGGATAAGACCCCCCCAAATTTTGTTGTCAGGGAAAGGATTAATATATTCCAAGTTTGACTGATCCGATGTTTTGTTCAGTTTCAAATAAAATGACATTTTGCTATTTTTGTTGCTCCTCATGTAGGTTCATAATTGATATTTAGTGTGAAAAGGATTGGAATTGCTCCAAACAAGCAGTTGCTCCTTCTCCCACTATATTTCAAAGATAGACTATATTTCTATATCATTCTAAACGGATAATAATTATGGCACTAACAACATTGACTTTGAAACATAAATAAATATAATTCATGGCCCTTAAAAATCAGCAGATAAAAATATGTGGCCTATTTATCTCTTATGAATAGAAATTTGTACAGATTTTCACCAACCATATAAAGTCATTATAAACCCCTAAAACTCTTTATATATCCAAATCAAAGATTCCTTGAAATCGCACAATATAAATGACTAGGGCAATCCAAATTAAGATTGATTTTCAGAATGTCATAATTTTTAAACCCTTTCCCAGATGACCGAATCCAAAAGTATTACAAAAGACGAAAGATTAAAATTTCCGAAAAAGGAAAATTTGAATCATTATTATTGATAAACAATCTACAGGTGCGCATGTGGGAGCGCTAAGACGTCATCACATAAATTAATCATATTGTCGGTGTAAATGCAAAACCTTGTATGTTGATTCTCGCAATTTTCAAAGTTAAACATTGTGTGCCCAGTAAAGATGATTCTTGCAGGTTTTGAGATATTTTTACTGATCAGTATTAATGACACATTATCTGTGAACAATAAGTTCAAAGGGGGGGGGGTTCAGTTTTACTGAAAGAGTGCATATAGACCTATACGCGGCACCTTAAAATGTTCCCGGTTTTCAATGGTACCTGTCTAGCAAAAACTCAATGTTGGCAATCTAGTTTTGGTATAAATCCACAAGTTTTAATTAAAAAATTAAGAGGAGTCATTGTAGAAACTTTTGATACCAATACTGTTGGTACCAACATGCGCAGAAAATTCTTGGAAATTAATTTAGTCAGAAATTGTCGAAAGATAGCCGAGAAATTTTCAAAACCTAAAATTCTATCAAATTTTTTTGTATGTTCACGTCTTTGTCAACCTATGAAACTGATAGGAAAGTTGGCCATATATGTTCCCTGTTTGTATGCAAAATTTGGTGAAAATTTGAAACCGGTAACATTGTCAAATAATGAAAATTGTGAACAACGGCACCTTAAGATGCTCCCGGATTTCAATGGTACCTGTCTAGCAAAAGCCCAATTTTGCTTACATAGTTTTGATATCAGTCCAAAATTTTAAATCAGAATAGCAAGAGCAGTCACTGTAAAACATTTTGGTACCAATATTGTTGATATCAACATGAACAAAAAAATTCTTAGAAATTTATCTAGTCAGAAATTGTCTGAAAAATAGCCGAGAAATTTTCAAAAACCTAAAATTCTATCATTTTTTTTTGTATGATCCCGTCTTTGTCAACCAATGAAATTGATAGGAAAGTTGGCCATATATGTTCCCTGTTTGTATGCAAAATTTGGTGAAAATTTGAAACCGGTAACATTGTCAAATAATGAAAATTGTGAACAACGGCACCTTAAGATGCTCCCGGATTTCAATGGTACCTGTCTAGCACAAGTCCAATTTTGCTTACCTAGTTTTGATATCAGTCCCAAATTTTAAATCAGAATAGCAAGAGCAGTCACTGTAAAACATTTTGGTACCAATATTGTTGATATCAACATGAACAAAAAAATTCTTAGAAATTTATCTAGTCAGAAATTGTCGGAAAAATAGCCGAGAAATTTTCAAAACCTAAAATTCTATCAAATTTTTTGTATGTTCCCGTCTTTGTCAACCTATGAAATTGATAGGAAAGTTGGCCATATATGTTCCCTGTTTGTACGCAAGATTTGGTGAAAATTTGAAACCGGTAACATTGTCAAATAATGAGAATTGTGAATAATGGCACCTAAAAGATACTCATGGATTTCAATGGTTCTCGTCTAGCAAAGACACACTGTTGCTTACATAGTTTTGATATCAGACCAAAATTTTAAATCAGAATAGCAAGAAGGGTTATTGTAGAACATGCAGACCATTTTCAGACCAATATTTTTAATAGCAACATGCCACATAATTTCTCAGAAATCTATTTAGTCAGAAATTGACAGAAAAACAACCCAGAAAATTATATGAAACCTAACATTCAATCAAACTTTTTCTTATGTTCTTGCTTTGTCAACCTATGGAATTAATAAGAAAGTTGGCCATATATGCTCCCTGTTTGCATGCAAAATTTGGTGAAAATTTGAAACCGGTAACATTGTCAAATTATAAAAATTGTGAACAACAGCACCTTAAAATGCTCCCGGATTTCAATGGTACCCGTCTAGCAAAAGCCCAATTTTGCTTACCTAGTTTTGATATCAGTCCCAAATTTTAAATCAAAATAACAAGAGGGGTCATTGAAGAACATTTTGGTACCAACAATGTTGATGCCAACATGCAAAAAAAATTCTCAGAAATTTATTTGGTCAGGAATTGTCAGAAAAACAGCCAAGAAATGTTCAAAACCTTCAAGTCAAATAATTTTACTTGTATGTTACCGTCTTTGCCAACCTATAGAATTGATACAAGAGGACCATGATGGTCCTATATCGCTCACCTGAAAATAGGTGACATGAGCGAAAATGGTAATTTTGTCAATTGAAAAGACATATAACTAAGGACTTTCTGTTACGATCAGAAGCTACAGCATAGGGATAATTTTTTAGTCTTTAGACATTAAACTACACAAAATCTTCAAATATTCAGGTCTTATAATATGTGAAAAGATTGTCAAACACTGCCCTCTTTATCATCTTTACATCGAACCCAGTCAACCCACAACATAGGGGAACTTGTCAACTATTCATTGAACAGTTACAATTTGATTTTGGTTAAATCTTTTCCTAACAGCATAACATCAGAGCAGTAGAATTAAAAGCTGCTGTAACTAACAAAACAGAATGCTGAGTAAGACTGCATTCATGTACAAAAGTGGACAGAAAATGATGAGGTAAAAGATGCAAATATAGGCTATCAGCATTTTCTTCTTTTGCAATACCATTTTCCCAGCATTTTCAATAAGTGCGCCAAAACCTGCTTAATCCCTTCCCAAACTGAAAAGGAATAGACTGTTCCAATTTAAAAAAAAGAAAATAAAATTGATATGGATAAAGAAAGGATTCATGCAAAATAAAGAAGATAAAATTTTGAGACAAAGGGAGAAAATTACTGATTATCAGCCTTTTCTTCATTTGACTCAATATTTTCCCAAACCTTTTCTAATTATTTAGGGATGTCAAACCAGGCATTTTCAGGAAAGGGTTAAACTAAAGTACATAACTAGAGGCTGTACTAGAGATTCAAATAGGATAGGTTATGGGCTTTCCAAATTGTAAAATATCTTTCAATGTTTTTATCAAACCCTGTGATGTACCATCAACAAAGGATAGCTTAAATAACAAATAGAATGTATTTACCCCTTTTTACCTGCAGTTCCCCATTCTGGTAAACATTTCTCCGTCTTGAGTAAACAATCCTGGTCTATGTTTATTTTATGGGGATTAGACATATCCCCAGTGGGGGATCAAAACCTCGTAACTCCAGCTTTGTCGAGCTGTAGTTACGGGGTTTTGACTCCATTTTATGATATCATAACTGGTTAAATTTAAAAGAATTTTCATAAGATTTCTCAAAGCCTGGTATGCCTTACCCACATTTTTTGACAAATCTTAAAATTTGTGAATAAATTTTGGAAAGAGTCACCTAAGGAACATTCCTGCCAAATTTGGTTCAAATTGGCCCAATGGTTGATTTTTAAAGAATTTTCATAGGTTTTTTAAGCCCCGCCCTGCCAAACCCACATTTTTTGACAAATCAAAAATTTGTGAACAAGTTTTGAAAAGGGTCACCCAAGGAACATTCCTGCCAAGTTTGGTCAAAATTGGACAAATAGTTTAGGAGGAGAAGACGTTTGAAGAAAATGTGAACGGACGGACAGACGGACGGACAGACGGACGGACGACGGACAAAAAGCAACCACAATAGCTCACCTTGAGCACTTCGTGCTCAGGTGAGCTAAAAATGGTTAGCCATATATATCTCCTAGTCGTATGCAGAATTTGGTGAAAACTTGAAACCGGTAACATTGTCAAATAATGAGAATTGTGAACAACGGCACCTTAAAATGCTCCCGGATTTAAATGGTACCCCGTATAGCAAAAGCTCAGTATTGCCTACATAGTATTGATATCAGTCCCCAATTTTTAATCAGAATAGCAAGAGGAGTCATCGTACAACACTTTTGTATCAATATTGTTTATACAAATATGCGAAAGTGATGCATGTTCTTCTCAAATCTGAGATTATCAAAAAGTTAATATATCAAGAAAGCAGTGGCTAGTTCATCATTACAATAGAAATATTTGCAATTTTGCATTGAAGGGCACAATTAATGTACAATAAAAACTGCTTTTGTGTTCTTTTTATTATCTTGAGCAGTGTAGTAAAGAAAAAATGTTTGTATTTTTAATAACTGTGCGAAAATGCTCTTATAAGGGCCCATCACTGTAACCGGAAGAAGAAGAAAGTAGTCTAAGTGCTGATAAGCCACAAAGGAAAGTTAAAAAGGGTGACATAATAGATTAACTATGTAACATTATGCATCTCCTTTATTTTTCATCCCCACATTTTATAATTTACTCCGCTGTTTGCGATTTTTTTTCTTCCATTATATTATTGGTGGGTGGGGTACGACAATGTGCCCATTATTCTTTAAAATCATGTTTTTGTGTGAAAAAAGCTGAAATTAATGCCATGTATAAGTTGGTTATATTAAATAAAGACACAACAAAGCATAATGAGCTATTTACAAATGTATATGAAAATAATTAAGTAAAATCTTCGATTTTACATTCTTAGAAATCTGGACCCTTTACACTTAAATTCAAAAACAACACTGTTACCGGTTCTATTTTTTCTTCATATTTTACCATAAGCATGGGCATATATAAGGGCAATTTTGATGTAAATTTCATAGGTTGACAAAAACTGGAACTAGGTGAAATTAAGACCTGAATTTGGTCGAAATATTTAAAAACTAAAAAAATTTGGCGATGAGGTCATACAAAATCTTTTAGAAAAGTGTTTTTTGTTGAGTAATATATGCTATTCTGGTTTATACACGATGAGAAATTATTAGACATTATTTTTTGGGACAATTTGGCTCGAATACAACAAAGCTGGGTGTATATGGCCTTTTTAATTTAGGATACCCCCCATTTTTAAGCAAAAATCTTAGAATTCTTAGAAAATTATTTTCCAGAATAGATTTTTAAAAAATATTTCCGGAATAACGTCGTAATAAAGAATACTAACTTCATACCAAATTTCATGAAATTCCGAGCATGGGCACAACCCTATGGGAATTTCTGATAGGGTGAGACCCACCCCCCCCCCCCCCCCCCCCCCATTCAAGTAAAACCATTCAGTTCGGGAAAAGTAGTTTCACCTTTTTCACTCCCCTATAAAATATTTCGAAAACGAGATACGAGGTTTTGCATTTACAACAACGATATATTTTCTCGTCAAAAAATCTGATATTTTGACTGTTGTGTTCAACATGTAAACGCTTTCAATTAGGAAATGACCCTCTATGCATTATAATGAAACCCATTTTCAAACGAGAGAAAAACCACAAAATCTTTAATTTTCTACAAGAGGACCATGATGGTCCTAAATCGCTCACCTGAATCAAGATGGCAAGAGTAATAATGGCAATTTTGT